>CM019070.1:102881602-103481602 GCA_009667805.1 Leptobrachium leishanense | reverse complement strand
CTGACATGATCTGTGTTTCATAAAACCATGCTGATTTTTGCCAATTACATTATACCTCCCAATAAATTCCTGAATATTATCCCTTAGTAACCCCTCACATACTTTCCCAGCCACAGATGTTAAGCTCACAGGTCTATAATTCCCAGGCACAAATTTTAAACCTTTCTTAAATATAGGGACTCCAAGAATTAACTTGCGGGTGAATTCCATCTGGCGCTGGGGCTTTATTCACATTCACATTGTTTTAATTGCTGCAAAACCTTGTCCTAAGTTTTTATCAATGAATTGCATGTCTCCTGTAATAGGTTTCTCTTTGATTATTTTTCTTTAGTATTTATCATTCAATTTTTTTTGCCTTTTATCTTGATCTTCAGTTAACAATACCCCTGACCTAAGATTTTAGTGAGCCTACATTTTCACTCTTGGGTCTTTTTTTTCGGGTTGGTCTTGCTCTCTTTGGCTATTTCTTTTTCATTTTCTAGTTTAGCCCATCTAATCACTTTTTTACATGCTTTATTGGCTGCCCTATATGCTTTATAGGATGCCTCAGATTTAATGCCTTTTTATTTTTCATTTCTTGATTACCTTCCTACTAAGCCACATTGGTTTCAGTCTGTTTCTTTTATATTTATTAACCAGTGAAATATATTGTGACGTGTACTTTCCTAGTGTTAGTTTAAAGATATTACACTTATCCTCAGTGTTTGTCCCATGAAAGAGTTTCTGCTAGTCAATGACATTGAGAGCTTCTTTTATTTTAGTGAAGTTGGCCTTTTTAAAATTATATGTTTTAGCATGCCCCCTATGAATGTGTTTTTTTGAGTTTATTTCAAAAGACACCATATTATGTTCACTGTTTCCCAACGGTTCCTTTACATGAATATTTGAGAAAAGATTATTTGTTATAAACAGATCCAGACAGTTATCCTCTCTAGTTGGTGCTTCTACCAGTTGTGTCGTAAAAAGGTATCATTTAAAAGGCTCAGAAACCGAATTCCCTTCCCTGAATTACTAGTTCCAGGAACATATGATAAACCTCTAGCCAAAATTCTTGTCTCTTCAGCAGTGAGTGTTCGAGAGGACAAGTTAAATATAGGGCTTATTTCCTTTTGAGGGGTGTTTAAATTCAAACGGGATAAATTTGAACGTGTCAAATTTAGATTATCCGGAGCATAGGGTATATAAGTGGCTGAGCAGTAACAGCAACCCCAGGCCCTATAGGAAACCGCATAGAAGGATCCATAAACCTAACATCACCACTATAGATGTAACATCGGGCGAGTCAGCTTCTGAGGGTGAATCATCTAATACAGGGTTACCACGAGCGGAAGGTGCCGAACAGGATCAGGTGTCAAAAAAACTTAGGATCTACAACCAAAAGCCGGTTAAAAACTACCGGAAACCAAGGATGTCAAGAAGAGGTCAAAAGGGGCAATCACACTGGACAAAAAAAGCAAACCACCCCTCAACAGGAAATGAGCCCTATATTTAACTTGTCCTCTCGAACACTCACTGCTGAAGAGACAAGAATTTTGGCTAAAGGTTTATCGTAAGTTCCTACTGCAAAACCTCAGGAACTACAGTGTAATGTGGAGTTACATAAATTTGGCCGGACCTTAATCACATATTTTTTTTAAAATGATCAATTTGGCAAGCCCTCAGATTTTCGCCCTTGCAGTACATTTGACCTGATCCCTAACCAAGCCTCTATTATAACAGTCAAAACGGACACCATTCAAAAAATTAAACATCACCAAATGAGACACAGCAATATCACGAAAAAGGAATGGCAGTTGATTAAAGATCTGGCTGGAGACCCTAAGATCACGATACGGGCTGCCGACAAGGGTGGGTCAATTCTTATTATGGATTATTACAAATAATGCTGATGATATACGTCTTCTGATGAGTGACACTACTACGTACAAGAGATTGCGGAATGATCCTACTGTAGGCATCCAAAGGATCTTAGAGGAAAGTCAGAGGGGACTTCAGATGACCTTTATCTCTGTTGAGCTGTTTAAATTTTTGACCAAAATGTTCCCCAGGACTCCGGTACTATATGGACTCCCTAAAGTCCACAAAAATCCGCTGGTGCCTCCTATGCGCCCTATTGTGTCGGCAGTGTATGGAGTTTTGGAACCCATTGCCAAATGGCTGGATTTCCTGTTTAAAGCATCGGTCCTTGACATACCGACATGTATTAAAGATACACCAGCATTTCTCAGAGTTGAAAGGCGACTTCAGTAAGGTTGTCCTTATGACTATGGACGTTAAGAGCCTCTACACCATCATCCCTCACGAGGCTGGAGTGGAAGCTGAGAGAGAATTACTCTGTCTATCCGACAAATGCACGGGACCTTGCATCGAGTTTGTTCTGGAACTATTGCTCCTGACTCTTCAGAATAATTATTTTCACTTTGAGAACGATTGGTTCCTACTAGGGTTGAACCGATACTAGTATCGGTATCAGTGCCGATACCGGGTACTGCAGGAGTACTTGGTACTCCTGCAGTACCCCCGCTATTTTTTTTCCGATACCGAAAGCTGGCATCGAGCTGGCTTGCCGGCATCCTAGGGGCTGGGGCGGCTGTCCGAATGCTCTATCGACATTCGGACAGGCCCTGCAGCTGCTCTCCTCACTTTGTTTATACTTACCTTCCTTTAGCGACGCCGGGAAAGTCTTCGCGCGCGCTCCTTGGAAGGTCCCCAGCCGCGACCACATGGGACCATGTGATCGCGGCTGGGGTCCTTCCAACGAGCGCACGCGCGGAAACTTTCCCGGCATCGCTAAAGGCAGGTAAGTATAAACAAAGTGAGGAGAGCAGCTGCAGGGCCTGTCCGATTGCCGATAGATCATTCGGACAGGCCCTGCAGCTGCTCTCCGCTCATACTTACCTTCCTGAGCTACGCCGAGAAAGTTTCCGCGCGTGCACTCGTTGGAAGGACGCCCGCCGCGATCACATGGTTCCACGTAGTCGCGGCTGGGGACCTTCCAAGGAGCGCGTGCGCGAAGACTTTCCCCGGCGTCGCTAAAGGAAGGTAAGTATGAGCGGAGAGTGCCCGGTGAGCTCTGGGGGCATTATCCATGAGCGGAGGGGGAGCTTTTCCATGAGCGGAGGGGGGGCATTATCCACAAACTTGGGGGGCATTTTCCACGAGCTGGGGGCATTTTCCATGAGCTGGGGGGCTAAAGGAAGGTAAGTATGAGCGGAGAGTGCCAGGTGAGCTCTGGGGGCATTATCCATGAGCTGGGGGGCAAATCCATGAGCTGGGGGCATTATCCACGAGCTGGGGGGCATTATCCACGAGCTGGGGGTGCATTATCCACGAGCTGGGGGGCATTTTCCACGAGCTGGGGGCATATCCACGAGCTGGGGGGGATATCCACGAGCTGGGGGGCATTTCCACGAGCTGGGGGGGCATTTCCACGAGCTGGGGGCATATCCACGAGCTGGGGGACATATCCACGAGCTGGGGGCATATCCATGAGCTGGGGGGCATTATCCATGAGCTGGGGGGCAAATCCATTATCTGGGGCAATATCCATGAGCTGGGGGGGCATTATCCATGAGCTGGGGGCAAATCCATGAGCTGGGGCAATATGCATGAGCTGGGGGGCATTATCCATGAGCTGGGGGGGCATTATCCATGAGCTGGGGGGCATTATCCATGAGCTGGGGGCATTATTCATGAGCTGGGGGGGCATTATCCATGAGCTGGGGGGCATTATACATGAGCTGGGGGGCAAATCTATGAGACCTGGGGGCTTTATATGAGGTCTGTTCTTATTGGAAAGCGGTCACATGACATAAAATAAAAGTATTGGTATCAGTGAGTACTTGAACAAAAGTATCGGTACTCGTACTCGGTCTTAAAAAAGTGGTATCGGTGCATCCCTAGTTCCTACAGTGTACTGGGATGTCCATGGGTGCAGCAATGGCGCCTATGTATGCTAAGGCATACATGTATGCAAGGGAGAAACAACATATTCTGTCCAGCTTTGCGGAAAATGTCGTCGAGTATATACGATACATCAACAACATTTTCATTATATGGCGGGGCACAGTGGAGGAAGCCGCACAATTGGAAGTATATATCAACAGTCTTGGAACCCCAGTCGAAGTAACGATGCAGGTGAATACTACAAGGATACAATTTTTGGATATTGAGGTTTACCTCAAAAATGATAGCATACACTATTCCCTGTATTCTAAGCCTACTGATCGTAATACACTGCTGCATGCGTCTAGTGCTCACCCTCAACACGTCTTGAAATCACTTCCATATGCACAATTTCTAAGGGTGGCCAGGAACAACTCCGAACCAGAGAACTGTGAGAACAGATGCAATCCATTTATGGAAAGTTCAGGACTCGAGGCTATTCAACCAAGGTCTTGGATTTGGCTTTGATGAAGGCCAACTCGATGCGGGAAACACCAATAGAGCCGCAGCCTCGCCTTAGGTTCCCTATGCAGTATCACACTGTGACCCCCTAAGCTCACAGCATCAGTTAAAAGGAACTGGCATATTTTAGAACAGGACTCTTCACTACCGGTCATCTTCCAACAGAAACCAATGTTTTGTTACAAAAGGGGCAAGAATCTGAGAGACCTGTTGGTTCGAACGGATCCAGTACACAGTTATTCCCGGGGGTCCGGGTTATTCTCTAATGCTGGTTGTAAGAGGTGTTTAGGATGTGTCACCTGCGGACATATGTTACCTTCCAAAACGTTTTCTCTGCACACTGGTAAAGTCTTTAAAATCCGCTACAACATCTCCTGTAAAACCGACTTTGTAGTCTACAAAATTACATGTCCCTGTGGGTTAGCCTATATAGGCAAGACGGAGACACCACTATGCGAACGGATTTGCAACCATCGTTCGAACATTCGCATAGCTTATCGAGATGGTCGTTCGGACAAACCGGTGGCTCGGCACTTCTTGGATCTTGGTCACCCCCTGACTTCCTTGAAATTTGTAGCCTTTGACCACATACCGCTCCCTAGGAGAGGGGGGGATTGTGGCAGGTTGCTCTTGCAGAAAGAGACTTTTTGGATCCATCCTTTAAGAACTGTGTATCCGGATGGTCTGAATGACAAACTGACTTTCTCGATGTTTTGAAAAGGAGGGGGTTTTTTTCATTCATTTTTTTTTTCATTTTTCTGTGTTCCGTCTGAATGGCCTCTTTGAGACTAGTTAGGAGCCTTACCTAGAGTGATCTATCCCTTGTTGCTTGCATAGGGGTTATGAAACCTGATTGATCTCTATCCCTCAGTAATGGGTCTATTACTATCTGTCTGCCTTCTTGACTTTGTATGCTAAGATTTAAGTCATCCCGATGCACAGGTTTGTGTGTATTTGTACGCTTTTTCTTCTATTTTGTCACTCTGATGTGCGTGAATGCGTATGCATTGTTGGTTGCCATGGCTACACGCCGACTATGTCATCTTGTGGTGTCGGCACTTGGCACATGCGAACGCCGGTTGGAGGGAGTGGTGAGTACAGTGGCGTCTATAAATTGTGTGCGTTTTTTATTGTATTTATGTCCTGAAGAAAGCCCTGGTTTTGGAATAAACTTTTGTCTGTTTATCGTCCTGGAGTGCCGCCTTCCATTGGTGGCAATTTTTGCGAATATATAGATATTGCCCCCAGCTCTCATGGATATTGCCCCCAGCTCTCATGGATATTGCCCCCAGCTCTCATGGATATTGCCCCCAGCTCTCATGGTTATTGCCCCCAGCTATCATGGATATTGCCCCCAGCTATCATGGATATTGCCCCCAGCTATCATGGATATTGCCCCCAGCTATCATGGATATTGCCCCCAGCTCTCACCTATACGCTGGGGAAGCTGGCCGCGTGCATGGAAAGCACGTGGCCAGCGTTCCCTTCCGGCGGCAGCGATACTCACCCATCCTGAGGTCTGGTCGCGCTGCTGTGGCGCAATCATGTGGCTGCCGGCGTTTCTGTGACGCTGCCTCCAGCCGAGAGGCAGTGTCACTGAAGCGCACGTAGGCCGCGTGAACGCGTCACAGCAGCGCGACCGGAACTCAGGATGGGTGAGTATCGCTGTCGCCGGAAGGGAACGCTGGCCACGCTCTTTTCATGCACGCAGCCTGCTTCCCCAGCCCCGCGGATACCGGCAAGCCGGCCCAGCGTTGGCTTCCGGGAAGGGGGGTGTATCGGGCCTTTTGCACGAGTACCAAGTACTCGTGCAAACAGCAGTATCGGCACCGATAGTGATGCTAGTATTGGTGCATCCCTAATATATATATATAGCAGCCCTGTGTAAATACACACACCAGGGCTGCAATGTGTATGTATGTATACACACACAGAGGGCTGCAATGTATGTATGTATGTATGTATATACACACACATTGCAGCCCTCAGTGTGTGTGTGCGTGTATATATATATATATATATATATATATATAATTTCTCCTCAATGGGTCCTCAACTTACTTGTTGAGGACCCAGTCCTTTCTGAAGCGCCCTGCAGATCAATGTTAAATAGAACCTGTGGGTGGAGCACCTGTGACAGGGAGGGGTGCTTGCCCAAGGGTTGTCAGCCCTTTTCATACAAAATACACAAGAAGGGCAGCACTCAACCTTAACTACGCTTTCAGTGCGTCTCAAAACAATATGATACAACAATCCAGAAAGAGCTCACACCAAACAGTACAGAGGAAACCGCAACAGCAGCTAAATTCATTTAAACAGGAGATTTTACCAGGTTTAATCCTTTAAATGCCTACAAACACTTCTTGGGCAAGCACCCCTCCCTGTCACAGGTGCTCCACCCACAGGTTCTATGTAACCTTGATCTGCATGGAGCTTCAGAAAGGACTGGGTCCTCAACAAGTAAGTTTATCCCATAAGAGCAGTCATTAGGTTAGTATGATAGGACCTGCCAAGGGTGGAATACATTGTCGCTGTTGGCAGGCTTACGCAATCCATGGCCATCCATTGCAAACTAAACTTCCACCATTTTTCAACAGAGCTCAACATTAAAGGGTTAAGAACTATAGTGATTTTGATGGGGATAAGAATTGTTTGTAGGCATTTAAAGGGTTAAACCTGACAATCTCCTGTTTAAATGAATTTAGCTGCTGTCGTGGTTTCCTCTGTACTGTTTGAACATGTTTGGTGTGTGCTCTTTCTGGATTGTTGTATCATATTGTCTTGAGATGCACCCGCACTGAAAGCGTAGTTAAGGTTGAGTGATATATATTTATTACACACACACACACACTGATGGCTGCAATGTGTGTGTATGTATACATACTAAGTTTTGAAGTGTGTGACAAATATATATATATATATTTCTCCAATCGTCTTGCACACCTTCCAATATTCATTCCATACACGATGGTGCTTCGCCAAAAAATATATATAAAGAGAAGTAGTTAGTGGCGGCACTCAGAAATTTTGATAAAACAACAAATTTTATTAAGCCATACTTAAAATAAGACCGTTTCGGCTCGCACAGGAGCCATTTTCAAGGTGATACATCTATATAAACATGTCTGTATAATATAAGTTATCTTCGAGTACCATTCAGAGAAGCCGGTTCAAGCAGCTACTACACCTGAAATACAGCTTGATTAAATTACTGGTCGGATAGCGTCATGAAACCGGATGCCCTACGTAAACCCGGTATCGTAGCAACTAACAACAACTTTAAAAACACTAGTAGACTTGAATGAAAGAAGAACCTGCATAGATATACAGACTAATGTCGGAGCAATCAGCACACAGAAGGCAACAGTTTACACGGGAATCACCATATTCAGCTATGTGTATTAATCCCATACATTTAAACAAACCACCACACTGTCCTCAATCCTATAAAAAACATGAAAAGGAAACGTACTCATTAAGTCCCTTAGGTGCAACAGTACTTGTTTCCCTTTGTAGCAATCATTGAGATTCATTACCATCCCTAGGTAATGGGGGAACATGATCAATTGCTACAAAGCGTAATCGGCGTTGAAGCGCCAAGAAGTGTTTGGTCATCAGCTTGTCCGTTTGACCATCACTGTATGCCATTTATTAATGGATGAGCGGTGACCCCGTATACGGTCTCTAAGTGTAAGATCGGTCTTCCCAACGTAAGCCAGACCGCAAGGACATGTAATCATGTATATAGCAAATTCTGTTAGCAGGTTATACAAGGTCTAATCTTATATACTTGTCCAGTTAAAGGGTGTGCAAATGTGGCTGAGGCATTCATATGATTACATGTAACACAACTTGTACATTTAAAACATCCCATTTTTGGATGGGTGTTTTAGATTGGATGGTGATTACCATTGAGGAAGTGGGTGGCTAATACCAAACAACAGCTTGCCAAATATGAGATTGCCAATTCAGTTACCATGGATACCTCAGTGTTTGCGGTTCAACTTTCAAAATTACAAGAGGAGTTGGATAAATATTGTACAGATCTGATACGGTTTAAAAAACAAAAGGTGGATAAAGTGAACTATGACTACACGTCACACTAGGGATGCACCGATACCACTTTTTTAAGACCAATTACCGATACTTTTTTTTCAAGTACTCACCAATACCGAGTACCAATACTTTTATTTTATGTCATGTGACCGCTTTCCAATAAGAACAGACTTCATATAAAAATGCCCCCAGCTCGCATGTATATATTCCCCCCGAGATAGATAGATAGATATATATATATATATAATATATATATATATATATATATATATATACACACAGATTGCCCCCAACTCACATGGATACTGCCCCCAGCACATGTATATTCCCCCAGCACATGGATATGCTCCCCAGCTCATGGATAATGCCCCCAAGCTCTCATGGATATTGCCCCCCCAGCTCAGACCCCAGACCAGACATGGGGCGGCTGTTCGAATGCTTTATCGGTATTCGGACAGCCGCCCCTGGAGCTCACCGGCATACTACCTTCCTGAGCGGCGCCGACAAAGACTTTGCACGTGCGCTCGTTGAAGGACCCCAGCCGTGATCACGTGGGACTCCCATGTGATCGCGGCTGGGGTCCTTCAACGTGCGGAAGCGTGGAAACTTTACCGGCGCCGCTCAGGAAGGTAAGTATGCCGGTGAGCTCCAGGGGCGGCTGTCCGAATGCTGATAGAGCATTCGAACAGCCGCCCAAGCACCTCGGATGCCGGCAAGGCGGCTCAATACCGGCTTCCGGTATCGGGGGAAAATATCGGGGGTACTGCAGGAGTACCGAGTACTCCTGCAGTACCCGGTATCGGCACTGATACCGATACTAGTATTAGTGGGTTGGCCTAGACCGCAACCCTTTCAATTTAGACCACTGATCACTAAACCGAGATATCCTACGGTAGATCTAACTTCAGGTGAATCCAACTCCCCTATAGTCCTATAGTGTCGGCAAGAGGTGGACTGTTAGAACCCGTCAGCAGATACATAGATTATTTCACTAAGGAGACTATGCTTCACTTACCAACGTGTATTAAGGACACTCCACATCTTATTGAGAAGTTGAAAGGGCTTCATTTACCTTCAACAACGTGGCTTATGGCTACCATAGATGTTAGGAGCTTGTACACCATTATTCCCCATAGTGAAGGAATTAAATGTGTACAACAGGTTCTACAAGTGTCACAGCATTACAATGGACCCCCAATTGAATATTTACTTGAGTTCTTACATAAAGCTCTACATCAAAATTATTTCAAATTTGAAAAATCAGTATGTACAGTGTGCAGGCGCACCAACATACGCCAATTTTTACATGTATTGCTTTGAACAAATACATCTATTAGAGAAATATGGTCATCAGATCTTCTATTATTGTTGCTTTGTTGACAATATTTTTTTGATCTGGGATGGTAATGAGAATAATTTTGGTGCAATGGTGCAGGGGATTAATGCCCTTGATAGCCCAGTTAAATTAACGACTATTAGCAGCCGTACAACCATATCTTTTTTAGATGTTACTATTTTTTGCACAGGTAATAATCTGGGTTATACACTTTTTCGTAAAACAGAAATTCTATTCTGCGAGCGGATAGTCACCATCCTCAACATCTTAAGTCACTCCCCATTTCCCAATTCCTATGGGTATTAAGATATAATAGCGATTCGGAAAATATGCAAACAACAAATTAATGAGATGTATCAACGCTTCTTGGTAAGAGGCTATTCAAAAAAGATTCTAGATAGCTCTTTAACTAAGGTGACTCAACGCATACATACTTACCACACCCCTCAATCAATGAAATCAGCAAGAATTTGTCTTCCTTTACAGTATAATACACATAGTGTAAAGGTAGTTAATACCATTAAAAAACATTGGAATACTTTCATCTGTCCGCTCACTACCTACAACTTTCAAAACCTGACCTCTCATAAATTACGCTAGAGGTTGGAATTTGAGGGATTGGCTAGTCAATACTGATGCAATTTAAATCCTATGATACTAAAACACCCTTCCAAAAAATGGGATGTTTTAAATGTACAAGTTGTGTTACATGTAATCGTATGAATGCTTCAGCCACATTTGCACACCCTTTAACTGGACAAATATATAAGATTAGACCTCGTATAACCTGCTAACAGAACTTGTTATATACACGATTACATGTCCTTGCGGTCTGGTTTACGTCGGGAAGACCGATCTTACACTTAGAGACCGTATACGGGGTCAACGCTCATCCATTAATAGGGCATACAGGGATGGTCACACGGACAAGCTGATGACCAAACACTTCTTGGCGCTTCAACACCGATTACCTGCATTACGCTTTGTAGCAATTGATCATGTTCCCCCATTACCTAGGGGTGGTAATGAATCTCAATGATTGCTACAAAGGGAAACATATTGGATAAAAACGTTAGATACTGTTGCACCTAAGGCACTTAATGAGTATGTTTCCTTTTCATGTTTTTTATATGATTGATGACAGCGTGGTGGTTTGTTTAAATGTATGGGATTAATACACATAGCTGAATATGGTGATTCCCGTGTAAACTGTTGCCTTCTGTGTGCTGATTGCTCCGACATTAGTCTGTATATCTATGCAGGTTCTTCTTTCATTCAAGTCTACTAGTGTTTTTAAAGTTGTTGTTTTTAGTTGCTACGATACCGGGTTTACGCCGGATGTCGTAGGGCGTCTTGGTTTCATGACGCTATCCGACCAGTAATTTAATCAAGCTGTATTTCAGGTGTAGTAGCTGCTTGAACCGGCTTCTCTGATTGGTACTAGGGCTGTGCAATTAATCTCAATCGCAAAAAAAAATCGCGATTTAAGCACATGCAATTTCTAAATCGCATAAGGCTGCAAATTTATCTATTCATTTTATCGGCTCCCTGTGAGTTTCCGGCGGCATGGAGCTTTGGGAGCTTGCAGGGGGAACCACGTGTACAGCCGCGTTCTCGTGGCTCATCACGTGGTTCCCCCAGGCGAGCGCCCAAGCTCCATGCCGCCGGAAGCTCACAGGGAGCCGTACACGCGGCACAAAGAGGTGAGCTGGGGCAGTATCCATAAGCTGGGGCAGTATATCCATGTGCTGGGGCAGTATCCATAAGCTGGGGCAGTATCCATGAGCTGGGGCAGTATCCATGTGTGAGCTGGGGCAGTATCCATGAGCTGGGGCAGTATCCATGAGCTGGGGCAGTATCCATGAACTGGGACAGTATCCATGAGCTGGGCAGTATCCATGTGTGAGCTGGGGCAGTATCCATGTGTGAGCTGGGGCAGTATCCATGTGTGAGCTGGGGCAGTATCCATGTGTGAGCTGGGGCAGTATCCATGAGCTGGGGCAGTATCCATGAGCTGGGACAGTATCCATGAGCTAGGGCAGTATCCATGAGCTGGGGCAGTATCCATGAGTGATCTGGGGAAGTATCCATGTGTGAGCTGGGGCAGTATATTCATGTGTGAGCTGGGGCAGTATATTCATGTGTGAGCTGGGGCAGTATATTCATGTGTGAGCTGGGGCAGTATATTCATGTGTGAGCTGGGGCAGTATATCCATGTGTGAGCTGGGGCAGTATCCATATGCTGGGGCAATATCCATGTGCTAATCACAAATAAAATCGCAATCACAATATTATTATTTTGTCCATATTGCACAGCCCTAATTGGTACTCTAATTAAGATAACCTCTATTTAAACATGTCTGTATAATATGTATCACCTTGAAAATTGCTCCTGTGCGAGCCAAATCTTATTTTAAGTATGGCTTATTAAAATTTGTTTTATCAAAATGTCTGAGTGCCACCACTAAAATAATATATATATATATATATTATATTTCAGAACTCCGTATGTGTATATATA
Organism: Leptobrachium leishanense; assembly: GCA_009667805.1. NCBI lineage: Eukaryota > Metazoa > Chordata > Amphibia > Anura > Megophryidae > Leptobrachium > Leptobrachium leishanense. Next base: position 103,469,282 of record CM019070.1, on the reverse strand, counting down.
CATACACATTGCAGCCCACATTGTATCTGTATGTATATTTATCAACAAAATAGTGTTTAAATAGAGGTCTTTATTCATCACCTGTATCTGAAGCTGCCTCTCTAGGCTGTTATGAATAAAGACCTATTTAAACACTATTTTGTTGAAATTATTTTCCTTATCAGGACAAGTAGATCGTCCTGAGGGACAAGTAGATTGGACTACTACTTAGTCCGTTGGACAAGTAGATTTTTTTTTTTTAATTTCCACACCCCTGTCTATACTAGGTGGTTTATAGCAAATGCCAACCAATAGTTGACTTCCCTGTTTATTCCCCAAAGAAATATTTACCCATAAGGATTCCACATTTCCCTCATCACTTTCCAGGTGTGTAATATTTGGCTTTAAATCCTGATTTACATACAAACATACTCTACCCCCTTTCTTATGTTTCCTTTCCCTTCTAAACAATGCATACCCATTTCAATGTTCTTGAACCCAGGACATACTTGAAAACGATAGAAATCTCAATGTATCCTTCCTGGTAAAATACTTAATAAAGTTTACAGCCCAGTCATGCGTTTCATCCCACCATGTTTCTGTTATTCCTATTATGTCAATCTGTGATCTTCCTGCTGCAGCTAGGATTGCCAGATTGACCATGTTTTCCTGGACAAATATAATTTATTCATGCTGAGGGGCAGTGTATTAAAAATGCAACGCTACAGGCATGAAATTAAATATCAGATGACCTGCCTTGATTTTGTTTCAGCAGCACTGAACCTTGTGCTCCCCTCTGCATGAAATGTTGATAATGTGTCCAGGAAAATATACAGGGTTATTCAGAGAAAGGTGAAACTCTAGATAACTTTTTGAGAAGTGAAAATTCTAGGTCAAAATAGCCAATTTGGAAAGTGAGATAAATGGGAGATTTTTTCTGGTTTGGCTTTTTTTGACCTAGAATTTTCACTTCTGCAAAAGCTATCCCGAGTTTCACTTTTCTCTAAATAACCCTGATGGTCAATCTGACAACCCAAGCTAACAACTCTTAGCATGTACACACACTGTGAGTACTCTGCAGCCTTCTGTCACAGACATGATGACTGGAGTCAGCGTGACTCAGGGCAGCATGTCACTCCCCAGGGGTTATTCAATAAATTGTGAACTAATTGCCATCTAATTGCAACCAATGGTGAATTTACCATATTGTGCAAGTTTGTCTATTAAGAAAGCTGTCAATTTGACGCGTGTTCCTCCAAGCAGCTGCTGGCTTGTGAAGGCTGTGAAGCGCTCTCGCGACACCCGCAAGATCACTGCTGGATTCCATGTCAAAGGCCAGCGGGCGCTCGGAGGACCACACGGTCAGCCGGTGGGGAATGCTGGCGGAATGTTGTTAATGTGTTCTGCTAGCAGCCCCAGCCCCTCGGATAATGGCAAGGCAGGCCAGCCCTGGCTTGTGGGTATCGGGGCATTTGCAATAGTACCAAGTACTCGTGCAAATGCCGAGATCAGCACCGATACTAGTATCGGCACATCCCTAGTGTTAACCTGTAGTGCTATTAAGAGACTACCCTCAGTTTTGCCTGCTATGGGATAACTCCATTTATCCTGTAGCCAGGGATTATGTTCAAGTAATTGATTCTGTCAATCCTGACAAACCTTTGATTTTATATTTTAATGTGAAACCTCAATGGCTTCCCAGAGTGGAGAAGGGGGCTGAGGAGATGGAACAGTCATTGGTTCCTCAGTCACACAGGACATACTGTCTCTGGTCTAAGGCTGTTCTCCTTGATCGATCTGCACTGGGGAGGAATATTTGACATAGCGTAATATACACCAGAAGATCCATTTTTTTTTTTTTTTTAGGTGAAGATATTAGCCCCCAGGAGGCAATGTAGTTTTGTTTTTTGCTACAGGTGTCTCCCACCAGGGCAATCAATGGGATACATAGCTCCTAAGAGAGAGGGGAATATTAACCCCTTAAGGACAGGAGTAATTTTACAAGTTTTGAACACTTTTGAACACTTCTAAAAGTAGAATTTCAGCTATTCGCTGTTCAACCATAATTTACCTCTTATATAATAAGGGTGGGTACACTTAATATGTATCATTTTTTGTTCAGGAGAAATAGGGCTTTCATTTTCCATCAAAGATTTATATATAAAATATATTATAGTATGAAAAAAACCCTAAAAACTATGAGAAAAAAGGAAATTTTGCTATTTTCAAAGTTCTCCATTGTATTTTTAGTGTGAATGACATTGTACGCTTAGCATTAAATGAAATAAAATACATATATTTCTGTTCGGCAATGTCTTACGAGTTCAACGGTACCCCCATGTAGAGGTTTTATGAGGTTTTGGAAAGTTACAGGGTCAAATATAGAGTTTGCCCATTTCACGTTTTACAACTTGAAATTTGCCAGATTGGTTTCCTGGCCCTATGTTGACTTTGAGAGGTTATGGCAGCTCAGGCAGGGATGAAAGTACCCCAACACGTCATACCATTTTGAAAAATAGACAACCCAGGCTATTCCAAATGGTGTACGTTTCGTTTTTTTATAGTAGTCACTTAGTCGCAAAGGTGGTCTTCATGTTTGTGTTTTGCATTTTTCACACAAAAACTGTTATTTTGCTGCTAATATCATGCTCAGTCAACCTTTTACTGGCCTACAACATTGATATTTGTGGTCGGCAATGTGTTACGAGTTCAACGGTACCCTCCATTTAGCATTTTTTTTTAGCTTTTTGGAAAGTTACACGATCAAATGTAGAGTTTGCCAGATTGGTTTTCTGGGCCTAGGTTGAATTTGAGAGGGTATGGCAGCCCAGGTATGAGAAGTACCCCATCATGGCATATCATTTTGAGAAGTCGACAACCCAGAGTGTTGAAAATGGGGTATGTCCAGTTTTGTATAGTAGCCACTTAGTCACAAACCCTGGCCAAACTTAGTCTTCATGATTGTGTTTTGCATTTGTTTTACACGAAAACTGTTATTTTGCTGCTAATATCATGCTCAGTCAACCTTTTACTGGCCTGCAACATTGATATTTGTGTTCGGCAATGTGTTACGAATTCAACGGTACCCCTCATGTAGCATTTTTATTTAGTTTTTTGGTAATTTGACAAGTGATTTTCAGGATTTATGTCGACTTTGAGAGAACATGGCACGCCAAGAAAGAATATTGCTCCAAAGATGACGTGCCAATGATTCTAAATTAGTATTTTGAGTTGTTTGGTGCAGCCACTTTAGAATAGCTGGGCTTAACGTAAACAGGGACAGGCCAAATTCAGGGGATTCCAGAAGTCAGAGTAGTCGGTATAACAAGCCAATGAGTCGGTACAGGCAGCAAAAGGTAATCGGGACAAAGCAGAAAAGGGGAATTTAGTCATTTAGCTCTGTATGATAAATTTTGAAGCACTCGGTTATGCAGAGGCCAGGTAGAGATGGGCAGGTAGGGCAATAATAACTAGAATCCTTTTGGATTCCTTTCTTGCGGCAGACACAACACTTTTTCTGGGGGGACTTTTTACAGCGGGTGGGAGGGACTCGGGAAGGAAAGTGTCTGCCGCTTAATCTTTGGAGATCTCCTGATTCCAAAGCGGATGTAACGGGGGCCGGGGTTAGGATAAATTGGGATATGATCTCAAGCATGAATTCTAGGAAGGGATATGGCTTTTGTACTGCTGCCTGCTTGTAGAGCATGTACGCATTGAAAATTGCTATCTCGGTCAAATAGATGGCAATCTTCTTGAACCCTGCCCTAGTCTTTCAGTTCACCAGATAAGGCTGTATACATTGATCAGCCAAGTCTACTCCTCCCATAAACTTGCTGTAATATACAATGCACTTTGGCTTTTCCAGTGGCTCAGTCCTCCCTCTCACAGGCACTGGCACTGTACTTTTGTCGTGCACTGTAGATAGCATGTATACATCCTTCTTATCGGTGAACCGAAGGGCTAGCACTTCTTCCTGACGTAGAGATGAAGAGGAGCCTCTACTTTTTTTGCCTGCTGTCAGGATTTGGGGAAAACCTCTGCGATTCTTCCGCACTGTGCCACACGCAAGGGTCTCAAAACAATATAAATTTTTAAATAGGTCGATACTGGTGTAATAGTTATCGACCCATAAATGATAGCTCTTGTTGAATAGGGGATAGACCAGATCCCCCACAATTTTTCCACTGGTGCCAATACAATCAGGGCATCCTGGGGGGTAAGGTGGCTATCTTTCCCTTCGTATATTCTAAACGCCCATGTGTAGCCTGTTGTGGACTCACACAATTTATAAAATTTGACGCCATACCGGGATCGCTTGCTTGGGATATACTGCTCGAAGAGCAGTCTGCCTTTGAATTTCATAAGGGACTCGTCTACAGATATATTTTGATCGGGGACATAATTATCGGTGAATTTGTCAGACATAAGACTGATAAGGGGCCGAATTTTATAGAGGCGGTCATGCATTGGGTCGTTTATTGGTGGGCACAGTGCGTTATCATTAAAATGGAGGAATCGCATGAGATTTTCGTATCTCTCCCTCTTCATAACCCTTGGGAATAGTGGGGTAGCTAGGATGGGGTTTTTGTGCCAGTAAGACCGGATACTTGGCTTCTTCACTATTCCCATTACGAGGGTTAGAGCCCGAATTTTTTTTAACTCTATCACATCCGTTGGCTGCCACTTGTTACGTCTGTGGCGATGTGAATCCGGATGCGCATAAAGATACTGGTTGGCAAACAGGTTGGTTTGCTCAACCACCATCTCGAATATGTCGTCCGACATAAATAGATTAAAAAAGCTCACTGGCTCACAGTCCTCTACCCTTTCTGTGATGCCAGGAGACGCTATAAATGGGGGTATTTCTGGGGCAGCCATATTTGGGGGTACCCAATTGCTCTTGCGCCTCCCAGTAGATGGTGGGGGGTCACCATCACTGGAGGGTTCACTACGGGGCTCTATATCAGAGGCTGTGAGGGTGTCACTGTCGGCGAGAGCGTCGCTCTCAGAGGCGGCCAGGATCTCATGTGCCTCTTCTGGGGAATAAAAGCTGGAGGACATTTTTATGGAGATCTTGTTATAACTAATTAAATGGGAGGTCAGGGAACTGATGGGGTCAAGTATTAGAACACCTAAACTAAGCCCTTCCGGTCCTTGTAGTGGCCGGTACTTCTATCTTTCTAGACAAGGTAAGAATATTCCAAGGGGGGTCGTATGCCAATGCGGGTAGTCAGAAATGCCAGGGGTCGTATGCCAATGCGGGTAGTCAGAAATGCCAGGGGGTCGTATGCCAATGCGGGTAGTCAGAAATGCCAAAGGGTCATATGCCAATGTGGGTTCTCAATCGGGGGTACACTGGAGGCCAGGGGGTACAGTGCCTGGGGTTTTTTTTCAGTCGGGGTACAGTGCCTGCCAGGGGGTACAGTACCTGGGGTTTTTTTCCAGTTTTTTTTCTTCAGCCAGGAGGGTACAGTGCCTGTCAGGGGGTACAGTGTCAGCCAGGGGGTACTGTACCTGGGTTTTCTTCAGTTCTTTTTTTTTTTTTTCAGCCAGGAGGGTACAGTGCCTGCCAGGAGGGTATAGTGCCAGCCAGGGGGTACTGTACCTGTTTTTTTTTTTTCGTTTTTTTTCCAGCCAGGGGGTACTGTGCCTGGGGGGGGTTTAGCCGGGGGTACTGTGCCAGGAGGGTACAGTGCCTGCCGGGGGTACAGTGCCAGCCAGGGGGTACAGTACCTAAGTTTTTTCAGGTTTTTTTTTTTAGCCAGGAGGTGCTGTGCCAGTAGGGTACAGTGCCTGCCAGGGGGTGCTGTGCTTGCCAGGTTTTTTTTTGGTGGTGCTCCTTTGAACTCTGCCTCTCTCTCTCTGCTCCTCAGATCGCAATGAGGAACAGGAGAAAGGGGCAGAGACAATGTCTCAGCCAACGCAACAATCATTGGCTGAGACATTCTGACAGTTGCAGAGGTGACAGCTTGTCACCGCTGCAACTGTCAAATCCAAGCGCCGGATTGGCTGCCTGGAGGTTTCCACGAGGAAAACGGCCCGCCTCCTTTCCCACAATGCCGATCTCCAGCTGGGAGGGTCTGCCCGGGTGTCAGGCAGACCCCCAGCCGGCGATCGGCATTGTGGGAAGGGAGGCGGGCCTTTTTTCGGCGCGCAGAGGCACCAAACGCCTCGGAGCGTACCATGCCGTCCTGCAGCATTAAAGCCCATGCGATGCAGGACGGCATGGTACGCCCCGCGTCGTTAAGGGGTTAAGAGACAAGCAAAAACACTGAGAGACAGAAAGGTGCAGCTCCTGAGGCTGTGAGAGGCACTTATGAAGAAAAGAAAACCGGAGGTTTGTGGTTTTAAATTTTGTGTGGTTTCCCTGCTAGACCGTTACAAGCATTTATAAAGTGCCAACAAGTTTATTGGTGCTGTACAATGGGAGAGACTGAATAACAAATATACATACACATTACACACCCAGAACCAGTAGGAGAGCGGACCCTGCTCAATAGCTTGCAATCTAAGGAGAGGGGTGACACGCTAGGTGAGGGTCAATAGAGTACAAGAAGTAATGGGGTGCAGGTGGGCGGTGTGGAAAGATGGAGCAAGAAATGAACAGTGGGGGATTATGGATTGAGCCGATAGGCTTCTCTAAAGTAATGAGTTTACAGAGACTTCTTGAAGGACTGGAGAGATAGGGCGGGAGTCTGTTGTGGGAGAGGGAGTTCCATAGAAAGGGGGCAGCTCGGGTGAAGTCTTGGAGTTGGGGGTATGAGGAACTGATGGCATTGTATCATTGGCAGAGCAAAGTGGCCGGGATGGGATGTACCTGCTAATAACAGGATATGTAGGCAGGAGCACGGTTATGGAGAGCATTGTACGTGAGGACCAGTATTTTGAAGTGAATTCTAAAGTTAGTTACAAATTTTTATATATCGCTAACAATTTCTGTAAAGGAAACAGGGAGCCAGTGTAGAGATTGTCAAAGGGGTGAGGGATGTGGGATGTGAGGTGTAGGAGTCTGGCAAAGCCATTCATAACAGACTGCAGAGGGAGAATCTGGGATCTCTAATGGCCAGAGAGAAGGGTGTTACAGTAGTCAAGATGAGCTTGGATGAGAATTTTAGTAGAGTCTTGATAAAGGAAGGGACGGATGCGTGCAATGTTTTTAGGTGGAAGTAGCAGAATTTGGTTAGTGACTGAATGTGAGAATTAAAGGATAGATCGGAGTCCAAGAGGACCCCTAGGCAATGAGCCAGAGAGGTAGAAGCAATGGTGGTACCATTCAGCTGAAGGGAAATGGGCACAATAATGGAGGATTTAAAGGAAGGGACGACAAGAAATTAAAGTTTGGAGAGGTTGAGCTTTAGGAAACGGGGGAGGTCATGCAGTCAGAGACAGTGGATACGCAGGCTGTGACACGGTCCCACAGGTGGAGAGCGATTGGGGGAGGAAAGGTGGAATTGTGTGTCCTCAGCATAGAGAGGATATTGGAGTCCATGGGAATAATTGAGGTTGCCCAGAGAGGCAGGTTAGATTGTGAAAAGGGGGCCCAGAACAGAGCCTTGAGGCACCCCAACCGATAGAGGAAGCGATGGTGAAGAGACACCAGTGAAGGAGCGAAGAGCAACATCTGCCTCCCATACTAACCTGTCCAGCGCAGTGCAAACTCCTCTGGGCACCATCTTTAAAACCCCTCTTGCCAGACGTGATTGCTGAATACTCCTCAGAGAGCTGCTCCTATGTGCGTCCAATCTCCTAGGCATCCTTCTTGCATATACATATTTTGTTTATGCCATATTTTAAGAATCCTTTTGTCCTTCGGCCTTGACATTTGGATAGCTGAAATTGCAACGTCGTTGATACTTACCGCTGTTTGCAACTATGGAGCTTGATGCACCGTCCACCTTAAGTAAACTACATAGACAAATAGAGTAAAAAAATAGACTCCTATATAAAAGCAGAATTCTACTACTGCTCTAAATCTTAATGTAGTCTTTGCAGTTTTTATTTTTTTATTTTTTTTTGTTTATATGAATACTAAGTTTTTAATCTTTTGTAGTATTTTATTTAATAGGTTGCCACGGTGTACAAGTGGAAGAAATATGGAGTTTGGATCAAGAACACTTTGAAGACCTGCAGTAAGTCTTAAAATGTTGTATAATCTGAAAATGTTGTGACAATGATTTTCTCGTCTGCTATCTGCTATTGTCCTGAATGAGCAAATTATCTAGGTGACTTGGGCTCCGTAAAGCTTGCACCCATACAAGATGCACAAATACAGTACTGTGCAAAAGTTTTAGGCAGGTGTGAAAAATGCTGTAAACAAAGAATGCTTTCAGAAATATAAATAATGATTGTTTACTTTTGTCAATTTGCAAAGTGAGCAAACAAAAGAAAAATTGAAATCAAATCAATATTTGCTTTTACTACCTTTTGCCGTCAAACCAGCATCAATTCTCATAGGTACACTTGCACAAAGTCAGGGATTTTGGAGGATTATAATCAGGTGTATGATCATGCAATTATAGCAAACAGGTGCTAATGATCATCAATGTCACACGTAGGTTGAAACCCAGTCATGAACTGCAACCAAAACAGCTGTGTAGTAGGCTTAAAACTGGGTGAGGAACAGCCAAACTCTGCTACCAAGGTGAGGTTGTGAAAGACCGTTTCATGTCATGGCAAGATTGAGCACAGCAACAAGACACAAGGTATTGATGATACTGCATCAACAAGGTCTCTCCCAGACAAAGATGTCACAAATTACCACCATGAAGTGAATCAAAAACCATCGATTCACCAGGAATGTCGGAAAAAAAACCGGAAAAAAAAATCAATGCATACACACGCTCAACACGTGTTTCAACGCGTGTTGAGCGTGTACATGCATTGATTTTAGTATGTGTTTGTCTGGCGTTTCTATGTGAGGGAAAGTATAGAAATCTGGAGACTGATAGGGTCAGTGTTTTGTCTACACTGTTTAGACTACACCTTTGTGTTCACGTGGATATATTTGTGGCTACATTGCAGCTACCAGGTGGAGTGATTTGAACCACTGATATCTTATTTATAGAATGCTTTCAGTCTACAGTCTAGTCCAATGGTGACTACATTTTGACCCTTGTCTCATGTCAATGATGACAATTTTTATTTTCCTATATTGCGTGATGATGTTTTTATCTTGTTTTTTGGTATTTTTTGAGCTTTTGCCCATGAATGTCTTTTATCCCTTACAATAAAATAAAGCAATATTCTTTTTTTTCCGATATATTCCTGGTGAGTGGGGTGAATCCGTGGTTTTTGATGAACCTCATGGTGGTAATTTGCGTTTTGTTAAAAGTGGTATAGGTTTAATCTTTTTGAATACCAGGGTGCTCTCATTGACCTCCCCTTGAAGTGAGAGGTGACTGCTATTCTCTTCGTCGGTTTTTTTGCCCAAATTTATTGTGCAGAAGTACAACGTCCCCAAACATACAGCCAAAGTTATTAAGAACGATCTTCAGCGTAAAGAAGAACAAGAAGTACTGGAAGTGATAGCATGGCCCCCACAGAGCCCTGATCTCAACATTGAGTGTGTCTGGGATTACATGAAGAGACAGAAAAATGTGAGGAAAGCCTACATCCACAGAAGATACTGTATGTGGTTAGTTCTCCAGATATTTGGAAAAACCTACCAGCCGTATTCCTTCAAAATTGTGCAAGTGTACCTAGAAGAATTGCTGCTGTTTTGAAGGCAAAGGGTGGTCACACCAAATACTGATTTGATTTAGATTTCTCTTTTGTTCATTCACTGCATTTTGTTAATTTATGAGCATAAATGTGTAACACTTCCATTTGTGAAAGCATTCTTTGTTTACAGCATTTTTTCACACCTGGCTAAACCATTTGCACAGTACTGTATATATACACTGCTCAAAAAAATAAAGGGAACACAAAAATAAGACCACCTAGATCTGAATGAATGAAATATTCTTACTAAATACTGTGGTCATTACATAGTTGAATGTGCTGACCACAAAATCACACAAACCTTATCAATGGAAATCAAATTGAGCAACCCATGGAGGTCTGGATTTGGAGTTACACTCAAAATTAAAGTGGAAAACAACAGTACAGGCTGATCCAACTTTGATGTAATGTCCTTCAAACAAGTCAAAATGATGCTCAGTAGTGTGTGTGGCCTCCACGTGCCTGTATGACCTCCCTACAACGCCTGGGCATGCTCCTGATGAGGTGGCGGATGGTCTCCTGAGGGATCTCCTCCCACACCTGGACTAAAGCATCCCCCAACTCCTGGACAGTCTGTGGTGCAGTGTGGCGTTGGTTGATGGAGTGAGACATGATGTCCCAGATGTGCTCAATTGGATAAAGGTCTGGGGAATGGGCGGGCCAGTCCATAGCATCAATGCCTTCGTCTTGCAGGAACTGCTGACACACTCCAGCCACATGAGGTCTAGCATTGTCTTGCATTAGGAGGAACCCAAGGCCAACCGCACCAGCATATGGTCTCACAAGGGATCTGAGGATCTCATCTCGGTACCTAATGGCAGTCAGGCTACCTCTGGCGAGCACCTGGAGGGCTGTGCAGCCCCCTAAAGAAATGCCACCCCACACCATTACTCACCCACTGCCATACCGGTCATGCTGGAGGATGTTGCTTGCAGCAGAACGTTCTCCACGGCTTCTCCAGACCCTGTCACGTCTGTCACGTCTGTCACATCTGTCACATGTGCTCAGTGTGACCCTGCTTTCATCTGTGAAGAGCACAGGGTGCCAGTGGCGAAGCTGCCAAACATCCTGCACAGTGTTGGGCTGTAAGCTCAACCCCCACCTGTGGACGTCGGGCCCTCATACCACCCTCATGGAGTTTGTTTCTGACCATTTGTACCGGCTGGGTGGAGTAGAGGTAACATCACTGCTCTGCGTAGAGAGAGCCTGTGGAGTCATGGGTTCGATCCCAGCGAGCAACCTCTCCAGTAAGTGTCCTTGGCAAGACACCTAACGGTACATACATAGTGCAGGAGGGGTGGGGTCGCGCCTATTCCCCGAAGGGTTGGCTGCAACCACCAAATGCATCCAGCCCAACAACATGTGTAGAACATAACAAAGAAAAAAATGTCATCTGCACTTACTCCAATTATACCGTGTGAAACTAAACACAATTAGAGGTTTGGTTTCTTATCAATGGCCATTTTAAGACTAGCTCGCCCGCCAGCGTCAAGGCACCTCTATAAGGGCGAGTCCTAACCAAAATGAAACCACAGGCTGCTACATAGCAAACCATACCTGCTCATGCTGCTTGTCAAACATGCGGTAGACTGGTGGGCCTTTATTTATGCTCCAGTAAGTGTCCTTTGCAAGACACCTAACGGTACATACTCACCACCCAGGACATACTTGAAAACAAGAGAAATCTTAATGTATCCTTCCTGGTAAAATCCTTTCTCAAAAAAAATTTGAGCAGCCACATGTACATTTTTGGGCTGCTGGAGGTCATTTTGCAGGGCTCTGGCAGTGCTCCTCTTGTCCCTCCTTGCACAAAGGCGGAGGTAGCGGTCCTGCTGCTGGATTGTTGCCCTCCTACGGGCCTTCTCCACGTCTCCTGATGTACTGGCCTGTCTCTTGGTAGCGCATCCATGCTCTGGACACTACACTGACAAAAAATCGCAAACCTTCGTGCCACAGCTCACAGTGATGTGCCACCCTGGATGAGCTGCACTTGTGTGGGTTGTAAACTCTGTCTCATGCTACCACTAGAGTGACAGCACCGCCAGCATTCAAAAGTGACCAAACCATCAGCCAGAAAGCATAGGAACTGAGAAATGGTCTGTGGTCACCACCTGCAGAACCACTCCTTTTATTGGGGAAGCCTATGCTTCCCTCCTTTTGTCTATTCCATTTGCACAACAGCATGTGGACTTGATTGTCAATCAGTGTTGTTACCTAAGTGGACAGCTTGATTTCACAGACGTGTGATTGACTTGGAGTTACATTGTGTTGTTTAAGTGTTCCCTTTTATTTTTTTGAGGTGTGTGTGTGTATATATATATATTTTTTTAAAAAAATTTATTTTATTTTGAAATCTGTCATCATACAAGCAAACGTAAAGTGAGGGCCTCGCATGGCCGCACATAGTCACTTGCAATAACTTAGCGTAAGGAAAAATAATGAAAAATAGGTTAAATAGTATGTAAAATGTCAAAAACATAAACATAAAAGTCATCTGCAACAGTCGCCTGTGAAGAAAAATAAAAAGAAAGTATGCCCATTTAGTAAAGGTCATCGTAAAGAAAATTAGGGGAATGGAAAGTCCTCAGAGAGCGGGAAACCTATTGCGAAAAGACAATAAGTAAAGACATAAGTAGGCAAAAATGAAAGAATAAAGGAAAATATGCCTCTGGGGTCTCGTCAACCCGTATCCCGAAAAAGGGGAGCTCGCTCAGCAGACATGTCGCCACACATCAGGCCAGGCCAGACGAGAAACTCACGCTCAGGAGAGACCAGCCTGGGCAATACGACAGGAATTCCTCTATCCGCACAACCACTGGTAGCAACTTCGTGATTCAAGTCTGCGGTTGTCTTCAGTAAAGAGAGCGCGGGGGGAGGGGGTCAGCGGAGGGCAACACAAGATTCTCCCTAAACTCCGTGTACACCGGCCCGTCTTCACCACCACAATCCTCTTCACTGCTGGGGAAGTCCTCACCCCAATCCACAGGTAAGGTCTTCTCCTTCAGACGCACTTCAGTAGGTCGAAAGACCCCTTGCAGCGCCACGATCGAACCACCATCATCACCGCAGATCCTGTCCTCATCTTGCGGTTCTCCCTCATCCTCTATGGAAAAGTAATCCATGCAGCCAGCAGGGTATGTATCCCCGACGCCGCTTCAGCTAAGGCCTCCGTCCTCCGGTTCACCCCCAGCGCAGCCATCAGCCGGCGCCAACTACCTCGTGTAATCGGGGTCTCCTCGTCTTCAAGCAATTGTGCCAGGCAGGCCTCCAGCACGTCCCCCAGGCTCCTGGCAGAGGGCGGGCGGGTCAGCTGCCACCCTTCCCCACCATCCTACACCATCCCCGCTTTAGGGGCATCCGCCACCGTCGAGGGACAGGGGCCCTCCGTCCACCCCGCATACAGCATCCGAAGGCCCAGGGAGTACAGGCCGAACGAGGCACAGGTCCAAACCCAGGCCTCAAAGTGGCAGTCAGGCCGCACCAGGTGGGGGACAAAGGCTGTTGTCTCTGCTTGGCTCCGGAGGGGGGGTGCCGAGATGCGCTCCGGAACCTGTCACCCGATGGCCAGTTTCCCAGGGGTGCTCAAACGTGGGAAAATCCTAATAGAAATCCCCGTTCTCAGCAGGGTCTGGTGGAGCACATTCAGAACACGTCTGCTCCCCTGCTTGGCCGGCCACGCCCCCAGTGTATATTTTTTTACTATATATCGACAATTTTTATTTTGCAAACAAGTCCTCATACAATCACAAAGTGAAGGCCTCGCAGGGCTAGAGATAGACTTCAACAAAAGCACAGCAGATGAAAAATAACAAAGTGAGGGCCTCACATTACCACACAAGGTCGTTACCACAGCACGACATAGAGAAAAAGAATGAAAATAAACTAAAAACTCAGTGTGAGATAAAATGAAATGTCAGCAATAGACATCCAAGATAATAAAAAAAAAAAGTGTGGGATAAAGCAGGGGTCAGTGGCAGAGGCCAAAAATGTGCCTACCCTGGTATATTCCTGAGGGATCACGGGAGGCCAAGGGGACCAGTGACACTAGGTCCGGGTCCTCGGGGGGCCAAGTCAGGCACCAGGTCACACTGGCACACCCCGTGAAAACCCGAAAAATGCCACAAAAAATAATTACAAGTCAGCCATATATCAGAGTCTCTGAAGCAAAATCATCCCCAGCCGGGTAATGTCAGAAGATCAAAATGTGCTCAAGAAAAAGTCAAAGTGTCTCTGAATATGGGGGGGGTTACAATAGTGAAAGGTCATCTAGCAATAAGGAAGGGGGGTCCCCGCGTTGTGGAGGAAAAAAAGTAAAATGGTGGGGAGACATTCAGCCTGTGTCCAAAAAAGGGAATGGGTTAATTCCAGATCGAACCCTGCTGGGCACGTTGGAACGCCCAAACTCAACAGTAAAAAGGAAATGAGCCATAATGCAAAAATCATGGCAGTCCCAGAGGGGTCATAATCTCGGCTCCATATCTGATTGCGACTTGGCTGAGTGGTCAGCTCCTCCGGGCCTGACCTCCTCTCGAGGGGCCCGTCGGACGAACCGTCTTCTATACGGGACTGGGCAAGCTTCACGGGACCAGGGCCAACACCGTATCCCTCCCGCATGTTTCAGCTTAGGGCGCAGTCGTCTCCAGTGCAGACCTCCATGGGGGGGCATGGCGCTGAGAGCCTGAGGATCTCCAGCGCAGCCACTCGTTCAGCAGGGATATGCTCACTTCTCTTCCCCGGGGCTTTAGTCACCTCGTCAGGTCGAAAGACCACTCGCGGCGCAGCGACCGGACCTCCATTGACACAGCAGATCCTGTCCTCGTCCCGTGGTTCTCCCTCCTCCATCGCGCAAAAAGGACATCCATGCGGCCGGCAGGGTATACATCCCCGACGCTACTCCAGATAAGGCCTCCGTCCTCCGGTCCACCCCCAGCGCAGCCATCAGTCGGCGCCAAGTACCTTGTGTAATCAGGGTCTTATCATCCCCAGGTAGCTGCTCCAGACAGGCCTCCAGATCGTCCAGCACATCCCCCAGGCTCCTGGTGGAGGGTGAGCAAGTCAGCTGCCACCAGTCCCTGCCCTCCTCCACCTTCCCCGTTATGGGGGCATCCGCTGCAGCCGAAGGATGGGGGCCCTCCATCCATGCGGCGCACAGCATCCAATAGCCTGGGTAATCAAGCCGAATGAGGAGCAGGCCGGAACCTAGGCTTCAAAATGGCCGCCGACAGGCCGCACCAGGCGAGGAACGAAGACCTTTTTCTTTGCTCGGCTCCGGAGGGGGAAAACGAGCTCCGGAGCCTGCCACCCGATGGCCAGCTTCCCAGGGGTACTCAAATGTGGGAATCCACTGGGAAATCCAGGCAGAAATCCCCGTTCTCTGCAGGATCTGGCGGAGCACACTCATCACGACTGCTCCCCTGCTCGGCCGGCCATGCACCCTGCCCAAATTTTATTTAAAAGCAAAATACATTGGTTTATACCAGGGCTTGACAAATTTGCTTTGAAACTAGGAGCCAGCTACAAATGTTAGGAGCCAGGTTTTTTTCTTCGGACTAATAAAGCTTTACTTTCAACAACTAAAGATATTTACGATATAATTTTTTTTCTTTTTAAGACAGAGTACGAGTACTGATATTCTTTTTACCAGGTATTCCCTGATACTTTAATGTCATGTGACTGCTTTCCAATAAATAAATTTAGGATTTTGCTGAAAGCCTGTCCAATTTATGTTAATATTGAAATGGATGGCTAGACACACCATTTACCCGCTGCAGAACCTGCCACACACCTCCATATATAAATATAGATTTTTGGAAGGATGGTGGCGGCACTCCAGGACTGTAAATCAACTTATAATTTATTCACTGGCAAGTCATCGTTTCAGCCCCAACACAGGGCTTTCCTCAGGACATAAAAAAACAACCAAAAAATCACAAAAAACTTATAGACGCCCCAGTACTTACCCCTCCCCTCAATCGGCGTTCTCACCCACACAGTGTGCATGCGCTGACTCCCGACATAGCGGGATGACGTGACTTACGTGTAACCCTGGCAACCAGGGACGCATAGTCGCTCCCATGCACCACAGTGACTGAAGAGAAAAAAGATAAACATTAAAAACAAGAGCAAAAGACTGCAATGGATGATTGCATAATATCAATGTTCAACAAACTTTCAACAGAATAGTATCCAGTAAACCATAGACTATTGGTGACCAAAGAGAGAAAGAGGAAACCAATAGTCTATGGTTTACTGGATACTATTCTGTTGAAGGTTTGTTGAAGGGATATTATGCAATCATCCATTGCAGTCTTTTGCTCTTGTTTTTAATGTTTATCTTTTTCTCTTCAGTCACTGTGGTGCATGAGAGCGACTATGCGTCCCTGGTTGCCAGGGTTACACGTAAGTCACGTCATCCCGCTATGTCGGGAGTCGGCGCATGCGCACTGTGTGGGTAAGTACTGTGGCTTCTATACGTTTTTTGTGATTTTTTTTTGTTGTTTTTTTTATGTCCTGAGGAAAGCCCTGTGTTGGGGCTGAAACGTTGACTTGCCAGTGAATAAATTATAAGTTGATTTACAGTCCTGGAGTGCCGCCACCATCCTTCCAAAAATCTACATTCCATTAAGCTGAATGGTAGGCACCAGGCATTTTTGTAATTATTGAAGCTGGAGTGCTCCGCTATCGATCAATGTCCATATATAAATATATACACACCAGACCTCAGATGCACTTATACCCAGACAAATCGGACCTCAGGTATATACATGAAGTTCGTCCATCGTATTCGATGAGGACCTTGACATCAAGTAGGTTGTGGGTTGTCCACAGTGTGTCCGCAGATGGCTGATGAGGCCTATTCGAGCACGAAATGTTCTGCCACACGTCGAGTAGACATGTGTGGGTACCCCTGTTGCAACATTTGCAGTTCTGGCTTTGCGACATGCTTGCTTCTCTTGTGCTATGGTTGCTCTTCTGTCCTCAAATATCTGGCAGCCTTGGAGGGTCAGCATGCGCCATGACGATCGATCTTGTGCCAAGATTTCCCAGGAGGGGATATCAGTATCCATGGACTTGAAGGAGGCTTTCAGTGTATCTTTGTATCGCTTCCTTTGTCCCCCGTGTGACCGCTTTCCTTGAGACAGCTCACCGTAGAGGAGCTGTTTAGGGATGCGATGATCGGGCATCCTTGCAACATGACCTGCCCAGCGTGTCTGGGCTTTCATCAGCAGGGTGTAAACTGATGGCAAGCCTACTCTGGAAAGGACTTCTGTGTCTGGCACCTTATCCTGCCACCGGATCCTGAGAAGTCTGCGGAGGCATGTCATGTGGAAGCGATTCAGTTGCCTAGCATGCTTCCTGTATACAGTCCAAGTCTCACTGGCATACATCAGGGTAGTTAACACTACTGCTCGGTAGACTTTGAGCTTTGTGTCAAGGCTTATTCCACGGCGGTCCCACACGTTAGTCAATAGTCTGCCAAATGCAAAGCTTGCCGTGGCTATTCTGCAGTTGACCTCAATGTCAATTGTCACTGCGTGGGAAAGGGTGCTGCCTAGGTAAGTAAATTGGTCCACTGCTTGCAGCTTTTGTCCCTTCACTGTGATGGTGGGCTCTTGATGTTGGGCTTTCGGAGCTGGCTGATGCATCACCTTGGTCTTCTTTGTGTTGATAAGGAGGCCAAAGTTGTCACATGCTGCTGAGAATTTGTCCACACTGGCTTGCATTTCCTGCTCTGATCCAGCATTCAGGGCACAGTCATCAGCAAAAAGGAAGTCTCGTAGCACAGTCTCCTTTACCTTGGTGACAGCCTGGAGTCTACGCAGGTTGAACAGCTTCCCATCGGTCCTGTATCTCAGGCTAACTCCCAAGGAAGTGTTCTGGAAGGCTTCTGACAGCATAGCTGAAAACATTATGCTAAACAGGGTCGGTGCCAACACACAGCCTTGCTTGACGCCGTTTGTAACGGGAAAGGCCTTTGAAGCTTCTCCATCGTCCAGTACACAAGCTGTCATGCCGTCGTGGAACTGACGTACCAGTAAGATGAATCTATCAGGGCACCCAAACTTCGACATGATGCGCCACAGACCTTCGCGACTGACGGTGTCAAAAGCCTTGGTTAGATCTACAAAGGTGGTATACAATTCACGATTCTGCTCTTGACACTTCTTTTGGAGCTGTCGGGCTGCGAAGATCATGTCCACAGTGCCGCGCTCTTTGCGGAAGCCACACTGTGTCTCTGGTAATAAACCCTGTTCCAGGTGGTCAGTCAGGCGGTTCAGCAATACTCGTGCAAGGATCTTGCCTGCGATGGAAAGCAGTGATATTCCTCTCTGATTATCGCAGACTTGTCGATTCCCTTTCCTCTTATAGAGATGTACGATGGACGCATCTTTAAATTCCTGAGGAAGAGATCCTTGATTCCAGAAAGACTGGAACAGAGTGAGTTTGTCGACAAGCACTGTACCGCCATCCTTGTAGACTTCCGCTGAAATCGCATCAGATCCTGGGGCCTTGCCACTGGACAGCTGGCTGATGGCCTGTTGGGTTTCAGTATTTGTTGGTGGGGCGTCCAGGCTGTGGTTGATATTCACCTGAGGCATTCTGTCGATTGCCTCGTTGTTAATGGAAGATGACCGGTTCAGTACAAGTTGGAAGTGTTCAGCCCACCGCTGTAGGATCCGAGTCTTCTCAGTAATGAGAGTTACGCCATCTAAGTCTAACAGAGGGAAGCTCCCTGATGGTTGAGGTCCATACAAGGATCTAAGGGCTTCGTAGAACCGTTTGGCATTGTTTCTATCAGCAAATTTCTGAATTTCATCTGCTTTGGCACTCAGCCAAGAGTCCTGCATCTTACGAAGCTTGCTCTGTACGGTCCTGCGAGTGTTGTTGAAGGCATTTTTCTTGGCTATTGATGACGCGTCATTCTGATAAGCACGATGAAGGCAGTGCTTCTCAGCAAGTAGAGCCTTGATCTCATCATCATTTTCGTCAAACCAGTCCTGCTGTTTCCTGTGTGAGGGTCCAAGAACCTTCAGTGCAGAAGAGTGCACAATATCCCGGAAACTTTCCCAATCCCTCTCAGCATTTCCTTCTAGTCGCAGCTCTGAGAGTTGGTTGTCAAGATCTTCTACTAGTGAGGTTGCTGTATTGGGGTTCCTCAGTTTACTGATGTTAATCTGTTTCATCACAGCTTTGTTTCCCGGCGGACGTCTCTTTGGCTTGATGTAAAAGTTTAATTTGGAGATAATAAGTCTATGGTCAGTCCAACAGTCTGCACTCGGCATGGCCTTGGTCACCCTTACATCCTGTCTGTCTTTCCTCCGCACGATGGCATAGTCAATAAGATGCCAGTGCTTCGAACGTGGATGCATCCAGGACGTCTTTTTGCGATTGGGCAGGCGAAAGATGGTATTGGTGATGGTTAGATCATGGACTGCACATGTCTTCAGTAGTAATAGACCATTGCTATTACATTTGCCGATTCCGTTTTTTCCAATGACGCCATCCCAGGCAGAGTGATCAGATCCTACTCTCGCGTTGAAATCGCCAAGTAGAATCAGCCTGTCAGTGCGCTTCACGGATGAAAGTAGGGCATCAAAATCTTCATAAAACTTGTCTTTTACTTCATCCGGATTCGTCATTGTGGGTGCATAGGCGCTGATCAGTGTGGCTTGTTTTCCTCTCGGTAGTGGGAGATGCAGTGTCATGAGTCGGTCGTTCACGCCCTTGGGAAGACTGGCAAGTGTGCGGACGAGGTGATTCTTAACCGCAAAGCCAACTCCAGATGTACGGTGTTCATTACTGCTGCGACCACACCAGAAGAATGTATAACCGCCTCCTATTTCTGTGAGCTGACCTTCGTTAGCTAGACGAGTTTCACACAGAGCTGCAACATCAATGTTAAATCGTGCGAGCTCTCTGGCAACCAAGGCTGTTCTTCTTTCTGGTCGATGTGCTGAGGGGTTGTCTTGAAGCGTGCGTATGTTCCATGTGCCAATAGTGAGTGGTATCATCTTATGTTTACTATTTAATTTTGTTATTTGACTGCATAAAATTGGGATCCCCTCCAGTTGCGGTAAACTGGCCAGGGTTCTGTGAAGCAACAATGTTTAGGGCACCTTTTCTAGCCCCTTCCTCTGGCTACGGAGGTGAGCAGTGTGCTCCTAAAAAGGGCTGCTCTATCACTCGGGTAGACGCCGAATCCTGCTGTTGCTTCAGTCACCAAGAAAACGACCATTAGACCTGAGCCGCCTGTGTGCAGGTCCGCGGCTACAGCTCCCAGTGTATCCACACCTGCTGCTTCGTCGCTCGCTCATCGCCACAGGACTTTGAAGTTGGGGGGGTGAGATGTCAAAACTTGCGCGTGAATTGGATTAAAGTGAGGTGCGCATAGTCAGCCTCACTCTCTCTTCCCAGATTCCATCTTGCTCCAATGGCAGGACAATGGCCGAGACAGTTGGGGATGGGCTTGGCGCAGTTGTTGACCAGGGTGCCTTACGTGTCTTGCCCTGCTCTTAGCGTACCACATCACTTGCAGAGACCGCCTTCATGACCGTTGACCTATTCTAGTAGGTTCATCCATCCGAATCCGCCGGAATCTGTCTTCACATGCTCAGGATAGACAAGTCCCTGTCTCACCGAAGGTCGATGACCCAACGGCTACTCTCTACCTGGTTTAGCCAGCCTGTCAAAGCTGTTGCCCGGGGTGTGGCCGCTGTGCATGCTACAGCTACTAGGAGCCACAGGTGAGAGCTGAGCGACAGGTAAGGACCAAAGGTGAACGAGCTGTCCTAAAAGGACACGACCAGCCCTACACCAGAGGTGCTACCCCTCCCTATACACCCCATACACCTTTTTACCAGGTAGTCACTGATACTTTAATGTCATGTGACTGCTTTCCAATAAATAAATTTAGGATTTTGCTGAAAGCCTGTCCAATTTATGTTAATATTGAAATGGATGGCCAGACACACCATTTACCCGCTGCAGACCCTGCCACACACCTCCATATTTAAATATATACACACCAGACCTCAGATGCACTTATACCCAGACAAATCGGACCTCAGGTATATACATATATACATACATATTAGTGGAAAAATGGGGGGGGGGGTAGAACCCTTAATTGGCACCTGTTTCTTAGTGTGCGTCTGGTGTTAACTGCTGTCCTTTAGTGATAATGTGGCAATGCTTCGCTTGTGCCTTCTTATGGATACAGAAAATTGGGGTTTTATCACTATTTAAGCGCTATTTACACCTATGGATCAGTGAGATTCCATAAAATTGGATGTAAATCCGTATGTGCAATCTGACGGTGGGGATTCTTAATTCCTCAATTTATTAAACTGGTGGGTTTTAAACTGGTACAAAATTGTATTTATGCGTACATATAATAGCACGTATAATGTAGGATGGTTTTACATAGAAAAAAAGAAGAAACAAGACTCCTCTATATTCAAATGTAGATGGTACACAGAGAAGCATAAATCGTACTATCGTTTTACAAGGCGATGAATATTTGTATATTCCTTGTGTCTTGCTGCCACCTTGTGGCCAATGTGTGAAATGTTCCTCTGTGAATAAAGTTCAAAATACAGTGTGTAGGTAATTATGCAGAAGAAAGTGTGCTGTTGGTCCTTCTCTTCAGTTCCGCTGGATCTTTACCTCATGGGAGTGAGCAGAGAAAAATAACATAGCGCAAACTGTAACACAGGTGGAATGGTTTACGTAATGATGGCGGTATTTAACTCACGGGGACGGGAGCCTAGGATATATCAGGCTCACTCTTGGTGGCGTTTATGGCCCATAAAGGTAGCCAAAATTCCTTCTTTTCTCGCCGCCTCTCCTCGTCTGCCGTGGTCCTCCTTCTGTTCGGTACTGGTCTGCTTGGTATAGCTGGAGAACAGAGCCTTAATAGGGAGCCCACTTTGCGCAGAAAGACAGGATGCAGGGGTTTTAAAATAAAGGGATTTATTATTAAAACAGTAATTTAACAATAAAAACAAAGTGTGGGAATATCCTTCTCACACTTTGTTTTTATTGTATTCTCACACTTTTTATTGTTAAATTATTGTTTTAATAATAAATCCCTTTATTTTAAAACCCATGCATCCTGTCTTTCTGCGCAAAGTGGGCTCCCTATTGAGGCTCTGTTCTCCAGCTATACCAGGCAGACCAGTACCGAACAGAAGGAGGACCACGACAGAGGAGGAGAGAGGAGGCGAGAAAAGAAGGGATTTTGGCTACCTTCATGGGCCATAAACGCTAGGGCTGTCAAAAATAATCGAGTAATCGATGCATCGCAATGTGCAATGTGGCCTTGTACGATGCTGCATCGATTAATTTGGGCTGAAAAATCGATTCTGCCTGACCGTACACTGAGCAGTCGGGCAGATCGAACCACCAGCGGGAGGTGCAGTGGTGCGAGGCAGGCAGCGGAAGCTGTGTTACACGCTGGAGCTGCACTTCCTGTGCTCCAGTCTGCCTGCGTGAGTCTGGACGGGGGAGGCAGCCCCAGCAGTGCACGAGCTGCTCAGCCCAGCCTGCCTGCCACCTCGTCGTCTACCTGGCTCTGCTGAACATTCCAACCCCGATGTGGCCACTCGCTTTCCCCGCAGGCTGCTCCAGCACAGACCCGGCTGTGAGAGCAGGGGAAGCCAGTCGTGTGCGAGGAGCAGCAGCTGCACATGACCTTAGCTCCACCCCGCCTCCTCCTTCCACAAGAGTCTCATCAGCGTGAGGGAGCAGCTCCAGCGCCACCTCCTGGACACTCATGGTACACATCCAGCCCACCTCATTATCAATGTATGTGCCCCCCAGTGATGGACCTGGATGAGTGTGTTGTGTGTGTGTATATATAAATACACACATCACTGGACACACACACATCACTGTTGGGGACACACACACACATCACTGTTGGGACACACACATCACTGTTGGGACACACACATCACTGTTGGAGGGACACACACATCACTGTTGGGGGGACACACACATCACTGTTGGGGGGACGCACATCACTGTTGGGACACACACATCACTGTTGGGACACACACATCACTGTTGGAGGGACACACACATCACTGTTGGGGGGACACACACATCACTGTTGGGGGGACACACACATCACTGTTGGGGGGACACACACATCACTGTTGGGACACACACACACACATCACTGTTGGGGGGACGTGCATCACTGTTGGGGGGACACACATCACTGTTGGGGGGACACACACATCACTGTTGGGGGGACACACACATCACTGTTGGGGGGACACACACATCACTGTTGGGGACACACACATCACTGTTGGGTGGACGACACACACATCACTGTTGGGGGGACACACACATCACTGTTGGGGGGACACACATCACTGTTGGGGGGACACACATCACTGTTGGGGGGACACACATCACTGTTGGGGGACACACATCACTGTTGGGACACACACACACCTCACTGTTGGGGGGGACACACACATCATTGTTGGACACACACACACACATCACTGTTGGACACACACACACATCACTGTTGTGGGGACACACACATCACTGTTGGAGGGACACACACACATCACTGTTGGGACACACACACACACACACATCACGGTTGGGGGGCCACACACGTCACTGTTGGGGGGCCACACACGTCACTGTTGGGGGGACACACACGTCACTGTTGGGGGGACACACACGTCACTGTTGGGGGGACACACATGTCACTGTTGGGGGGACACAAACCTCACTGTTGGGGGGACACAAACCTCACTGTTGGGGGGACACAAACCTCACTGTTGGGGGGACACAAACCTCACTGTTGGGGAAACACACATCACTGTTGGGTGGACACACTCACACACACATCACTGTTGGGGACACGCACACACATCACTGGGGTGTCACACATTCACAGATCATGAGTGTGTCACATACCTACACGCACAGATCACTGGGGGGTCACATACACACACTGACCCCCCCAGTGATCTGTGTGTGTGGATGTGACCGCCCCAGTGATGTGTGGATGTGTGCACCCCTTCAGTGCTGTGTGTGTGACTGTCCTGTCATAGTGCTATAGCAAACAATTTAAATTTCTCCATTTCTATTCAGATGTCAGTCATTTGCAGTGAGCAAAATAATTTTTCCATATTCTATCATCCAGACCTTGTGGTTTTTAGATCGCATGGGGGAACCTGTTAGTGGCAGCGCTATTGTTCGATATATAGGGGAAAAAATGTACAATGCTGCTGCTGTAGAACAAAAAGAAAAGAAAAAGGTTTTATTTATCTTTTCTGTGAAATTTTAACATGGTCATGTTTGGTAACATTAGAAAGGCCAGACTCTGCCCCGTGCAATGACGCCTAACATGACTTTGTGGGGAGTAAAGAATGGAGATTGTTGGGTCCAAAGTACTCCTGCCTTTCCTGAGGAAGGGGGGGCAGAAAGTGAGAATTAATAATCAGTGGGTATTTATGAGTGAATCTGAGTGAGTGTGTTTCAGTGAGTCTAAACCCATGGGCACATTGGGCAGTAATCATGATGCATCGCGGAATCGAATCGTTGACCCGATAATCATAATCAAATCGAATCGTGAGACCAGCGAAGATGTGCAGCTCTAATAAACGCCAACAAGAGTGAGCCTGGTATATCCTAGGCTCCCGTCCACGTGAGTTAAATACTGCCATCATTACGTAAACCATTCCACCTGTGTTACAGTTTGTGCTACGTTATTTTTTCTCTGCTCCCTCCCATGAGGTAAAGAACCAGCGGAACTGAAGGGAAGGACCAACAGCGCACTTTCTTCTGCATAATTACCTACACACTGCATTTTGAACTTCACACATTGGTGGCAGCAAGACACAAGGAATATACAAATATTCATCTCCTTGTAAAACGATAGTACGATTTATGCTTCTCTGTGTACCATCTACATTTATACCCTTGAATATAGAGGAGTCTCATTTCTTCTTTTTTTCTATGTAAAACCATCCTACATTATACATGATACATGCTATTATATGTACGCATAGATGCAATTTTGTACCAGTTTAAAACCCACCAGCTTAATAAACTGAGGAATTAAGAATCTGCACTGTCAGATTGCACATACGGATTTACATCCAATTTTATGGAATCTCACTGATCCATAGGTGTAAACTGCGCTTAAATAGTGATAAAAAACCAATATTCTGTATACATACATATTAGTCCAGATGCCAAAATCAAGTGTATAGCACTAAGTAGTGATACCTTTTTCTATTGGACTAACTTTACATTTAGAAGGCAAGCTTTTCAGAGGATTCCTCCCTTCTTCAGGTCAGTATAGCTCCAGACATGAAGAAAAGAGGCATCCTCTTGAAAGTGTGTCTTCTAAATTTAATGTTAGTCTAATAAAAAAGGTATCACTATGTACTGCTATACTCGGAAATATGGATCTGGACTAATATATATATATATATATTTCCAGACCTCAGACCGCTGGGGCCACACTCCAGATTGCAGATCTCACAACTTGCATGCAGGGGCATCAGAACAAAAGAAAAAAAAAGGTGTTTTTTTTTTTTGGTTCTGATGCCCCCCGCATGCAGGGAGGCAGTGGTGGGCTTACAGGGGAGTGACCATGGTTCCATGCTGTGCCCAATCCACGTAAATAGCAGGTAGTCAAGCAGTGGCTGGAAGTGCTGGTTAGCCTAAAATATTTTGCTATTGTAGCACTGTGTTAAAAATCTTGCTGTGGCAGTACCTATTTTTGGCCACAAGATGGAGACTATCGCGATCAGATACTGGACATTGGGACTACAATGCCCGGCATGCTTTGCAAGAAGACAGGAAGTGGGTGGGGACTGGACACTTACATCCTCTGCCTCGTGGAGAAAGTTCCAGAGCGCGCCAGGGAAGCAGAGAAAGCAGACGCACCGAGGAGATCGCGGGAGAATCTAGGCCCAAAGCCCGAGGGAGACCTGTTGTTCCGGTTTGGGTCACCTAGCCTGAGGAGAATGAGATTCGCCAGAGCCCAGACACTGCTGCAGACCGGCGGAATCGAACGGAGAGCAGGCGGTGAGCTGGACAAGCTGCATAATGTTAGACAACGGATCCGGCCGCTAGTATCCCCAGTCAATATCGAGCGGAGAGACGTCCTGGGTCAGCGGAGCCTAAAGCCTGCGTCGGATGGGTGAGAGGCCTCCAAGGCTGTTTGTGATTAAAGGTCAAGCTGCTGTTTTCTCTTTAAAGTCCACAGGGCCCCAACTGACTAGTCGAAGATTTTCCTTAAATAAACTCACTGGCCAGTTGAACAGTACCCGGGTACCACACACACATATACACCTTTCACCTCCTGGGACTTAACTTGTGCAGGACTCATTTTATTTTATGAATCGGAATAGGGGTTAAAAATAAAGATACGTTCCGAATATATATTTTTCCTCTTTTTCCGTTGCGCGTTTACCGTAATACGAAGGGATTGTATGTTTGGGGTTTTGCTACGTGTCCCTTTTTCTGAACTATCGGGAAATTGCATTGCTTTTATGTTCGGTCGCGAATATTTTATTTTCCGAAATACGAAGCCTCGTGTTTCGTTTCTTTTTCCGCTGCGCGTTTGTCGTAATACTAAAATACTGTAATAATACGTGTGAACACCGTGATTCAACATCTGCTCAAATATTTTAGTAAACTATATAAATAATAAAAACTCACAACTGTGTTGGAGTATATTTATTCCCTAGTGCGGGGAGACTGACCCGTGGTTCATTTTCAGCGGCTCCTCCGGGAGTGAGCGCTACACTATCTAACGCCTTCGTTGCAGCTCCGCTGACTTCCTCCATCCCTGAAATTTCGGAGGTAGTTGCAGGGCTGGAGGAACCCTCCGTGAGACCATGATTTATGTCCGGAATGCCATCAATTTACCCTTTTGAGGCCAACTACCCCAGCTTTCCCTGGACTGTACTCATGGCTCTGCAGTTCATGGCAGAATACATGCAGGCACATCTCCTGCTGTCACTGATTAGGAAGACTGTGCCTGCTTCCCCTCCAAAAATGCATCTAACAATCACTGTGTTGTATACAGTACAATGCACTGTGACTGTTTAACATGTTCTATATTGTGCGAGTTATTCTGCCTCCTTTCTTCCCCCTTCTCTGTGGCTGCTCCTTCCTCACATTCCCCTTGTATCTGGGGACGTAACTTTCAAAGTGGGCAGTTTTTTTTTCCCTTATCAGTCCGGGCTGTGTGTCATTCAGTGTCTGGCAGATCGTGAATTTAAACTCCTGCCAGACTGTAGACGCTCGTTCTGGAGTGCGCAGAACCGTCTGATCTAATGCTTCCATGCCAGAGGAGGAAGGAGGCGGGCCAACAGCTTTCGTCTGCACAACCCGTCCCCACGGAGGTTTGATACAAAGTTTCAAATCACCTCGCTGGATGGACTCGGCACAAAATGCAAATCGAATTGCATAGAGCCGATCCTCACAGCAGCAGCCACTTTGTCCAGAATGACTTGCCCAACCCTGTGCATGCAAACCTGGATGCCAGGACAACATTTTTAGTCGCTGTGGTGAGAGCGGAGTCACATGACAGGAAGGGTGGGGGCGGTACCAGGCAGTGTCTGCTGGGATGCCATGCTAGCTGGACGTACAGTATGTGTCTCTGCTATCCGATGTTATGCTGAATAAATCAACAACTATAAACCAACCCACGGAGTCTACTCTTTTCATGACATGGTGTCAGAAGTGTTTCCCTGCGTATCCATTTTGATCTGTGAAGATGTCTACGTTCTCTCCTCCGGAACCCTTCGATTTCTCTCAGCCTGCTGCATGGCCTGCTTGGCGCCAAAGGTTTGCATGCTTCAGGATCGCTTCGAAGCTGGATAAGGAGCCTGGTGAGGTGCAGGTTAATTCCCTTTTATACGCTATGGGGAGAGACGTGGAGCAGATTTACGGTACTTTTCAGTTCAGCGCTGGGGAAGAGATGGACTTTGATAAAGTCGTGGATAAGCTCAGCGCCCATTTTGTGCCCAGAAGAAATGTGATTCACGAGAGAGCCTGCTTTCACAAGCGCGCCCAGTGTGACGGAGAATCTGTGGAATCATTTGTGCGCAGCCTTTATCAGTTGTCAGCGTTCTGTGAGTTCGGCGTTGCGAAGGAGGAGCAGATCAGAGACAGACTGGTTATCGGAATTGCAGACTCGGAAGTTTCACTTAAGTTGCAGCTGGAGTCTAAGCTGACACTGGATGAGGCGATACGGATTGCACGTCAGAGTGAATTAGTGAAGAAACAAAGTGCAGACTTAAGGTCAGAAAACAGGGTGGAAGAAATACACCAGCCACAAAGGGTTAAAAGCGGCAGGCAGCGGACAGACCCAGGAGCGGTTGGACATTGTGTTCCCGTTGCACACGCTGTAACCGCCCTCACGAGTTGAAGACGCGGTGCCCTGTTATAGACAAGAGGTGCAGGAAGTGCAACCGCGCCGGCCATTTTGAGGTGGTTTGTAAAGCAGAGTATGTGAGAGAGATGTGTCTGGACAGTGATCAGGAGACGCCAGAACTGTCCTTTATAGGATCGGTGACTGAACAGTCCGGCTCTGTCGAGGATTGGCGTGTTACATTCTCGATGTTGGGTGAAACAGTTGCCTTTAAGATTGATACCGGAGCAGACATTACAGTTATTTCCTTTGTGACATTCTCAAAGCTTCCTCGACGTCCGGAGCTGGAAAAGGTTACGATTCAAGTTCATAGTCCGGGAGGTCGCATTGATTGCATCGGCAGGTTCCTTGCTGACTGTGAGTACCGGGAGCGGAAAATATCGATGTGGGTGTACGTGATCAGAGGATCGTGTGTGAATAACCTTCTGAGTCGGAAAGCAGCCTGCAGTCTGGGCCTTGTTGCTAGAGTGTACGAAGTCACTGAGGACGTGTTTGGAGATCTGGGGTTGCTGAACTGTGAGCCGGTCCGTATAAAGCTCAAACCTGAGGCTGTCCCTTATAGCCTTACTACGCCTCGTAGGATTCCATTTCCGCTTTTGCCGAAGGTGGAGTGCGAGCTTCTGCAGATGGAAAAGATGGGGGTTATCGAGGCGGTCACAGAAGCTACTGACTGGTGTGTTCCCATTGTACCGGTCGTTAAAAAGAATGGAAAAGTTCGTATTTGTGTGGATTTGAAACGTCTGAACGAAGCCGTTAGGAGGGAGAGATATGTCATGCCGACATTGGAAGATATTGCTCCTCAGTTGTCGGGGGCTAACTTCTTTTCCACGCTCGACGCTTCCAGTGGGTTCTGGCAGATACCCCTTGACCCAGAGAGCCAGAAACTGACGACCTTCATTACTCCGGTAGGTCGGTTTTGCTTCCGCAGACTCCCCTTCGGGATATCTTCGGCCCCGGAGATCTTCCAGAGAGAGATGAGTTCCCTGTTGAGAGACCATGAGGGTACTGTGGTAGTTATGGACGCTATCCTTGTGTATGGGTCCACTAAGGATGAGCACGACCAGCGACTGCTTTGTGTGCTGCAAACCGTCAAGGAATCTGGCCTGAGGCTAAATAAGGAGAAGTGCCACTTTGGGAAACCAGAACTGTGTTATTTTGGCCATATTATTAGTGGGGAGGGGGTTAAGCCAGACGCCAGCAAGGTTCTCGCTATTGAGAAAATGAAAAGCCCTTCCGATGTGAATGAACTGAGACAAGTACTGGGCCTTGTGAATTATGTGGAGAAGTTTTTACCGGAGTTGTCCTCGGTGTTACATCCTGTCACAGAATTGTTAAAGAAAGATGTCGCCTGGATATGGGGACCTCCACAGGAGGAGGCCTTAGCACGAGTCAAGTCCATGCTGGGATCCGCTCCGGTGTTGGGGTACTATGACCCCTGCAAGAAGACTGTGGTTAGCGCAGATGCTAGTAGCTACGGGTTGGGAGCGGCCCTTCTGCAGCTGAAGGAGGGTAAACTACAGCCTATTGCCTATTGTTTTCGCACCTTAACAGCAGCAGAGAGACGTTATGCACAAATTGAAAAAGAGTGTTTGGCTGGAGTCTGGGCCTGCGAACGCTTCCACCGTTATCTGGTGGGTTTGGAGGAGTTCAGTCTGGAGACTGACCACAAGCCACTAGTTCCTCTCATTAATTCTTATGATATCGACAAGGCGCCTCTGAGATGCCAGAAACTCTTAATGAGACTACTTAGGTTTAATGTTAGAGCTGTGCATGTCCCGGGGAAACAGCTGGTGGTGGCAGATACCCTATCCAGACTCCCGCTGGCTGCTGAGGGCGATTTGTCGACAGAGTCGGACGTGAAGGTGTATGTGGATTCGATCTTAGCCTCCAAGTCCATCTCTTCGGGGAGATTGGAACAGATTAAGAGAGAGACACACCTGGATGTTGTCCTTCAAGAAGTTATCAGCTATGTAAGAGACGGCTGGCCGGAGAGTCGTGCTGCGTGGTGGTCTCTGAGTGCGTTCCAGTCCGAGAGAGCGTACCTTACTGAAATGGACGGCTTAGTGTTTTTTCAAGACCGCATTGTTATTCCGAAAAGTTTGCGTCAAGACATGCTACGGCGGATTCATGAAGGTCATTTGGGGGTTTCCAAGTGCAGAGAGAGGGCGTCGTCTGCTGTGTGGTGGCCTGGGATTAGCGCTGACATTGCTGATTTCATCTCGAGATGTGCCTTCTGCAGAGAACGTCGACCTACACAGAGACGTGAGCCTTTACTTTCCACCCCCCTACCTGTGGGTCCATGGCAGAAGATAGCTGCGGATCTGTGCGAACTAAAAGGGAGGAAGTACTTAGTTGTTGTGGACTACTACTCCAGATACCTTGAGCTCGCGCCACTGGGTGAGGCGACAAGTGCTACTGTGATCGTCTGTCTGAAAAGCATGTTTGCCAGGTGGGGTATCCCGTCGGAGTTGGTGAGTGACAATGGTATGCAGTTCGCCTCTAAAGAGTTTGCTTCTTTTAGGAAGGATTACGATTTCCGTCACACGACTTCCAGTCCGCATTACCCGCAGGCTAATGGGATGGCGGAGCAAGCGGTTCAGACCGCTAAGTTTATTTTGGGGCAGTCGGAACCTTATTTGGCCCTGATGGCGTACAGAGCGGCTCCTGTTCAGGCTACAGGGTGTAGCCCTGCTCATCTGATGTTGGGACGGCAGATTCGTACTACTTTGCCTTCTGTGGATGCTTCCCTGCCGGCTTCTCCGGTCCTTCCAGAGGATATTCGGAGGAGGGACGAGGTGGCGAAGCGGAACTACAGGTTCTTTTACGATAGACGACATTCTACTCGCCCACTATCGGTGCTGTACCCGGGGCAGAGTGTCCGGGTTAAGCTAGATGATGAGACGAGGTGGAGAACCCCAGCTACAGTTGTGGAGCGTTCTCTGGAGCCCAGGTCCTACGTGATCCGCACGGAAGGAGGAACTGTCGCTCGCCGCAACAGAAGGCATCTTCAGCCGGTACCCGAGGAGTTGAGTGCTGAGACCTCGACACCACAACAGCCAGACTCTCCGGTCTTACGGAATGGGTCTACCCTGCAGGTGGTTTCTGGGCATGATGTACCGCTGCTTCCAGCAGAGCCACAGCCACCCTCTCAGGGACTTGGTGATGGTTCTTGCAAGATGACTTTGAGTGGTAGAGTTGTGAGGCCTCCGGAACGTTACCGGGATTAATGTTTAGCTAGAGCAGCGACTTGAAGAATGGGCAGAATAATCCCGAAGTCACTGCAGACTAGGGTAGTCTACCCCGATGTCCAAGTTAGCATTGTTTATCTACTTGCATCTTTACATTGTTTGTTTTGTATGTTTTACCGTTAAAAGGGGGAGATGTGGTGAGAGCGGAGTCACATGACCGGAAGGGTGGGGGCAGTACCAGGCAGTGTCTGCTGGGATGCCATGCTAGCTGGACGTACTGTATGTGTCTCTGCTATCCGATGTTATGCTGAATAAATCAACTATAAACCAACCCACGGAGTCTACTCTTTTCATGACAGTCGCCATGGCGACGGTGGCGCCTGTGTTTGTCGAGGCTTGGCTTATACAGTAAAAATGTGTTGCTTTTATTTATATCTGCAGACTCTGCTCCCCATGCTAATCTAAATTGCAACTACCGTAATACTTTGGATTGCGAACAGAATACGTTACGGAAACGTGCTTGAATCCAAAGCACTCATATATGAAAGCAAATTTTCCCATAAGAAATAATGAAAACTATGACGATTCATTCCACAACTGTTTATTCATTTGAAATTATGATTACAGTAATACAAAATACTGTATAGTATAAGGCCGAGAGCACAGAGGGAGGGTCCTTGAATGCTCGGACACCCATGTGGCCACCTCGCTTAGTGCTGAATGTTGGTGCGCTTAGACCTTTAAAGCTTGAGCCTCCTATGGAGGATTGCGCTTTGTAGGCCCGTCAAATGTCCGTCAGAGCTTTTTGACAGGGTTTCAACACGTCCGGTGTAATGTGCAATACTATTACGCACGTTACACCGTGCGTCTCTCCCCATTGAGCCGTCAGAATGCTGCAACGGATGCAGGGAGGAGAAGTCACATGGACACACTCAGTGCGCTCGAGTGACTGTGGTCTCTCAGTTGTGACACTCAGCAGACAAAGCTTACCTACTGCTTGTATTGCAAGACCTTGCATGTTTATAAAGTTAAAATTTATAAAAATGTGTTGCTTGCCTTGCAAAATACTCGCAGAACAAGTTACACGCATCCAAGGTTTTACTGTGTATTATTTAATAGTGCCACAAAATCTAACATTGGTGCTGACTTGGTCACTTTGCATCCATTTATCCCATTTGTTGTGGATGTCAAGATGCTTACATTGTCAAAATTTGCTGCATGGGGTGGACAATGTGAATTTCTTGTTATTGCGTTAACTCGTCTCTCCGTTATTCCAGCGACGGAGCACCTCCTTTCCCCCTGCTACTCTTCTTAGTCTGTGCACATGTGTGATGTTATAATGGTGAGGGAACCCTTCCAACTCCATCGTTTCTGGTAAAATAATTTGATAAATCCAGCGCTGGCACATCACTAGTCAGAGTAGGCATGTGCCTACAGGCGTGTGTCACAAGGGGGCACCTTGCTCTGTAAAAAAAAAGTGATATATATATATATATATAATTTAGAGCAGAGGTTCCCAAACTGTGGTACATGTACCTCCAGGGGTACTTACGAGGACACCAGGTGGTTCGCATACAAAAATGTGTAATGACAGACCTGAGTGGCTCAGGCTGCTATTTGATCTTCCATCCGACCGGGCCTGTCAGTGTCTCAGAGCTAAATTTTTGATTTCTCATTCTGGCCCAGTGCAAGCAGCCACGCTTGCAACCACGGCGCTTCCCGGCCGTGTTTTTTTAAGCTGCAGTGTCGCGACCCAGCTGGTGGAGAATGAAAGATGGCAGCCGGCCCCCTCTGATGCCAGAGGGCGCGTGGACCGTGTGACGTCTCCGCCCAGCACTATAAATGAGCCTCGTCCCAGCGCTTCTCGTACAGGTATATTTTAATGTAAAAAGAGGGGGGGATTTTTAGCCTAGAGTGTTCCTTTTAAGGTGACCATAGTCGTCAGTGGCTTCATCTCCCATATCAAAGTATACTTTTTGGGACCCTCCCATAAGGAAATGTACAAGTATTCCTGCCCACTTTGTTCTGGGCCACTGCTCTCTAGCTGCAGGCCTTTCAAAAGCTAGGAGGTATTTTTCCACATCTTTTGCAGGTACAGGTTTACCTTGAAAGACTTGGAGGCACTGCTGGACTCGTCTTTGACATGCTTTGAGAAACTTTGCACCACCTCCTTCAGTACATGGTGGTCAGCTTTTTGAGCCTCTATCACTGCACCCAGTTGTGAGGTGACTAAATGGTGGCTTTCTTGCAAAATATGATATGTGTCCTGTTGCACAGCAGTAGCTTGTAATAGGGCTTTTCGAATGTCCTTCATTTTTGCAATAGGAAAAAAATGTTGTTTTTTTCCTCTGGGTCTGCACTGGTAAACTCATTATTGTCAGCACATAAATCCCACTTGTGGCAGGGTGGCCAAGTTTTTCTTCAGGCAACACAATATTTAAAAAAATTAAAGTATGCTTTATTAGCATATAGGCCTTACAGCCGGCATAACAAAACAAAGTAAGGAGATGACAAATAAACTCCTACTCCTCTTAGGAGAGTAACTTACAGGAATGTACCTTCCTATCCCACTGGTCAGCTACACTGATCCCAGTAGTTTTAACAGTACAAAAATAAACAGTTTTTTTAAATTCAATGTCAAGATCTTGCTGCCTCCCTGGCAGGCTTCCAGTCTCTGTCTCAGCACACCACTCACAGGTGAGACCTTAACCCCTTAGTGACCGGGCGGTTTTACGAAAATCCTTCCTTTAGGCTAGAGTCAGACGAACGCAGTCTGCGCGCACTCTGCGTGCGTTCACAACGGACAAACGTTCTGACGGAAGATACTGTAATCACCACACAGTCCGTTTTTTCATGACGGACGTAGAAAAAAGGGAAATATGAGAAACAAAATTAACATGAAAAAGGATATGAAAAGGGCTTTTGTGCGTCAAGGTGCTGGACGTCGCAAATGTGCTGCGTCAGTCTCCTGATCACGCACACAGAACGCTACGCGGACGTGGCGCACTCTGCACATCTGTGTTAGCGATTTTTCGTTCATGAAAGAAGGGGGGGCCCGCTATGTGGCGCTCCATGCAGGGGTGTAGATTATAAACATTAATCTCCTATCAGATCAGTGAACAGTGCAGAAAACCGTATATAAAATGTTCTATGTAGAACACAGTATGTCTTTCAAACAATACATTCAACTAGGGATGCACCGATACTAGTATCGGTGCCGATACTGCCGTTTGCACGAGTTTTAGTGCGCGTGCAAATGGCCTGATACACCCCCCCCCGATACCGGAGATACAGGTCTGGGCCATCCACGGGGCTGGGGAAGCTGGCCGCGTGCATGAAAAGCATACGGCCAGCGTTCCCCTCCGGCGGCTGCAATACTCACCCCTTCCGAAGGTCCGGTCGAGGCAGCGTCACAGATGCGCCCGGCGGCCACGTGAACGCATCACAGCAGCGCGACCGGACCTTCGGAAGGGGTGAGTATTGCAGCCGCCGGAGGGGAACGCTGGCCGCATGCTTTTCATGCGCGCGGCCAGCTTCCCCAGCATTCGATGGGGCATATCCATGAGAGCTGGAGGCAATATCCATGAGAGCTGGAGGCAATATCCATGAGAGCTGGAGGCAATATCCATGAGAGCTGGAGGCAATATCCATGAGAGCTGGAGGCAATATCCATGAGAGCTGGAGGCAATATCCATGAGAGCTGGAGGCAATATCCATGTGAGCTGGAGGCAATATCCATGTGAGCTGGAGGCAATATCCATGTGAGCTGGAGGCAATCTCCATGTGAGCTGGGGGCAATCTCCATGTGAGCTGGGGGCATTATGTGTGTGTATATATATATATATATATATATCTTGGGCTATATACATGTGAGCTGGGGGCATTTTTATATGAGGTCTGTTCTTATTGGAAAGCGGTCACATGACATAAAATAAAACTTGGTACTCGTATCGGTGAGTACTTTTTAAAAAGTATCAGTACTCGTACTCGGTCTTAAAAAAGTGGTATTGGTACATCACTACATTCAACTTTAGAATGGTAAAAAGGATTAGACAATTTACAGTTTCTTTGTGGTGTTCATTCCTTTCCATGTGGCAGAGAGTTAAAAGAAAGTCTATGAAAAGCTTGCTCTGTGATAAAACCGTCCGTTCCTCCTCCTGGTTGTCCCGGTTTTCTCTTGGTCTTGTACCTCCAAGACAGAGAGTGGGATTA
Source organism: Leptobrachium leishanense (assembly GCA_009667805.1). NCBI lineage: Eukaryota > Metazoa > Chordata > Amphibia > Anura > Megophryidae > Leptobrachium > Leptobrachium leishanense. Next base: position 103,433,756 of record CM019070.1, on the reverse strand, counting down.
GAGGGGGGGGGGATTCAAATGGGTGGGCCAGATAGGTGGTTGATCAGGCACACTTACATGAGTCTGTCTCCCGAGTTTCCTAGGCTGCTCATCTGGTGTGTATTCTCCACTTTGAATTTGCCTTCCTCTGCTCCTTTAATGTTCCTCCGTATGTTCAGTCCTCCATGGATCCAAGGTTGCCCTTCAATGAGTACCAGGATGCTCTATGGGGTCTGGTTTGGGCGGATAACAGCTACAGGGTGCAGGGATGCAGCAAATAAAAATGGTTTATTTGGGTTAAGTAGCTATAAAACCAATAATAAAAAGAGTATTTTAAAAATTCTAGGTTACAGGTGGTCCTTCAAAACGTGTTTCGCTAGCTAGCCGCTAGCTTCATCAGTTGGATGGACACCTTACATTTGAACGTTCATTTATACAGTAAAAAGCGGCCCGAGTCTTTCGCTTTCAGATCCTTTGCACATGCGTGCAGTTCTGCTTTCCGCAAGTACACACCTCTTCGTCTCCGGGTGATTACATTATCTGGATTGTCCTCCGGCTCGATAGTGTGCTGGATCTTAGCGTTGCACGCATGGCCTTTCAGTTTCTTTGGGGGAGGGAATTCCCAATATAAATGTTCTGGTGGTGTTTTAAATGGTTCCTGGCATCTTCCTTAACACATTAGATATGTGGGGTATGACTATATTCAGAACACATAATGATATAGGTGTATCCAAAATGGAAATTCCATGTCACATGCTACATATATAAATGTACACAAAAAATTATAGGACGCACTTAATGTGTGGGGTCTCTATTGCTCATGATTCTATGCTATGACTGACGTTAACTGTGCGGCAACAAAGACGTGATCACTGCGTTCGTCTGACACGGGCCTTAGTGCCCGCTGCTGCTTTTAGGTTTCTGCATTGTTTGTGTTTATGTCAAATTTCCCTCTTACTCGTTTATGCAACCCACACATATTATATACCATTTTTCCCGCCACTAAATGGACTTTCTAAAGATACCATTATTTCCATCATATCATATAATTTACTATAAAAAATGAAATATGATGGAAAAATGGTAAAAACACAGTTTTTCGTAATTTAATCCCCAAAATTTAAATCCCAAAAAAGACCCCAGCTAAATAGTTTTGAAATTTTGTTCCGAGATTAGAAATGCCCAATTTTTACATGGTTTTTGCTTTTTAACCTCATTCGCTGCTGAGCCAGTTCACCTCTGTGCTCTGAGCTCATTCTGTTTGTTTTATGCTCATAGGAAAAAGGAAAACCGCATGCAACACAGATGTGTATCCCACGGAAAAGCTTTTATTTGGATGTCTGCAGACAAAAAAGTGTGTTTCGGCCACCACAGGCCTTAATCATGCATATATCCCCAATGCAAAGTTCTAACATATAAATATCCTTTCCACCTCTCCATTAACACCTGAGGGTGGGGAGAATTAAAATGAGGAGTTTATCCCCTTACTACATCTGCCATCTGTCACCTCTTACTTCTACTACACTGCAAACACATTTCAATACAAATAATTCATACATGATCTTATTATGTTTTATCATTACTCACTAATTCACATTGATCAGATTCCTATAACAAAGAAAGAGAAACGTGATAAGTACTCAAATTTACTTACCGTAGATACTAGGGATGCACCAATACCACTTTTTTAAGACCGAGTATGAGTACCGATACTTTTATGTCATGTGACCACTTTCCAATAAGAACAGACCTCATATAAAAATGCCCCCAGCTCACATGTATATATCCGCCCGAGATATATATATATATATGAGACCAAAATCCAGATGCACACGGAGACTTCTTTTCAAAGTTTAAATAAAATAAAACTTTATTCTGGCATCAAATTTCAACGTTTCAGTCCCCAGTGGGACTTTCCTCAGGAATGGCCAACATATATATGAATATATATATATATATACCGTATTTTTCGCTCCATAAGACGCACTTTTCTCCCCCCAAAAAGTGGGGGGAAAAGTGGGTGCGTCTTATGGAGTGAATGCCTCAGCTCACCTGCCGCCGCCGCGTTCTGCTCCCTCTGAGCGTGCGTCCGGCGGCAAGGAGCTTGGGCACTCACCTGGGGGAGCCGCGAGATCACGGTCACGTGGCTCCCCCAGGCGAGTGCCCAAGCTTCCTGCCGCCGGACGCACGCTCAGAGGGAGCCTAATGCGGTGGCGGCAGGTGAGCTGAGGCATATCCATGAGCTGCTGGGGCATATCCATGAGCCTGCTGGGGCATATCCATGAGCCTGCTGGGGCATATCCATGAACGAGCTGGGGCATATCCATGTGTGAGCTGGGGCAAATCCATGTGTGAGCTGGGGCAAATCCATGTGTGAGCTGGGGCATATCCATGTGTGAGCTGGGGCATATCCATGTGCTGGGGCATATCCATAAGTTGGGGGCATATCCATAAGTTGGGGGGCAAATCCATGTGCTGGGGCATATCCATGAGTGAGCTGGGGCAATATCCATGTGCTGGGGCATATCCATAAACTGGGGGGCATATCCATGAGCTGGGGGACATATCCATGAGCTGGGGGGCATATCCATGAGCTGGGGGACAGTATCCATGAGCTGGGGGACAGTATGCATGAGCTTGGGCAGTATATCCATGAGAGGAGCTGGGGCAGTATATCCATGAGAGGAGCTGGGGCAATATCCATTATTACACTATTTGATTTCAGAATATTTATTTTCCTGTTTTCCTCCTCTAAAAACTAGGTGCGTCTTATGGTCAGGTGCGTCTTATAGAGCGAAAAATACGGTACATCAAACAATTAAGCTCCCACAGATGTGTCTACCCTGCAATCACAGAGCAGGCGTGGATATACTCTGCAAACCAATTAACCAAAGTAATAATGCAAAAAAAGGAAACCTAAATCACAATGACCCCTCAAAAAGAGTCTAAGAAAAAAGGAAAAAGTCAACATGTAGGATACAGTGATACAATATTCCAGCTACATTTAAAGAGAACATATTAGCATCTTAGTATAGATATAGCAGTGTAATTAACATAGCTAGGAATAGTAATCCATATATGGCAAAAACATAATATTATACTAAATGTGCACAGAACTACAGCCATACAATGAACTGCCCTTTATTGAGATCCATGTAAACCACATATTTAGGAAGACCAAATAGAAAAAATAAATATTTTTTTTATTGGTTAAAAACAATTGCCTAGGAAGACTTCACACCCAGAGAGGGTTTGTAAGACCAATACTGCATATATCGCTGCTTTTTAAATAAACTAACGTAGGGGCAAAAAAGGGATATAAGAGTTCTTCTCATTAAGACCACGCGGTGCAAGTGAGTCCAGTGTAAAAATCCAAAAAGATTCTCGCTTGAGAAGTTCTTTAGCGCGATCACCCCCTCTCACAAGCGGGGGGATGTGATCAATAGCCATCACTCGTAGGCTGGACAAATTATGTCCAGCCTCACAGGAGTGGCGTGCCACCGGTTGTGGGTTATCATGCCCGTTTAATGCTGCCCTAGTAATGGCCGACCTATGATTTGCCATACGTTCCTCGTAAATTATTAATGGACTTCCCTATATATATTTTACCACAGGGACATGAATTTTTATAGACAACATAGTCAGTTGTACAGGTAATTTGGTGTCAAATTCGGTACCTGGTAACACTGTAAGGATGAAAAACCACTTTTCCCGGGATTAGAGAATTACATGTAGTACATCCCACACACCGGAAACAGCCCGGGTTTGAAAATGGATTATTAGATGATAGTTATATTGGTCCGTATGGACCAAAAAGTCCCGTAAGTTCTTATTTTGTTTATAACAAATCATCGGGGGGTCAGAAGTGGCTGCAACCAATTTAGGATCATTTTGAAGAATACACCAGTGACGTCTAATAGTACGGGCAATCATACTTGATTTTGTATGAAACGTCTGAGCAAATATAATTTGAGAGTTCGACCCACCACGTGGGCCCGGTGTTAGCACACCATCATGTGCTTTGTTCAAGGCCTTCTCAAGAATGTCAGATCTATAACCTTGCTTAATAAATCGAGAGTATATCTCTGACAGCTGCTGTGTATATGTAGAAGGATCCGAGTTGTTGCGCATAACGCGCAAGAACTGGGAAATAGGTAACAATTATTTGAGTTTGCGTGGATGGAAACTAGAATAGTGTAATAAAGTATTCCTATCCGTCGGTTTCCTAAATAGTGACTATTGCAGTCTACCATCCTCCACTGTGACATTGAGGTCTAAGAAATTAACACTTACAGGATCCGAATGGAATGTTAGCCTAACCGACGTTGGTAATTTGTTCAGATTGGTCATAATGGTTTGCAATTCACCAGGTGTCCCCTGCCACATCAACAAAATATTGTCAATATAACGAACGTAAAATTGCAATCCACGAGAGAAAGCAGGCAAAATATATGTAGATTCGTATATGTACATAAAGGCGTTGGCATACATGGGAGCCATTGCCGCTCCCATGGATGTGCCTGTACATTGTAGATAGTATTTCTCCTGGAACCTAAAATAGTTCATAGTGAGTTTTACGCAAAATTTTCCAAAATAGATTCTGTAGGGTATGGCACAGCATTAATGTGGTTAGCTAGAATTGTGCGTACCGCCCCGATGCCCTCCTCCAAAGGGATGATGGTATAAAGACTATTAACATCTATAGTAACAAGGAGGGAATCGGGGAGGGGTGCCCCAAGTCTCTTCAATCGAGAAATAACGTCCGGGGTGTCCCTGACAATAGTGTCAAGGGACATCACTGGCTCCTGCAAGATATGATCCAACCAGATACACAATGGTTCCAACAGGCCTGGCTCCCATGTATGCCAACGCCTTTATGTACATATACAAATCTACATATATTTTGCCTGCTTTCTCTCGTGGATTGCAATTTTACGTTTCTTATATTGACAATATTTTGTTGATGTGGCAGGGGACAACTGGTGAATTGCAAACTATTATGACCAATCTGAACAAATTACCAACGTCGGTTAGGCTAACATTCCATTCGGATCCTGTAAGTGTTAATTTCTTAGACCTCTATGTCGCAGTTGAGGATGGTAGACTGTGATATTCACTATTTAGGAAACCGACGGATAGGAATACTTTATTAAACGCTTCTAGTTTCCATCCACGCAAACTCAAAGAATCGTTACCGATTTCCCAGTTTTTGCGCGTTATGCGCAACAACTCGGATCCTTCTACATGTACACAGCAGCTGTCAGAGATGTACTCTCGGTTTATTAAGCGAGGTTATAGATCTGACATTCTTGATGATAAGGCCTTGAACAAAGCACATGATGGTGTGCTAATACCGGGCCCACGTGGTGGGTCGAACTCTCAAATTATATTTGCTCAGACGTTTCATACAAAATCAAGTATGTTTGCCCGTACTATTAGACGTCACTGGCGTATTCTTCAAAATGATCCTAAATTGGCTGCGGCCACTTCTGACCCCCCCCCCCCCCTGATGATTTGTTATAAACAAAATAAGAACTTACGGGACTTTTTGGTCCAATACAACTTTTTCTCATCTAATAATCCATTTTCAAACCCGGGCTGTTTCCGGTGTGTGGGATGTACTACATGTAATTCTCTAATCCCGGGAAAAGTGGTTTTTCATCCTTACAGTGGTACCAGGTACCGAATTCGACACCAAATTACCTGTACAACTGACTATATTGTCTATAAGATCTCATGTCCCTGTGGTAAAATCTATATAGGGAAGTCCACTAATAATTTACGAGAACGTATGGCAAGTCATAGGTAGGCCATTAGGGCAGCATTAAACGGGCATGATAACTCACAACAGGTGGCACGCCACTTCTGTGAGGCTGGACATAATTTGTCCAGCCTACGAGTGATGGCTATTGATCACATCCCCCCGCTTGTGAGAGGGGGTGATCGCGCTAAAGAACTTCTCAAGCGAGAATCTTTTTGGATTTTTACACTGGACTCACTTGCCCCACGTGGTCTTAATGAGAAGAACTCTTATATCCCTTTTTTGCCCCTACGTTTGTTAAATGTAGCTGGAATATTGTATCACTGTATCCTACATGTTGACTTTTTTTCTTAGACTCTTTTTGAGGTCTCATTGTAATTTATGTTTCTTTTTTTTTTGCATTATTATTTTGGCTTGCAGAGTGTCCACACCTGCTCTGTGACTGCAGGGAAGACACATCTGTGGGAGGTTAATTGTTTGATGTGTATATATATGTCTTCCTTTGTATGTTGGCCATTCCCGAGGAAAGTCCCACTGGGGACTGAAACGTTGAAATTTGATGCCAGAATAAAGTTTTATTTTATTTAAACTTTGAAAAGAAGTCTCTGTGTGCGTCTGGATTTTGGTCTCTTATCTACCTGCAGCTGGATTGACTGCACCGGAGCAAGACATTTTTGGTATGTGGAGTGCGGGACCTCTTGACCCTTCGTATCATATATATTTATATATATGAGTTGATTAAAAAGTGTGTATACGGGTATACACTATACAGTGTGGGCGCTTGTTAATTTAAGTTAATTAAAGTGCTATGTGAATAAATAATCAATTGCAGCCTAAGTATGGTAAAAAGCACATAAAAAACAACCAAAATACGTGCCAAGATTAAGACAAAAGGATAAACAAGACCATACGGCGCATAAAACAGTGAACAGTTGGTTAAATGAACAACTGGTTAATAGAAGTAAAATGTGAAAGGTGTCCTTTAAGGTATAAAAAGTGTCCTTTAAAATGCAAGAAGTGTCCTTTAAAATACCAAATAGAGGAGGTAAAAGAGTACAAAAAAATTTCCCGAAAAATTGTTAAGTCAATTTGTGCAAAATAAATGTTCAAAAAGTGCAATGATACTCAAGGAGTGTTGTTGATTGAAGACAAATGCAACAATCTTCTCTGTGGTGTAGAGATCGAATCTTCTCTTTAAAGGTGTCCCTCAGAGAGAAATAAAGGCAATAATAGTGCAGATGGTCATACTGGGATGAAGTAATTTAATAGAATGAATGTATCACTCACATTTATTAGAGCCTAAGAGAAATCCAGGCTCAAGGAAAATAGCTTGCGCCAAAGTATAGGGTGGCACGTCCCTCCTTTCATCTATGGTGGTTACTAGATAAAACAGAGAAGATCGGGAGACGGCACTCCCATAGCGTAACTCTGTGCAATACAGGTGGAGGATTGAATTAAAATTAGTCACACTCACCAGTTATAGAGCCTCTCAATTCCAGGCTCAAGGAGTGTCGCCTTGGGTCCTCTTAAGGTGGGGGCCCAAACCTCTTTGGTGTAGCAGCAGTTGGTCCAGATGTCCAAAAAAAGTGGGGAGATAAGGAAAAGTGGCGAATGCAAAAAATATATAAGTAATGAATTTATTGGAATTAATAAAATCCTGGACAAATTGTACCGAGACGCGTTTCGGCTAAAAGCCTTCCTCAGTCGGTATATTTAGTGTCCATAAAGTGCAAAAAAAAAATTTTTTTTTTTTTTTGCACTTTATGGACACTAAATATACCGACTGAGGAAGGCTTTTAGCCGAAACGCGTCTCGGTACAATTTGTCCAGGATTTTATTAATTCCAATAAATTCATTACTTATATTTTTTGCATTCGCCACTTTTCCTTATCTCCCCACTTTTTTTGGACATCTGGACCAACTGCTGCTACACCAAAGAGGTTTGGGCCCCCCCTTAAGAGGACCCAAGGCGACACTCCTTGAGCCTGGAATTGAGAGGCTCTATAACTGGTGAGTGTGACTAATTTTAATTCAATCCTCCACCTGTATTGCACAGAGTTACGCTATGGGAGTGCCGTCTCCCGATCTTCTCTGTTTTATCTAGTAACCACCATAGATGAAAGGAGGGACGTGCCACCCTATACTTGGCCGCAAGCTATTTTCCTTGAGCCTGGATTTCTCTTAGGCTCTAATAAATGTGAGTGATACATTCATTCTATTAAATTACTTCATCCCAGTATGACCATCTGCACTATTATTGCCTTTATTTCTCTCTGAGGGACACCTTTAAAGAGAAGATTCGATCTCTACACCACAGAGAAGATTGTTGCATTTGTCTTCAATCAACAACACTCCTTGAGTATCATTGCACTTTTTGAACATTTATTTTGCACAAATTGACTTAACAATTTTTCGGGAAATTTTTTTGTACTCTTTTACCTCCTCTATTTGGTATTTTAAAGGACACTTCTTGCATTTTAAAGGACACTTTTTATACCTTAAAGGACACCTTTCACATTTTACTTCTATTAACCAGTTGTTCATTTAACCAACTGTTCACTGTTTTATGCACCGTATGGTCTTGTTTATCCTTTTATATTTATATATATATCTATATATCCCCTAGCTCTCATGGATATTGCCCCAGCTCATGGATATTGCCCCAGTTTATGGATATTGCCCCAGCTCATGGATATACTGCCCCCAGCACATGGATATACTGCCCCCAGCTCATGGATATACTGCTCCCAGCTCATGGATATACTGCCCCCAGCTCATGGATATACTGCCCCCAGCTCATGGATATACTGCCCCAGCTCATGGATATACTGCTCCCAGCTCATGGATATACTGCCCCCAGCTCATGGATATACTGCCCCCAGCTCATGGATATACTGCCCCCAGCTCATGGATATACTGCCCCCAGCTCATGGATATACTGCCCCCAGCTCATGGATATACTGCCCAAGCTCATGGATATACTGCCCCAGCTCATGGATATTTGCCCCCCAGCTCATGGATACTGCCCCAGCACATGGATATACTGCCCCAGCACATGGATATACTGCCCCAGCTCATGGATACTGCCCCAGCTCATGGATACTGCCCGAGCTCATGAATATACTGCCCGAGCTCATGGATATACTGCCCGAGCACATGGATATACTGTGCCAGCTCATGGATATTGCCCCAGCTCACGGATAATGTCCCCAGCTCATAGATATTGCCTCCCCAGCTCCTGGATATTTGCCCTGAAGCTCTTGGATATTTGTCCCCCAAGCTCTCATGGATATATGCCCCAGCTCATGGATATTGCCCCCCAGCTCAGACCCCAGAACAGACATGGGGCGGCTGTTCGAATGCTCTATCGGCATTCGGACAGCCGCCCCTGGAGCTATCCGGGATACTTACCTTCCTGAGCGGTGCCGACCAAGTCTTTGGGCGTGCGCTCGTTGAAGGACCCCAACCTTGATCACGTGGGAGTCCCCACATGATCACAGCTGGGGTCCTTCAACGTGCGGAAGCGCAGAAACTTTCCCGGTGTCGCTCAGGAAGGTAAGTATCCCGGAGAGCTCCAGGGGCGGCTGTACGAATGTCGATAGAGCATTCGAACAGCCGCCCCATGTCTGTTCTGGGGACTGAGCTGGGGGGCAATATCCATGAGCTGGGGCATATATCCATGAGAGCTTGGGGGACAAATATCTAAGAGCTTGGGGGCAAATATCCATGAGCTGGGGAGGCAATTTCCATTCCCTCTCCAACAGTGGTAGAGGATAGCCTTAATAGTATTAACGTTCTTCTGTTGCATTTCTTTTAATCTTCCTCCAACGATTACTGGGTCAGAAACATTCCTTATTACTCTACTGAATTTACTCCTAGGTAATGAATCTACTGTACCCCTAGGATGGAAACTGGAGTATAAAAGCAGACTATTCTGATCAGTCGGCTTGACATAAAGATCAGTCATTAATCTATTCCCTTCAATCTTAAGTAAATCCAAAAAGCTGATCTGTTGATAACTCCACAACATTGTGAACTGAATTGATGGATAGATCTCATTCATTTCTCTATGGAATCTATCTAATTCAGCTTGTAGACCCCTCCATACGCCAAAAACATCATCGATGAAACGCCACCATGTAGAGACAAACTTCTTAAATCATGAAAATAAACATGGCGCGTTTCAAATGATTCCATGAAGATGTTGGCATATGAAGGGGCCATATTGGATCCCATCTTCGTCCCCCTCAATTGGTGGTAAATGTAATCTCCAAATAGAAAAAAATTCTTATGTAACACCAATGATAATAATAACATAAGAAAATCATTCTGCTCCCACACTACCCCATTAACCTCTAAAGTGTCTCTAACAGGCTTCATACTCTCCTTGTTGGGGATTGAGGTGTAGAGGCTAATAACTTCCCACGTGAACAAGATACATGGTTCCTCCACATTCAGGTTTTTAATTCTGTCTAGGACCTCAGATGTGTCCAGTATTGTAGGCTTTTGTTGCTTTTACATAGGGTTTCAACACTTCATCTAAAAAGATGGAAATTGGACTCAGAATAGACTCCATACTAGACACAATGGGTCTGCCACAGGGATTATACAAGTCATTTTGCACTTTTGGTAGTACATAAATACTGGCTATACCGGATTCTCTGTGGTTAGAAATTTGCATAAATCCTCATCAATAATATCTACACTCAAGGCATTTTCCAAGATTCTACGAACTTCAATCTCCAACTTTGGTATAGGATTAACGTTACATACCACATAAATCTCTGTATTCGCCAATTGTCTCTGTATTTCGGTTATATATTTTCCCTTATCCATGACCACCAGTGACCCCCCCATTGTCCGCCGGTTTTATTATAACATTCTTTCTACTTTGTAGGGAATGTAAGGCTTCCCATTCAACTCTGGAAAAGTTTGGTTGACCCCGGTCATGGAAATTGGAAAGTAATTGATCAACATCTCTGCACACAAATTCTATAAAAGTATCAATTACAGCATTTGACGGCGGTAAAAAATGGCTTTTGTTGTATAGACCCATACGTTTAGCTGTAAACCCCGTAGTGACTCTAACATTTTCAGGATCTGCTTTGTCTTTAAAAAAAACTTTTAATTTAATTGTGCGAAATAGACATTCCAACTATTGTTTTATGCTCATAACTAGATTGAAAGCCTGCCCAGAGGGCAGTCTATTGTTAAGCGAAGCAGCTCACATGGGTATAATTGCCCCAGCTCACATGGGTATAATTGTTGCCCAAGCTCACATGGGTATAATTGTTGCCCCAGCTCACATGGGTATATTTGCCCCCAGCTCGTATGGGTATAATTGCCCCCAGCTCACATGGGTATAATTGCCCCAGCTCACATGGGTATTATGGCCCCCGCTCACATGGGAATATTTGCCCCCAGCTGACATGGGAATTTTTGCCCCCAGCTCCCGTGGGTATAGTTGCCCCCAGCTCCCGTGGGTATAAGTGCTCCCAGCTCACGTGGTTTAAAGTGCCCCCAACTAAGACGCTGGATGCGCGCGCAGCCTCTACCTGTCGGCCACGCGCGCATCCAGGAGAACAGGAAGCGCGCTCAGGCGCCAGATAGAGGCTGTGCGCGCATCCTGTAGAGCCGGATGCGCTCAGAGCAGACGGCGATAGGCAGTGGCGTAGCGTGGGTTGTCAGCGCCCGGGGCCAGCCAAGAATTGTGCGCCCCCCCCAACCTGTGGACATGTTATCGATATTGCCCCAGCCAGCTCACACATGGATATTGCCCCAGCTCACACATGGATATTGCCCCAGCTCACACATGGATATTGCCCCAGCTCACACATGGATATTGCCCCAGCTCACACATGGATTTGCCCCAGCTCACACATGGATTTGCCCCAGCTCACAAATGAATATACTGCCCCAGCACATGGAAATACTGCCCCAGCTCATGGATATACTGCCCCAGCTCATGGATATACTGCCCCAGCTCATGGATATACTGCCCCAGCACATGGATATACTGCCCCAGCACATGGATATACTGCCCCAGCTTATGGATATACTGCCCCAGCACATGGATACTGCCCCAGCACATGGATATACTGCCCCAGCTCGTGGATATTGCCCCAGCTTGTGGATATTGCCCCAGCTCGTGGATATTGCCCCAGCTCGTGGATATTGCCCCAGCTCATGGAGATACTGCCCCAGCGCGTGGATATTTTGCCCCAGCTCGTGGATACTGTCCCCCAAGCTCTCATGGATATGGCCCAGCTCAGACCCCAGACCAGACATGTGGCGGCTGTTCGAATGCTCTATCGACATTCGGACAGCTGCCCCTGGAGCTCCGTCTCCGGCATACTTATCTGCCTGAGCGGCGAAGGGAAAGTTTCCCCTCTTCCGCTCGTTGAAGGACCCAAGCCGCGGTCACGTGGGACTCCCACGTGACAGCGGCTTGGGTCCTTCAAAGAGCGGAAGCGAGGAAACTTTTCCCTTCACCGCTTAGGGGTTGGATGCGCGCGCGGCAGCCGGGTAGAGGCTGCGAGTGCATCCGGCTCTACAGGATGCGCGCGCAGCCTCTACCAGGCTGCTGCATGCGCATCTTGTAACCGCCGCGGCAAGCGCACAGCCGGCTCGTGCCGCGGCAGTTGCATGCGCGTGCAGCCAACCACCGCTGGTTGCGCGTGCATGCGCAGTAGGGGTTTGGCAACGGACACGCCAGCCCTTACTCTTTTATAGTATAGATTTTATAGTATATAGATTATTAGATGACAGCTTAAATCTGATTTAGTTAGACCCCCAGACAATTTAAAAAAATATATATATATATATTTATTTTTTTTTACACCAAACCTGGTCATATTTGGTATCATTGGAATGGCCATGATCAGGCCTTTCTAATGCTAATGAGGGATCGGGAGATAAGGGGATTCAAAGGATCCCCGGCCCACTGACGTCCGCACACATATAGTGAGAATGTTAGTGGGTGGAGGGTGACCCGGAGGCTTGCCTGGCACCCAAGAAGTCAGCCACCTCTGGGTCTGAGTCACGATTCGGCGCCATAGGTGTTAACTCTTTGCACCGCTGAAAAGGTGAGACTCTCCCCTTTTCAGTGGTGCAATTTGTTTTGTTCTATCCCTAATGGTTGGGGAGATAGAGGGCTCCCTGATTCTTACTACAGGAGCCTGGCGATTACGTCATCGCGCTGGCTGGGCTCCCTGAAGAGGCGGGGCAGGCTTCCAGCCTCATCTCATGAGTTGATATTTTGGATTATAACTTGTTAAACCTTATTATTGTCAGCAACTAGAGCTGTCGAACGGGCATTTTTTGCCACCTACCAAATATATATATATTTACACTGACATCTCGTCACCTCCATTAATTAATACTGGTTGATCGCGTTATGTGCTCTGTGTTGACGAGTCTGGAGAAAGATTTCCTACAACCCGGACTCAATTTCTTTCACTGTGTTTTTTCTTTGCACCTCTGGATGTTTTTTTTCAGTAACAAACAATGCAAACTATTGTGTTTGTTGCACAAATTTAAACCATCTACTCTACAATCTTCGTAGCAGTGAAAAGTTTTCTTTTAATTTTGTATGGTTCTCCGCTAATCATGATCATGATACGTTTTGGGTGTTAATTTTTAATCTGACTTGATAAAAAATAATGTTTTAACTTTAATTCCAAACAGGTAGAATCTTGGTTTACCTGCTCCTCAGGTGAACTCATTTGTCTTTATTCTTTAGCACATAGAGAACAAACACCTTAATGTGATCAACATATGCCGGTACTTAGTTTAATTAGAGCACTTATTACATTGCACTTTACTCGCACTCCTACAACCCACACATTACAGGTCACAGTAATGTGCTCTGTGTATGATCGTTTCACAGAGCGCAACAAAAATAAAACTCACATTATTGTGTGCTGTTTATGAGTGTTTCACACAGCTGCACGACAAGAACACTCACAGTATTGTGTGGGTATGTATGAGCGTTCTCACACAGCAGTAACACTCAAGAACAATTATGCTGTTAATTTGAATTATATTAAATTAATTAAATGAAGGCATATATCAAAATGCAGTATATTATTAAAATTGACTTAAAGTTATACTGTCCTTGTAGGACATATGTATTCAGAGATACAGGGGTCCAAATGACCCCTGCATCTCCTGTGGGATTCCCCTGCCAGTCAGGGGTACCCCGTTTGGGACGTGTCATCCATTGGCTTGCTGTGGCTGAAGCCCCTGCTCAGAGCCAGGTCGGCATCGAACAGGGACTGTTGCAAAGTGGAGCGTCCTCAGCGATGGGGAGGGAATCCCCAGGATGCTCCACGCACAACCACACAGTGCAGGAGCCTTCAGGATATTGGAAGCACTGAGTGCACGTGCCTGCTGAGCAGCCAAGACTCTGTTATCCGCTTGGAAACCCAGCTACTTCATCTTTCTTTGCTGCTTCCGTAGTAGCGACATCTCAGGTCACATATTGCGTGCTGGCGTTGCTGTTTTCTTCCTTTGATTTCTGACCTGAATTATTTCTAAAACTATACTTCACTTTCCTGTCTACCGAGTTGCTTCTTGGTGTTAGCTGCGGGGAAACCGCCACACTTTCTATGCATCAGGTGGTAACCCGGCGCTGGGAGCGGCGTTCCTCTGCCATTCCTGCATTTCCTAACTTTTCACCCTTTTTCAAACATTTCACGGAGTTTTTCCGCTACCCGATTGCATTACTTTCACTGAGCGGCGCTCAACTCGCGCGTCGAGGCTTGCGGCCTTACGCTGATTCTCCTGCGGCCCAACCTCTCGCGAGATCTACACTGTCAGGCGCTCTCACATGCTCGCTCCCTGCCCCCTGGATCTCACACGCTTCGGCATCTGCCATCCTGGCCCAGGCTGATACTAGTGATACCTGCAGCTTCACTGCTCCTGCCACGTTGTCCCTGTCAAAATACTCTGGCACAAGCAACAAGGCCTCCAGAGGTAGCACTATGTCAGACTCTGGATCCGCGCAGCTTTCTCTGGATGATCAGCCCTCGGGGGTCACAAAATATATCGCTCACACCATTCCAAGAGGGAGGCTTGTTTCGCCAGATTGGAGGTTTCCCTGCAGGCCTCAATGTCCTCGGCCGTGCATACTGCATACAGCCGTGCATCCTCCCTCTCTGATTCCTGGCAGAGATCCTTAAATTCAGTACTGGTCGCAGCCAAGCTATGGCCTCCCCTTACTGCGTGCACTGTAAACCTGGCTCCATCTATCACCAGTGACGCTGGCCCAGATCGCTCCAGAAGCTCTGTCCACTCGATTTCTGGGGATGATAACCTGACACTTTCCAGCGAGCTAGCTGCCAAGAGCAGCAGCGGGACTGGCACCCCCGAACCACTGCCAGGTCCCAGTGGTCAATTGGTTGTCCGCAAATGCACCCTTGACCGTGAGGTTACAACAACGGTCGCCCCCAAAAAATGTGGTAACACACCTGTTTTGGCCAGTTTTTCAGACACCAAGGAGAAGAATGATTGTTGTGTGACAAATAATGTTGAGGCACTCGAGCTCTACGCTCCAAAGGACCTTGACCTCTTAGGCCCCTAATCCCAGAGCAGGGGCCCGGCGATCCTCGATCTGCAGGGGAACTCATTGTTTGAACCAGAGGACCTCCCTCACCCTCAGTCGTCTGCATGGTACCCTGCACCACATATTGAAAAATGGGTAGATGCCTATATGTGGCAACCACTGGGTAATGCCGTAAAACATGTTCCACTCTCTCTCCTCTTGACAAGTGCTTCCAAAAGTATGTGGGGCATCGGGGTTGGTCCCCTGAACAGGGCATTGATGTCACCCTCCGTTACTGCCAGGACAAGCTCTTTGATGTGACAGGCCCCCTGACTAGGCTGTTTCAGGTGGTGGAAGACACTAACGTGGTTGGTGGCTGGCTTCTATGTGCCTTTTAGCCTTATGGACAACGTGAACGCCGCCATCTCCACGATACGGAGAAAGACCATTTTACTAAGAGTCGACCCAACTTTGGTTTCCCTGGCCACCAATGACCTTGGTTCCTTTGCTCAGGGGAAACCTTTCCTAAAGGATATGGGGGAGTATTTGCAAATGTTTACCTCCATCGACAAAACAGAAACCACTGTAAAGCGTGTTTTTGAGAGAGTCGGAAGTACCGGGGCAGGTCCCACAAAGCCACGCACCTCCCGTGGCTCCAAATCTATTCCACGAGAACCGCCTGCCTCCAGTTCCTCTGGCTTCACCTACCAGAAACGGTCCAGGTCCTGGCGTGTCAGATACTCAAGAGGCTCCTGAGGCCTCCCATCCCTACGCCGTGGATCTGGTATAGCTGTTCCTTCTCTTATTCCTCTTTTTTCCCTAGTAAAAAGTTGGAGGCCGCCTTCAGGCTTTTTCCCCACGTCTGGTCCACTGTCACAACAGACCCGTTGGTGTTGCACACTGTCCTGGGGTTCAGGTTGGAATTTATTGCCCCCCCGCTCAGGAGCTACCCCCATACCCTAACAGGTCTGCAGGAAACCACCCACACCTGGTGGAACAGGAGATTTGGGATCTCTTCCAAAAAGGGGCAATCGAACAGATCAATCCGGCTCCACTCAATTTCTTGAGCAGCATCTTTCTTGTGGCCAAGAAAGGGGGCGGCCACCGACCAGTCCTCAATCTGAGGGGTTGGTGTACCGCCATTTCAAAATGAAAGGCATACCATCCACGAATCCCTGGTCCACCTCTATTGGATGGTAAAGCTGGACTTGAAGGTTGTGTATCTTTCAGTTCCAGTGGCGCCTGACCATTGGGATTTCCTGAAGTTCACCTGGGGTTACCACGTGTTGCGGTTCACCTGCCTACCTTTTGGCCTGTCATCCATTCTGTGGTGCTTTATGAAACTTCTAAAGCCCATTGTGTCTGCCTTACGGTCCAGAGGCGTGAAACTGGTGGTTTACCTGGATGACATACTCCTCATGTCATGTCATCCACCAAACAGTCCCTGATGGAACACCTATCCTGGACGATCCGGCTCATCCAGGACTTGGGTTTCTTCATTGTTGATTGAGTCCTGATGAGTGGAATTCCTGGGATTCATTGTGGACTCCTCTCGCATGAGCCTCCGCCTACCACTGTCCAAGGTGTCGCACAACAAGAAGGTGATCAAGACCCTTCTGAGGGCATTGAGTTTACCTCTCCGCTCCTTGGCCCGTATGATGGGACTCCTGTCGGTGGCCAGGCAAGCTCTACACCTGGGTCCTCTCCACTACAGAGCCCTCAGCTCTTGAAGGCCTGTTAACTCCAGTTGAGCCTGGATTCAGTAATCCTCACCGAGGAGGCGAAAGCCGATCTCCTCCGTTGGCTCTGCAACCTATCCCGACAGAACGGTCGACTACTTTGCTTCCTGTTTGTCCTCTGTGGTCATAGAATCAGATGCCAGCAAGACCGGCTGGGGGGCACGTTGCGGTCCTCTGGAAACAGGCGGTCGATGGTCCCCTTGAGAGGCTGTGCTCAACACCAATTGCCTGGAAATCCTGTTAGGTCTGTTTGTGGTCCGTTGCTTTGCGCAGCTGACTCCCTCCTGCAGCCTCTTGGTGAAGATGGACAATGTGTCAGCCACATCAAAGGCCTTGGCGACCCACCGTCTCCCGCCCTGACACGCATGGCCGAGAAGTTCTGGGACTTCTGCTTCCAACACAATCTGATGGTCCAAGCCCAGTTCATACAAGGCCTTGTCAATGAGGTGGCAAACTGGAATTTGCATCATCTCTCGGACTCCAGCGACTGGTGACTACTACCTTCAAATTTTTCCTCATTGTCAGCGCTCTGAGGGCCGCTTGACGTTGACTTGTTTGCCTCCTGCTTAAAAACACCCACCTACCGGTGTTCTTCAGTTGGTATCCAGACCTGGAGGCAACTGCCACAGACGGACACTTTGGCCGAAGCAACCGTGGTTCCCCAGCCTCCTGGAGCTGGTGGTGGACACCCCTTGTCTCCACCTGCACTTTCCCTATTTATGCTCCAGGACCTCTTCGGGAACCCTCACCCCTTGATCAGCAGTGGCTATGTCTGGCTCCTGGCACGGTTGATCTTTGGTGACCCACGCCAGCCCTGGGAATCTTTTGTCTCAGACTTTGCAACTCCTCCAGTCTTGGGCTTTGGGGCCGCAACCCACTTACCGGTGCGGGGGTGAGCCTGGTGCCAGTGGGCTGGTTGGTTTCTGTCACGGGATAGAGATCATTTTTCTTCCCCCTGATGCCATAATTATGGACTTCCTCACCCAACTTTTCGATAAGGGTAAGGCCTACTGGACAGTTACTGGAACGTTGCATGCTCCGTGATCTCTGCAGAGCATGCATGTTTCGATGGGGTTTCCGCTGGCTCCTACCCACTGATGCATATACCCCGTAGGAGACAACACATGTCCAAGCCACCCCTGCCTCAGAAGTCCTCCACTTAGGATGTCGCCCTGGTTTTGTCCTTTTTGGAGGACTGTGTCACGACGACCCACTCACCAGCGTGGGGGTGCGCGGTGGGGAGCGGGTCTTCAGCGTGTGTTGCCCCTGCTGGTTGGTCCGGCGGCTCCTGGTCCTCGGGTGGTGCTGTGGCGTCTCCCGGTGCTGCGGGGGACCCGGGCTGCCTGGCGGGCTGGAAGGCCGCGGCGTGCCCTGGCGTCCCTCAGCGTGGCTGGTGAACTGCGCGTAGTGTGTGGGGATGCGCGCGACCATGCATTTAAAGGGGCATGCACGAATTATCCTGAGTGCTAATGTCAAACATCTGATGGCCATGGGTGTTCCCATATCGCTAAGGAGAGTATAAAGGATCAGTTGTTCTCCAGGTTTATTGCTGGTTAGTTGTGTTTTGTCCTCTCTTAGTACTTGTATTTTGGTCATTTTTTCTGCCGATTTGTTGGTTCTTATGCTCCTTTGAACATTGATTATATAAAAAGATTCTACCATTGCTCTGCATCGTGAGGTCCTGTGTTATTTGTACTGGTGCCAAGCAGCCCGTGACAGACTGGCAGGGCAATGATGCCCTGTCCTTGCGGGCCCTGTCAGCTAAACTCCTGATGCTGATTTACCTTGTGGCCTGCAAGCGAGTCGGGTGCATCCGTACGCTGGAGATTGGAGGCCATTCCTACGTCCCTGACAGGGTTCAGTTCTCGATCTCCTGTCGCATGGAAAAAAGCAACTTTTTTTTCTTCCCGGCTCATCCTGCTTTGTGCCTGGTGCGTTGCCTTCGTTCCTACAAGGCCTGCACCTCACATTTCTGTGCCACCCTGGTGTCACCTTTGTTCTCGTCCTTTCGGCCCCCACACCTGCCGGTCTTCTCTGCTACATTGGCCAGGTGGCCAGCAAAATGGACCCCACAGAGATTATGGATGCTATCAACTCACTAACACGTCAAGTAACTCTTCTAACCCATTCCGTGCAAGATCTGCAGCTCAGTCAACTCCAGGGGAAAGTAAATAATCCATTGCCTTCCCTCGCATCTGCCCCGCTAGAGCATGCCGTGGGGCCTGAACCAAGAATCCCCCTACCAGACCGTTTTTCTGGCAGTCGTGCGGAATATTGTGTATTTGTCATGTGACCTGTTGTTTACTTGCCAAAACGTATCAGACAGATTACATTAAAATACGAACTGTGATTTCTCTTACGGGTTAAGCTCAGGCATGGACCCATAATTTGTTAGGAACTACCTTTCCCGCATTACAAACTTGGGATTCCTTTGTGGCAGCAATGAATCCATTGTATGAAGATCCCCAGAGGGCTCATACCACTCAAGCCGTACTACGCCACTTAAGACCAGGTCGAAGACCCGTGGAAGATAATGTCGTTGAATTTTGTCGTAAAGCATTGGAGACTGGATGGATGGATGCTGCTCTGACTAATCAGTTCCGATAGGGTCTTGCTGAAGTTGTAAAAGATGAACTGGCTTGAACTGGCTCGAACAGATACACCAACTTTCCTTGAGCCTTTGATACGTTTGTCTATCCAGATTGATTGGCGGGTTCATGAAAGAACAGGAGAGCGGTCCTTATTTTCACCAGTACCACAACCAGTTACTCCTCGTCCATTGGCTTTACCTCCACGTCCTGTTCTCCCTGCAATACTTCCTCCTCCCGAAGAACCTATGCAGGTTAACAGTGCTTGTGGTCATTTGACAATGCAGGAGAATCAACACAGACGTGAAGCTGGGCCCTGCCTCTATTGTGGTAGAGCTAACCACATTGTCCGTGACTGCCCAGAACGACGGACCAAGGGAGGTAGGACAAAAAAGTATAATGTCCAGTTCCTGTCCCCTTCTATGTCTCGTATTTTGACCCCGCTCTTGATGGTGGTCTTTGTTTTGCAGTGGGAACGAAGAGTCGTGACGGTGAAAGCTATGATTGACAGCGGAGCCAGCAATTGTTTCATTGATACATTGGTTACTCAATTATCTGTACCCATATGTAATAAACCTAACCGTTTGCATATACATATGGAAGGTGGCTCTTCTTTAACATACTGGTCCTGTCTGGAAGGAAACGGTCCCTCTTCTTACGAGGTTGGGTTCTTTGCATACAGAACATCTGTCATATTACGTTATTACATCTCCCTTATTTCAAGTGATATTGGGCCTTCCTTGGTTACGTCTCCATGATCCAATTATTCAATGGTCCTCAGGTACCCTTACACTCGGTTCCCAGTATTGCCAACAGAAATGTCATTCAAAACCAGTGGCCCTGCTATGTTCCATTTTGGATATTCATAAAACTCCATCAACTGTTGTTCTTCCGCAGGTGTATGAGTCATTTCAGGATGTATTTGATGAAAAAGGAGTTGATGTGTTGCCCCCCCCCCCATCGACCCTATGATTGTCCTATAGATCTTCTTCCAGGGGCACCCATCCCTTACGGAAGATTGTATCCGTTATCAGACCCCGAACTTGCCATGTTGAAAGAATACATTGATGAAAACTTCAGAAAAGGCTTTATACGTCCCTCCACTTCTCCTGCAGGGGCTGGTATATTCTTTGTCTCCAAGAAAGATGGAGGATTGCGCCCATGTGTAGATTACCGTGCACTTAACCATATAACCATAAAAAATTGTTATCCTCTTCCTCTCATATCATAACTTATGGATCGGTTAAGAACAGCAACTATATTCTCCAAGTTGGATCTCAAGGGGACATATAATCTGGTACGTGTTAGAAAGAACGACAAATGGAAGATGGCATTCCGATCAAGGTATGGACATTTTAAATACCTGGTAATGCCATATGGACTTTGCAATGTCCCTGCCACATTTCAATGTTTTATTAATGATGTCTTCCGTGACGATTTAGATCAATTTGTTATCATTTATTTGGATGACATTCTTGTTTATTCCTCCACCTTAGAAGAGCATCGAGAACATATGCAACTAGTCATCCAACGACTCAGACAACCTCAATTATTTGCCAAACTTGATAAATGCAACTTTGAGATTCACTTTTTTGGGTTTTACTATATCATCGGGAAAAATCGCAATGGATGAGAAGAAAACATGGGTAATACAACAGTGGCCTATTCCTACCAGCTGTAAACAGGTACAACGTTTCTTAGAATTTGCAAATTTCTATCGGACATTTTATTTGTGATTTCAGCAAGATAGCACAACCCCTAACTGCCCTTACACGCACCACAATTCCATTTCAGTGGAATTTGGCTGCTGAAAAGGCATTTAACTGCTTGAAGGGACGCTTTTGTTCTGCTCCCGTTTTAAGCCACCCTAACCCTTATTTAGCTTATTATGTGGCAGTGGATGCTTTGGACAAAGCAACAGGAGCAATTCTATCTCAACAATGTCCTGATACCGAGAAAATGCATCCGGTTGCTTTCTTTTCGAAGAAAATGAGTCCAGCAGAATGCAAGTACGATATAGGCGACAAAGAGTTATTAGCCATTAAACAGGCTTTTGAGGAGTGGAGACATATGTTGGAAGGGTGTGCACATCCTATAACCATATACACTGACCATTAAAATCTTGAATATCTTAAAATGGCCAAACGGTTGCGACCCAGGCAAGCACAATAGGCACTCTTTTTCTTGTTTTCAGTTTCATATAACTTTTTGTAAAGAATGGAAAGGCCAATGCATTGTCTTGACTTTATGAGGATTACCCGGAGACTACAAAGACCAACAAAACTATTCTACAAAAACATTATTATCTTTTCGTTGCTTCTCGACTTATTTTGGATATCGATCAACAAAAGACACAAATGGCGATAACATCCAGGAATCCGGTAGATCGTATTTTGGTACCTGAAGAACAAAGATTGCAAGTGTTACAGCAGTGCCATGATTCTCCTTTGGCTGGCCATGCAGGACGGACTAAGACTCACAAGTTTGTATCTCCTTACTTCTGGTGACCATCTCTCACACTAGATGTACGAGAATATGTTAACTCCTGTGATGTATGTGCTAGGTTTAAGACCATACCTCACAAACCATTAGGTCTTCTGCAACCTCTTCCTGTACCAGATGTCCCTTGGTCTCCTATCACCATGGACTTTATTGTGGACTTACCACCATCCAAAGGACCTACATGTATTATGGTAATCGTGGATCGCTTAACGAAGATGGCTCATTTTGTACCCGTACGGGGTGTTCCTACCGCCAAAGAAACAGCAGAATTGTTTATCAATAACGTATTTCGTCTGCATGGTGTTCCCTCTTCTGTGGTTACCGATAGGGGCACTCAGTTCACTTAACGGTTTTGGCGGGGTTTTTGTGCTTCTCTTCGTATATCTGTCAATCTATCTACCTCCTTTCACCCTCAGATGAACGGGCAAACCGAACATTAGAAACATTCTTACGTTGTTATTCCACCTACCATCAAGACAATTGGATTGAGTTATTGGCCCTGGCGTTTTTTTCATATAATTCTCATGTTCATGAATCTACTACTTTTTCTTCATTTCACCTAAATTATGGTTTTCACCCAGCAATACTTCCTCAGTTACCTTCATATACATCTGTTCCCGATGCCACTACTCGTCTTCGTCTTCTCACTGATAATTTGGCCACGGCCCGAGATATATTACAACACTCACAAGTCGCATATAAACATTATGCAGATAGGTCACGTACTGCTTCCTGTTTTTCCTCCTAGGCAAAAGGTTATCTACACGTTTTCTCCAGTTGTCTTGTCCTTCACGCAAGCTAGGTCCCTGTTATATAGGTCCATTTGCTATCATTCGCCATGTATCTCCTGTGGCAGTTCGTCTCCATCTTCTATCTCAATATACGTTTCATCCTTGGTTCATGTATCTTTGTTAAAACCATTTCATAGGAATATGTTTCCTGCTAGGGTTGCTCCTCCTCCGCCTCCTGTTGTGATTGATGGTTTTGAGGAATATAAGGCTGAGTCTATTCTTGATTATCGGTGGTGTCGTGGAGGGTTGGAATATTTGGTTCATTGGAAGGGATATGATACTGATGAAGACTCATGGGAGCCTGCTTCTGGTGTTCATGCCCCTCGTCCTGTTCGGTTGCTCCATCTCTCCTTCCCCGCCAAGCCTGGTCCTCGGCGCCCCCGGTGGTCGCTCCTTGGGGGGGTTCTGTCACGGCGACCCACTTACCGGCGTGGGGGTGTGCGGCGGGAAGCGGGTCTTTGGCGTGTGTTACCTCCGCTGGTTGGTCCAGCGGCTCCTGGTCCTCGGGTGGTGCCGCGGCAGCTCCCGGTGCTGTGAGGGACCCGGGCTGCCTTGCGGGCTGGAAGGCCGCAGCGTGCCCTGGCGTCCCTCAGCGTGGCTGGTGAGCTGTGTGGCGTGTGTGTGGATGTGCATGTGACCATGCATTTAAAGGGACATGCACAAATTCTCCTGATTGTCAATGTGAAGCACCTGATGGCCATGGGTGTTCCCATATCGGTAAGGAGAGTATAAAGGATCAGTTAGTCTCTGGGTTTATTGCTGGATAGTTGTGTTTTGTCCTCTCTTAGTACTTGTATTCTGGTCATTATTTATTTTGCCATTCTAGTTCCTGAATTCGTTGGTTCTTATGCTCCTTGGAACACTGATTTATATAAAAAAGATTCTACCATTGTTCTGCATCGTGAGGTCCTGTGTTATTTGTACTGGTGCCAAGCAGCCCGTGACAGACTGGCAGGGCAATGATGCCCTGTCCTTGCGGGCCCTGTCAGCTAAACTCCTGATGCTGATTGACCTTGAGGCCTGCAAGCGAGTCGGGTGCATCCGTACGCTGGAGATTGGAGGCCATTCCTACGTCCCTGACAGGGTTCAGTTCTCGATCTCCTGTCGCACGGAAAAAGCAACTTTTCTTTTCTTCTTCTTCTTTGTGCCTGGTGCGTTGCCTTCGTTCCTACAAGGCCTGCACCTCACATTTCTGTGCCACCCTGGTGTCACCTTTGTTCTCGTCCTTTCGGCCCCCACACCTGCCGGTCTTCTCTGCTACATTGGCCAGGTGGCTCAGCTGGCTCATGGCGCTGAAGGACGTTGAAGTTTTGTGTTTTGGGGCCCATTCAGTACATAGTACCGTGGCTTCCAAAGCCATTTTGCTGGGGTGTCGTTTGGAAGATATTATAAAGATGGTGGACTGGTCCAGGGAATCTACGTTCCAGACCTCCTTCTTTAAGCCAGTCGTTAATTGGTTGGAGGCGCTTCTGGTGCGACGTTGAACTTGCAAATATGAGCCTCCGAGTTGTGCATTAAAATTGGGAAATTTCCCTAGGATATACGACAGAAAGTTACAATTTTAATGACTCGAAGATGAGTATTTGCCTTCCCGGTACCTTCCCTGTACTTCTTTCTACTTTCATGGTCAAATTTACACTGCTCACACCTCGTGTCCTTCCTTCTCTCATAGTTACATCGTTACATAGCCTGAAAAAAGACATGCGTCCATCGGGATCAGCCTCTCACACAACACCTACTGCTGTTGATCCAAAAGAAGCAAAATACCCAGTCTGAAATGCTCGCCAATATGCAACAAACTGGGGGAAAATTCCTTCTTGACCCCAGAATGGCAGTCAGATTTCTCCTTGGATCAAGAAGCTTACCCACATATTAAATATTATAACCCTTAATATTATGTGTCTCAGCGTCTGTCGTTCTGCTGGTGTGTGCGTTGTGTTGATGTGCTTTTCAGTCACAATTCTGTCTCTAATCCCACCTTTCGTGTGCTTCTTCTCTTCCAGCTTCATAGTCTGGTTTTGATATCCTTGAGTCTGCTGTATAACCCTAACCTTAACCCTGTATAGCCTTCCTCCAGCAGTCCCCATTGGGCGTTTCGTTGTTTGATTAAGGCTAGGGTCAGACGAACGCATTTTTAACGTGCGTTTAGCCGCACGAAATCGCGGCCGTGCTAGCAGCAAATGACGTCCAATGCCGGGGAACACACGAAGTACGGCCGCACGAAAGTTCGTCCGCGCAACGCAAGTGGCAAACGAACGCATTTTTTCTAGAACGTCAAACCGCTGACGTACAGAGTGTGCTGCGTCCGCATAGCGGTGTGTGTGTGTGATTAGGAGACGTCAGACGCTGCTAATGTCCGGCTAACATAACGTCCAGACACAAAAAGTGTTTTATTGATGATCTGTACAAAATCACGGACGAAGAGGCGCATCGTATGACCGCTATCGCGTATTCCGGGAAAAAATACGTACGTTCGTTCAAACGCACTTTTTCACGGACAACGTGACAAATGCGTTCGTCTGACCCTAGCCTAATTCTGGATTGTGACTGCAGCGTTGAAAGATGAAGTAGCTGCTCCCGGAGTGGATACATCTAAAAGGGATTAGGGCGAGACCAGGTTGTTTGGGAGGGTCTCCCCATGTTTGTGAAGGGGTTACTGGGTTGTTTTTTTCTAAGAAACAGAGTTTTTTCTTTGCTGCTGTTGGGGCAATAAAGAAGGATAAAACAAATATGAGCCTCCGAGTCATTATTAAAATTTTAATTTTCCGTCATATCTTAGAAAGCTGTCCCAATTATAAAGTGAACACTGATGCTGCGCTAACCCACCTTCTCATTTCCCATACTGCTAACAAGTGTGGAGCTGATGATGCAACACATTTTTTCAAGGACAACCTGGATAGTGGCACTGCATTGAGGAGACGGGGGGACTTTGGAACCCTGCATTTCTGAATTGTACACCGCACAAGGTTAACTTAAGTGTCACTGTAAAGGTCAGAGTCTGGTCTTTACAATGATGCCAAACATGACCATGTAATGTGTATAAGTAAAAAATTTAAAAAAGTAAATGCAAAATATTTTTTTTCGCTTTTCTAAGACATGGGGCAATATATGTTTTTACACATAAAACAAACTGCCATTGCACTAAGGCAACATATTCTGACCCTTCTTTTGATTTGAGTGTAGAGAGATACTTTTTTCCAGTTTTCAAATTTTTTATTGCCCCAAAACAAAAATTTGAAAAGTCTTTTTAGCATGTGTTTTGGTTTTGTTTGGCTGGGTGGTAGGGGTGCTCCACATTTCTGTGCCTACAGGCTCCTGAGATACAGATTCGGCCTTGAGCGCAGCCTCGTGGTTTAAAATAAGGGTTAATCACAGTACCTGTGCCACTATCACTTAGATACCACTGGATACCATCATGCAGTACATGCCATAAATGATAACCAACCAAAAGAAATAATGCAAGTGCAGTGTCCCGTGGTAATGTGTAGTATTATACCTTGAATTTCTTCAAACCAGTCATAGAAATAGTCTTAACCCTGAAAATAAAATATCATAAAAAGAGGCATAGTGTAAATACAAAGAGGTGCAAGATAAGGCTAGTATCAGGTAACCAGAAATAGTGGGTACAATGGGTACAGTAATTCTTGCAATACACAGAAGATAAAAGCATACAATGTGCTATGTCTGTCACAATCAATGAAGTTCTTATGATGCAGGCTCTAAGTTAGAGAACATATAACATCAGTGCGCATATGTAAATAAAGGTCAAAGACCAGTCTAAATGGTATACAGTGCCGTTGCCACGATAAAAGTGGTGTGAAATACAGCATTAAATAACCTAGTGTATACAGAAGCAAGTAAATGCTTTATATTAAATTTGTACGGTTAGTGGATAAAATGGCAGCCTGTTGTATAGTTCATAATGACACAATGGGAAGAAATGATTAATAAAATACCACAAGTGATATAATTTTCTAGATAAAAATGGTGATGTTCCTGTATTCTTCAAATAAAGTGCAAAAGAGAAAAAAATGAGGGGGGACGGAGTCCTAATAAGTAAAAAAAAAAGTTCCTAGGTGGCGAAAAAGTGCACTTGCAAATAGTGCAAATAAGTTCCTTAGCTGCTTGGTTGTAGACAGATGAAAGAACTGAAACTCCTACGTAGGGATGAAATCCTTCCTCCTCCTCTTAGGTGTGATACTCCCAACATAAGAGGAGAAACTGCTAGTGCTGAGACATAGAGTAATTATGGTTTAACATAAAAATAAAAGGGCACACTTACAAATTTGAGACCCGAGGAGGCGGAGCTAGCTGTGGAAGCGAGCAGCAGCATTTTGGAGGAGCTCTGTGTCTACCACGGATTTTATTGCTTTTTTCGCCGTTTGCACTGCCCTGTGAGCTTCCCGGTTGGCTAGAGGGATCCTGGAGAGTTGAGGTACCTGATTTAGCCCTGAGTTTCGTGCCCGGGGACAGATTGCTGCCGGCAGCGCGATTTGGGCCTAGTCACTGCGGCCATCTTGGAAGCCTACTCGAGGCGTATTGAGATTCCCTCACCGCCCTGCGACCTCGTGCCAGCCCAGCATCTCCGGAACCATGCCTACCGGTCGTTCCCAGCGACGGGCCCCCCGACAGAGGGACATTCGGGATGTTTTGCGAGGTGGGTCCGCTTTTACGGGACTGACTGCTTCTTCCTCCCTCCCCCCGGGCTATGGCTCCTCGGAGGCTGACAGCGACTATGAACCTCAGGGGGGTATTACTGGGATGCCCTGGCTTGCCCGCAGTCACCGGCGTCTGACTCCCGACCCCTCTCGGCGGCTGCTAGGAAACGGGCACAGAAGAAGAGAAAATCAGCAATGAGGACATCGTCCGGGGCAACGCCGGACACAGAGGATATTTTTGATGGGGACCCGACTGAGATTCCCCTTACCTCCGCCAGTAATAGTGTGACCTCGGATCATCGGTCTGCAGTGGGGACGGGACTTCGACAGCAACAGGTGCAGGAGGAGGACGACCATCTCCCCTCCACGAAGGGGGATCTCCGCAGGATCTTGGAGGAGCTTCGGGTGATACGTGAGGTGTGGCAGCCTGAGGTGGCGGCGGTCCGCACGGAGATAGCGGCGATGCGTGCTCAGGTGAAGGTGGTACAGGAGACGACTTCTGCTGTGACAACGGAACAAACTCACCTGTCTGGTCAGGTTGCTGGTTTGCGATACCAAGTCGAACTTCTGACACGCTCTGTGGAGATGCTTGAAACGAGACACAGACGCCGAAACATCAGGGTCAGGGGTGTCCCGGACTCTATTACCTCCGACGCTCTGCCGTCCTACGTGACTCGTCTTGTGCTTCAGGTCACGGGGCTTCCCCCTGACACACCTGACATGCTTGGGTCGGTGTTTCGGGTCAGGAGACCTGCGACGAACCCACCTGGGGCTCCTCGAGACGTCGTAGTGGCCTTCCGTGAAGTGGCTTTCAAGGTCAAGGTTATGTCTGCTCCGGGCGCGAGGGATCCCGTACGCTTTGAGGGCTCCACTCTGGCCCTGTATCATGATCTCCCATTCCAGACCCTGATGGCTCGCAGGCGTTTTCGTGAAGTGACATCAGTTCTTCGCCGACAGGGTGTCCGATATCGCTGGGGTCTGGCAGGAGCTTTGGTGGTGACCCACGCAAATGTCCCCTATACCATCACGGATCCCGCGGTGGCTTGGATTGACCTTGCGGCTGCGGGCCTCTCACCAGATCCTCCGGACCCTCGACCGGATTGAAGGCTGGTTTCTATGCCCTCTACCTCTCCAGGTCTGAGCTTTACTGAATTACACCCCCTCCCCCTGCATTTCTCTTATATGCTTACGTGTCCCTGGTCTCTAGCTTGGCCTAGTGCCTGGACTTTCAGGACGGTTCGTAATTTGTTTTGATCAGTCCCAGCCTGCATTGCATAGGGCTTTTGCTTTTTTGCCTGCACATGGTACTTTCTGCCTTTTTACTTATTTTTACCGCCCTGTCCTTCTTTGCGACGCATGTTTTTTGACCAGCTGACCGTAGTTACCTTGGCCGGCCTTAAGTGGCTGCATTTATATATGTTTGATTTCCCACCTTGATGAGACCCCCCGTCTAGGGGATGTTTTCTGCTAACATATTGCTATCCTTAGATTTTTTCGATTTGCTGTTTTTACGATGACACTTTTTTGGCCATGTGTGGTTTCCGTTGCTTGTTATGTCTTCTTGTTTGGCCCTGCGAGGTCATCCATTATTTTACAGTATGATGTAATGCTGACTTATTTCAAAATAAAACTTTAAATTTAAAAAAAAAAAAAAAATTTGAGACCCCAAACAATCCAGGCTCTGGATGGAAAGCCTTTCGTCAAATAGAGGGTGACGTGTCCCTTCTTTCGGGATGTGCAGGTACCTCAAACAAGATGACATTGAGAGACGGCGCCCCCATAGCATAATACCATATGCAATGTTGGAATTTTATTAGTCAAGTCAGGTGAGTGACACGGATTTGATTTTTAAAATTCCAACATCTCATATGGTATTATGCTATGGGAGCACTGTCTCTCAATGTCATCTTGTTTGAGGTACCTGCCCATCATGAAAGAAGGAATACGTCGCCCTCGATTTCAATCGGTATGTATATACACTATATTGCCAAAAGAATTTGCTCACCCATCCAAGTAATCAGAATCAGGTGTTCCAATCACTTCCATGGCCACAGGTCTATAAAATCAAGCACCTAGGCATGCAGACTGTTCTTACAAACATTTGTGAAAGAATGGGTCGCTCACAGTAGCTCAGTGAATTCCAGCGTGGAACTGTGATAGGATGACAGTCAACTGTCAGCTGTATTATAAGAATGTGGAAGTGTTTAGGAACGACAGCAACTCTGCCACAAAGTGGCAGGCCACATAATCTGACAGAGCAGGGTCAGCGGATGCTGAGGCGCATTGTGCGAAAAGGTCGCCAACTTTCTGCAGAGTCAATCGCTACAGACCTCCAAAGTTCATGTGGCCTTCAGATTATCTCAATAACAGGGTGCAGAGAGCTTCATGGAATGGGTTTCCATGGCCGAGCAGCTGCATCCAAGCCATAGATCACCAAGTGCAATGCAAAGCGTTGGATGCAGTGGTGTAAAGCACGCCGCCACTGGACTCTAGAGCAGTGGAAACACATTCTTTGGAGTGACGAATCACACTTCTCTATCTGGCAATCTGGTGGATGAGTCTGGGTTTGGCGTTTGCCAGGAGAACAGTACTTGTCTGACTGCATTGTGCCAAGTGTAAAGATTGGTGGATGGGGGATTATGTGTAGGGTTGGCCCCTTAGTTCCAGTGAAAGGAGCTCTGAATGCTTCAGCATACCAAGACATTTTGGACAATTCCATGCTCCCAACTTTGTGGGAACAGTTTGGAGCTGGCCCCTTCCTCTTTCATCATGAATGTGCACCAGTGCACAAAGCAAGGTCCATAAAGGCATGGATGACAGTCTGGTGTGGATGAACTTGACTGGGCTGCACAGAGTCCTGACCTCAACCTGATAGAACACCTTTGGGATGAATTAGAGCAAAGACTGAGAGCCAGGCCTTCTCATCCAACATCAATGTGTGACCTCACAAATGTGTTTCTGGAAGAATGGTCAAAAATTCCCATAAACACACTCCTAAACCTTCTGGACAGCCTTCCCAGAAGAGTTGAAGCTGTTTAGTCAAAGCGTCAATGTGGTACAATATAAAGGAGAAATAAAGTGTACAGAAGTTACTGTCTACATGGAAGTACATAGCCAACAAGATAATGAGATTAACAGTCATGAAGGTCCAAGGACCCCTATCAGTGGCTACATCATATAGGGCAAACTGGAGTACACAGCTACAAGTAAAGCACACTATTATGAGAGTGGCGAACAATTATGTAGCAACATAAGTTGCAGTAGCTTGAAAAGCAAAAATGTGTGAAGAGTGTCTTTGACATCTCCTAACAAAAGGGTGGGTGCGCCCCGTTGCACGACCCAGCTTCGAGTTGAAAGAAGAAGTAGGTGAGAACATCACATTAAAGCTGTGAATGTATAGAAGAAATGTGTATATCACAGAGAGGAAGGGAAAGAAAGAAGGACTGAGTAAGGAAGAGAAAAAAGAAAATAAATAGAAGGGGTGAAGAAGAGGAAAGAGGAGAGAGAAGAAAAAAAGGGTGAGGGAGGAAGCATAAAGGAAGACTATATTTCAGTTTACAAGGGGAGTAGAACGGGAGCGGGACGCTCCGGTAACAGTAATGATTGGAAAGGTGGTCAGGGCGCAGGGGTAGCGGAGCAGGAGGGGTGGGCTGACGAGGGTGGGTGTCACGAGTGGAGGTGTGCAGCTGCACCCCATCTGCACTCTCGGTATCCAGTACTACCCCAGACGGTTAGTCGACCAGGAACGCATGACCGGCCGCTGAGGTCAAGAAGGCCTCCCAGTGATACCACCTGTGACGGTGAGCTTGTGTCCGTCCTTCCCCCCTCAATGCCAGTACGCTCTCATGTGAGCGGTGCTGTTTAATCCGATCAATCCATGCCCTTGTCGAGATTGTAACGCCCGTAGACCAATGAAGCGCAATGAGCGACCGCGCTGCTAAGATCATATATAGCAGTACAGAAGAGCGTAAATAATCAGTGGGCAAGGGGATTTGAAACAAGATCAACGTTGCCGCTGTCAAAGGCAGGTCAACCTCTGTCACCCTCCGAATAGTGTCATGAACGGTTTCCCAGAATCCCTGCAACACCAGGCATGACCACCAGGAGTGCAAATAATCTCCAGGTGTAGAACCACAGTGCCAACAGTTAGAGGTGAGGCAAAGGCCTGCTCGGAACTGCAGCAGCGGCATGCAGTACCTGAAGGAAATCTGCTTGTTTCTGGAGTTTAGTTTGGCGTGAGCCTCGGTGCACCAGGGCATACGTCTTCGCCCAGTCCTCTTCAGATAGAACCAGGTCTAGTTGATTGTCCCATTTAGGTTCATGTGGTGGGGGCTCCGGTGACACTGCTCCGCGTAACATGGAAGAGATAACTGAGATACCGTGTGAGAAGGGTGTGGTTGATGTGCAAAGTTTTTCGAACGGTGTGAGTTACCATTGTAAGCGCTGTGATCCGGGCATGGAACGGAGGTAGTGAGTTAGTTGATGATAATTAAAGCACTCCAGACCGGTCGGGGGATCGGGGCACATCTGCAACTCCCACGGGGGATGAAAAGTGCCATCTCGGAAGGCACGAGGCTGTCGCGGGTCCCGGAGGCACCGACGCAGAGAAGGTTGGAGGCCCGCGGCGTAGGCCGGGTTGTCGACCAACGGGAGCAGCGGAGATGGGAAGGAAGAAATCCGGTGAGACCTAACCGACTGATCCCAGATTTGTAAGGTGGCTGACAGAAGGGGGTGATTCCCAAGTAAGCGTGGCCTATCCATCTTAGCTATCCAGGGTACGGCCCTTAAAGGCTTATCTTGAAAGCAGCCCCCCAAATCCAGCCACAGAGCCCCCTGCCCCCCTCCCGTTGACCGCTCCACAATCATTTGCAAGTGTGAGGCGATAAAGTAATGGCGGACGTTTGGGATTGCCACCCCTCCCGCTGTTTTTGGAAGCATCAGGGTGGTCTGTCGCACCCATGACCGAGATCTATTCCAGACGAACCGAGTGAATGTCTGTAGTACATCCTTCAATAAATTAGGTGGAAGAGCCACCGGTACCGTGTTGAAAAGGTACAGGAGTCGGGGTAGTGCATTCATTTTTAAGATACCGATGCAGCGAACCACAAAATCTTCATGGGAATCCACTCCTCGAGGTCCCGCTTAATGGTCGTCCACAAAGATGGGAAGTTAGCTTCAAATAGGCGAGAAAGATCCGAGGGGAGCCACACTCCCAGGTATCTCATCCGGTCTGTGCACCAAGTAAAAACAATGGAGTGGCGCAGGTCTCGCTGTACCGCAGTGTCAAGTGTGACATTAAGAATTTTCGACTTAGACATGTTGATACGTAGGTTAGACAGAGCCCGTAGGCTTCAAATTCCTCAACGAACGCCGGCAAGGAGAGTTGCGGGTTTGACACTAGAAAGAGCATGTCGTCCGCGTATGCAGAGATCTTGTGCTCCCGGGAGCGTCCCTGGATTCCTGAGATGGTCTTATTCAATCTGATTCCAGGAAGGGCTCCAGAGATAGCGCAAACAGGAGGGGGTGAGAGTGGGCAGCCCTGCCGGGTCCCATTCCGAATCCTGAACGGATCCGACAAAGCACCGTTCACTCGTACCATGGCCGAAGGGTCCGCATACAAGGCTGAGATCCATATGTAGAAGGCACCCGTCATTCCCATGGCCTCCATTTTCGCAAATGGAATGGGCCATTCAACCCTGTCAAATGCCTTCTCGGTGTCCGTTGACAGGAGAAGCAGAGGGCGTTGTGTACTCTGAGCAAGGTGGATGGCATTCAGGGCCCTGAGCGTACCATCTCTTGCCTCCCTCTCCGGTACAAACCCCACCTGGTCCTTCCGCACCAGATGTGGAACAAATGGTTGCAGTCGCATCGCCAGAAACAATGTGAAAATCTTTAAGTCACAGTTGAGGAGCGATCTTGATCGGTAACTTGCGCATTGGGAAACATCTTTCTCTTCTTTCGGGATGATCGTTATTGCAGCTTGCAGAGCTTGAGTATGTAGCAGGGTACCGTCCCACAGGGCGTTCAGGGAGCGCAGCAGGCGAGGTAGTAGGATCTTCTGTAATTTTTTTATTGTATTCACTGGGAAGGCCGTCGGGGCCAGATGATTTCCCATTTTTCTGTCGTTTTAATACTGCAGACAGTTCAGTGATCGTTATTGAGTCGTTTTAAAACATTCTTTCCGGTATAGTCAGCTTACGATGGATTCGGGGGGCTAGGTAGTCCGCTGTGGTGTGGAGTAAGGCCGGCGACAGTGCTGGGGCGTAGGAGTAAAGTCGAGAGTAATATTCCTTAAATTCCGAGACTGTCGTCTGGCAAAATCGCTATGGACCCCGTCGACGTGTGGCGCTTACGTAACAGTCGGGCCAGAAGACTGCCGGGTTTGTTCTCATTGTAAGTGAAAAACATTTTGTCTTCAAAATGGCATGGTGAATTTGATGGTTCGATATTTCAGCTAAGCGGGCCGGTTTCTGTAGAAGGTGTCTGTAAACAGTGGCATCTTGTCTCTGCATATGTGACAGTTCCAACGTCCTTATCGCCGCTAGACGGTCTACCGTTTCTGTCGTTCTTTCCCGTTTGTTAGACGTGGCAATCCCTATTATATGGCCCCTAATAGTCGCCTTGTGCGTTTCCCACAGTGTCACTGGAGAAACTTCATTAGTATCGTTGTCCTCAAAGTAACTACGGAGCCTGTCTGCAATGTCTGTCGGAACCATTAGGTCCGTGAGCAGTGAGATATTCAATCTCCATTGAAAAACTCAAGGACGACAATGCGCTGAAGTTGGTGTCCTTGAGATCGGTGCGTGATCTGACCATGTCTGACTGTGTAATGCAGGGTTTGGATCCCCTGTGAAGTGTGTGATGGAACCCAATGGCAAGCTATGGATAAGGAAATCAGGAGGCGATGGAGAGTAAAGTAATCTTTTAGTGAACCATAAATAGTAGTTGAAGTCCAGAAAATAATACAGTCAATAAGGTTGTAGTGGAATTCGTAAAACAAGTCCCAGGAAGAACAACGGATATAACGAGGATGATGGCGTGGTCGATGGTACAATCCGGGTCGAAGAGTGTAGAAGGTGCGTAGTAGGTGGCACAATCCGGGTCGAAGGGTTGAAGAAGGTGGCGTAGTCGTTGGCACAATCCGGGTCGAAGGGTTGAAGAAGGTAGCGTAGTCGGTGGCACAATCTGGGTCGAAGGTGAAGAAGTAGCGTAGTCGGTGGCACAATCCGGGTCGAAGGGTTGAAGAAGGTGACGTAGTCGTTGGCACAATCCGGGTCGACGGGTCAGAAGATACGTGATCAAGGAATACGAGGAACTCTAGGAAAACTGAGGCGGAAGCACAGTAGAACCTGGATAATGTGCTGGGAAGGAAGGCGGATTTAAATAGGGTTCATGGGATCATGAGAATATCTCCACCTGGTTCTCGTAGGTGGAGTTGAGGTACCTGGATCTTTGATAGGTCAATGGGAGCATTCGAGGATCTCCAGAGCAAGTGTCCCGCAGTACCCTTAATCGGCCAGCCGAGGGGCCAGAGTACCTGATTTTACACTACATAGGAGGGTCTGTTCTCGCGCGTGCGCGCATTCCTTTACAGGGCTTGGATCAGCCGGTGGCGTGGGGCGTCTCCTGGCTCTTCCTCTCCATCCTGCGGACCCGGAACTCGGAGCAACGCGCCACGAGGACCTGGGTGAGTAGGGAACCTCTCCAGCATGGCGGTGTGGGCCGGGGGAAGGCCGCGGAGCGGGGCATGACAGACTGTGAATAGTCAAGGATTGCACTGCAGCCAAAGCAAAGTGTGACACGAAAATTTAATCTATTCGTGTATAGGAGGTGTGGACAGCAGAATAATAGGTAAAATTGCGAACCGTGGGATGTGCGATCCGCCATACATCTACCAGTTGAAGACTGTGCAGGTGACGCTGTATGCTCCGCAAAATATGATGGGGGGTCGACTTACCGCCGTGTAAGGAGTTTTCCGAAGGTGAAAGGGCCACATTAAAATCCCCTCCCAAAATCAGCACTCCTTCAGCGAAGGATTGGAGGGTTTGTGTAATTTTTGTGAAACCGATATGTTGCTTCATGTTTGGGTGGTAGACGTTGGCAAATGTGTAAACTGAACCAGCTATGGTCCCCTTCAGGAAGAGGCCTCTCCCATCTCCAAGCATTAGCGAGTCTTGAAGCACAAACGGGACGGTGTTTGAAAAGTGGATGGCCACACCTCTGCACTTCCCTTCAGGGGTTGAGTCATAATATGAAACCGGGAATGTTGGGTGGGCACCATGCTGAAAGTGCGTCTCCTGAACCATAGCGACGGATGCCCGTTTAGCGCGAAGATCGCGCAGTAGGCGTCTGCGCTTCTCGGGGACGTTAAGGCCTGACATTAAAGGAGACCACCTCCAAGGAGTCCGGAGTGTAAACTGAATCTCGGTTCCCCACCCTCGCCATCTCCGCCAATATCGAGACAAAGGGTGTGTGAAGAAGGGGCGGTAATGAGTGGAAGGGAATAAATTATACTGCATGCGGGGGGCGCGAGGTGGGAAGGGAGAAGGAAAGGGAATAAAGAGAGAGGAGGGGAGGGGGAGAGAGAGGTGAGAGAAGAGAAAAGGGGAAAAAAGGAGTGAAGGAGAAAATAAATTGGAAAACCAGTAGTGCACCCTAAGAAAAGTGTCAGGTAACAAAGAGAAGAAAATCCAACAGTTAACCAAGATGGGAAGTGAAACCGGGCACTTCCCGAGAAAAAGGGTACAAACAACGACCCTAAGAGAGGTATTCGCCCCTACCAGCCGGGGGGGGGGGAATCTCTCAGGGGTTATGCAGCGACATTGAATTTGAACCCGCGGGGGTTTGTCTCAAGTGCAGCCACGCTGTGTGGTAAAAGTGTAGATAAAAATGCGTTAGGTAAAAAGAACCAACAATGTAATTAGCGAAACTCGGTGGTCCCCTCCGGACATCCGGCTAGTTCGGCGGAGTGAAGAAAAAGTGGTGTAATGCAAATAAGGGAGACACCCGTAAATAATGAAACTTAAAACTTAACAGTTAGGTCAGCAAGTAAAACATATGCCGCTACATTCTCTTTCGACGGTTAACAACCTCCCACTTGCCCCACCTCCCTCAGAAAAAGGGTAACTCCCGCAAATAAACTAACATCGAGAGCTGCTCCCACCCCACAACCATCTACCATGTGGATAAAAAAAAAAAAACACACACACCCAATGAGGGGAGGTAGAGGGTTAGCAGTTCAATTATCTTGTAGCATCTCCCATCTGGGCCAGTGTTCATATAGGCAGTTGCCTTACCGCCATCACAGGTGTTCTGTAAAGGCCGCAGCGGAGTGCGTCCCACTTGGGCCCTATAGATCATGAGATCCAGTTCTGGGGTGTGTCACAGTTTCCCCAAAGAAGCAGACAGATGTTTATCTAAGCTACACCCATAGCGTAGGAGCTAGTCCTATGTCATCTGAGGCAGCGGAGGGGGGAGCGCGAGGTAGCGAGGTCACCATACCAACCAGAATTAGCAGGGCGCGCCGCACGGAAATCAGTGCGTCAGCCTAGGAGCAATGAACGTCTCTTGCCTTCCCAGGTCCGCTCAGAGTCTTCGTGAGTGCCCCTTGGAACAAACTTAGCGCAGGTGACATTGGGGAGGAAGGGAACAGCTACCCACCCGCCCATGTGAAAGTGGTCA
Source organism: Leptobrachium leishanense (assembly GCA_009667805.1). Lineage (NCBI taxonomy): Eukaryota > Metazoa > Chordata > Amphibia > Anura > Megophryidae > Leptobrachium > Leptobrachium leishanense. The sequence continues at coordinate 103,396,513 of CM019070.1, read as the reverse complement.
GGGTCCGGGCTGCTCCAGTGTCACAATCTCCTAAAAATATCAAAGTGAAGTGGTTGACCTCAGTGACGTCCATAGTAGTAGAGATATGTATATGTCATCAGGGGTAGAAGGGAGGGAGGGGTAAGGCAGGCTGCTTCAAGGGCAGAGGGCCACTCATTGTCCGTCAGGGGCGCCAAAGTTTTAGTCGGTGCAGCGGCCTAAAAAACTCTGGGACATCAGGTGGATGGTGAAGGTAGTCTAGTCTTTGCGCACATGCAATGCAAAAGGGAATCCCCATCTATATGTGAGCTGATGTTGTCGGAGTAATAAAGTAATGGGTCGGAGGACCCTCCTGGCCACAAGTGTAAAAGGAGAGAAGTCATGAAAAAAATTCAATGGAGTGGTCGTAGTACCATTTGTCTCTGATCCCGAGCTTTGACCATTATTCTGTCTTTAAGGGCACCATTAGATATCCTGCAGATAACATCTCTGGGTGGCGCTCCTTCTGGCGGTATAGGCTGCAGCGCTCGGTGGGCCCGGTCTAGCGGTACAGAGGCAACCGTGGGGTCATTCAGAAATTGTACAAATATATGGTCTCAACATAAGAGGGTAGATCCCCCAATTTAATCGTCTCAGGAATACCCTGAATCCTGACATTCTGTTGGCGACCTCTGTTGTCTAAATCATCCATTTTACGCTTTAAGTCTTACATGTCCGCTAATAGTGACGCCGGAAGCTCAGTTGGCAAGTTAGCTCTCTCCTCCAGGCCTCCGACTCTGTCTGCTAGGCCCGCCATATCATCACGTACCTCCCGTAAATCATGCTGCACACTAGCCCGAAAATCCTCCATCGCCGTGAGATCAGTTTTCGTCGGGAGTGCTGTCACCAATTTTTCCAAGCAGCAAATTGCTTGAAAAGGGGTCTTGAGTCTGTTCAGGTGTCATGCAGGCGGCCGCCATTTTTTCTGGTGCCGTAGGCGTGGAGGCCGCTGCTGCGGGAGAGCTCAAGAAGCCATCAAGAGGTCCAATTTGTGACCGGGGTAGTCTGCGGGGTGTCTGTGTGCCTCCCAGTACTTTCTTTCCTTGGACCATCGCCAGCGTGAGGTGGAAATGTGCGAAAAAGCCGGAGGGGACTCTAGAGGTGCACATTTATGCTGCCATCTTGGTCCGCGGCGAGACCACGCCCCCGAGTTGAAGCTGTTTTAGCTGTAAAGAGTGGACCAATGTCATATTGAACCCTATGGATTAGGAATGGGATGTCTCTTAAATTCATATGCGAGTCAAGGCAGGTGCGCCTTGACTTTTGGCAATATAGTGTATGTACAGTGTATGTACAGTTGTGTTCAAAATTCTTCAACCCCCACTGAAATTGAGTGTTTTGGCCAGTTTGACATTGATTTTGATCATTCAGTCATCTTGCTTACAATTAAATCAAAGAGGCACGTGTAGGTCAGACAAATATAACATAACATTTATAATGAAATAACCACAAATGTCTTTTCTGTGCTCACATCATTATCAGTTTTATTCAACCCCAAGTGACATTCAATCTTAGTACTTAGTACAACATCCTTTTACAGTTATAACAGCTTTTAAACGTGAAGCATAGCTTGACACAAGTGTCTTGCAGCGATCTACGGGTATCTTCGCCCTTCGTCATGGGCAAAAGCCTCCAGTTCAGTCACATTCTTAGGCTTGCGCACTGCAACTGCTTTCTTTAAGTCCCACCAGAGGTTCTCAATCGGATTTAAGTCAGGTGACTGCGGTGGCCACTCCAAAATGTTCCAGCCTTTAATCTGCAACCATGCTCTAGTGGATTTGGAGGTATGCTTGGGATCATTGTCCTGTTGAAAGGTCCAACGTCTCCCAAGCCTCAGGTTTGTGACGGACTGCATCACATTGTCATCCAATATCTCCTGGTACTGAAGAGAATTCATGGTACCTTGCACACGCTGAAGCTTCCCTGTACCTGCAGAAGCAAAACAGCCCCAAAGCATGATTGACCCCCCGCCATGCTTCACAGTAGGCAAGGTGTTCTTTTCTTCATAGGCCTTGTTCTTCCTCCTCCAAACATAGCGTTGATCCATGGACCCAAACAGTTCTAATTTTGCTTCATCAGTCCACAGAACACTATCCCAAAACTTCTGTGGTTTGTCCACATGACTTTTGGCATACTGCAGTCGACTCTTCTTATTCTTTGGAGACAGCAAGGGGTGCGCCTGGGAGTTCTGGCATGGAGGCCTTCATTACGCAGTGTGCGCCGTATTGTCTGAGCTGAAACTTCAGTACCCACATCTGACAAATCTTTTCTCAGTTCCTCAGCAGTCACACGGGGACTTTTCTCCACTCTACGCTTCAGGTAGCGCACAGCAGTCGAAGTCAGCATATTCTTTCTGCCACGACCAGGTAGCGTTTCAACAGTGCCCTTTGCCTTGAATTTGCGAATGATGCTTCCTATGGTCTCTCTTGGTATGTTTAACATCTTTGCAATCTTCTTATAGCCATTGCCCTTCCTGTGAAGAGTAATCACCTCTTCTCTTGTCTTCCTGGACCATTCTCTTGACTTCACCATGTTTGTAACCACACCAGTAAATGTCTAGCAGGAGCTGAGTATCACAGTCATTTTAAAGCTGCCTAATTGGTGCTTATTATGCTTTATTGCTGCTCCGTGACATCCACAGGTGTTTTCAATACCTGATTGAAAACACTTGAATGAACCTCTGTTCTTCAGAGTGGTAGTCTTTAAGGGGTTGAATAATTGTGTCAATGAATAATTCACAAAAGAAACATTTACTACTGTATTACAAAACCAATTGATGTCATTTTAGTTGCATATGGTTCTTTAAAAAGTCCTTGTAGGATTTCATTCTGAATACAATTACAAATGTACACTAAATCCCCTAAAACCCTTTACAGCATTGGGGGTTGAATAATTTTGAACACAACTGTATATACATATATATGTATACACACACTGCAGCCCTGCGTGTGTACTTACATACATACACATTGCAGCCGTGTGTGTGTATACATACAATGTGTATGTATACACACACACTGGGCTGCAATGTGTATATATATATATATTATGCATACACGCACATATATACATACATATTACATACAACACACAACAAAATAGTGTTTAAATAAAGGTCTTTATTCATCACATGTATCTGACGCTGCCTCCCTAGGCTGTTATGAATAAAGTGCAAACAAAGTGGTAGGCGCCCCTGCCTGTACCGCCACCAACTATCCAAAGCCAGCCAGCAATCAGTGGTTTCCCCCAAACCAGTGTGCAAAGATTAACAAATACGTATCTGGCGGCGCGATGGCAGTCGCTTTTGGATCGTATGATGGTTCTCTTTTGTAGTACTGTCCACATGTAACATGAAAAACAATAAAGAGCTACAATAGTGCAGAGCGAATACAAATATAAATTAAAGTGCATGTGATACTGCTCCCACTCACAAAAGAAGAGCCCCAACACTGGCTCTGAGCTGGTCAACGCATTCGGTCATTAATTTCTGTATTGAAGGAGGCGACCCACAACCTTCAAAGATGGCGGTCCACTTCCGATACCAATGCATATGGGGACATGCAACAAAAGAAAGACTTCCCTGTGTAGGTCTGTTGGAAGTACAATGAAAGTATATATATTTGGGGATCGCACTCACATGTGTTGGAGCTTATGGCCAAGCTCTGGGGTCAGACGCCTGTGGACTTGTTTAAGGTAAAGCCCATGAAAAACCTCTGTACTCAGCAACACACCGGGGACTGGTGCAGGTATAAAAAAATATTTTAACATAAAAACAAATAAAATGGATCAACCTGGCTCAGCCAGTATACCCAGACGCATTTCGCCACGTAGCGCGACTTCCTCAGTCGGTTTACAGGTAATGATGCAGATCACAATATATATCCTTTTAATTATAACTCTAATTGTCCCCAGGTGTCGCTTGCTGGATAGGCGTGCCGTCCACGCCTCAAACTTTTGAGAATCGGGTATCCTCCGCGGGTCCACCATTTTGTGCTTGCGCATTGTCAGTGTTTGCGTTCCAGAATGGATGTCCGCCATCTTGCGCATGCGCATTGTCTGTCCTTTCTTTCTGGTCGGCATATGCAGCCCAAGGTGCCTTCCTTTATCTCTAGCGGCCAAAAAACAAACTTACAGACTGTAATATCAGTGGGACCAGGTGTGGACATCCCCAAAAGCTTTTTCTCGTGCCCTTGACAAATAAACAAATACAATATGCATGAATTGCGATGAACAGCTTTATTATTATGCCCAGGATCCTCTTCAATCCTGCGAAACCTCTTACATTCCGCATTTGTTGCCTCTATCTGTTGGTGTACCTCAAGGCTCTGTCCTTGGTCCTCTGCTCTTTTCCATCTACACCTCCTCCCTGGGCAAAATCATCAACAGCTTTGGCTTTAATTACCACCTCTACGCTGATGACACTCAGATCTACCTCTCTACCCCTGATCTCTCTCCCCCTGTCCTCTCAAAAGTCAGTGACTGTTTATCTGGCATCTCCTCCTGGATGGCCTCCCACCACCTAAAGATCAACATGTCAAAGACTGAGCTCCTACTTATTCCTCCCCCCAATGCCTCCCCACCTCCTGACTTCTCTATCACGGTGGAGGGTATCACCATCTCCCCATCAAACCAAGTTCGCTGTCTTGGAGTTACACTTGACTCTGCTCTTTCCTTCATCCCCCACATCCAGTCTCTTTCCTCCTCCTGCCGATACCAACTGCGTAATATTTCCAGAATTCGGCCATTTCTTACCGCTGTCACCACAAAACAACTCATACACGCCCTGGTAATCTCCCGACTCAACTATTGCAATAATCTCTTATCTGGCCTCCCTCTGTCCCGCCTCTCCCCCCTACAATCCATCCTGAACGCCTCCGCCAGGCTAATTCACCTCACCCGCCGCTCTGTCTCTGCCGCTCCCCTCTGCGAGTCCCTTCACTGGCTCCCCATCCACTGCAGAATTAAGTTCAAAATCCTTATCCTTACCTACAAAACCCTCACTAACTCAGCGCCCCACTACCTGTCCTCACTAATCACCAAATACACCCCAGCCCGCTCCCTAAGGTCAAACAGTGACCTGCGCCTAGCTTCTCCCCGCGTCACCTCTTCCCATGATAGACTGCAGGATTTCTCACGTGCAGCCCCCACTCTCTAGAACGCTCTCCCTCGTACTGTCAGACTTTCCCCTAACTTATCTTCCTTCAAACGCTCCCTTAAAACATTCCTATTTAGGGAAGCCTACCACCCAACTCACTGACACAACCATCAATCACTCTCACCTTACAGTCCTCTCCTCCTGTTTCCAACCCCAACCCTCCTAGATTGTGAGTTCCTACGGGAATAGGGCCCTCATCTCCTCCTGTACTGTTTGTCAAATGTTGTTCAATGTATTGTAACCCTGTCTATACTGTGCTTATTGTACAGCGCTGTGGAATATGCTGGCGCTTTATAAATAAAGAATAATAATAATAATAATTTGTTGGACTTCAAAATTATAAATGCATGCAAGTCTATATATTGTGTGTCTATAAAAATAGACTCTACATATATAAGTGTGATAGTAGTTTATACATGAAATTAAGGTTATGTAGTGTGTGCTACATAATTCATAAGATTATACTAATTTATGAACTAATATCTAAAAATCTATATGTGACGTGACTATTATTACTATTACTTGTGTGGATGTGATATGATCTGTCTACTATATTAACTACAGATGTGATATTGATAATGGTACTGCTCATTCTAATATATTATTACTGGAATATAATATACCTAAATACTGGGAGTGTTGATCTAATACTGCTGGTTAACCATATGCAGTAAATGGCTAAATTTATTATAAATGAAATATTAACAGTGAGTACTAAATTACACTATTATCGATTTTCTAAATATATATCCCAATAATTATCTAGGCATATATATTGTCTTACTTGTGAAATTACTTGTGAACTGCCATCGCGCCGCCAGATACGTATTTGTTATGAATAAAGACCTTTATTTAAACACTATTTTGTTGAAATTATCAGGACAAGTAGATCGTCCTGAGGGACAAGTAGATTGGAATACTACTTAGTTCGTTGGACAAGTAGATTTTTTTTAAATTTCCACACCCCTGGTTATGTACATTTCTGACCAGATGATTATTATGTGCACTGTAAATATTGATATGTTTTGTATGTTAAATGTTCCTACCTTTTTGCCTGGAATAGGACGTATCAATATAGCCTTTTGCAATAAGGGACAGGTTTTTATGTACCACATATTTATGTGTATGTTTTGTGTGTATGTGCTCATAAAATTGTTGTGTTAGTACCTTGAATTGCCTGTACCGAGTGGAGATCGGTTTCCGGCAGGTGCTGGTCGGTGCTGTGTGTTCTTTGGCATAGGAAACGCAAGAGGTGTATATTCTATAGCCTGCCTTACGGGGACGCCCATCTGGTATAGAACAATAAAACAAGGCGTTTTGGCTGTTGGTATGCAGTCTGTGTATTGTACTAAGTGGATCCAACGTCCCTTGGGATCCGAAATACTGCTGATTCCAGTACAAAAAGAAGACTAAACAGCAGACAAATGGGAAGCCGTTCGTCTAAAATGACTGTGCAAATGATGAAGGATTTTGATTTGTCTAAGGAATGTGCGGAAGGTCTGCGTACGGTTGCTAAGCATGTTGGTTTGCGTGATTCTAAAATATTGATAAACATTCCCTTGATACAAATGTTAAAGGAGGTAAATCAGTCCTTTTATATCATGCTAAATGGTGTAAAATTGCACGCAAAGCATTTAACACAAATCCTGCTTTGTGGTGGCGGTTAATATACGTTAATATCCCTATATACAGTCAGGTCCAGAAATATTGGGACATCAACACAATTCTAACATATTTGGCTCTATACACCACCACAAAAGAGTTGGAATGAAACAAACACAATGTGCTTTAACTGCAGACAGTCAGCTTAAATTTGAGGGTATGTACATCCAACTCAGGTGAACGGTGTAGTGTTACCGGAACCCACCCGGTTCTTTCGGGACGAGGCCGGGCTGGCACGGACAAGGATTGACTGGACACGAGTCTCTTCAGGAAAGGCCAACTTTATTGTGACGTCACAACAGATGCTCACACAGAATTGAATCGCCAAGAGTGAGCCCCGATTTCACAGTGACATGAGGTTTTATACCCCGAATACATAATTAGGTACATCCCAAGTAGCCCACCTCCCGGTGACACTATCCCACCCCACGTGGGTCCGTACCTCCCTTAATCGAATACAAAGACATTCCATACATTGGTCATAAATTGGCAAGCTTCATGACATTCTGACACAGGAGGATTTACAATTGCCCTTTATCCTGCCTATGCCCATCTCCCCTGCGCTTGTTTATTGCAGGCCCTTGATGTATCTCTTCTTCATCCTGTCACCCTGTGCCAGCAATGGCCCGGATCTTCTCTAATTTAATTGCTATACTGCTTGCCTAACATATTCCAAAGATTCTGTGTAAGCTTTCTATCTCCAACTAATATCTACCTAGTTACATTCAAGTGAACCAATATTCTGAACAAGATGGCCGCCTGGCTCAGGATAGCGACCATCTTCTGGCCTGAGTCTATTACAGTAGGACTTACAGGAGTTTGCAGATGTGCCTCCCACTTTTTAAGAGACCAAAGGTTATAGGACAGAATAATAATCATAAATCAAACTTTCTCTTCTTAATACTTGGTTGCAAATCCTTTGCAGTCAATCACAGCCTGAAGTCTGGAGCGCATAGACATCACCAGACGCTGGGTTTCATCCCTGGTGATGCTCTGCCAGGCCTCTACTGCAACTGTCTTCAGTTCCTGCTTTTTCTTGGGGCATTTTCCCTTTAGTTTTATCTTCAGCAAGTGAAATGCATGCTCAATGGGATTCAGGTCAGGTGATTGACTTGGCCATTGCATAACATTCCACTTCTGTCCCTTCAAAAACTCTTAGGTTGCTTTTGCAGTATGCTTTGGGTCATTGTCCATCTGCACTGTGAAGCGCCGTCCAATGAGTTCTGCAGCATTTGGCTGAATGTGAGCAGATAATATTGCCCGAAACACTTCAGAATTCATCCTGCTGCTTTTGTCAGCAGTCACATCATCAATAAATACAAGAGAACCAGTTCCATTGGCAGCCATACATGCCCACGCCATGACACTACCACCACCATGCTTCACTGATGAGGTGGTATGCTTAGGATCATGAGCAGTTCCTTTCCTTCTCCATACTCTTCTCTTCCCGTCACTGGTACAAGTTGATCTTGGTCTCATCTGTCCATAGGATATTGTTCCAGAACTGTGAAGGCTTTGTTAGGTGTTGTTTGGCAAACTCTAATCTGGCCTTCCTGTTTTTGAGGCTCACCAATGGTTTACATATTGTGGTGAACCCTCTGTATTCACTCTGGTGAAGTCTTCTCTTGGTTGTTGACTTTGACACACATACACCTACCTCCTGGAGAGTGTTCTTGATGTGGCCAACTGTTGTGAAGGGTGTTTTCTTCACCAGGGAAAGAATTATTCGGTCATCCACCACAGTTGTTTTCCATGGTCTCCCGGATCTTTTGGTGTTGCTGAGCTCACCGGTGCGTTCCTTCTTTTTGAGAATGTTTCAAACAGTTGTTTTGTCCACGCCTAATGTTCTTGCTATCTATCTGATGGGTTTGTTTTTTGTTTCTTGATCCTAATGATGGCTTGCTTCACTGATAGTGACAGCTATTTGGATCTCATCTTGAGAGTTGACAGCAACAGATTCCAAATGCAAATAGCACACTTGAAATGAACTCTGGGCCTTTTATCTGCCCATTGTAATTGGGGTAATGAGGGAATATCACAAACCTGGCCATGGAACAGCTGAGAAGCCAATTGTCCCATTACCTTTGGTCCCTTAACAAGTGGGAGGCACATCTGCAAACTGCTGTAAGTCCTACACTGTTCACCTGAGTTGGATGTACATACCCTCAAATTAAATCTGACAGTCTGCAGTTAAAGCACATTATGTTTGTTTCATTCCAACTCCATTGTGGTGGTGTATAGAGCCAAAGATGTTAGAATTGTGTCGATGTCCCAATATTTCTGAACCTGACTGTAATTAGAACATTTTATTTATCTTTTGATTCTTCTAACATCAAGAGAGAGAAAAGGGGAACTGTGCATTAAAAGATTACTGTGCTTAAATATTAAATTACTGTGTAAAGTACTGTCCTACAATTTTTGAAAAAGTGAGTTATTAGTGTAATTCCCTGACGATTTTGTGCCAGTTTGTGATGTCAGTGGGCAGGGGGAGGCCCCAGAGGCTCGGCTGAAATCCAAGATGTCAGGCACCTCCGGGAGAAGTACGCGATTTGGCGCTGTATCGCGTACTGTAACCTAAGGGGTTACAGGCATTGGTGGAAAGGTCAGACTGTGACCTTTTGTCATATCCTGTGCCCCTGGGGTTCCCTGGCAGCACCGTCCTCGCTGCTCGCTGGCCAGGTACCACATGATATGCTGGCCCATGGCGGTCACATTGGTGGGCGGGAGGCTGGGCGCAGCATGATGATGTTGAACCGGCAAGTTTTAAAAGACAGTCTGTTTCACTTACTCTTTGCCCTGACATGGTGTTTACTTCCCCAGCGCTTTGATGATATAGGTGTATGTGATTTTGACCTGGCTTTGTCTGAGAACCCCAAATTGTGTACCAACGCTGATTTGCCTGAGAACCCTGAATTGTATGCTGATCCAGTTATTATTGAGGACCACACTCTATACACTGACCTGATTATTTTTGGTAACCCTGCCTCGTACATCATCCTGGGTGTAAGAGTGACCCTCTTTCCTGGTATTAAGTTCAGTACTATCCGGGCCTACCTTGTGTTTGTTCTCTGTGGCCTGTTAACCCTTGCTGAGTATACAAGGATCGAGTCCCTGAAGACAGTCCGTTTTACCGAAGATCAAAGATCGGAGGGGTAGATAGGGTTCTGTATACAGGGACCAATATATTGGTATCAGGGGGTATCCATGACATTACATCAGGGCCAATGGATCCCACAGACCTGTCTGTCCAATTGTCAAAGATCATGGCTAAACCGGAGGAGCAGGATCACTGAGTGGATCAGATTGCCCAAACTCTTCATACGCTTTTGTCTCAGCCAGACCGGGTACCATCATCACCTGCATTACCAGCCAGAACTGCTCCCCCTGCTTCTGAACATCCACATTTATGCATGAAGGCACCCTTACATTATGATTAGGGATGCACCGATACCGATATTAGTATCGTTATCATTGTTGATACTGTTATTTGCACAAATACTTTGTATTCGTGCAAATGCCTAGATACCGCCCCCAAATACCGGAAGCCAGCACTGGGCTTTTTTAATTTATGTAAGCGCAATAAATTGTTTTTGTGATTTATTTGTTGGCTATCTGCACTATTTTTCATTACTCTTCTCCCTGAGGTTTATTTGAATCCCAGTTATTGGGAATCTGAAGATTGTATGAATTTGGGATCCAAGGAAATGATTAGATCCAGCCTTGAAGGGAGCAGTTTCTAAAGAGACATAGATAACTTGATGGGACCACCATCAAATATTGCCTGTGAGTCTGTCTAATCCACATTTGGCTCATATTGCAACGGGGAGACAACATCCTATGTTGTCTGTATATAGGTTTCTGATCTGGGTTCTGTAATATATAGGTGTCTGGTCTGGGGTCTGTATATATGTATATGGGTGGGTATATATAGGTGTGGTGTGTGGGGGGGGTAAATGGGGTATCTGGCAATACATTTCTGTATTAACATAATTCATACAGGCTTTCAGCAACATCCTACATTTTTTATTGGAAAGCTGTCACATTACTCTGAATATAAGTATCAGTACTCTGTATCGGTGAGTACTTCAAAAAAGTATTGGTACTTGTACACAGTCCTAAAAAAGTGGTATTGTTGCATCCCTAGTTGTGATGAGACCCCTAGTGCTTGTAGGGTGTTCCTGTTTCAGCTGGATATTTTGTTTGAGCTGAATCCAGGGTTCTGTCTGTCTGAAAAAGCCAAAGTCGGCTATGTTATAAACCATTTATCTGGTAAAGCCTTGCTCTGGGCTATGTCAGTCTGGGAACTGAAAAAAAACGAATCTATGACGGGTTCATTGGTGAATTAAAATGTACGTTTAACCCAACAAGATGAACAAAGAATGCTGGGAGTGCCCTCTTTCATATCAAGCAGGGGAGCTGTTTCATGTCTCTGAATATACCAGAGGATTTAAAACCTTGGCCAGTGATGTACAGTGGACTAGCGAAGATTTAACATTGACTTTTACAGAGGGTTTGTGTGACATCCTTATGTGTGAAATTGCTCTCATGTCATTGCCATAGGGGTTGTTTGATCTCATTGACTTTTGTATTGGCATTTGATGATCAAATTCGTGAAAGAAGACTTCCTAGGGAGAGGCCTCGTAGTGTACCTCTGTGATACCTTCTGAGGGACCTGTATTGGCTTCCTCTGTACCTATAGAACATCCATTTCCAGAGCCAATTCAGCTAGGCAGGACTAGGATAACCAGAGAGTAGAAACAATAGAGGTTACAGGAGGGGATGTGTTTATATTGTGCTGACAGAGGGTGTTTTCGGTTACAATGCCCTAAGTGACCAAAGAATGCTACAGTGCAGAAAAACTACTGTGTCTAGGATCTCAGGAGAGACGGATCCTAGGCATGACTTATTTGTCTCTTATGGCTAAGAAAAAGAGAACCAGGGTTGTGGTATCAGTATCTCTGGCTTGGGAAGCCTCCAAACTGGATACCAAAGCTTTTATAGAATCTGGCTCTGCTGGTAATTTTCTTGATTCGGGATTTGCAGCTACTCATCAGGTTCCATTGCTGTAGAGGGAGGTCCCTTTGATTGTGGAGTCTATAGATGGCAGAAGCTTTACACGTCCTCCCGTCACCCATAAGACTATACCATTGTCCATGTATACTGGAATCCTACATGGTGTGTTTATCCAGTTCCAGATATTCGATTTCCCCCATGCCCCATTATTATTGGGTTTTCTTGGTTGGCCCAACATAATCCTATACTGGATTGGGCACAAGGGGAGTTGGGTTCTTGGAGTTGACAATGCTGGTCACAGTGTCTGGGAATGAGTAGTATCATTGGAAGTTTGAATGTAGCTACTCCTCCTCTCTCCACAGAGGTAGGTGAATGGTACCATGATCTCAAACCGGTCTTTGACAAGAAAAAATCTGAAATCTTGCCTCCTCGTCGTCCTTACTATTTCGCCATTGACCTCCTCTCTGGTACCATGCCTCCCAAGGGTCACATACATTCTCTGTCACCGTAAGAGAATGACATAATGGAGGAGTATATTCGTTAGAATCTGGCTCATTGGTTCATTCGCCGCTCTTCATCTCCTGCTGGGGCTGGGTTCTTCTTTGTGTCTAAAAAAGAAGGGTATTTGCGCCCCTGTATTGATTACAAGGGGCTCAATAGGATAACCATAAGAAATGCCTATCCCATCCCTCTCATTTCTGAGCTCTTTGCTTAAAAGGAGCCAAGGTATACACCAAGTTTCGATCTGCGTAGTGCCTATAATTTGGTCAGTATTAAACAAGGCCATGAATGGAAGACGGTGTTTAATACTAGGAGTGGGCATTATGAGTATCTAGTTATGCCTTTCAGTCTCTGCAATGCCCCTGCTGCATTTCAGGATTTTAGCAACTATGCACTCAGGGATTTCCTGCAAGTCTTTGTCATTGTGTACTTAGATGAAATTCTGATCTATTATCCAGATCTTGAAAATCACCATGTCCATGTACGTACTGTGTTAAAAAGGCTATTGGAGAACGGTCTATAGTGCAAGCTCGAAAAATGCTTATTTGATATAATCTTGGTGTACTTCTTAGGTTATATCCTTAACCCCGAAGGGTTTCAGATGGACCCCAAGAAACTGTCCGCCATCATGGATTGGCTTATACCCCAGGGGTTAAAGCAGGGCTTGACAAATTTGCTTTGAATTTAGAAGCCAGTTTTTTAAAAAAAATGGTAATAAGTCAACGATAGTTTCTTTCCAGTCTCTGAATATCAATCACTGCTATTACAGTTTGAAATGTACGACGTTCTTGGGTATCTGAAGAAAGTTTACAGACAAAAGCGGTAAAATCCTTTTATAAATAAATAAATAAAATAAATAAAAGCAGAGAGGCATAACGGTGTGTAAACCTCTGTCGTACATCTGTAAAGATAAACATCAGGGCTACATAAGAGGAGTGCTGTGCTTTAAAAATAAAAAAACCCACATAAAAAATGTAAACTTAATACTCGAGCCATCTAGCCCCGTCCATCAGCATATACGGTCAGCAGAAAGTTCAGGGAGAAAAGTGGGGTGGGGCACCAGCATGCGGCCGAGCACCCACCCTCTGACCTGTTGGACAGACGCTGCAAGGAACTGTCTGGGGAGCTGCGGCACAGGTGTTTTAAATTCCTATTGCCAACAGTGAACAGGCTGAAAAAAGCCCAGGTGCCAGGATGCAAATTCTAGTCGCCATGGTGACCTGGCGCCTGGGATTTGTTGAGCCGTAGGTTAAAGGCAATCCAGCGGTTTCTGGGCTTCACATGGGTATCTCCCATAACTGTGATGACCAAAAAGGGTGCCCACAACCAGAAATGGAACACCCAGGACATGCAGGCATTCGTAGCACTCAAACAAGCCTTTACAACTGCCCCAGTGCTCTGCCATCCTGATCCTGGCTTGCCCTTTCAGGTGGAGGTAGATGCCTCCAAGATTGACATAGGCGCTGTCTTGTCTCAGAGAGAAGCTCCTGACAAACCCTTGCATGCTTGTGGGTTTTACTCCCGTACATTGACTGCTGTAGAGAAAAATTACGACATTGGTAACAGGGAACTATTGGTCGTGGTGTCAGCATTAACCGAATGGAGGCATCTTTTTGAAGGTTCTAAGGATCCAATCATAATCCTAACAGACCACAAGAACCTCACTTACATCGCTGACGCTAAACGCTTGAAATCTAGATACCTAGGTGGTGTTTGCCCTTGTCTAGCTTTAACTGTGTCTTTACCTACTGTCAGGGATTGTGCCCGCATCCTGAACCCTGACCCAGCTCCCGAAGAGTGCTGCCCTGTAACCTGCATTCAGCAACCAACATCCAGCAATGTTGGTTAAAACACCCAAGCACACACACAACCACACCCCCTGTCTGTCCATAAATGACCACTCCCTGTTCAGTACGTTGCCTCAGTATTGAGTTTGATCCTAGTCTGATCAGTTGTATTCCTCTATCTCTCTTGATTATCATGTACCAGACCGTCTGCTTCACCCACCCACTACCTGCCTTGTACCAACCCTTGACTTTGGATTGTTTACTGACCACCCGCCTGTTCTATCCCTTGTTCTATACTCCAGTATATCCAGCATCTACTTACTCCAGGTGCTAATAGTGTGTTGCCCTGCACACCCGGCTCAGACCCGCCTGAACCTTGGGTCCCACCATGGTCCGCGCCAGGTGCCACCCTGACACCTACATAACTGGGTCTCGGAATGTTAAAGCTGATGCCTTGTCTAGACAATATGAAACCTACGAACATCATGTGATATTAACATAGATATGGGAAGGCCTGGAAAAATTTGGAAAAAAGTTTTTCCGTTTTTTTTTTTTTTCCAAAACCATTTTTTCCTGGAAAAATTGAAAGGAAACAAAAGTGTGTGATATGTTCTTTTACAAAGATATATAAAATGTCTAATATCGATTTAATACCATATCATAACATTAGGACCTTAATGAAAGACTTCTGAGACTTTATTTAAAGTCTTAAACCATTACAATTTCTCTCAGCTGAAGATGTGTTACTTGAATTGTATGACAGAATTTGCACGTCTCAATGCAATACTCAGACAATAAAAATATAAATTTCAGCCTCTAGGGGGCGCTGCAGGGAAAAGGCTTAACTTGTTTGGGAAAAGGTTTAGCATGTTTGGGAGCTCCGTCTTGTACCTCCTACAGTGGTTGTTGGGGTACAGTTGATGATAGTTTATGTCTTCTCAGGCCTTAATTGACAGGTAAGAGGTTAAATTTGTCCCTATTTGATCCCCGTTAATGTTCTCTCCAGTACAATCTGCGATTCTGCAAAACCTATCCCTCCTGCAACATGTTGGCAAGGTCTCTGTACAACACAAACTCTGACACCTCTTGCATCTCACTTATTTCAATTCCTGTATCTTCTGTTGCTGCTGTGAAATAATCTGCTATATGTTTGGTAATATTGAAACCAAATCAAGAAACAACCTATCCTGTGACAGGGGAGAAACGCTTGTTTCAATTTGTGCAAACCTTACATATTTAGAAGTCAATAAGAAAAATGACAAATCTGGAGAGGAAGAAGAAATAGAAAAAGATATATCAGAAAATGAGATTAAATTGCATATACAGGTGAAACTCGAAAAATTGGAATATTGTGCAAAAGTTCATTTATTTCAGTAATGCAACTTAAAAGGTGAAACTAATATATGAGACTCCTTACATGCAAAGCAAGATAGTTCAAGCCGTGATTTGTCATAATTGTGATGATTATGGCGTACAGCCCATGAAAACCCCAAAGCCACAATCTCAGAAAATCGGAATATTACATGCAATCAATAAAACAAGGATTGTACATAGAACAATATGGGACCTCTGAAAAGTATAAGCATGCATATGTACTCAGTACTTGGTTTGGGCCCCTTTTGCAGCAACTACTGCCTCAATGTGGTGTGGCATGGAAGCTATCTGCCTGTGGCACTGCTGAGATGTTATGGAAGACCAGGATGCTTCAATAGCGGCCTTCAGCTCTTCTGCATTGTTTGTTCTCATGTCTCTCATCTTTCTCTTGTCAATGCCCCATCTATTCTCTATGGGGTTCAGGTCAGACGAGTTTGCTGGCCAATCAAGCACAGTAATCCCACGGTCATTGAACTATGTTTTGGTGCTTTTGGCAGTGTGGGCAGGTACCAAGTCCTGCTGGAAAATGAAGTTAGCATCCCCATATAACTCGTCTGCGGAAGGAAGCATGAAGTGCTCCAAAATCTCCTGGTAGACGGCTGTGTTGACCCTGGACTTAATGAAGCACAGTGGGCCAACACCAGCAGATGACATGGCTCCCCAAATCAATAGATTGTGGAAATTTCACACTGGACTTCAAACATCTTGCAGTGTGTGCCTCTCCATTCTTCCTCCATACTCTGGGTTCTTGGTTTCCAAATGAGATGCAAAAATTGCTCTCATCAGAAAAGAGGACTTTGGACAACTGAGCAACAGACCAGGTCTGTTTTTCTTTAGCCCAGGTAAGACGCTTCTGACGTTGTTTGTTGTTCAGGAGCGTCTTGACAAGAGGTATACGACATTTGAAGCCCATGTCCAGGATCCGTCTGTGTGTGGTGGCTCTTCATGCACTGACTCCAGCCTCAGTCCACTCCTTGTGAAGGTCCCCAACACTTTCGAATGACCTTTTCCTGACAATCCTCTCCAGGTCATCCCTGCTGCTTGTGCACCTTTTTCTTCCACACTTTTATTTTCCACATAACTTTCTTTTAACCTCCCTGGCGGTGTAATTTTTTTCAGAAATATTGTGTCTAAAAGCGTCTCAATTTTTTTTTGGACGGAAAACGTGTTGTTTTATATAGTAAGCCTGTAATAATTAGGAATAGCTCACTGAAATCTGGGCAAATAATATCTTCAAACCATATATACAGTGAAGTCAAGTCTTAGAATTTGTATGGTCTGTTTCTGATCTGTTAGTGCCACCCAGTGGCCGTTCGTGAGAAATTCATGCTGTTGGATACATTTTTTTTTTTTACAGTTTGCTAATTTGCTGCCTGCCCCCCCCCCCCGCATCTTGTGACTCGTTACCAGGAAGCAAGTCGCTGCGATCACACTGCAGGGGACAGCGAGGGAGCGCAGGATGAGGTGAGCATGCAGCCCGAGATACTTGCCTCTCTCTCCGGGGTCCTGCGACTTTCTGACTTCAGGGAAGTCAGACGCCGAATTTATGAGCCTCCCCGCGCAAAATGATATCATCACACATGCACAATGATGTCATTTTCAGGCAACCCTCCCCCCGGCAATGACAGATCATCACCTGAAAGGGAGCAGGGATCCCCGTTCGGATCCCTCTCCCTCCTGATCGGGAGGTCCCACAAAGAAAAGCCAGGCACTGCTTAAAAGGGGAGAGTCTCCCCTTTTAAGCAGTGCCTGGCTTTAACCTCTCAGGCACTGTCCGACACTGAATCGTGGCCTAGCTCTGGTGGGGGCCACCATCTTGGATGTTGGCTCCACCTCCGGGTTCCCCCTCGCATGGCGCGATGATGTTAGTTAGCCGGACAATCCCTAGATGCCGGTGATTTCCTAAGGAAATCCCAAGGTGGAGATAGGGGGTCATGTAGGGTGTCATTTGAAAGGTTCGAGCATGGAATTTCGAATGACCAGATTATAAAAAAATACCAGGTTAGCAAAAAAAAAAAAAATATTTAAAAAATAAAAACATGATTTTTTTTGGTGTTATTTTTATCAATGCAGCAATTGTGTTCCCATTTCAATTATAATGTGAACAATGATGCTGCACTAATGATTTTTTTCTATGGTGTGTGTTTGCTAAAAATCACGTAATTCACCCCAAAAAAATGTAACGAGTCCCCATTTATAATTTTTTTAACAAGCGCGCCCCATAGAAAATATTAACCGCAAAGGCTCGAATGATAATATGTGGAAAAAAACCACTTTACACACTGTAGATGATTAAAAGAATCAAATTTTATTGCATTTTTGTTATAATATACAGACCGGACATGACGTGTACATATAAATATTATGAATCTGCAGAGTCTGCCGGAAAGAACGATTTATAATATGTCTGGGCCATATATTAAAACGTGGCTTCAAATCGCGTTTAAACATAATAAGCAAAAGCGGTAAAAATCAGCACACAGACGTGAAATCGCTCAGCAGTGAAGGGATTAAGTTGCATTACTGAAATAAATGAACTTTTGCACGATATTCTAATTTTTCGAGTTTCACCTTTATATGTTGTGTCTTTTTGTTTCCTTTTCTCTTTTTTTAAAGCACCACTCGAAAGTTGTTGTTTTTTTTTTATTTCAAAAATTTTTATTTTAGAAAATAGTCAGCAAAAAATAATACAAGAGAATAGTAGTTGGTCTCGCAGGGCCAAACAAGAAACATTACTAAACCACACATAACAGGAATGGTTGTACAAGGTCAAGATACAGCAGCAGAGAAACATCAAGTAATAGAAAGTCATCTAGGTACTGCAAGTTGTCTACTAAAATAACATCCCCAAGTGGGGAAGTCTCTTCAAAGTCTAATAACTAAGGCAAATAAAGTCTCAAAAACACAGTTCAATGACACATAGATCCATGGTGTGGCAAGGGGTATCAAAAATAGAAAGGTGGGGGGTGGGGGAGACACACCAAAAAGTGCTCCAAGAGCCAAGCAAAAAACAAAACACAAAAAAAAAATGGCAAAGGCCAAGTATGTGACTTTCCTGGCACGCCCCTGTAGGTCCGAGGTACCATAGGAGGCCATGGAAATGTGCAGGTCACAAGGCTGGGGCAGTCGAGGGCCTGATATGGCAGGCAGAGCCATGGTGGCCGCCACATTGGCACACCCCGAGCTTGCCCCAAATGCCAAAAGAAAAAAAAAAATAATAAAAAAGGGGGGAGGGAAAAGAGGGTATGCAGCACGAAGTGGTGTGAAGAAAAATAAAAAAATATGGGAAAAGGAGGAGAAAAAACGGGGGATAGGGGTCATCAAAATAACATAGGTGGGGCGGGGGGTGACATCATCTCCAGGTCAAGGGGTGCAGGCCATCAGCATGGGGAGGGAACTCAGCCGGTGTCCCAGCATAGGGGGGCACAAATGTCGCTCAGCTCCTCAAAAGGGAGGCTCAGTGGATCAGGCAAAACATTACCCCGAGAGACCTCAGGGAAGGTCAGAGCCCCCAACACAGCAGATAAAAGGTACAGAGTAAGAGTAAGGTCCTCAGAAGGCATTAAAAAGAAAACAAACAAACAAAAACCAAGCGAGTGTCCTCCAAAAATAAAAAAAAATGTCCCATCAGGAAAACAACCTGATCACAATAGAGGGGAGGGGGTAGGAAAAGGGAAGAAAATTGAGACTGCTCAGGGGGGACTGAGGGGATCAAACAGCATGTGCATGCGGAGGAAAAAGGGGGAATAGTCGCGGAGCTGCTAACACGGCGGGAGCGGAAGACTCAGCCTGTGTCTATCCAGTTAACATTAGGCGGCGACCTCTCTCGAAGGGCCTGGTGGACAATCTGACCCCAAGACGAACCCACCGCAGCTGGGGCCCCGCAACGACGTCGGAGCACGTGCCTTCTCTCTTGAGTGGGGCGATCATCAGCACCCGGCAACCACAGCATCGCAGACTGCACCCAAGCAGTGGGTATCTCGTGGGCCGTCTCCGCATCCTCCAGCACAGCATACATCGACCCGTCCCCACCGTATCCATCCGCCTTAATGTCGGGAAACACATGGGGTGTCCCGGGGACCAGGTCCCCCGCCGTCCGCTCCATGAGTACCGGCTTCACCTCATTGTAACGGTCCGCAGCCTTAATAGCGAAGACCACCTCCGGTCTCTGGTCTCCCCGCAGCACTGCCATAAATTTGCACCAGGAGCCTCTAGTCAGCGGGCTCCCCTCGTCCTCTGGCAGCAGCTGCATGCACTCCTCCAAGTCGTCAAAGATAGCCTCCGGGCTTCTAGTAGGAGGAGGGCAAGGCACATGCCACCAGGCACCCTCCTCCACCAACACCACTCGAAAGTTAAACCTCAACATGGAATTCACCCGCGAGTACTGAGAGAGCTATGTGTTGAAATATGTAAACCTCTCTTCTTAATCTTTCGAGATTATTTTCTTTCAGGAATAGTACCAGAGGATTGGAGAAAAGCTGACGTGGTCCCTATATTTAAGAAAGGTTTAAAATTTGTGCCTGGGAATTATAGACCTGTGAGCTTAACATCTGTGGCTGGGAAAGTATTTGAGGGGTTACTAAGGGATAATATTCAGGAATTGGTTTCATGAAACACAGATCATGTCAGACTACTTCTACTTACTTCCTCATAGAACGTAATTAGGTTATAGATCAGGGGGTCGCAGTGGATGTGATTTACTTAGATTTTGTAAAAGCTTTCGACACAGTTCCACACAAAAGGTTACTATTTAAATTAAGAAAAATTGGTCTAGATGAAAATACTTGTTCTTGGATAGAAAACTGGCTAAAAGATAGGGTACAGAGAGTGGTTATAAATGGTATATTTTTAAGATGGACACCAGTTGTAAGCGGTGTCCCTCAGGGGTCTGTTATAGGACCAATACTATTCAATTTATTTATAAATGACCTTGAGATAGGGATTGAAAGCCATGTATCAGTGTTTGCAGATGACACAAAACTAGGAAAAGTAATACAATGTGAGCAGGATGTTACTTTGCTGCAGAGGGATTTAGATAGCTTGGGGGACTGGGAACTTAAATGGCAGATGAAATTTAATGTAGATAAATGCAAAGTTATGCACTTTGGAGTGAAGAACACACAAGCAATTTATACCCTAAATGGTACGGAGTTAGGGAAATCCAAGCAGGAGAAGGATTTGGGAATAATCATAGACTTCAAACTAAGTAACAATGTGCAATGTCAAACAGCAGCCGCCAAGGCCAGCAAAGTATTGGCATGCATTAAAAGGGGAGTTCACTCTCGGGATGAAAACATAATTTTGCCCCTGTATAAATCAATGGTCAGGCCGCACCTTGAATATGCCGGGCAATTTTGGGCACCTGTCTTAAAAAAAGATATTATAGCGCTATAAAAAGTGCAGAGACGGGCAACTAAATTAATAAGGGGAATGGAAGGGTTAAGTTATGAGGAAAGACTAACCAGCTTAAACCTGTTTAGTTTAGAGAAACGGTGCCTTAGAGGGGATCTGATAACCTTATATAAATATATACGGGGCCATTATCAACCGTTGTCTGATAACCTATTCATTAACAGGACAAGGGGTCATCCATTTAGACTGGAAGAAAGAAAATTTAGCTTAAAGCATAGGAAGGGTTATTTTACGGTGAGAACAATAAAGCTGTGGAATTCTCTGCCTGTTGAGGTGGTTGGGTCAGAGTCTGTACAGACTTTTAAAAAACGACTGGATGACTTCCTGCAGACACAGAATATTAAGGGTTAGAATATTTAATATGTGGGTAAAAGCTTCTTGATCCAAGGAGAAATCTGACTGCCATTCTGGGGTCAAGAAGGAATTTTTTCCCAGTATGTTGCATATTGGCAAGCATTTCAGACTGGGTTTTTTGCCTTCTTTTGGATCAACAGCAGTAGGTTATGTGGGAGAGGCTGAACACGATGGACACATGTCTTTTTTCAGCCTATATAACTATGTAACTATGTAACATGGAGCTTAAATATTGATGTATTCTCCATATCCTACAGGCACAAATAATGCAATTACTTCCTTTTGCTACTGGTGCTCAGGGGAAAATTTTATATTTATTTCTATATTTTTTAAATGATGGATTCTTGCTTTTATTGCTTCAGGAAATGGAGGGGTGGTTACTTGTTCTCCTAGTTGTTAATTATTCTAATACTATAATATACAGTCCTTGTTGTTCAGTTTGAAACAAAAGATAAAATTATAGACGGCAAATTCAAGTTACTAAATTAACAGTAGTTTTATTTAAAGTGTGACAAAATTTATTTTAATTTGTAAACCTACTCCATGGTGCAGATTTAAAAATTTTCTGGAAATTTTCAATTTTTCCTACAAAAAAAAAACGGGGAAAAACATTTTTTTTTTTTCCCATGGCTTAAAAATTTCCGGAAATTTTTACATCTCTATATTAACTCCATAGTATCACGTTATAGCTACTACCACTATCACTGTTTTTTACCCCTGCTAGAAAGGCTTCAGGTAGCTCAGGGTGCTGCCCCCATGGAAAAACCTCCGTGGAAACTCTTTGTACTTGTAACAGAAAGAGAACACTTAATGTTAGTGTATCACAACACAAGGGTACTCAATTTGTGTCCAGTTTCTGGACGGGTTTCTGTGATAATATGGGGATACAATTGTCCTTCTCTTCTGCCTACCATCCTCAGACGAATGGGGCAGTTGAAAGGGCATATCAAAATCTCGTACAATATCGAAGATGTTTCATGTCAGAAACACAGGACGGGGCTGTCACGTGTAGACTGGGATTTGTATAGCAGGTAGGGTATGAGCCCAGGATGCAGTGAAATAGGCAGGTTTAAAGTAACAAAAAGGGTTTATTTCAGAATAAACTCAAGAACATAAAAGACCTGAACTAAACAGCAGATCAGAACTAGACACTGGAGGAGACTGGGCACAACAGGGAATAGCTTAGAGAAGGAGGAGATGCAAGAGAAGGAGGCTGAAGTAATAGAAGGGTTAGCTGGGAGTAGTGGGAAGGGAGGTTAAGGAGAACTAAATGGGAGCAGTTAGGAACAGAAGAAATAAGGGGTAGCAAGATGAGAATGAGAGACTAGAGAATGAGAGTGAAAATGGACACAAAAGGGAACTTAACAGCACATGGGGCAAGCAATGAATAAACAATAGTACACTAAACAGATATATACATGAACGTGGTATCAGGCAGGGAACAGGCAATAAGAATAGTCTAGAGGCTCAGCAATGGGTCTGGTTCACGGGGATCTTAGATGGGTGCAGAAGGGAGCAGAATGAGGGGGTACCGGTATAAATTAAGTGAAATGTCCAGATATAGTAACAGAGGGTCCTTGGAGTCTTTGGTAGAGGAATCAGGTGGTTGTCAAGAAGTTCAGGGAGCTTTGGCAAACAGGTATCACAGTCAGAGACTTCAATGTGGTAGTGTGCTGGAGTGTGCTCCTTAAATGCTGGAGTAATCAGGGGAAGGTGAGTTCAGGTGGGGCTCCAGGGCCGGAACGTGGGTGCATGCAGCAAGTCCAGGCATGTGCATTGTGCATGTTGCAGGGTTAGCGTGAGTGACAGGGGCCAGAGTGTGGTGACCCTGACAGGGGCGGAGCTAGACTCAGACTGTAACGGCCACACTTTTGCAGAGCACCACTGCAGAGACTTTTATTTAGCGATTTATACCTCTCTAATTCTGGGACTCCCTTGCTGCCTGACACAGGACATCTTGCTGAACCAGGAGTCATTACGGACGGCCTTGTGGTGTATTCGGAGGTGGTCTTGTGGGACCGAGAAGCCCCAGAACAGAGTTTGCGGCCTAGTGAGATCGGCCATCTTAGAAGTACTCCGGCTACCCCTCGATTTTTTTTTTTGCTTGCTGCGTGGCAGTCTGTCCTGGCCCCACCTCACGACAGGTTGGAAAAGAAGTCGGCGGAGCAGCCAGCTGCCAGGTGCTACACAGCAAGATATCCGCAATTCTCAGGGCGGTGGGCAGCACCCTGTTTTTTTTTTACATTTGATAACGAGCCGTATGTTTTTGGTGCCCCGGACAAAGTGTGGCCCATGTTTTACTTTTTAGGTATCTCCCAGGGTCCGGAATCTGCAGTTGCCAGTACCTCAGCTTTGCCCTCCCTGGATCCGGGCTGAATGTCTGCGGACCTTTTGATTATTTTTTTTTCCTTCTGGACCCTGTTTTGACATTCCCTATTCATTTTCGGCTGCTTCTACTGCATGATTCCCTGTCCCTCCCCTCACGCTGATGGCGCTTTTGGTAGCTCACTCCCCCGCAGATACCTCCTTCCTCTTCCTTGAGTAATGGACGTGGGATATGGATACCCCACCCCTCTCCCTACCAGTTCTGGAATTAATATTTTTGCTCTCTTTTTGAGACCTACTGAAGCTCTTTTTCCAGTGTTTTTGAGACTCTTTATTTCTTCTCTCTATTCTGGTGGCGTTTCACCTGTATATTTTTGTTCCATGCTCTTTTTGATGACTTTATTTGTTAATGTACTGCCTAGTGATGCACCGAAAAGAAAATTTGGGACCGATACCGAAAGTGCACAATGAGCTTGGCCGAAAACCGAAAATGCCTTTATATAGATATATCTAGATAGATATATACTGTGTATACTAGGGCTGCACATCTTCACTGGTCTCACAATTTGATTTGATTACTATTATCCGGTCAACATGCATCACGATGCATCAAGATTACTTCCCAATTTGCCCATGGTTTTAGACTCTCAGATTCACACACACACACACACCACACATTACTGTGAGTTTTATTGCTGTGGAGCTCTGTGATACAGTAATGTGCTGTGTGTATCACAGAGCTGCACAACAATAAAACTCAGAGTAATGTGTGCAGTATTAAGCCCCATTGGTGTCAGGGCGGGGGGAATTAACTGGTTCCCACGCTGTGCAAGGTCCTAGCAAAGTGTGGCCACAAGAGAATTGTTTTTCTCCGTTAACGTGCACAAGAGGTTGCAGTGTAAATCCAGGCTCCCCCTTGGCTGCATACTCCGTATAACTCTGGAATTCATGCACAGATTGCCCTGCTGACACCCAGGATTAGAGGGTTCCAGGCTCATGCCCCCCCAATCCCCCATTCCTTTTTATATGCTTCAACACAATGGGGATTAATCCCAGTATCCTCTGCCTGTAACAGCAGTATATTGTGGCATTAAGACTTCCGTATAAAGATACTCTGAACCACTCTACACATGACCCACTCCCCTGATACAGCCAGTGCACAGTTTGCAGGAATACTCGGTGCTGCGGATTGTTGCAGCAGGTGTATATATGAAGACAATCCCTGCAAATCATCTGCCCTGTCTTGCCACAGAATGCCTGTGTGTATTCAGTGTATGATGTGTCACAGCCTATAGTAATGCAAAGTATCACCTTATCTACTGTGTGCTGCAGGGAATGAAAGTCATGTCACTCTCAGCCAGGGGTACAGGTACATAGAGATAGGCACAGTTGAGATGGTGCCCATAACTTTTTTTAAGGGTTTTAATGTAAAATAGTTTTTATTAAGTGAATCAAGTACATACAATGCATAAAATACATAAGGCATGTCAAATGGTAGTAGGGAAGGGTTACCATGAAAATAAGGGCTAAGTATCAATAAAGTAGGAGGAGGCAACAGAGCCTGCCCAGTTCGGGGCCTGGTACTGGCCTCAGCATAAACAGGTCAGAAAGGAAGGCCTATGCAGAGAACGTTCCTAATGTAGTGACTGTCATGGATATACGCTTATAAGGCCAAAACAGGGTAATTGAATAATTGATTACACAGCTATAGCAAAACATAAATCACAATGAAAAAAGAAATACAACACAATCATATAACAGAAAAAAATAAGTGTGAAAATCATATTAAAATAATAATAAATTATAATAGGGAGAAAAGCACCTTATACCACCTACAGATCGCATCCACATACATCGCAGCTCTACCTCGGGTCTAGGGACGTAATATCGAAGCCTGTGCAGCGTCAGATGGGATGGCGGACAACACCTCATGACCAGCCCGTTTATGTTTAGATACAAAATCTGTCCACCAATACCATGTTTGAAAATATTTATCGTACTCTTGTTCAAGAGAGTAGTGTAATTCCTCAAGTTCCCTAATATATTCAACTCTGGAAATCCATTCAAACACACTCGGCGGGGTCGGTTGTTTCCAATACTTTGGTATCAGTGATCTGGCAGCATTAAGGAGGTGGATCGCCAAGGACCTAGTGTAGCTAGAGGCCGAAAGCGGAACCACATGTAGGAGGGCTACCTGAGGGGTGAAAGGAAGTTCCAGAGAGGTA
The DNA here is from genome assembly GCA_009667805.1 of Leptobrachium leishanense. Taxonomy (NCBI): domain Eukaryota; kingdom Metazoa; phylum Chordata; class Amphibia; order Anura; family Megophryidae; genus Leptobrachium; species Leptobrachium leishanense. Next base: position 103,370,687 of record CM019070.1, on the reverse strand, counting down.
ATATCTTTAATGTAGGACCAGACTACTTCCCAATAGGACGTAAGGACCGGGCAACTCCACCATATGTGCAAGTAAGTCCCCCTGGCCTTACGGCATCTCCAGCACTCGGGGGAGGCGTCTGGGTAGATAGCGTGTAGTCGACATGGGGTCAGATACCATCTCGATACCAGTTTATAGTTAGTCTCCTGGACTGCCAAGGCCCTGGAGGAATGAAAAGTAATCTGGAACACCGACGACCATTCCTTGTCAGTTAGAGGAGTTGGGAGTTCTGCCGACCATTTTAATGTAAAAGTCGGTAGATCGGTAGATTGGGCTGCTAGAAGCGTCATGTATATGGTCGAAAGTAGGTGAGGGCGTGGGGGGTCAGTGGTGCAGAGTTCCTCAAAAGGTGTCAAAGAGGAGGGCATAGGGGAAGGCGTCTTGAGTATGGTGCGGGAAACAAAATGTCGCATTTGCAGATAGTTAAGCGTAGCCATAGAGGTTGTGGGGCCGTCGGGCCGTAGGGATTCAAGGGAGTGCAATCCGTCAGGGCCTACTATCATTTGGAGTGGGACGTAGGGGCCGTCTACTGTTAACCCCAAAAACGATGGTGTCTGTCCCGGGGGAAAGTCAGGGTTCCCTGTAATGGGGGTCAGTAAAGAGGGCAAAGGAGATAGGTCCAGGCGGGTCCGGTACCTACGCCAGAGGCGTAGAGTCGGGTAAATCAGAGGGTGACGATGAGAGCACAGGGATTCAAACGAGGCGGTTTGCCACGGCAACGAGACTATGGGGAATCGGACAAACAGTTGCTCCAGATGAACCCACAGTTTGTGAGGAGGGGACATAGACCAATCGCTCAAACGCGTGAACACTGCGGCTACATAATACAGTTCTAGGTGTGGGAGACCCATCCCCCCACTAGATTTGGTCCGCGTAAGAGTTGATTACGCCAATCGGGACTTGCCCCCCGCCCACACAAATTTCAGGAATACGTGTTTAGGGGAACTAAAGAGGGAAGGAGGGACATCGATTGGTAGTGTCTGAAATAGGTACAGGAATTTCGGGAGGATAGACATTTTTAAAATGTTTACACGGCCAAACCAGGAAAAGTGAGGTTTATCCCAGTCTCTCAGGTCGCGAGACACCCGCGCCAGGAGAGGGGCGTAGTTCAGGTCATACAGAGATGTCAGGTCCGAGGGAAGCTGAAGCCCCAGGTATTGTATAGCGGATCCAGGCCAGGAGAAGGGGGCAAGCCCCTGTAAAGCCTCCTTAATAGAGGGCTCAATACCGATTCCTAGCATTTCACACTTATCAACATTAATTTTAAAATTTGAGACCGCTGCGTATTCCTCCACCTCCTCCAAAAAAGCTGAGGTTGAGCTGATGGGGTCTAAGAGGGTGAGGAGCACGTCATCCGCAAACGCCGAGACTTTATAATGGTGAAATGGCAGTTGGAGGCCCTTAATATTGTCGTTGTCCCTGATACGTTGTAAAAACGGCTCAAGAGTCAGTATAAAAAGGAGAGGGGAGAGGGGACATCCCTGACGAGTACCATTCCTTATAATCACCGGACTGGAAAACACTCCATTGACTCGTAGGACCGCCGTAGGTTCAGTATACATCGCAGAGATCCAAAGCAGCCAACGAGGGCCGAAGCCGAATTTTTTTAAAACTGCCAGTAAAAAAGACCAATCCACTCTGTCGAACGCCTTTTCGGCATCGACAGAGAGAAGGACCATTGGCGTATCAGTAGTCTGTGCTCTGTAGATCATGCTAGTGGCCCTAAGGGTGTTATCGCGTGCACTACGGCGCGGGACAAATCCCATCTAATCGGGGTGTACTAAAGCTGGGAGGAAGGGGTTGAGGCGCAGCGCCATCATTTTCGCCATAAGTTTAATGTATGAGTTTATCAGAGATATTGGGCAGTAGTTTTTGCAGTGCAGTGGGTCTTTCCCTGGCTTAGGAATAAGGGCAATCGTCGCACGTAGAGCCGAGCCTGGGAATTGCACGTGCTCGTCCAGGGCGTTGAGGGAGGCGAGCAGATGGGGGCCTAGAGATGGCATAAATGCTTTATAGTATGCTACCGAAAAGCCATCCGGGCCGGGGCTTTTGCCCGATGGAGTGGCCTTGAGGGCTAACGCTAGCTCCCCTAGAGTGAAAGGGGCATCTAATGCTTCTGCAGCAGCCGGGGAAATCGACGCCTGGAGTGAGTTATCCAGGTAGTCAGACAGCGCCCGACGGGAGGGGGGGGTCGCTCTGAGGGAGTATAATGATTGGTAATAGGAGGTGAATTGAGCAATGATATCGGAGTTTAAAGACAGTATGTGTCCGGAGGGGGACTTTATCTTGGGGATGTATGTAGCCTGATATTTATGTTTCAGTGCTCTGGCCAGCAATTTACCACATTTGTTGCCTTGCGTGTAGAAAGAATGTTTCGTTAGCATAAGCGAGCGACGTGCCTGCTGGTGCAGGAGCTGTCGTAAGTCAGCTCGTAGCGCCGTTAAGGCCGTATAGTGTTCTATCGATGCAGTGGTTTTATGTAACGTCTCGAAGGCCTGGATCTCTGCGAGCAGGGACTGAATCTTGGAGGCCTTGGCGCGTTTTCGTCTCGCCCCTATTTGTATGAAAGTTCCTCGCACGACACACTTATGTGCCTCCCAGAGTAATGGAGCTGTCACGTCATCTGTGTCATTTTCCTCAAAATATTGAGTTATAACCTTAATGATACATTCACGTTCTACGCCGTCTTGCAAAACCGAGTCGTTCATGCGCCATTGATACGATCTGCGGGGCAGATCTGGGAAAGAGAGGGATAAAAATACCGGGGCATGGTCAGACCAAGTAATGTTTCCTATGCGGGAAGAATGGATGAGGTGCAGGTCATGGTGATTCATCAAAAAAAGGTCCAGTCGGGAGTAAACCTTGGCCGCAGCCGAGTAAAAGGTGTAATCTCGACCTAGAGGGTGCATAGCTCGCCAGCAGTCGACAAGACGGTTATCATGCAGAAGCTGGAGAAACCGGCGGCGCTTAGATACCGGTTGTGGAGCTGTCACAGGGGAAGCCTCACGTGGCGAGTCGGGGGCAACATTAAAGTCACCACCGCAGAGCAAAGTCCCCTCCGCGAATTTCTCCAGCCTCGTCAGGATCCGAGTCAGTTGAGTGCATTGTTTAGTATTGGGGAGGTAGAAGTTAGCGAGAGTTACAGGTGTTGATCCAAGGAGACCTTTGAGAAACAAATAGCGACCATTCAGGTCAGAACATTGGGCGTGAAGTGTGAACGGGACATGAGATGCAAATAAGATAGCCACTCCTCTAGATTTGGATTTTGGAAAGGTACTTTGGTAACACTGAGTATAAAAGCGTGATTGTAAACGGGGAACCGTTCCAGAACGAAAATGCGTTTCCTGGAGAAACACAATCTCTCCCCCCATGTGCCGCAGGTCATGCAGTGCCATGCGTCTTTTAGCCGGGTGATTTAAGCCTCTCACATTGAGAGTTAGTAGTTGCAGGCTAGTCATGACTCACATCACAGGGAGATCGAGATTTGAGCAGGGCTGGAGCAGAGCACGCATCATACAGCCAGGAGAGGGAGTCCCGCCCGAGGGAGCGCGGAATATCAAAGACTAATGGCGTGGAGATCCTGGTGGTATAAAAACAAACAAAAAAGGGGGAGAGAGAAGGAAAAAGAAAGGAGGATACAATTATTTCAAAAACAGAAAAATCGCATTGGTGCGTTGGCCCAGATAGGACCAAGACCCAGACGGGGTCAAAACAAGTTGAAGAAACGGACGGACAAACCATCCAGTCGATGTAATGTAGAAAGTGCACCGCGAAAAGGGGTGGCGGATGCCCTAGGTCAGGGCCAGCGATAGCATACAATGTAAAACAAGACTTTAAATTAGTAATTAAAACAATAACAATGGTCTCCAATTGAGACCAAGATCGCACATAGCAGGTCACCCGGGCAGGGCGAATTAGTGTAACGTAAATTAGCAGAAAGCAAACAAGCAAAAAGCATACCTGCCGACACGCGGCATACGGTAGGGTGCCAGGCCTTCAAAAATCGATGCAAACAAGTGTCCCGGCATTCTCCCTCTTCGTGCAAGGCAGGGAGAAGGCAGCCCGCGAGAAAAATCAAAGGTAAAAGTGAAGAACTTGCTTCGGAAGTCTAAACAAGGAAGGATAAAGTAGCATATGACAGCAAGTAGCTGTAACAGTTGGGCCGCTCCTCGCTTACGAGAGTCCAGTGGGAGAGCGGTAGGGGCACGTGCTCACGGCCAAATCCAGGACACGGAGATAGCCGCATTCCACGGGAGAAAGTGGCGAGTGAATGGGAGGACAAAAGAGTAAGCCCCAAGATATATTACTGTCATGGAGGGTCACCGCGGTCCCGGGTATCCTCCTGCGAGCGCACTCGGGTGCGGCGGCGTCCACGCCGTGCCGTCTGCCAGGGTTGTCGTTGAGGCAGCGAGAAGGAGGGCCTAGTTGTTTCGCCACCCAGCCATCCCTTAACCGTGACTGGAGGGAGGCCCAAGGCTTGCATAAAATCAGGAACATCTTCAGGTACCATAATGCTCAGTAGACGGTTATCATGGCGAACATGAAGGGCGAACGGGTAGTTCCAACGATACCTTATGGAGTGTGCTCGTAGTTGGTCCGTCACAGGTTTCAGCTCTCTCCGTGCCATGAGAGTAGCACGGGAGACGTCCTGATATATCTCCAGAGTATGGTCGTTGAAAATGACCTCTGAACTGTTTCTCGCCGCCTTCATAACTTCTTCTTTCAGAGAGAAAGGTGTACTCTGCAAATGATATCTCGCGGGGACGCAGTGGGCGCTCCTCGACCCCGAAGGGCTCTGTGTGCCCGGTCCAGCTGTATCGGGGTGTCAGGGGGTCTGGAGTAACTCGTTGAATAAAGTTTGTAAGATAAGATCCAAATTTTCAGTGCCCTCGGATTCAGGCAGGCCGCGGATCCTTATATTGTTGCGTCGGCCTCTGTTGTCCAGGTCGTCCACCCATCTGTAGAGGAACGCCATCTGAGAGGCAGAGGTGTGTTGGTGCTGCAAAGTGGCGGTTTCTCTCTCATCTTCCAGGCCCTGTACTCTGTGTCTCAGCTGCCTGACATCTGCCCCCAGCTAATTGAAGCATGCTATATGGACACGCCATTACGTAAATTGAAGTATGGGTGTTCCGTTTAACGGAGGTGCTGTACATTTTACCAAATTCTATCGTCAAAAACTGAAGTCCCAACTCTATTACTTATAAAGGGGACATGGATTAGAAACCACCTCCCCTATATATTTAAGCACATTGTTCTAATCGCACTCTAAGGTGGCATGTATATGCATGAGCATATTTTAACGTGTCAATGATCGTTATTTGTACCTTTTCACTATGTTTTTAATAAGTTAACAAATAAAGGATTTATTTTAAATGTATTTTACACTTCATTTGTGATCTACCTAAATTCTTAAGGGTTACCCCCCAGGGCCGTCTTTAACGCGGGGCAAAAGGGGCAGCTGCCCCGGGCCCAGTCATTGTTGAGGGGCCCAAAGCAGCTGCTCCTTAGGCCCACGTACATTGTCTGTGGATGCAATCCTGCTGTGCGCCCAGACGACACACGAGGCTTCCGTATCCGGCTCCTCCCCTATTCCCCCTCACCATCTCCATCCTGGCCCCGCGCATTGCACGCTGTGTGCACGGGGCCGGGAGCTGCTGCTGCTGAGGAGACGGAGCGAGGAGACAGAGTGATTGCAGTCTGCAGCCAGCGATTGATAAGAACAGGTAGTGGAGTTTTTTTCAGCAGACACTGCAGACCTTCAGAATGCTCTCTCCTCGGCTTATGTCTTCACTAAATGCCACACATTAACTCTCCCCCTTCCTCTCTCCTGTTCCCTGTTTTGTTTACTTTCTCCCGAGACTGCCCTCCTCTCTGCTGCCTGCATTCTTCACTTCTTTCATGAAAGCAGCTTTAAGCTGGTGTGTGTGTGTGTGTGTGGGGGGGGGGGCTATGTTTCAGGGTCACTGGAAGCTTTCTGTAGCGTTCACCTTCCATATTAACTCTTTTATTGCTGTGGAGCTCTCTCTATGATATACTCACAGACAGCACACACTACTGTGGTGAACATTACAGTAAGTTTAAAGCTGGCCACCCTCTCCCCAGAAAAAAATATATGATTTGGGTTATTTTTATCCCCCCCCCTCTCCGTGTGATGAATTTACACCAAAGCAAGACAGATTTATCTGCCTTCACTGGGAAAAAAAAAACCTTCACCCTTCTTCCGGGAATAACCTCCTAAGGAAAACAAATTTGCCTCCAACCTGGACAAAATTACTTTCCAAAAATAAACCCCATAGTAAAACAGATTTGACCCCCCCCAACAACACATTTTATTTATTAGCCTCCCCCTTGAGAAAATACCTATTTTTTTTTTTTTTTTTTTTTTTTTTTTTTTGCCCTCCTGCAAACCACAATAAAAACAATTGCACAGTGTGTATGAGCATAGCACAAGCTCCAGAGAACTAAAACTCTTGACTGCACATTATTGTATCAGAGCTCAATATAAATATATATAAACAATATAATCCACAGTAATGTGCAGCATGTATGAGCATATCACAGCTCCACAGCAATAAAACTCTCAGAAATGTGCAGTGTGTTTGAGTGAGTTTTATTGCTGTGGATCTCTGTGATACAGTGATACACTGCATATTGCTGTGAGTTTTATTGCTGTGGAGCTGTAATACGGTCATACACACCGCACATTACTATGATGTTTATTTCTGTGGACCTCTGATACAGTAATGTGCAGTGTGTATGACCGTATCAGAGGTCCACAACAATAAACCTCACATCAAAATACAGTGTGTATGACCATATCACAGAGCTCCACAGCTATAAAACTCAAAGTAATGTGCAGTGTGTTTGAATGTGAGTTTTATTGCTGTGGAGCTCTGTGATAAAGTCAGACGCTGCACATTACTATGTTTATTGCTGTGGAGCTCTGTGATATGCTCATACACACCGCACATATCACAGAGCTCCACAGCAATAAACAACACAGTAAAATGAGGTGTGTATGTGAGACTAATATATTTCTAAAAGCTATAAATTATAAGATCATATGATTTTGTCTGTTATAAAATCCGCAATTTATACTGTTAATATTGTATCGCTTGCATTTTTTATATTGTGCGTGTCAGTAGGAGCCTCATGCTTGAGTTTAGCCTAAGGCCTCACAAAGTCTAGAGCTGCCTCTGTGCACATTACTGCGAGTTTTATTGCTGTGCAGCTCTGTGTTATGCTTATGAACACTGCGTATTACTGTGGGGGTAGAGAGCAAACTGATGTGGTGGGTGTGGCATTCGGGCAGGGGGGGCCCAAGAAAAATGTTTGCCCAGGGTCCAATCAATATTAAAGACGGGCCTGTTACCCCCAACTCTAATGTGAAATGGACACCTAACTAGGGTCATTGACATTTATTTCTGATAAATTTACCACCAGTTTGCTAAAAACATTCTTTTCACCTCCTGCATGAATCATTTTGTTGGCCCACTAAGTTTAAACTAATGTGAACCATTATAAATATCTAGGGCTCATTATTATTGAAATATTCATGCCACAGGCAGGAAGTGAATTTCCACTTTTTATAGTGATTTGGTTTTGAGACACAATATTGTGGTTATGCTATTTCGCCTTATTTGCTTTTAATTCATTGATACAATAAAAGTAAAATTTTAATAACAGGTAGACATTTTGTTTCTTCTTAAGCAATCTAGGAGGATATGTGTGACCTTTTCTTATTTACAAAAAAAACCTTTAAATATAAGAAAAAAATAAAATCCGGACGATTGGTCTGAACTCCTGCCGTGGGCAGAATATGCATTGAATAGTGCTGTCAGTGAGACTACTGGTCGTTCACCATTTTACACTGTATCTGGTTCTGATCCTCCTGTGCTTTCCTCTCAGTTCAAAGAGACCACTCTGCCCGCTCCTTATGAGCATCTGGCCGCTTTAAGGGAGACATGGGACAAGGTGAAGGAGGCTATAGAAAACAGTACCAGAATACAAAAAGAAAAGGCTGACAGACGTAGGACACAGGCTCCTGTGTATTCTGTTGGGGACCAGGTGTGGCTTTCTACACGCCACATCAAACTTCTTGTGCCTTCCATGAACATGGCCCCTAGATTCATTGGGCTATATAAGGTGTGTGATAAAGTGCACGGTGTGATCTCTGATATCCTGTATATTCATTCTAACCTTTTTAGGGAGGGATGTGATGCTTAGCTCCAGGGGGAGTATTTGTGAACAATATAAGGAAGCCCAAGAGGTTATTTTAGTCTCCACACACTGGTCAGCTGGAAGTCATTAGCGGCAGTAAAAAGCAATCACTGCCTGCTCTTCAGTCTGAGGCAGGTGCCTGTGTGGAGAGGAACAGAGTGTTTTGGTTCCAAGCAGAAACTTGAATGCTGAGACATAACATTTCTAAGGTTGGTGAAACCTATGTATTGTTTAGTTTAAACATAAACCCCACAAACATAGAAACATAGAAAAATGTCGGCAGATAAGAACCTTTCCCAATTACATGGATACTTTACCTGGATTTATCTTTTCTTTAGGATAGCCTTATGCCTATCCCATGCTTGCTTAAATTCAATTACTGTTTTGGCCTCTACCACTTCTACTGGAAGACTGTTCCATGTATCCACCACCCGCTCAGTAAAATAATGCTTACTGATGTTACTTTTAAACCTTTGCCCCTCTAATCTAAGACTATGTCCTCTTGTTTTGCTATTTTGTTTCCTTTTAAAAATACTCTCTTCCTCTACCTTGTGGATTCCCTTTACGTATTTAAATGTTTCTATCATATCTCCTCTGTCTCGTCTTTTTTCCAAGCTGTACATGTTAAGATCATTAAGCCTTTCTTGGTAACTTTTCTCCTTCAAGCCGTACACCATTTTAGTAGCCCTTCTCTGAACTCTCTCCAAGATGTCTATATCCTTCTGGAGATACGGTCTCCAGTACTGCACACAGTACTCCAAGTGAGGTCTCACCAGTGCTCTGTACAGTGGCATGAGCACTTCCCTTTTCCTACTGCTAATACCTCTCCCTACACAACCAAGCATTCTGCTAGCATTTCCTGCTGCTCTATTACATTGACTACTTACCCTTAGATCCTCTGAAATAATAACCCCTAAATCCCTTTCCTCAGATGTTGAGGTTAGGACTGTATCAAATATTCTATATTCAGCCCTTGGGTTTTTACGTCCCAGGTGCATTATCTTGCACTTATCCACATTAAAACTCAATTGCCACAACTCCGACCATTTTTTTAGCTTACCTAAATCATTTGTCATTTGGCTGATCCCTCCAGGAACGTCAACCTTGTTGCAAATCTTTGTGTCATCAGCAAAAAGACATACTTTTCCATTAATACCTTCTGCAATATCACTAATAAAAATATTAAAGAGAATGGGTCCAAGTACTGACCCCTGAGGTACCCCACTGGTAACAAGACCTTGCGCCGAATAAACTCCATTTACCACAACCCTCTGTTGTCTGTCACTCAGCCACTGCCTAATCCATTCAAACAACAAACAAACAACCCCTCAAATAGCGGAAGGACAGTTGGATACCCTAGGCATGGGTATAGGAGGTAACCCTTGAAAATGTGAATGACAGAAAAGTGCCTTGTTTAAATACTAGAAGCAATATAAAATGTAACCTTTATAGATAACCACGAATAAAGAAATTGCCATATACTAGACGGAAGACCATACAATATAGATAAATGAGTTGGAAAAACGGCAGCCAAAAAATCACAGTGGTACAACACAAAACAATAAATATAAGTGCAAAAGGACAACACAGAGAATTAAAAAGGAAATCCCTGAGAAAATATGCTTAATGTTTATACGGTATGCATAAAGGACTACCAGCATGTTATATACTGTAGGTATGCTCCTTAATAAAGTGAGAAACAATCCTTTATGGGACTGCGTGGTATAGGAAAGGAGGAAAACGCCTTCAAGGTAGGTTACACAGAGACTTTAAATGCCACTATTAAATTCCAGCATAAAGAAAAAACATGAAGTGAGGGTTGCACAAAACCACTAATTTGAAAACCAGGAAATGGCTAGTTAAATTGTCACCGAGGTAATGAATGCTTCAACGAGCATAAGAAATCAGGATGCATTAAAGTATGGAAACATCAACGCGTTTCACCGGTAATAAATCCGACTTCATCAGGATGGGCCCTCTTATGGGGGTGAGAAAAGGAAGAGTTACTAACCTGAGCCACCACTGATTGTGATTTAAATAGATCCTATCACTAATGAAAACTGCTGTATCCAATGATTGTAAGAAGTGCATGCACGTTCAAGCATTCAAGACATTAGTGAGCCGTGCATGCATTGTAGACCTAAGATACGCGAGCGTGTATTGGCATCCCAGTAGCTATTTTGCAGATCATATCAAAAATCCTGCGTTAATCTGTCTTGACAGTTGCCACCAACGAACTATAGAAGTGACACCCCTTCTGATGTATAATCTATACAGTTTATGATGCCCTTCTGTTCTTTTACTTTATCACATTTTTTTTCTTTACTTTGTATCCTCTGTGATGGCCACATTGCTTGTATCACTTTATCTGCCTTGGGTGTCCAATAAACTTATCTATATCATACAAAAAATATTCTGATATTTTGGCCTTATACATATCTATTTTTTGTTATATACAGTAACATTCAGGCTTTAGGGCCCCTCATTGCGTCCCTCCTGGGATGCCAATACACGCTCGCGTATCTTATGTCTTCAACGCATGCGCGGCTCAATAATCTCTGTATCACTAATGAAAATGAAATTACTGCATCCAATGATCGCAAGAAGCGCATGCGCGTTCAAGCACTTGAGACATTATTGAGCCGTGCATGCGTTGTAGACATAAGATATGCGAGCTTGTCCTTTTGTACTTTGGTACAACACAAAACAATAAATGTAAGTGTCAATGGGATTTTTGGGCTGCAGTTTTTCCAACTCATTTATCTATTTTGTCTTGTCTTCCGTCTAGAGCAGTGGTTCCCAACCTTTTCTGGACCACTGCCCCCATTGCAAGAAAAAAAAAATTCTGATGCCCCCCTCCCCCATAATAGTTGTACCTAATATTAAAATATTACTTCACATTAGTAATAATCTCAAAGTAAAAATTAAAACACTATCAAATGTATTTAAAAATGTTTATTATGAATTTGAAAATGAATATAAAAAATCAATAGGTAATAAAAAAATTATGAGATGGTTGAGGCTGGTGGAGTTTTAACAGTTTGTTAATGTTGGTTTCCAATTTTGTCAACAGACGCAAATTGCCACGCTCCGTTATGTGTAGTCTGCTCCCTTTTTTAGTAACTAAATTTGCTACCGCACTGCTGATAATGTTGGAAAGTGGCTGTATTCACCCCCCTGAACTCCTACCAAAGGCTCAAAGAAATTTATAACTCTGGGCCAGTATTTCATTTATTTTTAGATTTACATATTTCTGCAATTTTACGTTACTCAAACCTGCATCAGGTACCATTCCTCTCCATGCCCCTGAACAGGGTGTTAAATGGATATGACAGTTATAACCCTTAATATTATATTAAGTTTTCTTTTTTGAGTAGTGGAAAAAAGTAAAGTCCCCCTCATTAATAAATTTACTTAACAGATAATTGTTCAAATACTTGTTTGTTTGAAATTAGATTTGCTTGTCTGAAATAAAAAAGAAAACCTCTATCCTCCCGGCCTGTGCCCATCCCTCTTCTCAGTATTCCCCCCAGCCTGTGCCCATCTCTTCCCAGTATCCCCTGAGCATGTGCCCATCCCTCTTCCCTGTATTCCCCCCCAGCCTCTGCCAATCTCTTCCCAGTATCCCTCTGGCCTGTGCCCATCTATTCCAAGTATCCCCCCAGCATGTGCCCATTTCTTCTCAGTTCCCCCAGCCTGTGCCCATCTCTTCCCAGTATTCCCCCAGCCTGTGCCCATCTCTCTTCCCTTTATTCGCCCCAGTCTGTGTCCATCTCTTCCCTGTGTTCCCCCAGCCTGTGCCCATCTCTTCCCAGTATCACCCAGTCTCTGCCCATCTCTTCCCATTATCCTCCCAGCCTCTGCCCATCTCTTCCCAGTATCCCCCAGCCTCTGCCCATCTCTTCCCAGTATCCCCCCAGCCTGTGCCCATCTCTCGTCTTTGAATTCCCCCCAGCCTGTGCCCTTCGCTCTTCCCTTTATTCGCCCCAGCCTGTGTCCATCTCTCTTCCCTGTATTCCCCCAACCTGTGCCCATCTCTTCCCATTATCCCCAGCCTCTGCCCATCTCTTCCCATTATCCCCCAGCCTCTGCCCATCTCTTCCCAGTATCCCCCCAGCCTCTGCCCATCTCTTCCCAGTATCCCCCAGCCTCTGCCCATCTCTTCCCAGTATCCCGCTGGCATGTGCCCATCTCTTCCCAGTTCCCCCCAGCCTGTGCCCATCTCTCGTCTTTGAATTCCCCAGCCTGTGCCCATCTATCTTCCCTTTATTCGCCCCAGCCTGTGCCCATCTATCTTCCCTTTATTCGCCCCAGCCTGTGTCCATCTCTCTTCCCTCTATTCCCCCAACCTGTGCCCATCTTTTCCCAGTATCAGCCAGCCTCTGTCCATCTCTTCCCATTATCCCCCAGCCTCTGCCCTTCTCTTCCCAGTATCCCCCCAGCCTGTGCCCATTTCTTCTCAGTTCCCACCAGCGAGTGCCCATCTCTTTCCAGTATCCCTCTGGCCTGTGCCCATCTCTTCCAAGTATCCCTCCAGCATGTGCCCATTTCTTCTCAGTTCCCCCCAGTCTGTGCCCATCTCTTCCCAGTATTCCCCCAGCCTGTGCCCGTCTCTTCACTGTGTTCCCCCAGTCTGTGCCCATCACTTCCCAGTATTCCCCCAACCTGTGCCCATCTCTCGTCCCGGTATTCCTCCAACCTGTGCCAATCTCTTCCCAGTATCCCTCAGCCTCTGCCCATCTCTTCCCAGTATCCCTCAGCCTCTGCCCATCTCTTCCCAGTATTCCCCCCAGCCTGTGCCCATCTCTCTTCCCTGTATTCCCATAGCCTGTGCCCATCTCTCTTCCCAGTATTCCCCCAGCCCATTGTCTTCCCTGTATCCCCCCAGCCTGTGTCCATCTATCTTCCCTGTATTCCCCCAGCCTGTGCCCATCTCTCTTCCTTGTATTCCCCCAGCCTGTGCCATATGTCTCTCACTTTTCCAGCCAGTACCAATGAATGCCAAGCACTGTTTTTCAGTCAGTGTGTGTGTCTCAGTGATACCAGTATGTATTGGTTGACTGAGAGTGATAGAAGTGTGATTGTTAACAGCAATCACTCCTATTAGTAACAGCACTGTACATGCTGGGATCGCAGTAAATGAACAAGCACTGTCAGTTACATTCTGTGATCCCAGTATGTGCAGGCTGCCTGAAAGTGATAGGAGTAAAAGTAATGTATATGCTGGGATTTCAGTGATATGAATGGCAAGCAATATAAAATACATTGTTCTTGGATAGAAAACTGGCTAAAAGATAGGGCACAGAGAGTTGTCATAAATGGTGCATTTTCAAGAACGGCACCAGTGGTAAGTGGTGTCCCTCAGGGGTCTGATATGGGACCAATTCTATTCAATTTCTTTATAAATGACCTTGAGATAGGCATTGAACGTCTTGTATTAGTGTTTGCAGATGGCACAAAACTCGGAAAAGTAATACAATGTGAGCAGGATGATACTTCACTGCAGAGGGATTTAGATAGATTGGGGGACTGGGCACTTAAATGGCAGATGAAATTTAATGTAGATAAGTGCAAAGTTATGCACTTTTGAATGAAGTACCCATAAGCAAATTATACCCTAAATGGTACGAAGTTAGGGAAATCCAAGCAGGAGAAGGATTTGGGAATAATCATAGACTTAAAACTAAGTAACAATGTGCAATGACAAACAGCAGCTGCCAAGGCCAGCAAGATATTGGCATGCAGGGGAGTTCACTCTCGGGATGAAAACATAATTTTGCCTCTGTATAAATCAATGGTAAGACTGCACCTTGAATATGCCATGCAATTTTGGGCACCGGTCTTAAGAAGGGATATTATAGTGCTAGAAAAAGTGCAGAGACGGGCGACTAAATTAATAAAGGGAATGGAAGGTTTAAGTTATTGTCAGGTTTGTGCCAGGAAGGAGCCATGGCACGGCCTCTGTGTGATGGTATATTCCCAAGCGCTCGGTGGTGAGCAGGCAGAAAGACAATGGAGGCTGTATATGCACAATAAAGCTTGTATTGTAGGTATGGTTCACAGCAAACAGTCTTGGCACAATACAGGTTGTAACACGAAAACACAGGCAAGAGGATGGTGGGTCACGTAGTCTCTACCATGTAGGGCAGTGTGATGATAAATATTAATTGATATACTAAGTGTTCAGGCTTTAATTTGATTGTATCTTCCCAGGGGTTATAATAGAATCATTTTTTTCTGCAGATATTACAACAAACCATTTAATACATTGTTAGGTCACCTACATTGTTGTCTTCTAGTCACAGCTGAAAGAGACATGCCAAGGTATACAATAGTAGGACCTAATATATTAGCTGGTACCCCATTAACAATTTAGCCTGTAGAACACAAGGTATCACTCCTTAATCTAAACCCACAACATTCCACAGAGCTGCCATATGTCTTAATATATTTCCTTTAAGTTGAGTGATACAGAGTGTTAACACCCAGCTTGTTTACTTCTAGCAGTCTGCCTAATTGGACAGTTTTCAAATCTATACTATGTATGGCAGGGCAATGATAAATATTCATAGGTATACTAAGTATTCAGGCATTAATTTGACCGCAAATTTCCAGTTTCAGTATACAGTAATCAATTGTAGTCCTTGACAATGTCCCTCATTTAACCCTTTCGCTGCTGAGCCTTTTCCCACCTCTGTGCTGAGCTCATTTTTACCGGTTTCGCTCATCATGTTTAAACGCGTTTTGAAGCCTTATTTTAATATATGACCCAGACATATTATATATCGTTCTTTCCGGCAGACTGTGCAGATTCATAATATGTCATTATTATATGTATACGTTATGTCATGTCTGTATATTATAACAAAAACTGCAATAAAATTTGAATTTTCAATAATTTACAATGTGTAAAGTGTTTTTTTTTCACATTTTAAAAATGCGATCGTTTGCGTTATATTTTCTATGGGGTGCGCTTGTTAAAAAAATTAGAAATGAGGAATTGTTACTTTTTTTTGGGGGGAAATTACGTGTTTGTTAGCAAACGCCCCCCATAGAAAAAATCGTTAGTGCAGCATCATTGTTCACATTATAATTGAAATGGGAACAATATTGTTGCACTAATAACTCTAAAAAAAAAAAAAATAATTTTTTTTTTTTTTTTTACTTGGTCATGTTTGGTATCATTGGAATGGCCACGCTCTGGCCGTTCCAATGATAGTAAACATTAACCCCTAGATGTCACGGATTGGGAGATAGGGGGTTCATTGGAACCCCCTATCTCCACTATAGGTGGCAGCAAGGGGTTAATTTAAAAACTGGCGCCATCGTGCTCTGCGCGATGACGCCAGTCATTAGGGGGATATCCCAGAAGCTTGGCCGACATCCAAGATGTCGGCCAGCTCCGGGAGGGGACTGCTATACGGCACATGTTGGCGCCATATCGCGATCCAGCCCCCTAGGGGTTAAAGACAGCCGCCGCTTGGAAGGGCAGGCTGTGCCCTTCCAGGCGGTGCCTGCCTTTAATCGCTGGCCCGCACGGATGGGGAGGGGGAGAGGTCCGGAGGACCTCCCCCCTCCCCTTCAGGCACCTTCCCTGCAATGGCGGTGGGGGTGCCTGAAATAGACGTCATCGCGCATGCGCGATGACGCCTATCGTGCCCGCCGGGGTCCCGGAGGTTGGGCTGACATTGATGATGTCAGCCCGCACCGGGGGGCCGAGCGATCAGCTGGAATACCGGCTGATCGCGGGCTGCAAAGGGAGGACGCGCTCAGCGCGTCCTCCGCAGCCAAGTACCAATGCGGTTGGACGCGCTGAGCGGGTCCACCGCATTGAAGTGGTTAAGCAAATGGTCAGCTGAAGTGAATAAGCATAGTGTCAAGCAGATTGTTCACTCACTCCTTTCTGCAAGTATTAAAGGCAGCAATTATATAGATTGTTAGAGAACCTACATTGTTGTCTAATGGTCACAACTGATGGAGACATGTCAAGATATACAATAATAAAACCTAATCTATTAAATTATTCGCCATTACCAGTTTGCCTGTAACACACAAAGTATCACTCCTTAATTAGGATACACAGTTAATAAATAGTAACAAAGGTTTTGGCATCTAAAGTGGAAATCACAGAAAAAGCCATCTATTTATGCTCCTTCATGGGGGCAGTGGCAACAAATAAATCAACCAATAAAGACAAAAGGACAAATAAATTTTGCTCCTTAATGGGGGCAATCAATGGCTAGAATACATCATTGCCTAATCAGTGGTTTCTAGAATCTCACAGACAGATGCAAATACAGTTGCTATTAAAATCAAACACTGTTGCTGACATTCAATAGAACATGTTTCACTGAGAGCATCGCTCAGCTTCCTCAGCTCCTCAGCTAATGAGAAATGTGGGCCCCCTCTTGCTATCACATGTTTAAGGATAAGGGGTGGGTCCAAGAGGGAAAGACAGCCAATAGAGGCTTCCTTCCTGTGACTATCGATAGGTTCACAGTAGCTGTCATTCACAGGAGCTTGTTATGTATCTATCCTTTACAATCGCCAGGCGGCATGCGTGAAACTGATTCATGTTCATCTCATCAATTCCCAGGAATATGGATGGATTAATTACATCCTTGATTAATCAAGGATAGGGGGGGTCACTCATAGGACCCTATATCTGATGGCAGTAAAAAGGCTTCAGCAGCCATTAATGCCTGAACACTTAGTATATCTGTGAATATTTATCATTGCACTGCCCTACATTGTAGTGCTTTAAAACTGTATGATGCGGCATATTACTATATGTAAGCAAGCGAGGTGTTAACACTGTATCACTCTACTTAAAGGTAATATATGAAGACATATGGCAACTTTGCGGAATGATTATTGCCAAATGGATATGTATAGAAGAGAGGTGTTATTTAATGGCTAATATAGCCGGTAATGTGTGTTCCCTTACTGCCAGCATACACTTATGATAAGTGCACCACGTAGTGTTTTACAGGTTGAGGTGGTTGAGATTATCAGTATGTGCTGTTCACTTTGCATAATACTGTATGGTTCCTAGATAACAGACATACTAACTATGATCGCTTTTTAATGTCTGATTTTCATTGTTTGGATTACCCAATAAAGTTTTTTAGTTTCGAAATTTGCCATAATGATGGTATCGAGCTAATCATAAATTTATTTGGTATTAGCAACTCTTTTGTTGTGGACTCCGGTTCGGGTCCACAAAGCTCTATCATCTGTTACCATGCCTTATGTTTTCCATTAGGGAAGTCCCACAGTATTCCACTGGCTTTTCACCTTTATTTGAATTATTGTATGGCAGGCATCCCAGGGGCATTCTAGATGTTGCCAAGGAAACATGGGAACAAGAGCAATACCCCCCATCGTAGTATAATAGAACATGTAGCTCAAATGCAAGAGCGGATAGAGACTATAATGCCCATAGTTAAGGAAAATATGGAGAAAACCCAGAGAGACCAACAAGCCAGTTATAATAGGAACACAAGGTGGTGAGTATTCAAACCAGAAGACCGTGTTCTGATCCTTATTCCCACGGTTGAAAGCAAATTCCTAACCAGCTGGCAAGGCCCATGCAAAATCACGGGGAGGGTCAGTGAGGTAAACTATAAAGTGAGACAGCCGGGCAGACGAAAGGCAGAACAGATCTACCATATAAGCCTGTTAAGGATCGGGGTACCCTTCGTCTGGACGCCCCTTTCTGCTGAACCACAGGAGATATTCGTACAAACTCACAGAATAGACGACACATAGACTGTGATGCTTGCAGATGGAACACCAAATGTAGAATGCTTTAATGAGGGTTTTCAGGTACAGATTCAAAAGTCAAAACCACGCCCCTGCGTTACTCTATGCCAGATCTTCCCAAAACCTCCCCCTACAACTAACAAAGGGAACTGATAAGAGCTCTGGTTCAAGCCGGGGGAAGAGGGTGATGCAAGCATGGCCACACAAAGGAATCCATTACTTACAGGGGGGTTGGAAGCAGACATAAGGTTAGATTGCAAGCTCTTGAGCAATGTCAATCAAGGAAAAATAAATGCAAATAAAGATTTCGTCACATATGTCCCCCCTTCCAGATCGTCAGGGTGAGCTTAGATCCCAACGGATCACTTGCTACTAACAATACCTCTCCCTTTGTCCCTTTGCTGCACCATTTGTAAAGTTCCAGGGTGCTGGCACACAAACACAGTCGGCAGGGTCTGACGGTCGCTGCAGGGTACTCCTGGTTGTGGGTCCGTAGTCCCGGGGTAGGAGGCAAGCCACCTCTCTTGTCCAGTGCGCCAGGTAAAATGCCATTATAAAAGGCTGCTGAGCCATTTCACACCTGTGTGCTGAGGTAATTTTTATCGGTTTCGCTCATCATGTTTAAACGCGTTTTAAAGCCATATTTTATTATATGACCCAGGCATATTATATATTGTTCTTTCCGGCAGACTCGGCAGATTCATAATATATCATTATTATATGTGTACGTCATGACCTGTCTGTACATTATAACAAAAAATGCAATAAAATTAGAATTTTCAATAATTTACAACGTGAAAAGTGTTTTTTTTTTTCACTTATTAACATGCGAGCGTTTGCGGTTATATTTTCTATGAGTTGCGCTTGTTAAAAAAAATTAGAAATGGGGACTCGTTACATTTTTTTGGGTGGAAATTATGTGATTTTTAACAAACTCCCCCAATACAAGCTGTTTTTTTTATATATATTTTAAATATTTTTTTATTTACTTTTTTATTTTTTTTTGGTTACTTTTAAGATGGTCATGTTTGGTATTGTTGGAAAGGCCATGCTCTGGCCGATTCAATGATACCAAACATTAACCACTAGCTGCCACGGATCGGGAGATGAGAGGGTCATTGGAACCCCCTATCTCCACCATTGGTGGCAGCTAGGGGCTAACTCTAAAACTGACGTCATCGCGCTATGCAAAGAAATCATATGGAATGTTCATAAGTCATTGGAGTACAGATGAAGAACATTCCGTATGATTTATTTGCACGTGCACTATTGTGATTTAGAGACTTTTTCAAAATAAGTGCGTTTTTGGAGATAGACACCATTTCTGAAATACTGTGCACTTTAATTTTAGACACATTGCGTGTATGCACTTTTTATGAGGAGTTTCTTTATTAACACATACACTTTATATATGCATTTGCACATGTGGTTTTTATCCATTTCACTTTATCATATATGTTGAACCTAGTTTATCAACACTTATTTGCTTGATGTGTCTGTGATTTTGCACAGGATCAATAATTGTTGAATCACTTTTTACATGTGATGTTATCACGGCTTTATCATTAATGCAGATCTAGGCTTCATTTGACGTACTCATCTGATGTTTGATATATGTCTAGGAACACTACCTAGGCATAGAGGTAATTTATTAAACTGTGCCACTAGGATCTACATCCCCCTTTTGTATACCTTTTGCACATTTTGTTGAGGTTTATGTGCAACACCTTGTAGGCAGCAGACCCAGAGCTAGTACGTACTCTAATAATATAGCGCCTCCGCAAATATCAATATATTCTAAAATGCCATTATAGTCCACAGAGAATAATTGTTCGTTAGTGGGCACACTGGGCCTCCTCCCCACATGTCTTTTTCTCCAGGATATTTCTGAAGCCCCATGACCAGAACCCAGTCAGCATTTACTGTCCCCAGTCTCTCCTTCTGCTGATGTCCACCTCCCAAACATTTAGCAGGGTCCCAGCCCACGGCAATCCCCACAATCCTAAATGGGTGCAATTCTTGCTGGGACCAGGAACTTGGTAGCCTCTCAGGATGGTCACTCACCGATCGTCTTTGCAGGTGGGCAGTGGTCTCCATCTTCCTCGGTGACCCAGCACACTCTGTTGTCAACACAGCTTCCGGCTCCAGAAGAACGGGGTACACGCGCCGCTGGGTAGCCAGGCTGACTGCCTCCTCTGATGCTTGTTCTGCTCTGCGGCTGTCTCCTCCCCTGGGGCCGTGTTGAGCTCTGCTGGCAATGTGAGGCTGTTCTCTTTTCCCAGCTCCTCTGTCCAGTTAAACTCCTCACCGACGGCATGTCGCCTGACGATCTCAGCGTCCAGCTGTACCTCTAGACGCGTGGTCCTTCCAGTTCAACAACTGACGCCAGCAGATCAGCCTGGATCTGTTGATGTCGCACGGTCTGGAGCCTCTCGTTTTCCAGCTGTTAGTGGGCAACGCACAGCATTCTTTCAGATTGTTGCAGCTGCTCACCAATACTGTGGCGTTGCTGGGTCTCTGCATCAAGCTGCTCCTGAAGATATTGATGGACCTTCTCGAGCAGCTGGGTCTTGACTCGCTCTGCCTCCCTGTCTGTTCTCAGTTGCTCATTCAGCAGTCTGGCCTTCTTGAGATTCTCACCTACTCGCTCAGCGTTACTTACTCAGAGATACTTTTCCCCCAAGGCTACCTGGACTTTTAAAACACCTATGGCCATGGCCTCCTCTCGAGCAACGTTATCCTTGGCTCGCTCAGCAGTTGTAAGTCCCGTAAGCCAGTCATCTCCATTTTCAGGTGCTGTGCATTTGCCTCCGCAGCATCTCTGGATAGTCTCACCTCATCCAGCTCGCTCTGGCCATCTAGCAGCTGATCCTGTAGCTGGTGCAATTGCAGGCCAGTCTCTTTCTCACTCTGGGTGGCAGAGTCTAGTTGCCTTTTCAAGGTCTCTACCTCCCTTCGAAGTGGGTCACAACATTTGCACAGCATTCTTTCAGATTGTTGCAGCTGCTCACCAATACTGTGGCGTTGCTGGGTCTCTGCATCAAGCTGCTCCTGAAGATATTGATGGACCTTCTCGAGCAGCTGGGCCTTGACTCGCTCTGCCTCCTTGTCTGTTCTCAGTTGCTCATTCAGCAGTCTGGCCTTCTTGAGATTCTCACCTACTCGCTCAGCATTACTTACTCAGAGATACTTTTCCCCCAAGGCTACCTGGACTTTAAAAACACCTATGGCCATGGCCTCCTCTCGAGCAACGTTATCCTTGGCTCGCTCAGCAGTTGTAAGTCCCGTAAGCCAGTCATCTCCATTTTCAGGTGCTGTGCATTTGCCTCCGCAGCATCTCTGGATAGTCTCACCTCATCCATCTCGCTCTGGCCATCTAGCAGCTGATCCTGTAGCTGGTGCAATTGCAGGCCAGTCTCTTTCTCACTCTGGGTGGCAGAGTCTAGTTGCCTTTTCAAGGTCTCTACCTCCCTTCGAAGTGGGTCACAACATTTGCATTCACTCTCCAGCACCACTTCCATTTCTTTCACCCGTCTACCCCTCTGCTTCTTTTTAGCTTTACTTGTGGGGGGTGGGTTGCCAGTCACTGTTGGTGCTGAGACCTATTTTGTCTGGGTCTTGACGTTTGCAGAAGCCGATGCTTCCAAAATACTTGGTCTCAAAATTCCAGGTCTGTAGGCACCCTCTGGGTGTGTGGTGTAGTGGCCAGACAGTTCTCCGGCTGGCTACGAATGTCCCTTGGCTCAATCCAGCCTGGGACCTTGTATTTGTTGTATTCCACATGCAGAGGGTTAAAATCTTCCTGGTCCCGCACAGCTCCCCCTTGTTCCAATAAACAGACCTCCTTCCAAACGCTCTGGAACAGGTCCATGCTAGGGTTCAGACCATATTGCTTGAGGCGTCTTTTTTTACCTCCTTGAGCGTCTCCATCTCGCTCCAGGTTGCACCACACTTATGCCTTTGGTCTCCAGCTCCTCCTTCAGCGATAAGAGCTCTGGTTCAAGCCGGGGGGGGGGGGGGTGATGCAAGCATGGCCACACAAAGGAATCCATTACTTACAGGGGGGTTGGGGTGGAAGCAGACAAAAAAGGTTAGATTGCAAGCTCTTGAGCAATGACATTCAAGGAAAAATAAATGCAAATAAAGATTGAAGCGGCCATTTTGTCACAAAACCTAATGAAGCCGTGGGTAGAAAGGGAGGTCCTCACGGTGACCAAGACAAACCTACCCGCGTTGCCAGTGAGAACGATCCGGAGGTCTATATCGCCAAAACTCTTGCTTCCCATCAGAAACAGTAAGTTAGGGAGTTTGTGTCCAGAAACAGAGACGTGTTTTCTCCGGTACCAGGGAAGACTCACATTATCTAACATGATATTACTACAGAACCCAGAAAGAAAGTCAATCTAAAGCCCTAAAGGATACCCAAGGCTAGACGGGAAGCAGTCAGTGCAGAGGTAAAAAAAGATGCTCTAGTTGGGGGTCACTGAAGTGGCACAAAGTGAGTGGAATAACCCAATCATGTTGTTGCCTAAACCAAATGGGGAAATACGGTTCTGCAAGGATTTCTGTAAATTGAACAAAATTTCAAAATTTGATGCCTACCCCATTCCTCGGGTAGATAAACTGATAGAATGATTGGGTAAAGCCCGATATCTTAGTACATTGGACTTGACCAAAGGATATTGGCAGGTTCCCCTGACAACGAGAGCTAAGGAAAAAATGGCTTTTCCTACCCCTGAGGGGCTATACCGGTTCACTGTGTTGCCTTTCGGGCTACATGGTGCCCCATCAACCTTTCAACGTCTGATGGATAGGATACTCTGACCCCATAGACAGTATGCAGCTGCCTATCTGGATGATGTGGTGATTCACAGTGCGGACTGGGAAACACATCTGCCGAAGGTTCAGGCAGTGCTGAATAGTATACGGACTGCCGGTTTGACAACTAAGCCCACTAAGTGTTCTTTAGGCCTAGAAGAGGCTAAACACCTGGGGTACACCATAGGGTGGATGCTCCTCAATCCACAACAGAGCAAGCTAGCAGCCATCTCTGGTTGGCCACGTCCGGTAACCAAAAAGCAAGTAAGGGCATTCTTGGGCTTAATGGGCTATTATCGCAGGTTTTTCACTGACTTTGCTACTATCGCTAACCCCCTGGTTAAACTCACTAAAGCTAAAAGCCTGGTTATGGTTAAATGGTCCCCAGAAGCAGAGTGCCTTTCTGATCTTGAAAGAAGCTCTGTGTGCTGATCCTGTGTTGGTGGCTCAGGATTTCACCAAACTGTTTGTAGTACAGACTGATGTGTCTGATGTAGGCCTGGGTGCAGTTCTTTCTCCGGTACAAGGGGAAGAGGAACATCCAGTCATGTACCTGAGCCGTAAACTAAACCCCCATGAACAGAGGTACTGGCTATTAAATGGGAGTTAGAATCCTTGAGGTATTATCTGTTGGGACGGCGGTTTACACTTGTTACTGACCATGCACCCTTGACGTGGATTACTGTTTTTTGCACATTTCTGCCTATATGGCAGGGATCTGTGCCAGTGCTGGGCCGAAGATACAGCAGCTTCTAGGGATCTGCAGACTTTCGCTCTCCTGACCTGTAGCCCCAATGTTAGGTCAGACTTTCAGATGGCTGCTTGGGGCCTTCTGATGGTGAGTGGAGTGGTATAGTGCAGAGGAAATGACACACCAGACAAGCTGAATGTATTAACCAAGAACTATATCTGCTTTACTGAATAAACCATATTTATGTAGTCCAACAGGGATCATTTACATACCAAACCATGAACATTGATTTACTGGAACTCTGATTACATCAGGTCAGTTAGCAGGGTTGTGGAATTCCTATCGCCCGACTCCCGATACATGTAGTTGTCAGGGCCGGGCAAACAGTTTTTTTGGGCTCCAAGCCCGCCGGGCAAGTTGTGCTGCGGTCAGGATTTTTGCCGCCTCTGATCGGCTCCTGCAGCTTCAACGCGTGATAGTCAGCGCTGCCTCCTCCCCCACCAGCTACACGTGGTGTAGCTGCTCCTCCCTGGGCTCTGGCCGACTTCTCTTTCACAGCTGCCTGTTTGGTTCATGTGGCTTCTCACTGGGCTGCAGATCTCCTGATTCTGGCCAGCCTTTAATTTGTGAGCTTAATGTCCGTTTTTCTTTATCATCCTTTAAACGCCCTCCCCCTGCCCGTCGGCTGAGTCCAGGTCCTTCACGGAAGGCTCCGTTAAAAATCGGCAAACACACTGATAACAGGCACACTCACTCAGTGATAAGAGGAGCTTCCAGAGGGGCATCAGGACATGTGTGAAAGGCACACATGGGTGTTAACCCTTGAGGGTCTGTCCTGAGAGCTCAGGAGTACTGAACATGCAGCGCAGAAAGACAGAAGTACTGAGGTTAGGCTTACAATAAAAAAGACATTAACATGGTAAAAATCTATGAATGTAGATGTGCTGCAAAAAAATACAAATTGGTGCACACTGTAATTGTTCAAAACTCGAAGCCCTCCACACTGGTCCTTCAACTGAGGAAAAAAGCTGCACAGCTAAAGCAAAATATCAATCTTCACTACATAATTTTAAAAAAAGAACAATCCATTAATGTCAATCTTCAGCAGGTATAAATATATATATATATATATATATATATTTATACCTGCTGAAGATTGACATTAATGGATTGTTCTTTTTTTTAAATTATGTAGTGAAGATTGATATTTTGCTTTAGCTGTGCAGCTTTTTTCCTCAGTTGTATATATATATACACACAAAAAAACCATGTAAAGCCTGCAAACACCAGTCATCAAAAATTGCCCAGGGGCAAAAAAAATTCACATATTTAAACAAGAATAGTTGTTAAATGGATGCACTCAGGGACTATGAGAAAATGTAAAAAGAAAAAAACAAACCTGTATTTTATTAGATAATCATTAAAATTTGCCTGTACTCATGGTGTGACGTCTCGGCTCTCTAAGAGCCTTTTATCAAGGTTATCTGAGAGCCGAAAAGAAAGCTACAGAAGCACAAGGAGACTGTAGTAAAAAAAATAAACAATTTATACAGTAGCACAGATCTATACCTATACACCTTGACTTAAAAAGTACTGAAAAACAAAACCAGGTGAGCAGAGCAGTCCGCAGTATGCTAAAAAAATATACAGAACTTTGTATTATGATTTAGTGTGCATACATACAGTTGTGTTCAAAATTATTCAACCCCCACTGAAATTGAGTGTTTTGGCCAGTTTGACATTGATTTTGATCAGTCCTCTTGCTTACAATTAAATCAAAGAGGCACGTGTAGGTCAGACAAATATAACATAACATTTATAATGAAATAACCACAAATGTCTTTTCTGTGCTCACATCATTATCAGTTTTATTCAACCCCCAAGTGACATTCAATCTTAGTACTTAGTACAACATCCTTTTACAGTTATAACAGCTTTTAAACGTGAAGCATAGCTTGACACAAGTGTCTTGCAGCGATCTACGGGTATCTTCGCCCATTCGTCATGGGCAAAAGCCTCCAGTTCAGTCACATTCTTAGGCTTGCGCACTGCAACTGCTTTCTTTAAGTCCCACCAGAGGTTCTCAATCGGATTTAAGTCTGGTGACTGCGATGGCCACTCCAAAATGTTCCAGCCTTTAATCTGCAACCATGCTCTAGTGGACTTAGAGGTATGCTTGGGATCATTGTCCTGTTGAAAGGTCCAACGTCTCCCAAGCCTCAGGTTTGTGACGGACTGCATCACATTGTCATCCAATATCTCCTGGTACTGAAGAGAATTCATGGTACCTTGCACACGCTGAAGCTTCCCTGTACCTGCAGAAGCAAAACAGCTCCAAAGCATGATTGACCCCCCGCCATGCTTCACAGTAGGCAAGGTGTTCTTTTTCTTCATAGGCCTTGTTCTTCCTCCTCCAAACATAGTGTTGATCCATGGGCCCAAACAGTTCTAATTTTGTTTCATCAATCCACAGAACACTATCCCAAAACTTCTGTGGAGACAGCAAGGGAGTTCTGGCATGGAGGCCTTCATTACGCAGTGTGCGCCGTATTGTCTGAGCTGAAACTTCAGTACCCACATCTGACAAATCTTTTCTCAGTTCCTCAGCAGTCACACGGGGACTTTTCTCCACTCTACGCTTCAGGTAGCGCACAGCAGTCGAAGTCAGCATCTTCTTTCTGCCACGACCAGGTAGCATTTCAACAGTGTCCTTTGCCTTGAATTTGCGAATGATGCTTCCTATGGTCTCTCTTGGTATGCTTAACATCTTTGCAATCTTTTTATAGCCATTGCCCTTCCTGTGAAGAGTAATCACCTCTTCTCTTGTCTTCCTGGACCATTCTCTTGACTTCACCATGTTCGTAACCACACCAGTAAATGTCTAGAAGGAGCGGAGTATCACAGTCATTTTAAAGCTGCCTAATTGGTGCTTATTATGCTTTATTGCTGCTCCGTGACATCCACAGGTGTTTTCAATACCTGATTGAAAACACTTGAATGAACCTCTGTTCTTCAGAGTGGTAGTCTTTAAGGGGTTTAATAATTGTGTCAATGAAGAATTCACAAAAGAAACATTTACTACTGTATTACAAAACCAATTGATGTCATTTTAGTTGCATATGGTTCTTTAAAAAGTCCTTGTAGGATTTCATTCTGAATACAATTACAAATGTACACTAAATTCCCTAAAACCCTTTACAGCATTGGGGGTTGAATAATTTTGAACACAACTGTATATATGTACCTATTTTGAGGTTTGTTATATTGATTGTATATTTTATCACATTTGATGTAATACACCAGCATTCATTGTGTGTGCAGCTCTTATCACCTATTTATGTGCTGTGCAGCTTTTTGTATAACTCTGCTTTTCTAGCACACATTGAAGGTAGGAGAAGCAGCGCTGTACAACATATGGGAATAAGGGGATTATACAATTGTGTCTGAAACTGACACTTGCATACATTGTTGAAATATTTTTCCATATTCGGGCAAGAACATCGTTATGAGGGGCAAGTAGATTGGGCAGCCACTTTAGTCCGTTGGACAAGTAGATTTTTTGGGAATTTCCACACCCCTGGTTAGATATTTACAGTAAACATTCCTTAGCATTCAGTTATCACACATCATTTACATAATCTAATGTTCAGATAGATCAGATTGCTTTTTAAATCAAACACTGTCCCAGACTCTTGACTCAACGTGCAAACAGATAAACAGCATTCTTGCATAATCACTGATTACTCAAACCTAATTACATTCTACACAAAAGAAAGGCCTGCACCTTCAAAACTCATCTCCAAGTTCACATTTACATAAAGTAATGAGTACATTTAAACTAAAACCAAGCAATTTACAATACATTTAAAACCACACCACGCAATATAAATGAACATAAAGTCTTTCCCAAAGCAAATGTCTGTGGGCCATATTACATAGTTGGTGCTAACTTAACCAGAGCTGTTGTAAACTTACCAGAGCCATTATAGCCTATGGAGGGTTCAAGTTTACAATAGCTCTGGTTAAGTTAGCACCAAGTAAGTAATATGGCCCTGTGTCTTTTGGGGTTTTACCAGGAAAATAAAAGTCTTGGTTTGAAGCGAAGAGTGCTATGTCCGTTCCATGACAGTCCGTCAACAAAAACGGAGCATGTGGTGTCTACAGTATCTTCCGTCAGTATGTCCGTCCGTTGTGCACGCACGAAGAGTGCGCTGTGACTGCGTTTGTCTGACGTTAACCTTATGGTCCAAGGCCGCTCACCCCGATGGGCCTGAGCTGGGGGGAGGGATATGTGATAAAGTGCACGGTATGATATGTGATATTGTATATTCCATCCAACCCTTTTTAGAGAGGGATATGGACTCCAGGGGGAGTATTTGTGAACAATATAAGGAAGCCCAAGAGGTTATTTTAGTCTCTACTCACTAGTCAGCTGGAAGTCATTAGTGGCAGTAAAAAGCAATCACTGCCTGCTCTTCAGTCTGAGGGAGGTGCCTGTGTGGAGAGGAACAGAGTGTTTTGGTTCCAAGCAGAAACTTGAATGCTGAGACATAATATTTCTAAGGTTTGTGAAACCTATGTTTTGTTTAGTTTAAAAATAAACCCGATAGTAAGGGATCTGAGTCAGTGCTCAAAGGAGCTAGGGTTTGGTTTATAGGGATGTGTTTGTTTTATTTTGAATGCTGAAACTGCTGCCTGCTGAAGCAGTCAATTCAATAAAGTAAATAACTTGTTTATGAAACTCTAGAGGACCGTGCTTTATTATGGACATAACACCCAAGGCGGGTACAAGGATTACAGGTGTTACGCAGGGTGAACCCCGTTTCATATGCGTTGGCATTGTCATCTCATTTGAGAATCCACAACGTGTTTTTCGTCAGAATATTAAAGCCACTTTTGTGTAACCGGTTTACGAAGGTCCATGCCCCTCTCCTCCTGTTCAGTATGAAGTCTTTGCCATATTGAATTCCGGTGTATCTAGGGTAGTCTTGCAGTACTTGGTAGATTGGGAGGGTTATGGGCCGGAGGACAGATCATTGCTACCTGCTGCAGAAGTCCATACGCCTTTTCTATATAGAGCCTTCCATGCCTCCCATCCGTCTGTGCGTGGTGGTTTTAGGGAGTTGTATGATGTGAGAGACATGGAAGAATTTTCCTGGATCTCAGCCACTACACAAACATCCTACTCAGTGGTTTGACTCCACCCCATCTCAGATTTCTAAAGATTGTTCACTCCTACAAGATATCAATAGCGAAGACTAAATTCTCTACAAATTCCTATCATATTACTTAATTGAATCATATATGAGACCAGATATTCTATCTAATCAATATCTTAAACAGACTAATTATCTCATCTACACTGTTCAATCGTCAAGGGATGCAAATTATAACAAACCTTCTACTGTGAATATTTGTGAGCAATCTCACTATGTTAATCTCGGCAAAGAGTGGTTGGTACCAGGGGCGGACTGACAACAAATGGGGCCCCCGGGCAATAGGCTTTTGTGGGGCCCCTTGTACCATGACCACAGTAGGTCACAACCATACAACACACAACCCACATGCACATTGTTGTGTTAAAGAATTTATTCACAAAATATTCAAAATAATAATTTTATCTAGATAATAAAATGCACTCCGGTCCACAGTGAATTGGGTTATCCATTGTGCCCCCTCCAGACTTACAAACTGCCACTGCTCTGGTGCGGTAGTCATTAGGAATGAGGCTAACACCCCGTGTTCGATTCGCATTCGAACTCCAACAATTTCAAAAGTTCGAGTTTGAACACAAACCAAACTCAATGCAAGTCAATGGGACTCAAAAGTTCAGTTTTTAGAGTGCCCTCCAAGAGGGCATATATGCAAGATGTTTTCCATAAAAGGTGTATGGGGGTCCGGGTAGTGCCCTGGGGGACAGGAAACAAGGGCAAAAAGTTTAAATAAAAACGTTTTTAAAGGAACAGTGAGTTTTCCATGAAATAAGGGTTAAAAATAAAAACGAAAAATTCCTTCAAATATCGTACCTAGAAGGTCCCCATAACATGCCTGTGAAGTGGCGGATTTTCGGATGTATGGAAATATGTAAAAACCACAAAATGACATTTCAAATGACGGTAAATGGTTTTCCTTTAATCTATCCATAAACAACTGCTTGGGGCGGCAGTCTGTATGAAAAGAGGAGACATTTTCGGACACGCAAATCATTGTGAAACTTATGCAGGCTTTGGATGAAAGTAACAATAGGTGCTTTAAAATTGGGCCTTTAGAGTCGGCAACAGTGCCGTCACACAGTAACCCCTCTGAGGATATGAATTTGGTACAGGCATCAGTGGCAGTGCACCCAAATATTGTGCCTTTGGTGGCAGGCCAGCAAGTGCCATTATACAGTAACCCCTCTGTGGTATTGTGGAAGAGTGCAGGGGTGGACCATGCGGTCCTAATATTAAAAAGATTTGAATCTGGTAAAGGCGTCAGAGTGCACCTAAATATTGTGCCTTTGGTGGCAGAAAGTGCCATCATACAGTTACCCCTCAGTGGTATTGTGGAAGAGTGATGTGGTGGAGGTTTTGGGAATGTAGAAGAGATCCCCGATCTATTCAGTTACATCAGCATTCAGCATCTGGGGAGTGATAGCTGCTGATCCTGGACTGATTCATTTTTATAAATGTCAGCCGGTCTACAGAGTCGGTGGACAGACGCACTCTTTTGTCTGTGACAAAACCTCCAGCGGCACTGACCGTCCTTTCAGAAAGCACGCTGGATGAAGGGTGTGAAGGAACTGTTCTCTTCCGTCTGTCCTGGCTCTCGAGACACCCCTTCGTTGCGGTCAGCCCGGCTACTGGGAGCGCTGTCCTCAGCGCCTCGAGCAGCTTGACCCGCCTACTTCTGTTCCTCTGCCCTGGAGCCGTTAGGAATTTCCAGAAGGCGGCTCGGTACCTTCTGAGGGTGATAGTGTAGTGTAGCGTCGCTGAATGAAACACCAGACGCGGCTGTATGTTCCAACAGGATCCTCTCTCTCTGAGCTTGAGAGTTCTCTCACTTTTTAATGAACAAAACGCCACCATTTATGCTATAGTCAAACAGTCATAATTTGCATAAAATGACGCACCTCGTCCTACCCATACTAATTACATTATGTCAGTTATTTACAATAAACATTCTTTACATTCTTTAGCCTTCAGCTCACACAACATTTGTATAATCCTTTGTTCTAACACATCAGATTAAACACAACCACGATCACAGATCCCTTGAATTAAACATGCAGCTAGATAATGGGAAAAGCCCTGGTGCATAAATTACACAGCAGTAAAGCTTGTTTACTGTATACACAAAACCACATTTACCTACAGGAATATAAGTATTTAAAAAACCAAAGCTACGCCATTTTACACTAAGCTAAATTAAACTAAAACCAAACGATGTAAAATATATTTAAAAACACACGATATAAATGAACATAAAGTCTCTTGGGGTTTGAAGCATGGAGCGTTACATCCGCTCCATGACAAAGGACAACACAAAGGGCAACCTAGTAGCTGCATAGCATATTGCTTGGGGCGGCAGTCTGTATGAAAAGAGGAGAAATTTTAGGACACGCAGAACAAGTTTAGTGATTTTTTTGGCTAAATTATGGTGAAAATTATGCAGGCTTTGGATGAAAGTAACGATAGGTGCTTTAAAATCGGGCCGTTAGTTTCGGCAACAGCGCCGTCACACCGTAACCCCTTTGTGGTATTGTGTAGGAGTTCAGTGGTGGAGGTTTTGTGAATGCAGAAGAAATTTCCGATCTATTCCGTTTCGTCAGCATCAAGGGATTGATAGCTGCTGATCCAGGACTGATTCATTTTTATAAATGTCAGCCGGTCTACAGAGTCGTTGGAAAGACACACTCTTTTGTCTGTGACAAAACCTCCAGCGGCACTGAACGTCCTTTCAGAAAGCACGCTGGATGAAGGGCAACCTAGTAGCTGCATAGCATATTGGCTAAGTTTTGGCCAGTGATCCAATCTCAACACCCAGTAAGCCAGTGGATCATCTGCTGTAAAGGTATCCAGGTCTGCCCTTGCCCCCTAGGTAGTCCTGCACCATATGGTGAAGACGCTGGCAATGGGTGCCTACATTTGACGTCCCTGGGCGTTGTGGACTAATTTTTTTAAAAAGTCATCAGTCAAGCGGCCCCGGCCTTCACCACTATTCCTCTGATCATCCGCAGCCTCAAAAGCACCTGTGTCATCACTTGTGTAACACCTTTCCAGGCACTGGTAGGTTACCAAGTGTCGCTCTACAGCGTACTCAAGTTTTTTCATCCTTTCCTCACTCTGTGCGGGCAGGATGAGCTCTGCAACTTTACCCTTGTATCTTGGATCAAGAAGGCTTGCCAACCAGTAATGATCCCTCTACTTGATGGCACGAATCCTGGGGTCCTTTACCAGGCTTTGCAGGATAAGGGAGCCCATGCAGCGTAGGTTGGAGGTGGCATTTGCTTCCAAGTCTTCCTGGTCAATGAGGATGACCCCCATCGTGCACTTCCTCCTCCCAGCCATGTACTAGTCCTTAGGTTTCTGGGCACACAAAACCCTCCCTTGAGGAATCCCCGCCTTCAATACTTAATTCAATTCAATACTTAACTATTCCTCCTCATCCTCCTGTCTGATCTGAGGAGGACCCGCTGGATTGCTGTCTGCGGGAAGACTGGGTCCTTCAGAGCTAGGGAAGGCCTCCTCTTCCTCCCGCTGCTCTGCCTCTAGTGCCACATCTATAATTCCCTGCAGAGTGCGCTCCAGCAGGAACACTAAAGGAATTGTGTCACTGATGCATGCACTGTCCCTGCTCAACATCCTCATTGCCTCCTCAAATGGTGACAGTACAGTGCATGCATCCTTGATCATCAGCCACTGCGGGGGTGGAAACCAAGTTGACCTGAACCTGTCCTTGTGCCATACTCACACAGGTTCTCGTTGATGGCCCTCTGCTGCTTGTGCAGACGCTGCAGCATTGCTAATGTCGAGTTCCACCTGGTGGGCATGTCACAGATCAGACGGTTTGTGGGAAGATGGAATTCTCTTTGAATTTCTGCCAGGCGAACACTTGCTGGGAATGACCATCTGAAGTGTTGGCTGCAGACTTTTCTGGCCTGGCTGAGAAGCTCTGCCAGCCCTGGGTACCTGGTTAGGAAATGCTGTACCACCAGATTTAGGACGCGTGCTAGGCATGGTACATGCGTCAACTTACCCAGGCAGAGAGAAGGTTGCTGCCATTATCACAGACGACCATTCCCAGCTGAAGCTGGCGTGGTGTTAACCATCTCTGCACCTGCCCCTGCAGAGCTGACATAATTGCTGGCCCGGTGTGGCTCCTGTCCCCTAAACAAACCAGCCCAAGCACAGTATGGCATCTTTTTGCTTGAGCCATTGCGTAGCCCCTGTCACGCCTCCGTTTAACTGCCACTTCACCAGAGACAGGAGGAGGAGGAGAGGGAGAGGTGGTGGTGGAGCAGACAGATCTCATACAAGCAGCTTTTTCTGGAGGCGTAGTGGATGAACAAGCTCCAGCACAGAGCCCCGTCTTGGATCCCTCACAGCTGCAATCAGAGTTACCCAGTGTGCCGTGAAGGAAATGTAATGGCCCTGTCCATGCTTGCTGTACCATGTGTCTAAAGTCACATGCACCTTGCTGCTGACTGCCCTTCCCATTGACTCCATAACATTGTCTTCCACGTGCTGGTATAGTGCTGGAATGGCCTTCCGTGAAAAGTAATGACATTTTGGAACCTGCCACTGTGGTACAGCACATTCAGCAAATTCACGGAAGGGAGCAGAGTCCACCAGCTGGAAAGGCAGCAGCTGTAATGCAAGTAATTTTGCTAAGCTGGCATTTAGACGCTGTGCTTGGGGATGGTTGGGACTATATGTTTTCTTACGCTGCAGCAGCTGGGGCAACGTAATCTAAGTAAATCTTCAACTGATGGGATGCTGTCACATTGTGAGGAAGGTTCTGGTACATCCATTACTGTAGCATCATCCCTGTCAGTGGAGGTTGGAGTCAATGACATGGCAGGACATATAGTGGGGGTAGAGACAGGTGAGGAGGACGACATACGCAAAGTTTTGCACCAACGGGATGTGTGGTAGGGGGTCATATGTCGCCTCAAGCACGTGATACCCAAGCGTCTGGTGTCTTTCCCACGCTTGAGCCTCATCTGACACAGATTACAAATAGCAATGGTGTGGTCTGCTGCACATTTCTTAAAGAACTCCCAGACAGCAGAGTTCCTGGATGTGTGCTTTGAGACAACAGCGCTCTGCACCTGAGCAGCTCTGACATTTGATGACTTGGCTAGTGCTACGGTTGGTCATAGAGGACGTTGTGCCTCGTGTTTGTTGTGCCTCCTCCTCACTTGACTTCTCTGTTCGATCAGGCACCCAGGTGGAGTCAGTGACCTCATCATCATTGTCATCACACCCTATGTCCTCATCACTGGAGCCAACTTGGCAGTATGCTGCAGCTGCTGGGGCAACATGAGTGCCAGTTATTTGTGTGTCATCACTGGCACCCCCTTCCTCTAGGTTGATTATACTCCCTTCCTCAACCTCAGAGATTGAATCAGAGCACTGTATTTGCTGCACATCCTCAAGCAGTATGTCACTGTCATTGTAATCAAACAATTCAGCTGACTTCTCCGTGTGTGATAGTGAGGCTACGGCAGGGGTAGCTGTGGACATGGAGGCTGCATTAGATGCTTCGGCAGCTGAGGTGGACTGTAAACCACTACAAGCCTGGCTGGCGGGGGATGAGGATGGCCTGGTTAGCCAATCCACCATATCCTCTGTATGTTGCTGCTGCTTAAGATGGCCAGCACCAGTTAGAAAGGACAAGCGTGCCCCTGCAGAGGATGCACCACGTCCACGACGACCAGAGGCACAGCCTCCCAACACGAGGCTGCTTGCCCTCTTATCTGTGCCTGGGACCATCTGCCTGTCCTTTTTGGTCTTTCTGACATGGTGAGTGATATATAGATTAAAGATATACAGAACACTGATTCAACTGTTATAAAATTTGGAGATATGCTGCAGAACTCTGATTCAACTCTGGTATAAAGATTAAAGATTTCCAGAACTCTGGTATAACTCAGTGAGACACCCTGATAGCTGGCAGCCAGTGACAAGACACAGATTACAATTCCCAGAAACCTCCTATAAATCAGACCCCCTGATGGGTGGCAGTGAGAACACACAGATTAGAACAATTCCCAGATATTGTGTAGAAATGAGACCCCCAAAATACTTGGTGGCAGTGAGAACACAAAGATTAGAACAATTCCCATATATTTTGTAGAAATGACCCCCCCCCCCCAATAGCTAGTGGCAGACTGGCAGTGAGAACACACCCTAACACAACAATCTCCTCTCAAAAAACACGTG
This sequence comes from Leptobrachium leishanense, assembly GCA_009667805.1. Taxonomy (NCBI): domain Eukaryota; kingdom Metazoa; phylum Chordata; class Amphibia; order Anura; family Megophryidae; genus Leptobrachium; species Leptobrachium leishanense. Next base: position 103,335,728 of record CM019070.1, on the reverse strand, counting down.
CTGAAGCGCTGTGTGAAGACTTATATAGTGTGCTGCGGGACTTAGCTCTGTGAGCCCGTGATTGGGCAAAATTTGTCCAATCAGGACTCTGAGCCGTGATTGGCAGTATGGAACCTGACCTTTGGTCAGGTGCACAGCTGTAGCCAATTACAAGCTTCAGGCCAGTGGAAAAGTGCATTGTGGTCCATTGTGGGCGAACATGCAGCGAACACGCGGAAATGTTCGTAGTTCGCGAACAGGCGATGTTCCAATCGAACTTCGAACCGAACAGCTCATCCCTAGTAGCCATCACACACCCATGAAAACTGACGATCACCTTTCAGGTTTAAAAGATACTGTACAGTACTGTCACACTTTGTACACACTGTACATTAGAGCTCCACAGCAATAAACTCACAGGAATGTGTGCTGTGTATGAACATATCACAGAGCTCCACAGCAATAGAACTCCCAATAAACACTAGTGTGTATGAGAAGGCACAGAATCCACATCGATATAACTCACAAACTTTTTTTAATATTTACCACAATCTATGTTGTTTGGGGCTCTACCTGGGCATCCTAGGAGTCATCCTTAGTCTCTGGCTGGTGCCAGTCCCCAGTGTGGACACTGGCTGAGCTGGGGCCTGAGCTGAGCTGGCCAAGCTCTGGTGCTTGGGCTGCCAAGCTCTGGGGCTTGGGCTGCCAAGCTCTGGGGCTTGGGCTGCCAAGCTCTGGGGCTTGGGCTGGCAAGCTCTGGGGCTTGGGCTGGCAAGCTCTGGGGCTTGGGCTGGCTGAGCTGGGGCCTGGGTTGAGCTGGGACCTGGGTTGAGCTGGGACCTGGGTTGAGCTGGGGCCTGGGCTGGGCTGAGCTGGTGCCTGGGCTGAGCTGGGGCCTGGGCTGAGCTGTGGTCTGGGCTGAGCTGGGGCCTGGGCTGGCTCAGCTGGCTGGGGCCTGTGCTGGCTGGGGCTGGACTGGCTCAGCTGGCTGGGACATGGGCTGGCTCAGCATGTGCGTGCCCTCCTCTCTTCTGCCGCTGTGTGCAGTGCACCATGTGATAAAGGGGGCGGCACCATAGTAGGGTGCTTTTGAATGTAGGAGGCAGGCGTCAGTGTTAGTAAGTGACTGCAGCTGCGCTAATGTGCGCCACAGCCGCTCAGCCTTGGTGACTGACAGCAGTGCCGCTGTGCTTGGTAATGATTATGAAACCAGCATGGCACACTGGAGGTCCACTGAGCAAGCCAGTATATGCTAAAACTGGGCCCCCACCAATCCGTGGGCCATCGGGCAGTGCCCGAGAGCCTGATGGATCAGTCCGTCCTTGGCTTGTACTGTTGGCTTATTTAATGACAATCTTTACAGGAGATGATTTTTAGCACTAGTGTTTGAGGATCTTCCTTTTTTGATCATGGATTTCTTTACTGGTGCTTTTATTATGTTAATTTAAAGCTATATTTTAATCTTTGCTGTACCATCCTGGCCTTTTTAAGGCTTTACTGTAGACGTTTCTCTTAACAGATCTCCGTACCCTAACTGGGTCACATTTGTCATAAAAAGTAAGTAAATATGATATTATTTTTTTGATATTTAATCCTTGTACCCGCCTCAACATTTAGCAAACAAGGCAGAACAATATCCATTCAAACCCTTAACAGATCCATACAGTACCCATACAGTGAATGTATCTGCACATTGTAACAGATACACATACAGGGTTATTCAAAGAGCGCAGATCTGGCCCCGAAACCTAACCGAACACTGAAATTCAGCATAAGGTTACATTTCCTTGCCATTCGGCTATTCAGCGAGCAGGCAGTTCGCTAAATGTTGGCGAATTGCCTGCACATATGGTGCCTGTTTGAGGGCAGTGAAAATCCCCCATAGAGACGCAATGCTTTGTCTATTCAGAGAACACAAAATAGCAGTGAAAAGTTGCCTTAATGCCCTGCTGTTTGGTGGTTTCATTTGACAGTTTTATTCAGGGGAATCCCATAGGCTTCAATGTTAAAAATATTCCAGTTTTAATTCAATATCTAATAAACCGTTATTTTTGCAGTAAAAAGTCGCTTTATGTCTTGATTTTTTTTTTTAAGGCCTTTTAGGCAATTGGGGACTTTTTTGGCAAACTTTTTTTTCTGTAACAGACCTTTTTATTATCATTCATAGGATCTTATATGTAAATTTCACACATTTTTGTTCAGTTGTTTTTTTGCAAAGAGCGTTTTAATTTTCAAACTTTCAAGCAAACTGTGTTTTTTTTTTTTTCCTTCAACTAGTTTGTCTGCGTGTCGGCTTTTTCCGGCGGCTGCTCTGCGCTGTGATCAGCGGCTGTTAGGGTTTCTCCGGCGTGTTCGATGGGGTTGCATACATAGTTACATAGGCTGAAAAAAGACATGCGTCCATCGGGTTCAGCCTCTCACCCATCACCTACTGCTGTTGATCCAAAAGAAAGCAAAAACCCCAGTCTGAAGCTCTCGCCAATATGCAACACACTGGAAAAAAAATCCTTCTTGACCCCAGAATGGCAGTCTGATTTTTCCTTGGATCAAGAAGCTTACCCATATATTAAATATCATAACCCTTAATATTATGTTTTTGCAGGAAGTCATCCAGTTGTTTTTTAAAAGTCTGTACAGTCTGTGATCCAACCACCTCAACAGGCAGAGAATTCCACAGCTTTATTGTTCTCACCGTAAAATAACCCTTTGCAATGCTTTAAGCTGAATTTCCTTTCATCCAGTCTAAATGGGTGACCTTGTGTCTTGTGTATAGTCCTATTAATGAATAGGTTTCAAGACAATGATTTATAATGGCCCCATATATATTAATATAAGTTTATCAGATCCCCTCTAAGGCGCCGTTTCTCTAAACTAGAAACAGGTTTAAGATTGTTAGTCTTTCCCCATAAAGACAAAAAAGAAAAGGGTGCAAGATAGGTGGAAATTGAAAAAATACCTCTGGAGTACCCCAGATACAGTTAGGGGTTCACAGTAGACTGATATCTTTAAAGAGCGCTTTTGCTTCTTAGTTGGTTAATATAGCATGCACTGAAAAATCTAAAGAGAGCATTTATTGTGCAGTATATTTAATAAAAAAAATTAAAAAATCACAGTGTAAAACAAACTCCCAAAAATAGAGCACAAATAAATGTGCAAAACAGCATTTGCCACAATGGCCAGAGTCTCCCGATTCCTGTACTCCAAACCTCCGGTCTGCAGTCCATCAACATATAGATCGAAGCCCGTTGGAATGGAATGGAATGGAACGCTGGCTCAGCATAAACTAAAGTTCTTTAGAATGGAACACTTGCTCAGCATGGATATTCGGCTTGGTCTCTGGCTTGATTTCTGGCGTACAGAACTTTGCTCAATGCATTTCGTGGGGCACACCCACTTCCTCAGGAGCTCTTTTTTTTTTTTTTGTCTTTTTTGTTCTTTGTCTTTTTTTCTTTTTTGTCTTTATTCTGTCAATTAAGGGTTAACAAGGTACCCTCGTTAAGAGGCTGTAGTGGGAAACCTTCTACCTGTGTATTTTTTGCTATAGTCTTTCCTCATAACTTATACCTTCCATACCCCTTATTAGTTTAGTCGCCTGTCTCTGCACTTTTTATAGCACTATAATATCCTTTAAGACAGGTGCCCAAAATTGCACGGCATAGTCAAAAGTCTTACCATTCATTTATACAGAGGCAAAATTATGTTTTCATCCCGAGAGTGAACTCCCCTTTTAATGCATGCCAATACCTTGCTGGCCTTGGCGGCTGCTGTTTTTGACATTGCACATTGTTACTTAGTTTGAAGTCTATGATTATTCCCAAATCCTTCTCCTGCTTCGATTTCCCTAACTCCGTACCATTTAGGGTATAAGTTGCTTGTGTATTCTTCACTCCAAAGTGCATAACTTTGCATTTATCTACATTAAATTGCATCTGCCATTTAAATGCCCAGTTCCCAATCTATCTAAATCCCTCTGCAGCAAAGTAACATCCTGCTCACATTGTATTACTTTTCCTAGTTTTGAGTCATCTGCAAACACTGATACAGGACTTTCAATGCCTATCTCAAGGTCATTTACAAATAAATTGAATATAATTGGTCCCATAACCGACCCCTGAGGGGCACCACTTACCACTGATTTACATCTTGAAAATGTACCATTTATGACCACTCTCTGTACCCTTTCTTTTAGCCAGTTTTCTATCCAAGGACAAGTATTTTCATCTAGACCAATTTTTCTTAATTTAAAAAGTAACCTCTTGTGTGGAACTGTGTCGAAAGCTTTGGGAAAATCAAAGTAAATCACATCCACTGCGACCCCCATCTATACTTCTACTTACTTCCTCATAGAACGTAATTCGGTTAGTCTGACATGATCTGTGTTTCATGAAACCATGCTGATTTTTGCCAATTACATTATACCTCCCAATAAATCCCTAAATATTATCCCTTAGTAACTCCTTTAAATACTTTCCCAGCCACAGATGTTAAGCCAGGGCTTGACAAATTTGCATTGAATCTAGGAGCCAGCTACAAAAGTTAGGAGCCAGTTTTTACTTAGACTAAAAGCTTTACTTTCAACAACTAAATTGTGGTTTCTTAAATACTTCAGATGAGTTTACTTGCACATCCCATACAGCAATAAAACTCACACCGCACATTAATGTATCACAGATCTCCACAGCATTATGCGGTGTGTTTGAGCGTAACACAGAATCCACAGCACCAAAACTCACTCTCATACACACCACACATTATTGTATCACAGAGCTCCACAAACAAAACTCACAATATTGTGCGGTGTGTATGAGTGTATCACAGAATCCACAGCAATAAAACTTACTAGACGTGTGCAACACAAAATTTAGTTTTGAACTAATGCATTAGTCCTAAAATGCAATTTATTTAGTTGCTAAAGAAATTTGTTTTCAGTTCTTTGGTATGAAAACTAATTTCATTCATCCGAAAACCCATGGATACAATTACTATTGTAGTGGCTCCTCAGAGGGCTGAGATCGCTGCTTGTTACAGTATCTCTCACTCTCAGCACAATGTGTCAGGCAAAGCTGTTACAGTAACTGAATGCTGCTCATCACAGCACTCAGAGTTTCAGTAAAACTAGTAAATAATTTTTTTATATATGAGGTTATAACAATATTATTTACTTGTTTTACTGAAACTCTGAGCGCTGTGATGAGCAGCAGTCAGTTAATGTAACAGCTGAGCCTGATACATTGTACTGAAAGATAGTATAACAAACAGCCGATCTCAGCGCTCACAGCCACTGGATTTAAAGGGTTTTTTAAAAAAATTGCTCCTCTCTGTATAATGTATAGAACATCCTCCTGCATTAATTAATGCCCCTCTCTGTATAGAACATCCTGATGCATTGGCATGTGGAGGGTGCAGAACTTCGGAATGCAATGCTTATCCAGCACAGGAGAGGGAACTTTTACTTAAACTTTGTATCTCTGTGTGGGAAACGGACAGGATTATAAAAGTAGGGGAGAGGGAAAATATTAATGTAAATTGGTCTGAAAGCTCAGAGAAGAGATGACTGGTACAAATTAATTGTTATAATAAAATAAAGCACTTTAAAACCAGGGAAAACATTCAAATAAATCACACTGAAGGCTCATAATGACAGAGTAACTGTGAGAGCTGGATACTAAATGTATTAGATGTAAAAAACCCTTTATAACAAGCAGGACTGGGAGAGAAGAGGGACTTTATATAAAACGTGTATTATAGATGAGGAAAGGGGGATAGTGCTCCTGGATAATATAAAATGTATCAGACCTAAGCCCCTATTATGCAGAGCGGGAGGGGAGATAACATATGTTTTATAAAGTCCCTCTCTTTTCCCAGTGCTGCTTGTTATAAAGGGGCTTTTACTATCCAGCCCTCCTCTGTCATTAGCTTTCAATGTGATTTATTTGAATATTTTCCCTCTCCAGCTGCTTTTATCATCTTAAGTGATGGTTTCATCTCCTGTGCTGGCTGTCTGTGCTGCAAGTGAGTATTCTGGAGCTCTATCACTGTCCGATTTTCGGGTAGGGGTCGGGAAGGATTACACATACAAACTTTTTCTGTAGCTTTGCTATATTGCGCTCTTCATTGCTGGTCTCCTTCACTCATCAATGTAATATCACAAAAAGGCATGAAACTAAAATGTAGTGCATTTTTTTTTAGTTTCTTTCGTTTTTTGTACTGAGCAGTTTCGTATCTCTTGAGTCATATGAAAACTAAATTATCCCAAAATTCAGAATAAATCGTTTTAGTACTAAAACGAATGCACATGTCTAAAACCTACAGCAATGTTTACTAGCCTTAAACCTCACTATCAATTTCTCCTTGGCTACATCTGACCCCATTTTGTTATTGCTCTTCTGCATTTGTCCCATCCTTCTTTTGTAGATCTGTAATTCTTCATTTGTTGTGTGTCGTTCACTTGTCCTTCAAGTTTTCTTATCTTGTGCCCTTTTATATTCTGTGCATCAGTGGCATAACTAGAAACCTGAGGGCCCCGATGTGAGAATCCATGAAGGGCTCCCCTCACCCCCCCCCCAAAATTTTTTTTATTCCTTAAATCTAAAAAGATAGGTCACCACCATATTGAAAGCACCCCCGGTAATCCTGACACACTGCACATTACAGAGCTCCACAGCAATAAATCTCACAGTAATGTGCAGTGTGTATGAGCGTATCACAGAGCTCCACAGCAATAAAACTCCCTGTAATTTGCGGTGTGTATGAGCATATCACAAGCTCCACAGCAATAAAACTCACAGGAAGCACTGGGGTGTGTGAGCAGGTACAGAATCCAGAGCAAAGCCCTGACCCAGGCTTATCAGAGAGCCCGGCTTGTATGCCTGCATGGGTATGGCACACTGGCTGAGCCTGGCATACTCAGCCTTACCCATGCCCCAGGAGCAAGAGTGATAAAACATGGGCGCATTTAAGGCTCCATTAGTTAGAAAAGCCAGGGCCAATAACCATGATGACCTAAATTAAAAAAGACTAGCTGATTTAAGAAGGATAAAAGTAGCTGCCAGTACCTCCCCAAGCATTCTCTGATAACGGGCCATTTATTGAAGGTATGACCTTTACACTCCCCATACGGCTCGACGTGCCATGAAAACTATAAATAAAATGAATACAATGTGCAGCTCACTGGTACAGACTTTACAGGTGAGTCGGCATAGCATGACGTCAATGCAAATAAAGCTTTATACATTGAATTACAGAGCTTTATACCAGTGGAATATAAACAATATGAAATAACAGCTGTAATAACAATACCTCCATGAGGATATTATGTTAATGGGAGGCTGTTTAGAACACCATTAACCCCTAACGTAATTGAAGGAATAAAGAGGTGACCTCCTTCATCGGACGCTTATTACTACAGGGAGGCCTGGAGGATTCTCCTAATTTTCATATAATGCTGAAATAAAGAGCTCCTTTGCAAATGCAGACTGCAGCACTCCATGACACGTCAAATAGAGAAAGGTCCATCCAGAAAGGTGTGCCCCTGCAACAGTTTGCAAATGTTTGGTTCCACAAGAAATATGTTCCCAGCTGTTGTTTCCACATGAAATCTAATCTCACCTATTGCTCTCACCCATTGATTCCACGGGAAATGCTCTCACCTATTGGTTTCACAGAAAATATGTTCCCATCCATTGGTTCCTGTTCAGAGGCTGTTCACCTGGCCAGGGGAGCGAGGATCACAGGGAATGGAGGGAGTCCAGAGGGCTGACAGTTGACCTCAGCTCTGGGTGCTTTACTGCTGGCCGCCCTCAGGGCTCCTGTCGCCCATGGTTCTTCTTCCAGGGAGAGAGGGGTCAGTGGGAATGGAGCCGGGTCCTCCTGCTCAGAGAGAGAGCCTCATGGCAGCTGGCTGGAGTGTGCCGGGAGCCAGGGAACAGGCGCTGCAGTGACACCGCGACAGCGTCCCTGCCCTGCTTCCCACATCCAACTGGAGCAGGCGCACGTTACATTGGTGCCGCCCCTTCACGTGACGGGGGAGGCGCCAATGCAATGTGCGCCTGCTCCAGTAGAATGTGTGAAGCAGGGCAGGAACACTGACATGGCTGCGGGCGCAAATGCCTGCCTGAGCCGCTGCCCCCCCCCCTAAAGTGGCGACCTGCCAGGGCCCGGTCGCAAGTGTGACCGCTGCGACCCTGATATTTCCACCACTGCTGTGCATTGTGCCTTGATCAGGGATTGCGTGTTGTATACAGCATACTGTGCCTTGATCAAGGATTGCGTGTTGTATACAGCATACTGTGTCTTGATCAGGGTTTGCGTGTTGTATACACAGGGCCGGCCCAAGACATTGTGCTGCCTGGAGCGAAGGATGAAATGCTGCCCCCTCAAAAAAAAAACAGTGTGTACGAGCGTATCACAGTGTGCCACAGCAATAAAATTCAAACACTCATACACACCGTACATTAGAATTTTCTTGCTGTGGAGCTCTGTGATACAGTAATGTGAGGTGTATATAACTGAGCCCAGCGTCACATACCCTGCAGTGCTCAGCATCACATACCCAGCAGTGCCCAGCGTCACATACCCAGCAGTGCCCAGTGTCACATACCCAGCAGTGCCCAGCGTCACATACCCAGCAGTGCCCAATGTCACATACCCAGCAGAGCCCAGCGTCACATACCCAGCAGAGCCCAGCATCACATACCCAGCAGTGCCCACACATGGATATATTTGCCCCCAGTCTCACACATGGATATATTTGCCCCCAGTCTCACACATGGATATATTTGCCCCCATACTCACACATTGATTTATTTGCCCCAGGCTCACTCATGGATCTATTTGCCCCCAGACTCACTCATGGATATATTTGCCCCCAGACTCACTCATGGATATATTTGCCCCCAGACTCACTCATGGATATATTTGCCCCCAGACTCATGGATATATTTCCCCCCAGACTCACTCATGGATATATTTGCCCCCAGACTCACTCATGGATATATTTGCCTCCAGACTCATGGATATATTTACCCCAGGCTCATTCCTGGATATATTTGCCCCCAGGCTCACTCATGGATATATTTTAGAGTTAAAATGAAGTTCAGTTTATATGTGAAATAGTGGAGGGTGGTGAGTAAAATGACACACTCAATAGAGTTCTTTGTCTACATTGTGGGGTGAGAATTACTTCACGAGATACAGAAACCTGATTGGCAAACAATAGACAAGATTAGCAGATTATCAACATCAAATTAGTCCAAGGACAAACAGACCAGGATAGACAGCACTAACCTAAATTCTAAGATCACTTTAGGAAACTAAAATCCTAAACCCAACTAGTTTTAAATCCCCAATACCTTTTTATTATGACCTTAATCTTTATATAACACATGGTCTGTCAGATGTGACACAGACGTTGAAGGTATAAAGATGCAGGGAACTTCCATTACATTCCCCCCCCTTCCTGGCAGACTAACCACGTGCAGACAGGTTTGTACCGGAGTTGGCACACTAGTCCAGATCCATTATGTATACAGTTTGTGAATTACATTTACAACCTTGGCAACAATTTATGTCACTTGGTTCAGTATTCCTGCAGGTCCACAAAAAGAAGTTTACTTCCAAGGCATGTTTGCCTGGCATGGTTGTAGGCAACACTAAATAGGTACAGGAATCCCTGTCCCAATCCAAATTTCCACAAAACCAGAAAGTGGACGACCCAAATCATTCTGCAGTAGGACATTGGCTGGCAAATTTTCCGACCCCCCCCCCCAATTCACTCCTGAAGTTAACATTAACTTGCGTGAGCATTAACGTTAGCTGCGGTGTCCACCTCATATTACGATCCAAATGCAAACGGGTTAAGTAACCCGTTTGCGTTTGGTACCATGCGCTTTTCAGTAGGAGTTTACTGTACTTTGCGCTCCCCATGTTAAGTACAGGAAGCAAAAAGTGTTAATCATAGTTAGTATTACAATCTACAAGCGCTGATTAACGTCCGGCTGTGGTTAGCAAAAAGTTAACCACAGCCAGGACTTGGTGTGAACGGATTCCGCTTCTGCAGAATCCGTTAACACCAGCCTAAAATAACAAAAAAAATATCAGATACTCACCTCCTGTACCACGGCTCCGACCGCCTCCTCCGTCCGGTGGGAGCAGGGAAAGTCTGGTGGGGGGAAAAGTCCCCCCGTCTCTCCCTGCGTATCACTGCGGTGACCTGCCAGATCTCACAAGGCGAGATATGGCTGGTCATGTGACCGGCAGGGGGAAACTCAATGGAGTCCTACATCGAGTGGATGCTCGCGGCTGCGCTCAGCGCTGCCGCAAGCATCCTGGGGGTTAATGCCCGCAAATGATGCAGGCAGCATTTTTTGCGCCTGCATTGTAATCCAGTGATTAAAACGCAGGCGCAAGGGGGAAAACTGCAGGCGCAGTTTTTTCTAACTTGTGCCCGCGTTTTAACGTTAGGATTGTAATATAGCCCTCAAAGTTCAGTTGATCTTTGCATGTGGGTAATTTTTGAATCTCCTCTACAGCTACACGAACAACAACAATGTGCCCAGTCCGTTGTGTAGGTCTCACCCACTGGGGTTTTAAGTCATCGTAGCTCCTGTATCTCTGTCCCAGAGCAGCTTACCCATCAATAAATACATTTTTGTGATGGCCGTTGTCTTGCTTCACTGTCAACAGAGGATTAGCCTCATGTAGGACACTCAATACTTTCTTCACAAGGGTGAATGGTGTCCCCAAGTCTTGAGACTGCTGCTTCAGTAGATTGCTGTGGGTTGGGGAAGCTGTTACACACCGCTTATTTTCAAGACGGGGCTCCACATTTGGTCTGAACCAAGGGATTTGGTAATGGATCCAAGGGAAATTGTTGTGGGAATACCCCACACTTTTACGAAAGTAGCTGTGCATCTCCAAATTGCGATGCAGAGGTGGACTTTTCCAAGTCCTTTGAACCAGTTGTTGTTTGGGAAATATCTTACTGATCAGTCTATGCAGTTAACTGCTAGGGTTGTAATTGGTTCAGGCAGAGCTTGGTGCAATGGCAGGTTGTATTCTCTTCTACTTGGTGAGCACAGTGCTAGTTGAGGAAATTTCAGCAGATGAATTGCAGGGTGGAGCTGGATGATGTGCAGGAAATGCCCTAGACCAGTGGTTCTCAAACTGGGGACCCTCAGGACCCATAATTGTCCTTGGTCATTAAGTCGCGACCCAAAAATAATTGTTCTGAAACATAATTTATTCCACAAAACAGCGTGTGCAGCATTCTACAATGTATGCACTTTTTTTAAACAATTTTGTAAACAAACAGGGATTCTTTCCAAAAAGGATAGTGCAGTAATCACAGCACTAGTGGAAACGAAAGTGTTTGCTGTAAAATAAACTATCAGGGCTATTCAAAGAGATCCAAATTGTGACCGAAAGGTAACCGAACAGTGAAGTTCAGTGTACGGTTACCTTTCCTGGCCATTCGGCTATTCAAAAAGCAGGCAGTCCGCCAAATCCTGACGACTTTCCTGCACATATGGTGCCTGTTCGTTGCCTGTTTCTTTGCAAAGCGTGTTTCACTTTTCAAAGCGTACGTTTTTTTTTTCTCACTCCATTCGTCTGCGGTGTTGGGTTTTTCCGACGGCTGGTCTACGCTGTGATTGGCGGCTGCTCGGGTTTGTCCGGCGTGTTCAGCAGGGTTAATCCAGATGTTTTTGCGGGTTTCGGTGTACGTTTGGCGGGTTTTGCGGTGAGTGTTCGGCGGGTTTGCGGCAGCTTTTCCCTGCACTACGACGGCCCTGTGGTGCTTGCTGAATACACCGCAGGGTTGCCGAAATGGGATCGCCAAATCGCACTGAACTGAAGAGAACGAAAAGTCACCGAACATGCAGTGACTTTTCGATTCTCTTTGAATTACCCTGTATATAATTCCATGTTATAATCAGTGGCCAAAAGGCATTTACAGTTGCAAGAAAAAGTATGTGAACCCTTTGGGATTACGTGGAGTTTTGCATGAATTGGTCATAAAATGTGCTCTGATCTTCATCTAAGTCACAACAATTTGAAAAACACAGTCTGCTTAAAATAATACAACACAAACATTATATGTTTTCATGTGTTTATTGAACATAACATGTAAACATTCACAGTGCAGGGTGGAAAAGGTATGTGAACCCCTAGCCAAATGACTTCTCCAAGAGCTAATTGGAGCCAGGAGTGAGCCAACCTTGAGTCCAATCAGTGTGTGTCGTAGAAATTAATCTACTATTTCTGTGTAGTTAGATCCGCTGCACTTACAAGCAGTTCTCTTCTCTCCCTGCCATACTTATCTGAATGCGCGCAGTAAGGAGACACAGAGACTCTGCTGTTGTCTTGTTGGATCCTCATTTCCTGTATAATGGATGCCTTATCTAGCCCAGAAAGAGTCACACACAATGCTGCTTCTAGCTGGAGTCCATCTGACTATGAGACCTCTTTGCCTCTGGACTCTTTAATTTATTAATTTTATTATTCCACACCCAAGTAAATACATTCCACACCCAAGTAAATACATTTACATATCAAAAGAACAGGGGTGTGCACCAGGATGGCTGGCTAGTCCACTGTACACACCTCATCCCTGTAAAAGGAGTTATGTCCATTGTCCCCGTCCGCCAAGTTGGCCGACCATCCCCCCCCATCGTGGTCAGCATGGACCCCATTCAACACTGCTCAGATTTGATCAGTATCTAGTGAAGATCAGTCTACTTGTTCTTATAGATTTGAGACATATCTGCGGAGACATTCCAGCTATTGTCAGCACACGGTACGAGTGTACAGACAAGGCAGGCATGTCTCCAGAAAGGGATAGCATAGCCGCAACAGAGAGATATAATATGTATTTCTCGTTATGCAGACTTCACTTCTCCAATGTGCATAGACATTGGGAGGTAAGAAGCCCAGCGCATTGCACTTGGTGCTCACAAACCGCCAAACGCCCACACACACGGAGAACACGTCTCTAAACCCAAGAGAAGGTTTTCATACTGACCGTTTTGCTGCTGGTTCTGATTAAACCCAAATACCCTCTGCTAGAGCGTTTCTCGGTTTAATCTGACACAGGGAGACAGATGACAACTTATAAAACACACACATCCTAGAGTATAATGTCCACATAATAAAATTTCCACAACATGGGATATTATTTGATGTGTTGCTGAAAGTTGTCCTGCCCTTTAAAAACACACACCAGTTTTGGGTTTACTGGTTTCAAGAAGCACTGCCTGATGTGAACCATGCCTCGCAGAAAAGAGCTCTCAGAAGAATTACGATCAAGAATTGTTGACTTGCATGAAGCTGGAAAGGGTTACGAAAGTATCTTCGAAAGCCTTTATGTTCATGTGTCCACGGTAAGACAGACTGTCTACAAATGGAGAAAGTTCAGCACTGTTGCTTCTCTCCATAGGCGTGGTCGTCCTGTAAAGATGACTGCAAGAGCACAGTGCAGAATGCTTAATGAGGTAAAGAAGAATCCTAGAGTGTCAGCTAAAGACTTACAGAAATCTCTGGCACATGCTAACATTTTTGTTGACACATCTACCATAAGGAAAACATTAAACAAGAATGGAGTACATAGGAGGACACCACGGAGGAAGCCATTGCTGTCCAAAAAGAATATTGCAGCACGTTTGAAGTTTGCAAAAGAGCACCTGGATGTTCCACAGCACTAGTGGCAAAATATTCTGTGGACAGATGAAACCAAAATTTAGTTGTTTCGAGAAAAAAAGGCACAGCACACCAACATCAAAACCTCATCCCCACTGTAAAACATGGCAGAGGGAGCATCATGGTTTGGGGCTGCTTTGCTGCCTCAGGGCCTGGACGGATTGTTGTCATTGATGGAAAAATGAATTCCAGAGTTTATCAAGACATTTTGCAGGAAAATGTAAGACCATCTGTCCACCAACTGAAGCTCCGCAGAGGATGGATGATGCAACAGGACAATGACCCAAAGCATTCAACAAAAGAATGGCTTCAACAAAACAAAATACGCCTTCTGCAGTGTCCCAGTCAGAGTCCTGACTTCAACCCGATTGAAATGCTGTGGCATGACCTTAAGAGAGTGATTCACACCAGACATCCCAAGAATATTGCTACACTGAAACAGTTTTGTGAGGAGTGGTCCAAAATTACTCCAGATGCTTGTGCAGGTCTGATCTGCAACTACATGAAACGTTTGGTTGAGGTTATTGCTGCTAAAGGAGGGTCAACCAGTTATTAAGTCCAAAGGTTCACATACTTTTTCCAACCTGCATTGTGAATGTTTACATGTTCTGCTCAATAAAAACATGAAAACATATAATGTTTGTGTTGTATTATTTTATTTTTAATATTCTTTATTTAAGATTATGAACATCACAGATGAATGCAATAAAGCCAATGAAACAAAGGCCACGCAGGGCCATGGCAAGGAAAAATTGTGCAAGGAATTAAGTCATCATGTAGGTTCAACAGAACGCAATAAGAAATGTAAGCAAGTGCTACCGATCTGAAGAAGGCACATAACATCAAAAATTGTAAATGATCACAAGACCTAAAAGGGGAAGGGTAGAAGAGGGGGATAATAGTGGGAGGAGGAGAGAAGTGTAATAAAGAGGGAGAGAGGGCAGGGAGGGAAACAATGGATTAATAAAATTCCCTGATAAGACAGGGAGGTCGGGAAAGGCAGCCCAAAATAAAGTGGTAGTCACCAGCACGCCCCTGAGACCCCGCAGGGTAACAGAGGGCCACCGAGGGAACCACAGGGCATAGGTCACTGAAGGGCTGAGGGGACAGAGAGAGCCTAGGTGACTGCCCCACGGTTCACCCTCAGCAGAACCATACCTCAAATCCAAAAAAAAAAATATTTAGAGGGGAATAAAGAAAGGGAAAAGCGGGGCAAAGAGAAATAATAGAGGGGGAGAGGGGGGCATGAGGTCGCAATACAGCCGATCAAAGTAAGTCAAGGGTAAAAATGAGAAATTGAGAAGAAACAAAACCGTTTTGATGTAGGCTGAATGAAAAAGGAGAACAGTCAAGTTGCAGAGATTAGTCCGGTGTAGAAGGCAGCTCGTCAGGTGGAGACAGCGGTGGGTCCCTGTTAGCACTACTCAAGTGGCGCTGCAGGCCTAAGGCCGACAAGTGGGTCTGGGCCTCCTCCAGCATCGAGGCCATCAGAACCTCAGTTCCTTGATGAATAAGCAGGGAACCCGCTACTCCCCAACGGTAGCAGACCCCGCGAGCCCGTAGTATGGCCGTAACGGTTCCAAATCGTCGCTGGGCAGCCAGGGCCAGAAACGGGATATCCCGGAAGACCGTGATATCCATTTCCTCAAATCGGAGTGGGGGAGCTCGGATTGTTGCCCCCAGAAAGCGTTCTTGTACAAGGATATCTCTCAGCACTATAATGACATTCTTTGTGGCATTCTAAGGGGCCGCCGCCACCTTACGGACCCTAAGTGCAGAGAGCACCAGATCTGGGGCATCCTCGGGAAGAGAAATGACGGCCCTTACCATCCTGTTGGCCAGTAGTCGGAGGTCCGAGGCAGGCAAAGCATCCAGTATCCCCCTCAACTTCAGGTTCCGCCGTCTGTGTCGGGCCTCCATGGCCAGCAAGGCAGATTGCAATCCAGCAACCTGGACACGAAGAGCTTCAACACTGGTACAGGCCTCCGCTTATGATGTCTCTAAAGAGCAGGTCCTGGTATCAAGCTCCACCACCTCCGCACGGAGGGAGGAGAGGTTGGAGCGTACCTCCTCAATCTCCCTGGCCCATGAGGCGCAGACGTCTGCCAAGAGGGCTCGGATGTCCCGCCTCATCGCCGGAAGGTCCTCTGAGTCCTGCGTGGTAAATTGGGAGACTTGCGGGGTGTCGGCAGGGTCCACAGCACAAGGTGCCACAACCGCTGGGGATCGAGTCAGAGTGTTCGCATCCCTCAGGCCCGCCAGCGTGACCCGAATGTCAGGAAGACAGGGGCACTCCTCTGCCACTCCAGCTTTCTTATCCCGTCTGCCCATTATCTGGTGGTACGCAGGGATGAAGGAGAAAGAGAGAGCACGAGGCAGTAAAATGGCGGTCAGTGCCTTTCTACACCAGGCCGGAGACAGTGGCTCTCGGTGCGGACGAGTGTAAGTACCGTTGGTAAAAAATTAAATGTACAACCCGTCCAGGGGGGCAGCTCTGTAGGGAGATAAAGCAGGGATAGTCAATATGCAGCGAAAGAAAACATAAAATCGGGGTAATTCTGCAGGAGCTGCTCAGACATGCGACTGCTCTCTTCAGGCACCAAGCCACGCCCCCCGTGTTGTATTATTTTAAGCAGACTGTGTTTTTCAAATTGTTGTGACTTAGAGGTATTAGCAGTAGGAAAAGGGAAGTGCTCATGCCACTGTACAGAGCACTGGTGAGACCTCACTTGGAGTACTGTGTGCAGTACTGGAGACCGTATCTCCAGAAGGATATAGACATCTTAGAGAGAGTTCAGAGAAGGGCTACTAAAATGGTGTACGGCTTGAAGGAGAAAAGTTACCAGGAAAGGCTTAATGATCTTAACATGTACAGCTTGGAACAAAAGACGAGACAGAGGAGATATGATAGAAACATTTAAATACATAAAGGGAATCCACAAGGTAGAGGAAGGGAGTATATTTAAAAGGAAACAAAGTAGCAAAACAAGAGGACATAGTCTTAGATTAGAGGGGCAAAGGTTTAAAAGTAACATCAGAAAGCATTATTTTACTGAGAGGGTGGTGGATACTTGGAACAGTCTTCCAGTTGAAGTGGTAAAGGCCAAAACAGTAATTGAATTTAAGCAAGCATGGGATAGGCATAAGGCTATCCTAAACAAAAGATAAATCCAGGTAAATTGACCCACAAGAGAGAGAATCATTGATGAAAAACATAGAAGGAAGTTTAGATAAAGTGGAAAAAGAGGTTAAAGAAAAAAAGCGAAGCAAATATATACGTGATATTAAAGACTATACCAATAATAAAGTATGGATTTTCAATAATCATACGTCATTAAAACATTTTAGGGGAAAAAAAGGGGTACGGGCTCTGCCAATAGAAGAAGATTTTCAGGGCAGAGCACAACAGGACCTAATTAACGATCAGTCACGTAGACCCTTTAAGACACCAATTAGGTATCAAGAACCAGTAGTAAGGAACAAGATCCCTCAAGTCACACACAATCAACGATTTAATTATCAACACGACACCAATCCCTTTCTCCAAAGAAAGAGGAATGGTGCAATTCCTCCATACTTGAGACGAGATTTGTATAACCATCATGATCAATCTGATTCCTCCCAATTACCCTTTCAAGGCAACAATAAATCATTTAATTCACGATCATCATATACCTATAATAGATATCTACCCCTTGTCCATCATGACCAGGAAGAGGTTTTTCAACAAGGGGAAGAGGAAAGATGGGAACAAGCTACTCCCCTCAGAGAAAAATACAGAGAACCTACCCAAGGCTCAGCAGGGATGGAATCAAGACTCAGAAGCACTGGGAAAAGGATACAAAGGGAAGAGGATGCAGAGGAGGCAAATTGGTTCAGGAAAGAGAAAAGAGGCAGGATAAGAGATTAAAAGGCATAATCAATTTAAGCGGCCATAATTTAACACAAGGTCAGATAGGAGTTTTAAGCAAGGGATTAAAATATGTTCCTAAACAACAAGGAGACACTTTCAACACATTTGTAGATCTTCAGAAATTCAAGAGGAAACTCTGTTTAAAACGTTTTTTTGCTAAAAAACCCTTAGAAAGGACAATAACATCAAATAACCAATATGTACATACTACATTAAAAGAGAAATCTCAATTCTATCCAAGATATATGATCTCTAAAGAGATCGAAACTTTTGATCAAATGATTCAAAGAGACATTAGAAAACTAGAAAATAACATTCGATACACTAAACCCTCTAATTTAACAAAGGAAGAATATGAAGGATTAAAACAAATAAAAAGAGATACCAATCTGATCATTAAACCAGCTGACAAAGGGGGGGGGGTAGTTGTTTTAAACAAAGAACAGTACCATCGAGAAACATGCAGATTATTGAACGACCCTGTGACATATAAGAAATTAGAAGGAAATCCCACTGAATCTATTAAACATAAATTCCATGAATATTTACAAAGAGGTTTAGATATCGGTGTTATTAATGACGACGAATATCGATACCTTAAAATTAATTTTCCCAGGATACCAGTTCTATATCACCTACCCAAGGTGCACAAAGACATCAATCATCCACCCGGGCGTCCTATCGTATCCGGCATTAATTTGATATCCTGTAGAATATCAGAACATATTGACTATCTGCTCCAACCCTTAGTACAAAAAACCTCAGCGTACTTAAAGGACACCATTACAACTTTACAAATAATTAGAGATATAAAATGGGAATCAGATTACTTACTTGCCACCTGTGACGTCAATTCACTTTACACAATAATACCACACGACATTGGATGTAAGGCAGTTGAATTTTTTTGGACAGATTCTGGCCAATTTCGAGTAGAACAGATACAATATATACTCGAGGGGATAAAACTAATACTCCACAACAACTACTTTTGGTATGGGGGAGAATACTACCTCCAATGCAACGGGACAGCTATGGGGACGAGGTTCGCCCCCAGCTATGCCAATCTGTTCATGGCCCACTGGGAAAATGGTGCGGTATGGACGGGGCATGGCTGGGGGCCCAACCTCGTCCTATATAAAAGATACATCGACGACATTTTGATTGTCTGGAAGGGGGAGAGAAGTGAATTGGAACGATTCCTGGGTCATTTAAATCATAACGACATAGGAATCAAATTAGACATTAACATCAGTACTGTCCAGGTTAATTTCCTTGATCTCGACCTATATATAGAGAATGGGATGATAAAAACGAAAACATTTTTTAAGCCTGTCCAGGGCAATGGATATATACCCATTGCCAGTGGCCATTACCCTCCTTGGCTTAGAGCCGTTCCTAAAGGTGAACTTTTAAGAATACGCAGAAACTGCACGGATGACGAACAATATCTAGTCCAGGCTGACAAATTGTCAAACAATTTTAGACAAAAAGGATCCGACAAAAAATTCTTGGATGAAACCAAACAAGAAATCTTAAAAACAAGTAGGGATGGATTACTACAATACAAATCCAAATGTACAAATCAACCCGAAAATGTCTCATTCATTATGGATTATAATATTAACAATAAAACAATAAAAAAGTCAGTAGAAAAATATTGGCCAATCTTAATGAATGATCCGATATTAAATAATATTTTGGCAGAAAAACCTAAAATAATTTTTAGAGGAGGCAAAAACCTCAATAAAAATTTGGTCACGAATCATATCAAAACCACCAATAACCAATTTACACATCCATTTGGTTTAACCCCTGGATTCTACAATTGCGGCCAATGTATCTCATGCCGTAAAACCAACAGTAAAAAAAGAACCATAAGACATTTCGATGCAGGAATAAAAGGAACTAATTACAAAATAAAGGATCTGCTAACATGTCACACCAAAAATATCATATATGTGCTTAGATGCCCTTGTGACAAACGATATGTGGGACAAACGTCTCGCCCACTTACCGTTAGGATCAATGAACATTTATGCAATATAACTAGAGGGTATGACAAACACAATGTATCACTTCATTACAAAGAATACCATAATTGCGATCCAAAAAGTATAGAATTTATTGGGATAGAAAAAGTATGCTGCAATTGGAGAGGAGAGGATATCCGTGAGAAACTTATTAAAAGTGAGATGATGGATTTATCACCTAAATACTTTAGTTCCCAACGGATTAAATGTAGATTTTGAGGTATGCCACTTTTTATAATTATAGATAGTACATAACATCATGAACTTTTTCTCTCTTTTCCATTTTCCGTACAGTCTAATGATATCCATACTCCCTAGTGAACCCATTATCGGGACAGTATAGTATGTACCTACACAATTTAACATTTGAGAGTTATTTAGATGCCCTTCCTTCTATTCAGATACCATTTTGAATTTGACTTCTGTATCGCATTTTCGCTATAGAACCCTAAAAAATTATTGTTGGAATTACACCATCATTCATGTCCCTTAGAGTAAAATCTATTTCTTTAGCAAGATCCGCCACTTGATGTGACTTAAGAAAGACCTGTATGCTTCAGATATCTTTTTCTGTTTTCGTTTTTCATTTCTGGCTGCATGCATCCAAAGCATTTATGGATCGATTTGTACCAGCTTGTACACCTAAGAAGGAATGTCTAAGGCTAGGGTCAGACTGAGGCAGTGCGAACGCGCGTGCAGCCGCACTTAATCACGGCCGTGCTAGCAGCAGATGCCGGGCAATGACGGCCAATATACGAAGTACGGTCGCACAAAAGTCCGGCCGCGCAACGCAAGCGGCAAACAAACGCATTTTTTCGAGAACGTGAAACCACTAGTACTGACGTACAGAGTGCGCTGCGTCCGCTAGCGGCTTGTGTGCGTGATTAGGCGACGTCAGACGCTGCTAATGTCCGGCCAACATAACGTCCAGATACAAAAAGTGTTTTATTGATGATCCGTACAAAATCACGGACGAAAATGCGCATAGTATGACCGCTATCGCGTATTCCGTGAAAAAATGCGTCTATTCGTTCGAACGCACTTTTTCACAGACAACGTAAAAATGCGTTCGTCTGACCCTAGCCTGACTCGGTCCCTATGGAGACAAAGCCAAACCGGAAAATGTCATAACGGAAGTCATCTGAACACCATTTGGACCGCAATCCACCGGCGGTTACCTACATGAGTGGAACGCAGATGAAAAAACACCTCTTCCTTCAACCGTAATCTAACAGCTGATTGAACACACTGTTGGAATGTATGCGAAGGACACTCATTATGGCTAATTGGCAACAAGATAAAAGACATCAGCCCAGAATGGAAAACTATCCGACTGATGAAGCTCGCAGGGTTAGCGAGAGAAACGCGTTTCGGTTTTTAACTACTCTGTTAATTTTATATTTGTTTTTATTTTACTGTTCTATTATTTTTTATCCATTTTTCTTTATATACAATAAATTTTCTTTTAAATTATCCGAATTTTCACTTTCTGATCCTGATCTCCACCGCATTCATCCATCACCTCATTTTCCAGTTTTCATTACCACAGGGGTGGGACCCCCCCTCCACTTTTCAAGTGGTCCACAGGCTAAGGTACTGAGCCACTCAGACGGGAGGCTCAGAAACACGTGAGTGTACACCATCCATCTTCCCTATATTGTCACTTTGCTCTGGTATTGTGCCATATATTTTCTTATTTACCGAGGTACTCCTGGATACCGAAACCATCTCCCGAACCACCATCTTGACGGGAGGAGTCCCCCATAGAGGCTCAAAAGCGAACACTACGAGCCTTGAGGCTCCATGCTTGTGAGTTTACATCCATCACCCATATTGTTTCCCTCGAATCGCAATATATACTATGCAATGAAGGTGTCCTTTTGATTCTGTATTTTAGAAACTACTCTATCCAAGAGCACCCGAGAAATTTGAAAACTTTTTTTCTTTTCCCTCCCTGCGCTCCCTTCACAAGCCAAAGTTTGTATTGTTTTTATTTAATTTCGGTGAGGGACACACCATTGGTGAGCGGCAGAATTGTATAATTCTTTCAGCGTTTAACATTTTCCCTTAGCAAAACTCCTCAGCGCCAAACACATTTAACACCTTTTAGGAGTTAAACACACTTTTCCCAATAAGGCTATCCTTAACCAAAGATAAATCCAGGTAAAGTATCCATGTAATTGGGCAGACTAGATGGGCCGAAAGGTTCTTATCTGCCGACATTTTTCTATGTTTCTAGATGAAGATCAGAGCACATTTTATGACCAATTCATGCAAAACTCCACGTAATCCCAAAGGGTTCACATACTTTTTCTTGCAACTGTAACCCTTTAAAAACATCAGTTACGTATTCAAAATGATGAAATTTGTTGCACTGGCACGGTTGGCACTGTTTCTGTGCCAAACCGATGCAGTGACTTTTCGATTCTTTTTGAATAACCCTGTAAGTATGACTTATTGGAAAACTGGGGATGCTTCTTGCTCTTAACCTCCCTGGCGGTATTCCTGAGTGTGACTCGGGGTTAAATTTTGCTACTGCGAACGGTGCCCCCCCGAGCCACACTCCGGCTGGATACATATTCACCTCCTCCTGGCTCCCTCGCTGTCCCCCGCAGTGTGATTGCGGCGAGCTGCTTCCTGGAAGGCTCCATGCGAGTCACATGGTGCAGGGGGCGGGGCTAGCATAAAAGGAATCTTTTTTACAGTTTTCATTTTGGATTATACAGTGTATTGTTTTTGAACGACTACTAGGTGGCAGTACAGGATAAGAAATAGACCATACATCGTCTCACCCTTGCTTGCAGACAGATTTCAGTGTTTTTTGTTATATTTTATTGAATATCATTTATTTGCATTATTTTGGTTAATTATTTTTGGGATAATAAATTATTATTTTGTGTTTCAAACTTTATCGGACTCAGTGTATTTACTATTTATTTTTTATTTATTTATTAATTTAATTATAAAGGATTTTACCAGTAAGGACTCTTGATTGCACGGATTTCAGTGTGTGATTCCTAATTATTACAGGCTAACTATGTACAAAAACACATTTCCTTTAAAAAAAAATTGAGACGCTTTTAGACACGAAATTTTGTAAAAATTAGACTGCCAGGGAGGTTAATAAGTGTCTCAAAGTCTGGGGTGATGGTAGACAAAGCAACTCTAATTTAAATAACTACTGAATGAATAAAATATTATAAAAAAACGTAACAATCTCACCTGCTCCATGTTGCCCCACCGTCTGTCTCTGCCGCTGCACACATAATTTTTTCGCAGCAGCCTGCCCTCCCTGAGCCTATGCAGTTTGCTTAGCTGAACGTTACGCTAATTGCATAAGCTCAAACTGGGCAAGAGATTGAGGTCTGCAGCACGCGTCTGGTGCTGCCTACTTCCTGAATCCTACGCTCTGCAGTGACTCCGACGGATTGAAGAATATATGGAATAGCTTGGACCAATGGAAAAGCACAATTGGTCCAAGCCATTCAAAAAACGCCTCCATGGGAGGCTGGCCTCCCATGCATTTATTGATGCAGGACAGTTGTAACGGGCGTAGTAGCGTCCACCAAGGAGTAGCGAAGTTGAGATCTTTAAGGACTGAAATCTGCTTGACGTATACACAGACTTATACACTCGAGGCAGGGAAGATGAGTGAACAACGGAGTTGCTACTAAGCACTAAAGGTTTCGAGACCGATAGACCACTTACGGCACGTTCAGAAACACAAAGATATGTCAGACAGTTGGTGAATTGTGCGGACTGCAGGGCAGTCAGGAAATGTGCAGATTTAATGTTTTCTGATAATCTGGAGCAGGTCAACGGTACCTTTATGATATTCAGAGCCAACAGATACACATAGGGGTCTATCGCTGGTGCAGTATCGAGTATATTTGGCGGTTAGAGCACACGGAACATAGGATGAATATAAACATTATCTTTTGATCGCAGTTATCACATGAGTGTGTGGCAAAGAAATATGAGCCCTGGGTTGGGTATAGGAACCTAATGCTGCCACAGACGATACCCCAAAACGAGAAGGGACAATACCCCCGTCTTTGTAAACACCCCAGCGGCAAACATGGGATCGCAATCGAGCAGCAATTAGAATGGTCAAAAACAAGCCAGGTCAAAAATCAGGAGCAGGGATGTATCCAGAAATGGGTTGGCAACAGAATCAATAAACAGATCAGCTTAGCGATGCAGGAACAGAACTCCACAACAGAGCGACGAGGCAACTCATTGCGCCCTGTTTTAAACCCGGCGGCTCCTCGTGACCACGCCAGGCCTGACCCCTCAGATGCCGCTCGGCCATTCCCCGATGCTGGCATACGGTCAGCTCTTGGCACATGACCTTGCCCAGACCCCCCAGGCAGCACAGCAGGGGCTGTGGATTTGACTGTGACTCATGTGACTGTCCTCCTCTCGCACAGTGGGTGTGGGGCTGTGCTTGGGGTGTGACTGTTCACTGTGCTGCCACTTCCTCCCTGCAGGTGGAGGGGGCAGTGCGCAGCTGCCTGGAGTGGACGATGCAGATCCTGGGGAGCACTGGGAGCAGCCAGATCCAGATCCTGGGGAGCACTGAGAGCAGCCAGATCCTGGGGAGCACTGAACCTATGTAACCTGTGTATATCTGGCTCTGATACTAGCCAGTGCCTCACCAGCCACTGACCTCACCGCACATCCCTGGTATGCAGGGAGGCTGGGATTCGGGATGAGCCGAACACTCCCCGAGTTCGGTTCGAGCCCGAACCGAACTTCCCATTTGTTCGGGCCCGAACCTGAACCCCCATGCAAGTCAATGGGGCTGAAAATTAATTTTTTAGAGTGCCCTCCAAGAGGGCATATATGCTACATATTTGACATAAAAGGTGTATGGGGGTCCGGGTAGTGCCCTGGGGACAGGAAACAAGGACAAAAAGTTTTAAAAAAAACGTTTTTAAAGGGACAGTGAGTTTTCCATGAAATAAGGGTTAAAAATAAAAACGAAAAATTCCTTCAAATATTGTGCCTAGGAGGTCCGTATAACCTGCCCGTGAAGTGGCGGATTTCTAGGATGTATAGAAACACTTAAAAACAAAAAAATGACGTTTCATATGCGGTAAATGCTTTTCATTTAATCTATCCATAAACAACTGCTTTGGGCGGCAGCCTGTATGAAAAGACATTTTAGGACGCGCAGAAAAAGTTTACTGATTTTTTTTTGGCTACATTTTGGTGAAACTTATGCAGGCTTTGGATGAAAGTAACAATAGGTGCTTTAAAATTGGGCTTTTAGCGTCGGCAACAGTGCCGTAACACCGTAACCCCTCTGAGGATATGAATCTGATACAGGCGTCAATGGCAGTGCACCCAGATATTGTGCCTTTAATGCCAGGCCAGCAAGTATCATCATACAGTAACCCCTCTGTGGTATGGTGGAAGAGTGCAGGGGTGAACTTTGCGGTCCTATATTGAAAAGTTTTTGATCTGGTAATGGGCGTCAGTGCACCCAGATAGTGTGCCTTTAATGCCAGGCCAGCAGGTATCATCATACAGTAACCCCTCTGTGTTATTGTGGAAGAGTGCAGGGGTGAACCTTGCGGTCCTATATTAAAAAAATATGCATCTGGTTAAGGCGTCAGTGCACCCAGATATTCTGCCTTTGGTGCAAGACTGCCAGGCCAGCAAGTATCATCATACAGTAAGGCTGGGGTCAGACGAACGCAGTGTTAACGTCCGTGTTGCCTGCACATAAGTACGTCCGTGATAGCATACAATTGTGTTAACTGGAGCCCCACACACGAAGTACGTCCGCACAGAAGTGCGGGGGCTGACGGACACTGCAAACGGCCGCAGGTTAGGCAAGAACGTAATACTGCTAGAACGGACGTGCAGAGTGCGCCGCGTCCACAACGTCCGCATAGCTTTGTGTGTGAGTGATGCAACAAGGTCAGACGGACTGCATTTATACGTCCAGCATTTTTGACGGACAGAATGTTCTTTCATTGTAATTTATTTTCCCTGCTACATCAGTCAAAAAATACATTGGTGAAAAAAACCGACTGTGTGGCCACTACCTTGTCGTCAGTCAGTAAGTACGTCTGTACTGCACGGACAAACAGTCCGTAGAAAATGCGCTCATCTGACCCTAGCCTAACCCCTCTGTGGTATTGTGGAAGAGTGCAGGGGTGGACCATGTGGTCCTATATTGAAAAGTTTTTGATCTGGTAATGGGCGTCAGTGCACCCAAATATCGTGCCTTTGGTGCAAGACTACCAGGCCAGCAAGTATCATCATACAGTAGCCCCTCTGTGGTATTGTGGAAGAGTGCAGGGTTGGACCCTGCGGTTCAAAAAAATAAAATGATATAAATCTGGCACAGGCGTCAGTGCAGCCAAATATTGTGCCTTTCATGGCAGCAAGTGCCTTCACACCGTAACCCTTTTGTGGTATTGTGGAAGAGTTCAGTGCTGGAGGTTTTGTGAATGCAGACGAGGACATCCCCGATCTATTCCATTACTTCAGCATCAGGGGATTGATAGCTGCTGATCCAGGACTGATTCATTTTTATAAATGTCAGCCGGTCTACAGAGTCGGTGGACAGACACACTCTTTTGTCTGTGACAAAACCTCCAGCGGCACTGAACGTCCTTTCGGAAAGCACGCTAGATGAAGGGCAACCTAGTAGCTGCATAGCATATTGGCTAAGTTCTGGCCAGTGATCCAATCTCAACACCCAGTAAGCCAGTGGATCATCTGCTGGAAAGGTATCCAGGTCTGCCCTTGCCCCTAGGTAGTCCTGCACCATATGGTGAAGACGCTGGCAATGGGTGCCTACATTTGACGTCCCTGGGCGTCGAGGACTAAAAAAAATTAAAGATGCATCAGTCAAGAGGCCCTGGCCTTCACCACTATTCCTCTGATCACCTGCAGCCTCAGAAGCACGTGTGTCAGCACTTGGTAATCTAACAGTGCCTGGAAAGGTGTTACACAAGTTTCGCTTTAGAGCGTCCTCAAGTTTTGTCATCCTTTGCTCCCTCTGTGCGGGCAGGATGAGCTCTGCAACTTTCCCCTTGTATCGTGGATCAAGAAGGGTTGCCAACCAGTAATGATCCCTCTCCTTGATAGCACGTATCCTGGGGTCCTTTAGCAGGCTTTGCATCATTAGGGAGCCCATGCAGCGTAGGTTGGAGGTGGCATTAGCTGCCGAGTCTTCCTGGTCAATGAGGATGACCGTATCGTGCACTTCCTCCTCCCAGCCACGCACAAGCCCTTCTGTTTCTGGGCACACAAAACAAAACCCTGCCTTGAGGAATCCGCACCTTCAATGCCCCCACTACTTAAATAGTCCTCCTCCTCCTGATCCTCTTCCTGTCTGATCTGAGTAGGACCCGCTGGAATGCTGTCTGCGGGAAGACTGGGGCCTTGAGAGCTAGGGAAGGCCTCCTCTTCCTCCCGCTGCTCTGCCTCTAGAGCCACATCTATAATTCCCCGCAGAGTGTGCTCCAGCAGGAACACTAAAGGAATTGTGTCACTGATGCATGCACTGTCCCTGCTCACCATCCTCGTTGCCTCCTCAAATGGTGACAGTACAGTGCATGCATCCTTGATCATCAGCCACTACGGGGGGGGAACCAAGTTGACCTGAACCTGTCCTTGTGCCATACTCACACAGGTACTCGTTGATGGCCCTCTGCTGCTTGTGCAGACGCTGCAACATTGCTAATGTCGAGTTCCACCTGGTGGGCATGTCACAGATCAGACTGTTTGTGGGAAGGTGGACTTCTTTTTGCATTTCTGCCATAGAAACATAGAAAGATGTCGGCAGATAAGAACCTTTTGGCCCTTCTAGTCTGCCCAATTACATGGATACTTTACCTGGATTTATCTTTTGTTTAGGATAGCCTTATGCCTATCCCATGCCTGCTTAAATTCAATTACTGTTTTAGCCTCTACCACTTCAACTGGAAGACTGTTCCATGTATCCACCACCCTCTCAGTATAATAATGCTTCCTGATGTTACTTTTAAACCTTTGCCCCTCTAATCTAAGACTATGTCCTCTTGTTTTGCTACTTTGTTTCCTTTTAAATATACTCCCTTCCTCTACCTTGTGGATTCCCTTTACGTATTTAAATGTTTCTATCATATCTCCTCTGTCTCGTCTTTTTTCCAAGCTGTACATGTTAAGATCATTAAGCCTTTCCTGGTAACTTTTCTCCTTCAAGCTGTACACCATTTTAGTAGCCCTTCTCTGAACTCTCTCTAAGATGTCTATATCCTTCTGGAGATACGGTCTCCAGTACTGCACACAGTACTCCAAGTGAGGTCTCACCAGTGCTCTGTACAGTGGCATGAGCACTTGCCTTTTCCTACTGCTAATACCTCTCCCTACACAACCAAGCATTCTGCTAGCATTTCCTGCTGCTCTATTACATTGACTACTTACCTTTAGATCCTCTGAAATAATAACCCCTAAATCCCCTAAATAACCCCTAAATGCCAGGCGAACGCTTGCTGGGAATGACCGTCTGAAGTGGCTGCAGACTTTTCTGGCCTGGATGAGAAGCTCTGGCAGCCCTGGGTACTTGGTTAGGAAATGCTGTACCACCAGATTTAGGACGTGTGCTAGGCATGGTACATGCGTCAATTTACCCTTGTGTAGGGCGGAGAGAAGGTTGCTGCCATTATCGCAGACGATCATTCCCAGCTCAAGCTGGCGTGGTGTTAACCATCTCTGCACCTGCCCCTGCAGAGCTGTCAAAATTTCTGACCCGGTGTGGCTCCTGTCCCCTAATCAAACCAGCTCAAGCACAGTATGGCATCTTTTTGCTTGAGCCATTGCGTAGACCCTGTCAGGCGTCGGTTTAACTGCCACTTTGCCAGAGAAGAGGTGGTGGTGGTGGAGCAGACAGACCTCATACAAGCAGCTTTCTGGAGGCGTGGTGGATGAACAAGCACCAGCACAGAGCCCCGTCTTGGATCCCTCCCAGCTGCAATCAGAGTTACCCAGTGTGCCGTGAAGGAAATGTAACGACCCTGTCCATGCTTGCTGGACCACGGGTCTAAAGTCACATGCACCTTGCTGCTGACTGCCTTTCCCAATGACTCGATAACATTGTCTTCCACGTGCTGATATAGTGCTGGAATGGCCTTGCGTGAAAAGTAATGACGTTTTGGAACCAGCCACTGTGCATTCAGCAAATTCACGGAAGGGAGCAGAGTCCACCAGCTGGAAAGGCAGCAGCTGCAATGCGAGTAATTTTGCTAAGCTGGCATTTAGACGCTGTGCTTGGGGGATGGTTGGGACTATATGTTTTCTTTCGCTGCGGCAACGTAATCTGACTGCGTAAATCTTCAGCTACTGGGATGATGTCACATTGTGAGGAAGAACCTGCTGGTACATCCATTATTGTAGCATCTTCCCTGTCGGTGGAGGTTGTAGGCAATTGCATGGCAGGACATACAGTGTGGGTAGAGACAGATGAGGAGGAGGAGGAGGACCTACGCAAAGTTTTGCCCCAACGGGATGTGTGGCACTTGTTCATATGTCGCCTCAAGCACGTGGTACCCAAGTGTCCGGTGTTTATCCCACGCTTCAGCCTTCTCTGACATAGATTACAAATAACAACGGTGGGGTCTGCTGCACATTTCTTATAAAGAACTCCCAGACAGCAGAGTTCCTGCATGTGTTCTTTGAGACAACAGCACTCTGCACCGGAGCAGCTCTGACATGTGATGCCTTGGACTTGTTAGTGCTACGGTTGGTCACAGAGGATGTTGTGCCTCGTGTTTGCTGTGCCTCCTCCTCCTCCCCCTCCTCCTCACTTGATTCCTCAGTTTGATCTGGCACCCAGGTGGAGTCAATACCTCCTCATCAATGTCATCTTCACCCCCTATCTCCTTGTCACTGGAGCCAACTTGGCAGTATGCTGCAGCTGCTGAGGCAACATGAGTGCCAGTTATTTGTGTGTCATCACAGGCACCCCCTTCCTCTAGGTTGATTATACTCCCTTGCTCAACCTCAGAGATTGAATCAGAGCACTGTACTTGCTGCGCATCCTCAAGCAGCATGTCACTCTCATTGTAGTCAAACAATTCAGCTGACTCTTCCGTGTGTGATAGTGAGGCTTCGGCAGGAGTAGCTGTGGACATGGAGGCTGCATTAGATGCTTTGGCAGCTGAGGTGGACTGTAAAGCACTAGAAGCCTGGCTGGCAGAGGACTCGGAGGATGAGGACGGCCTGGTTAGCCAATCCACCAAGTCCTCTGTATGTTGCTGCTGCTTAAGACGGCCAGCACCAGTTAGAAAGGACAAGCATGCCCCTGCAGAGGATGCACCACGTCCACCACGACCAGAAACCTAGCCTCCCGACACAGGGGCTGCTTGCCCTCTTATCTGTGGCTGGGAGCGTGTGCCTGTCCTTTTTGTTCTTTCAGAGATGGTGAGTGATATATAGATTAATATATACAGAACTCTGATTCAACTCTGGTATAAAGATTTAAATAACTCTGGTATAACTCAGTGAGACACACTGATAGCTGGCAGCCAGTGACCAGAGACGGCTCACCTTAATTCACAAATGTTTTAAATAAATTAGTGAGCCCCAAAATACAGTGTGGTACTGTTTGTATGACGAGACACAGATCACCTTAATTCCCAAGTGTTTTAAAGAAATTAGTGAGCCCCAAAAAAACTTGCTGGCTGTGTGACGAGAAACAGAATATCACCTTGATTCCCAAGTGTTTTAAAGAAATTAGTGAGCCCCAAAATACAGCGTGGTACTGTTTGTATGACGAAACACAGATCAACTTAATTCACAAGTGTTTTAAAGAAATTAGTGAGCCCCAAAAAGATTTGCTGGCACAGTGACAAGACCCAGAAAATCACCTCAATTCACAAATGTTTTAAATAAAGTTGTAAACCCCAAAAAAACTTGCTGGCACAGTGACCAGAAGACACACATCACCTAAATTCCCTGATATTTGGTCGAAATGAGACCCCCCCCCAGACCCCCCAGTAGCTTGGCAGACCGGCAGTAACAACACACACAACTATCTCCTTTGAAATCTCCTCTGAAATGCGTGCAGAAGCGCTGCGTGGAAACCTTTATATAGTGTGCTGCAGGACTTAGCTCTGTGAGCCCATGATTGGGCAGTGATTGGCATAATGTTCAACCAGTCTTGCACCAGACCTGTGGTCAGGTGCAAGGCTGTAGCCAATTAGGAGCTTCAGGCAGTGGGAAAATGCATTGTGGTCGAACATGCAGCGAACACCTGGAAATGTTCGGGGTTCGCGATCCGCTCGAACAGACTAAGTTCGGGTCAAACCCTGAACCGTCCCAACCCGAACAGCTCATCCCTAGCTGGGATCAGGAAACAGTGGGGGATTCTGGTGAGATTTCAGTGTACATTCTAGTTTTCTGCAGGGATTATCACATCGGCAGGAAGGCAGAAAAGAAAAGGAGTAAAAGGGAGAGCGTGATAGAGGGAGAAAGGAGAGAGATGAGGAGAAATGGAGAGTAAGACCTAGATACAAGAACAGATGGAAAAATACACAGAAGGACACAGATCTAGGTGGACAGACAGAATACCAGATATTCAGAATGAAGGCTGCATAAATGTGTAAAAGGATAATCAAATATACATAGGGACCCCCCCCCCTTACCCAACAGCCTTTTGCTTCACTGAGATGTACATTGTGCACAGTGGCTCATGGTGTTTGTAGTACAGAGCTGCTGCCAGTCGCCGAGTCCCACCCCACACCTTCCCCCCCCTCCTTGCAATTACAGAGTATTTTACCTGATGCAGCAGGCCCCAGGTGGCACCTGGGAATATTCAGAGGTAGCTGCACTGCCTGGGACCTGCTGCTGCAGTTAAGATGGGTCCCAGGCATTAGAGAGGCCTGGGGGCACTTGACCTGCGACCCACTCCGCCCTTGGTCGCGACCCACTTTGGGGTTGCAACCCACCACTTGAGAAACACTGCCCTAGACCTCCAGGAGCTGGTCTAGTAGCCTCTTCCACTGTGACAGGGTTTCAGTCTCTCACCCAGTCCCATACTTCTTTAGCCATATGCTTGAAAAATTGATCCAGAACAACAAGCTGTAGTCCCTCTTCCAATGAAGACACCTGGTATCCCTGTCACCAATTTGAAGCTGCTCGGAATAGTTTGCAAGCATATTCTCCTCAGGAGTCCTGCTCCCGAAACTTTGCTGATTGACTGTTCGTCTGGGATCGTCATTTCTCCTGAAACCTTTGTTTTACACTGTCGTAGTTCAGTGCAATTCAGAGGTTAGTGAATAACCCCTTTTGCGTTTTCCTAAGATTCCTCAAATCAACAAACATATGCAATAACTAAATTTATTTTCTTGAAACTGAACATGTCTTTTTACATGTCCCCTTTTATAAATAAGATAACTTGCACAGAAGTGGATTTCTGGTTTAAACCAGCAGCATTTTTAACATTTAATGGTAATCCTTTTTTTTTTTCCCCCTCTCCTTTCAGACCTGTACAAGGATTAATTTTTCTCTTCAAGTGGCAGCCAGGGGAAGAGCCAGCAGGTTCTATAGTTCAGGATTCCCGACTGGACACAATCTTTTTTGCTAAGCAGGTATTGTAGCCGTTTGTGTTGTTATTGAAATTTGAGGGATCCTATTATCCCTTATAATACCACGTCTATTCCTATTGGCTTTCGAGGAGGCATGAGGGAGATTGGCACCTGTCCAGCAAATTATGGTCATGACACTTGTGCTGTGTGTGGCAGTGCAGGCACACAGATAAGATAAACCCGACAGTTGTATAGATTTAAGCTTTAAATTCTAGTCGTACACGCAGTGTTTCTTTGCTTAATATTCTTTTCTTAGTGTGTATATGTGCTGTGTTTACATGTGATTTATACAGTAAAATAGTGACCTCAGAAAAGTTGAAGACAACTACTTATAAAGTTCAACCATCGAAAGGCTGAACCCGATGGACGCATGTCTTTTTTCAGCCTATGTAACGATGTAACCATCCACACCTCCCCACGACTGCTATTGATCCAATAGTTAAATAGACTGATTTAAGACATGTGTCCATAGAGTTTAGCCTTTCAATTACCTTGTGCTATTGATCCAAAAGAAGGGAAAAACCCCAGTCTATAGCTTTCTCCAAATTTGCAACAAACTGGGAAAAAATTCCTTCTTGACCCCCAGAATGGCAGTCAGATTTCTACTTGGTTCAAACTGCTTTTACCCAATATATTAAATATAAAATGGACAGTCAACGGAGTGCCAGTGCAAGACTGGAAGTACGATTAATCACTGTACACGTCCATCAAAGTATCTTCCAGATATTCCCAAAATTTGCTCTTCAGAATGGAAAAAGGTCTCTACAAAAGAGAAAAGAATACAATAGCGCAATATGTTGATCCACTGTATGGAGAAAATAGGCAATAATGGTCCTACTCACATATTTCTGAGCCTAACCTAGACTCTAGGGTGAATGGTGATTATGGGTCTTCAAAGATGTTAAGGTGCCCATATACCCCCATTAAGGTTCTTCAAACACTTTCCCCTGCAGTGAATCACAGAAAAATACCAAAGCACTCCCCTAGTGCAATACCGTTAAGATATAATAAAGGTAGATCTATATAAGTATCACACTCACATGCTGGTGAGCCGCATTGGCTCCAAGATATCGCATAGGAATTATCAGGAAATTCCAAATACCTTCTTTCAAATCACATTTCAGGAAGCAGCAGTAGTATAAAATAAATTTATTAATACATATATTTAATATAACAAATATTATGTTAACACAGGGCTATTCAGCGAGAGGTGAAAAGCTTGAGAATGACTGGATAATTGAAAATTATAGGTCAAAATAGTCAAACCAGAAACATTCTCCCATTTATCTCACTTTCCAAATTGGCTATTTGGTCTAGATTGTTCTCTTCTCCTGTCAATTCTCAAGGTTTTCACCTCTCCCTGAATAGCCCTGATAGTATTCTGTTTTTGCAAAAAGTCATCCAGTCGTTGTTTAAAAGTCTGTACAGACTCTGACCCAACCACCTCGAGAAGCAGATAATTCCACAGCTTTATATAGCAAAAGGGGTCCCAGTGACACAATCAATATTTATATATTCACTTACGAGAGTATATGTAGCAGTCTTCTGTTCGTGCAGACAGGAGTGTTGCTTAATAGGTACTCAACGGCAATCCGTATAAAGTGCCTATGCAGTCTAA
Organism: Leptobrachium leishanense; assembly: GCA_009667805.1. Classification (NCBI taxonomy): domain Eukaryota; kingdom Metazoa; phylum Chordata; class Amphibia; order Anura; family Megophryidae; genus Leptobrachium; species Leptobrachium leishanense. The sequence continues at coordinate 103,301,906 of CM019070.1, read as the reverse complement.
ATAGACTGGTGATAATGTGCAGCCTCAAAAGCTCTGCATACAGAGTTGTCACTATGCAAAAGCAATAAAAAGTGCATCAAACTTGGCAGCTAATAAAGTGCTAAAGGTGCACACAGTGCAGTGCTCAAATACCACAATTAAGTCACACATAAAAACAGTCTGGTTCACTCATATAATAGATCCAGATGATGCAGTTATAAGTGGTCTATGTACGGCGTTATCTCTGTGCAAAATACAACGTAAAGTGCATGTATATAACAGTGGGTAAAGTGCTAGGCGTAGTCAGAGTGCAGATATTAAGTGCATACAGTTTGACACTTAATATTCCCAATCTCAGTTCGGTCACAGAAAAAGACCAGATACCCGTATCTGCAGTAGTACAATGCAAATAGTATGATACGTAGGGATGTACCGAAACCGAAAATTTGGGATCGTTTCGGCTGAAAACAGAAACCGAAAATCAGCCTTGAGAACCTGGGCCTGGAGGCCAGGAAGTCGCCTGATCCCGAAGGCCGGGGGCTCGCCTGAGTTTGGAGGACGGCCGTGCAGCCTGCAACAGCCGGAAGACTGTCACCGCTGGAGCGCTGGACCGAAGTAGGAGGATGTAGGTGAGTATGGTGCCTACACATAGTCCCCTACATCCTCCTACTTCGGCCCTGAGCTCCAGCGGTGACCGTCCAACGGCTGTCGCAGGCTGTTCGGCCATCCTCCAGGCTCAGGCGAGCACCCTGGACGATGGCCGAGCAGCCTGTGATAGCCATTGGACGGTCACCGCTGGAGCTCAGGAACGAAGTACACATACTAACCTACATCGGCCCGGAGCTCCTCCAGACAGAATACCCAAGCAGCTCGGCCGGCCTCTAGGCCCAGACGAGCCCCCGGCTCGGGCGGGAAATGGACATTTTCGGACGTTTTTTTCAGCTGAATTTCCATTTCGGTGCATCCCTAACGATACGGTATCATTCAGTGTTGCAGAGTATATGGATTCCTAGAGTAGCAGTCAGTGCACATAAAAAGTGCTAAGGTGAAGGAAAGTCAAGTTGCAACCTTTTGACATATATTTTGATTGTGTGTGCAAATCCTGGTTGGTCCTTTTAGGCTCCTGTCAGACGAGCGCAGCGTTCACGTCCGTGATGGCGCACAAAAGTACGTCCGTGATAGCATGACATAAAGGCCAATGGAGTCCCACACACAAAGTATGTCCGCGCTGAACTGCGGACACACAATGGCCGCAGCAAACGGACGCAAGTTAGGCAAGAACGTAGAACCCCTAGACCGGCCGCACAAAGTGCACTGCGTCTGCAACGTCTGCATAGCTTTGTGTGTGAGTGAGGGAACGTGGTCAGACGGACTGCATTTATACGTCCAGTATTTTTGACGGACAAAATGGTTTTGCATTTTAATTTATTTTCCCTCATACATCCAGCAAAAATAACGTCAGTGAAAAAACGGACTACGTGGCCAATACTGCATTTCCGTACTAACGTCCGTATTACACGAACGCACAGTCGGTAGAAATCACGTTCGTCTGACCCTAGCCTAATCCCTTTCTGCTCCTCGGAGAGGAAAAAACACAAGGGCAAATGGAGAGAATAATGGTGCAATATTGCCAGGTGAGGTTAAAGAGCATCCATAAAAAAATCACACTTAAACTTTCCAGAGCCTAATTCTTCCAGGCTCTGGGGTGAATTGCTTTGGGCCAAATAGAGGGTGGCCACTTCCGTTTGTTATGGCTTCTCGGTTACCTCAATTGCAGAAAATGAAGAGAGTCAGCGCTCTCATAGCGTAACATGAACTTTGTGATACAGATATATGAGCTAAAAAAGATTTACACTCACCGATTTTGGAGCCTTACTTATCCAGGCTCAACTTCTCAACGGATGGTACTCCTTACTCGGTAGGTACATTCACCTCTTTATCCGCTCACTGGTCTCCTGGACAGGTGTAAACGGTGGGTGAGGCGCAAAGGTACTGCATGGTACTGTGCAGTGGCATACTAGGTGCCTATTAGAGAATAGTAGGTTTGATAGTAAAAGGACAGGCTAGGGTTGAGTTTAAAAATATTTATTGATCATAAAAAGGCAATACTAAAACAAGGTTATTTAAAAAAGGGGGAAGGGAGGGTTCAAGGTGTATTGAGAAACACTGTGTATAGATGGATATTACAGCAGACTAGCTATCAAAGAATAGACAGGATTGATAATCCTCAATATAATGGGTGTAACCCTAATAAATCATTGTCAAAAAGGTGAGGACAAAGAAATTAAAACCTAACATTTATTTGAACTTTAAAAATCAAGTCATTACATACATACACATATATCGGTGTCATACACCGGCTGGGTGGAGTAGAGGTAACATCACTGCTCTGCATGGAGAGAGCCTGTGGAGACACAGGTTCGATCCCAGCAAGAGCACCTCTCCAGTAAGTGTCCTTGGGCAAGACACCTAACGGTACATACTCGCACCCAGGGCATAAAAACAAGAGAATTATCCACAAGGGGAGCAGCCTAGAATTGCAGGTGTGTGGGACACTGGTGACCAGTGAAGCAGGGTAAAGCCTATTCCCTATACAGCGGGAGCGTCTGAAAGCCACTTAGTAATTTTGAAAGCCAAACAAACAGGTGAAAGATAATTTCCTGTCTCTGGGTCTCTTCCAAAGATATTGATATACTTTTCACGTAGGATACAGAAGAATACAAACTAATTCCTTTCGTAGAATGCTGTATATTTATTTATACAACGACACTTTGATTCTTCGCAGTCTGTATGTAGATTAAAGATAAAATTACAGGATCAATTCAAAGCAGCTACATGTTGTGGCAAGATACAAAGTTCTTAGGTGATGATGCTGCACAGCTCCTTCTTCAGAGGTTATGCATTAGGTGTTGCTGGAGCTTTCCAAGATGGATTATTGATAGCTAAAAAAACAGTTACGCTTTCTTTTATGTGCTACACAGGAAGAAGGCATGTAGCATAAAGTTAAAACTACTAGTATTATGATATAGAATATCCTATAGAGAGAAATATGGTGCTTTAAGAATGAACAGGAAACTCTTTGTCTCGCTCATGAGAAGACTGTTAATTAACACATCTTTGTGACATCCTTTTGTTCCCTGACTGATGCCATCTGTGTTCAGGAGTGTTTGAGAAGCTTTAATTACCTACCACCTACTAAACAAAAGAAGGATTTTACACTTTCAAATTGTCCCTTCTGTGAGCCTAGAAAAGTCTATTGGAATGTGAGTTTCTAAATATCCTATTCATTTCCTGTAATATCTGTAATTCAAGCCCTATCAGTAAAATGCAACTATTCAGTATTAATTAAGATATCTACATATATATATAACACAAATTGAATGAATATCATATTTTTCAACAGTAAGGATTAGCCTAAATGAATCAACAAATTACAAGGGAAAGCTAATACAGAGATCCTTAGACTGGTCTCATAAGCAAAATACATCTGGCAAACGAAAAATAATTGCTTCTGCTGCTGGTAACCAAAAATGAACCCTTTCGCTGCTGAGCCATTTCACACCTTTGTGCTGAGCTCATTTTTACCGGTTTCGCTCATCATGTTTAACCGCGTTTTGAAGCCCTATTTTAATATATGACCCAGACATATTATATGTCGTTCTTTCCGGCAGACTCGGCAGATTAATAATATGTCATTATTATTAGGGTTGCACCAATACCACTTTTTTAAGACCGAGTACGAGTACCGATACTTTTTTCAAGTACTCACCGATACCGAGTACTGATACTTTTATTTTATGTCATGTGACCACTTTCCAATAAGAACCGACCTCATATAAAAATGCCCCCAGCTCACAGGTATATATCCCCCCCGAGATATATATATATATATATATATATCGACAGAGGCTGAGCACTCTGGCTTCCACAATTCACATGTGCCCGGTGCCTGCCGTTCAGCTGGATATTGTACAAAGAAAAAATTGGTGGCGGCACTCCAGGACTTTAAGAAGATAAAGATTTTAATCCATAAAAAATCTTTTTTATGGATTAAAATCTTTATCTTCTGGGGGCGTGGTTTGGCGAGTGAATGTGATGGCCGCACACTAGGTGAGCTCCAGACAGACCGCGGAAGATTGAGCACTTTATGCATAGCAACACCGTCATGGTAAGAGGGAAAAAACGCTCCAACACCGGTGCAACCCCTAAAGCACTGACCAGACCGACTCCCGAACATCTTGAGGCATTTTTCGCGTCTAGGGCCCTCACATCACCGCACGCTGATCCGCCTGTCATGGCGGCTTCTCCCGCCGGAACTGCCTTCTCTCTGCCTGATTTAGGCGCGGCGTCTCAAAGGATCGAAAAATCACTTGCAGAAATGCCTACCCGGCAAGACATAAGGGATATGGTGACTGAGGTGCGTGAATCCCTGCAACAAGAAATAGCTGGCCTTCGAACGGAGGTAGAGCAGGTGGAAGCCAGAGTACGAGGACTCGAGCAAGCCGCTGAGAGAACAGCAGAGGTAGGAACTCTCACTCTTAATACCCCTGCGATGACGTCCGCGGTATGGAGGCGCCTTGACGACCTGGACAACCGGTCCCGGCGTCAAAATCTGAGGATCCGCGGGGTACCCGAACAAGAGACAGCGCTTCGTCGCTATTTATCGGCCCTCTTCAATGTTATCCTGGGAGCTAAGGGCGTGATGCCGGAAGATCTGGCCCGAGCGCATCGGGCTCTCAGGCCCCAGCCCGACTCACCTACGGCACCCCCTAGAGATATTATTTGTTTTTTTACAGACTTCGCTCTCAAGGACCGTGTTTATTTTCGAGCTAGGGCTCAACCTCTGTGGGAATTTCACGGCACAAAGGTCCAGATCTTTAATGACCTCTCCCCCACCACCCTGCAGGCCAGGCGCATTTTGCGGCCGGTCACACAAGCACTTCAAGAAGCCGGGATACCATATCGCTGGGGATTTCCCCTGTCACTGTCAGTTCGCTCTGAGAACTCCTGGCTCACTGTCCGCTCTCCGGAAGATATTCCCGACTTTTTACGACAACTGGAGCTTCCGGAGCTGACGATACCTAACTGGGAGCTGTTTGAATACCGACCCCCTAATCCGAGTGGAGCTCTATCACAACGTCGCCAACGTCCTCGCAGACAGAAGACACCGCCGGTAGCAGCGAGACCTGTGGAAGGTGGTGAGTGATGACCCACGGTACCACTGCGGCCCCTGTAAGTTTTGGGGAGTCCAACTCTACATAACCCCGTGGGGCTCCTGCATCCTCTTGGATCCTATCAGCCTTCTTTGCCGACAACCAGGACGATTGGGGCGGCCGCCCCCGCTAGAGCCCTCTTAAACATTGCGTAACTCTTTCAGATTCATAATCACCTCCGGGTTCCTATTTACTGGAGAATCCAGCACTGACCCCCTCGTGATTTTTTCCTCGTGTTTTGCTTTTTAGGAACGGGTATAAAGTAAGGGGAAGGGGAAGGAAGGGGGGCACACACAAAAAAAAAAAAAAAAAAAAAAACAACAAAAAAAAAAAAAAAAAAAAAAAACCTTTTTTCTATTTTTCTCCCCTCCACGTGTCTTTATGCAGGGAACGTTTTACTGGGGGAGGGGCGGGCGGGAAGGGGGTTTTGACTTCTACTTCAGGCTCTTGAAATGTTGCCGCTGCTTCCATTCCTTAACCTGGAACATAGTACTGTGGTTATAATTGCCTTTTTCAGACGTTGAAAGAACGGGGGAGTGAGTAGAGAAGATTATACCGGGAGATTACAGTCATGCACGATGTTCGGCTATATGCTATGCTATTGTACGTTATAGGGCTTCCAAACTGTGTTCTTCTAGCCCTCAGTGGTAAACTCTCTATGCAAGGACCGCTTTTTTCAACATGAAGTGGAGGGTGGGAGGATATTTAAAATTGTATGCAAACAAAGTTATATATAACGTGGGACTCAACGATTCAGGGGGAGGGGGGATTATAGATTGACGCAAAGGGGGGAAAGGGAGCAGGGAGGATGTGGGGGGATGAGGGAGGGAAGGGAGGGGAGGGGACGAGGGGGGGAGCAAGAAACCCAGGAAAACATAGATTTTCAAAACTAATAAAGGGGGAGGGGACAAGTAGAAGGGGGGGAGGAAAAAGAAAAAAGAGAAAGGGAAGGAAGGAAAAAAAAAAAAAAGGGGGGGGGAAACAAAAAGATTGCGACATGATATTCGTTTTGTTATATTATTACCACGTCAATAATATGCTGGTTCACTACGGAGGTTGGGACGAGAGGGAGGAGGGGTTTTGTTGGTAACTGTACCTAATTTTATTTCTTAGAGAGGATGGGTCATATTGGGATATAATTTGAATAGTCCCATATTTTCCGGCTGGATGTTGGAGTCTGTACGGGGGAGGGAACTGGTGGGGCCGGCTGCGCACTGCTGGATGATGATGGAATGTCTCCGTCATATATATTGTTTTAGTGCCGGTATATAGATGCTTTTTTTGCACCTGTACTTTTTCGGTCTACTGTTACTTACTACATAATATTATGGTGGTATTAGTTATTTGTTCCTCCCATGTCGGGAAAATCTGTAATTGTTAAGAATATCTTGTTTGGTCTGTTCGTTGCTTCTACATATTTTACTCACAACTGTGAAATTTACCAGTTCTATCTGCTTATTACATTGCTCGTTCTAACTTCGGCGTCAGGCGCTGAGCCATATACCCCCACGAGGTTTGGTGTACTTGACCCTGGGAACAATTCGGAGGACGTCCTGTGTCTTCCTCTGTTTTTAGTTCCTGGCTACACCGGTTGCCTCACCGAGTTGCTCTTTTCACTTTCTTTTCCTACTTCTTCTTTCCTTATCTTCCACCCCACCCCCTCACCCCCCCTTTTTTTTTTTTTTTTTTTTCCCTATCATTAACCTTATCCCTCCCCTCGTGGGATACCTAACGGGGGGAAGCCAGCATGACCACACTCTATCAACCAGGGACGCTGAACGTCCTGTCATATAATGTCCGAGGCTTAAATGTGCCTGAAAAGAGAACAAAAATCCTGCGGGAGCTCTGGGCACAGAGGGCGACGGTGGTCTGTTTACAAGAAACACACTTTCGCGGGCCTTCAGCCCCAACGTTGCATGATCGTGATTTCCCTACGGGATACTACAGTAACTTCCAAGAGAGTAAGTCTCGCGGAGTGGCTATCCTCCTGGCTAAAGAAGTCATATTTGAGGAAACGGGGGTCCAACGAGACCCGGAAGACCGTTTTTTGTTTGTCAAAGGTCGACTGGCGGGCTCGCTTTTCACCTTTGTATCGGTCTATTTGCCCAATAAAGCCCAACACAGATGCCTCTCTTCGATCCTCAACTTGCTTCAGACATTCCAGGAGGGAACACTAATTATCGCAGGGGACTTTAATACTGCATTGAACCCAAAACTAGATTCCTCGGCGGGAGTATCCTCCACACCTCGATGTGTCTTGAACAATCTTCGGCGTCTATTGGACATCCACCGGCTGGTGGATGTCTGGCGAGCGTTTCATGGGACAGAGCGTGAATACACGTACTATTCCACTGTGCACACGGTTTACACTAGGATTGACCACATCTTTATGCAGCAACAGGCGGTTGACGGAGTGCGCTCCGCTACCATCCACACCAGGACATGGTCGGACCACTCACCTATCACGACACAATTACTCTCACCAATGTTTATACCACGGGAACGCACCTGGAGGCTTAACCTCTCCCTTTTAGAGGACCCTGTGATACTAGCTGAAACCCAACAGTTACTTTCGAATTATTTTCAAGAAAACCTTACTTCGGACGTCTCAATATCTACAGTATGGGAGGCGCACAAGGCAGTCCTTAGAGGCTTCCTAATAAGTAAAGGCACCACGGCCAAAAAGCTTCGTCAAGCCCAGAAGGCTGAACTCTTTGAGGAGGTGAGACAGCTGGAAAAACAACATATAGAGAAATCTGACCCCGAAATATTTCAGCGGTTGCTTCAGGCCCGAGCCTCCCTCACGTCGCATCTCTCCTCAGATCTCAAATTTTTGGCAACTAAAGCTAAATCTTTTTTCGCACTTAACGAAAACAAGCCGGGCCGTTTATTGGCACAGATTCTTAAATCTAGGAGATCGAGAGCATACATTCCTCGAATTCGTCGCAAAAATACTGAAATTACAACAAAGCCAGAGCTAGTGGCTGAGGAGTTCCGCTCTTATTTTCATTCTCTATACTCGCTTCAAAGTACACACTTTCCTAACCTCGCTGTATCAGATATTGACGCCTACCTAGCTGATAAACCCCTAAAGAAGATAACGTCTGACTCAGCAACGGCCCTGGGAACTCTGATTGGACCTGAAGAGCTAACCGCGGCCTTCAAGCATTCTAAACCACACAAATGCCCCGGGCCAGATGGTCTCCCGGTGGAATATTTTAAGCTACTTCAACCAGAACTAAATACTCACTTATTAGCTGTGTACAACTCCATGCTCTCTGGAGGGGAGTTCCATGCTTCATCGCTGGCGGCAACGATCTCCCTGATTCCAAAACCGGGTAAAGACCCTCTGCTTCCATCCAGCTACCGCCCCATATCCCTTCTCAATACTGACGTTAAAATACTGGCGAGAATTTTAGCCACACGTTTGCAACGACACTTGCCAGCACTGATTGACTCGGACCAGGTGGGATTTATCCCAGGAAGGGAGGCGAAAGACGCTACCACTAGAGTGTTGAATGCCATTTTATTAGCCCAACGGAATGAAACCCCTTTTATTCTATTATCCACAGATGCTGAGAAGGCATTCGATCGGGTCTTGTGGCCCTATCTCATGCGAGTCCTACAACGGTTTGGCTTAGGACAAAACTTCCTTAAGTGGATAGCCTCACTTTACTCTTCCCCAACGGCTAGAGTACGGGTCAACGGGGCATTGACGCCGAGTTTTCCAATACTGAACGGCACTAGGCAGGGTTGTCCGTTATCCCCCTTGCTCTTTGCCCTATCGCTGGAACCCCTCTTGGTCTCAATACGATCTAACCCTGCGATCCCTGGTCTAGAAGGGAAACAACACAGACACAAGGTATCTGCTTATGCAGATGACCTTATGTTCCTTCTGACAACACCGACCACTTCCTTACCTGCGGTGGCTCAAGAACTACAGACATATGGGGAGATCGCAGGGTTGGCAATCAATGAGGACAAATCAGAGATATTAAATATCTCCATGTCTCAGACCGAGAAGTTTCATCTTAAAAAACAATTTAAATTTCGGTGGTGTAAAGACCAAATCAAATATCTTGGAATCTGGCTCTCAGCAGAAATCTCCCGAATTCCCTTACTGAATTTCGACCCCCTTTTAAAAGATATTAAACGCGACACCATCGAATGGTCCACCAGGAAGCTCTCCTGGTTGGGCAGAGTGGGGGTTCTAAAAATGAACGTCCTCCCTCGGATTCTATATCTATTGCAAACAATTCCCCTGGCCATCCCTGCGGAGATCTTCCGTACACTCCGTAGCTATTTCATCAGTTTTGTCTGGACGAACGCTAGACCTCGCCTGAAATTTGATACAATGTGTAAACCTACCTCTATGGGCGGATTAGCCCTACCTGACATTCGCCTATACTATTTTGCGACTCAGCTCACCAGAATCCTTGATTGGATGGACCCATACCCTACACGCAAATGGCTGGACCTGGAAACTCTTCTCGCACGCAGCCCTTTATGGGCCCTACCCTGGTTGCTACCGGATCAAGTGTCACCATCGTGCCGACCAATACTCACGGTAATGAATACCGTTCGTGTATGGCACACACTTAGACTCCGTTACTCACTGTCCTCCTTCCCAGCACCGTTACTGCCGATAACACACAACCCAGACTTCCCAGTGGGAGTTCGTCCTACTTTACGGACTCGATTCACCTCCCATCCGGGGCTACTTGCCACACATGTGCTGGATAAAGGACAGTTTAAACAAATCCCCACATCTGATGAGGGCTGTCCACCCTCCCTTCTGGATATCTTCAACTTCACACAGATCCGTCATTTTCTACTGTCACTCCCCAATGGTACTAATCTCACCAGACCGATGACACCATTTGAGAAGTTTTGTGCTTTAGGTATCTCGTTGTCGCACAGTCTTTCAACTTTATACCACATTTTGCAATCCACAGACACGGAATTACCGACATATGTGGGGAGATGGGACTCCATGCTAGATGTGTCTATTCCGGAGCACCACTGGGCCAAAACCTTTGAACTCACACTCCATGGCACAGCCATCTCCAAATTAAAAGACACGTCCTTTAAGATAGTAGCTCTGTGGTACACTACCCCATTATGGATCGCACGTTTCAGTCCAACTCACTCTACCAGCTGCTGGAGATGTCAACAACACCAGGGATCCTTTCTCCATATATGGTGGAGTTGCCCCCTCCTTGTTCATTTTTGGGAGGCGGTCCGGACACTGATTAACCACACCACGGATGTGGAGCTGGACTTTACGCCCCAGATTTTTCTTCTTAGCCAAATGACTTTCTCGGTGAAATCTTTGAAGAAGTCGGTGCTTCTCAGGATCCTTATGGCAGCTCGCTCGCTTGTACCGCTTCACTGGAACTCGTTGGCCACACCGTCCGCACGGGAATTAGTCGCGAAAGTTGAAACCATTAGAGCCATTGAGACGGAAATGTTATGCTCGGAGCAGCGATTTGGAGCCGAGACTGACATCTGGTACCACTGGAGTACTTTCCTCTCCTCCTCCTCGTTTACGGTCTGGTTAGGGACTTCATGCCCTATGTAGAACTCTCTGGGACTAGACTGGATGACCTTTGTGCCCGGAGCTCCTTCGGACCCCAAGACTGGATAAGCTACCTGTTAATTATATTTTAAACTGTGGTGCTGTTGGGTTGGTCCGGGCTCACCTCTGGTATCCTTCCATCAAATATTTATTGTCCCTGTCCCCCCTCCTATCCTTGTCCCTCACATTTTGATTCCAGCCCCAACCTACCCTCCCCCCTTTTTTTTTTTTTTCTCTTCCTCCCCCTCGCTCCTCTTCTCTCTCACTTTACTCTTTTTCCCTCTTTCTCTTCTCCACCCTCTCCTTCTCACCTTTCCTCTCTTTTTCCTGTCCATCTCTTCTCTCTCTGTTCCGATCTCTCTCTCTTCCGAACCAGATAATATATTAAGATATAACCATAGATGATCGGAAGATATGGACTACTTTCACACAAAAATTATCATACTGATTGTATTTTACATATTTGTATAAATAATTGGCATATTATAAATACTGCTCTCTTTGTACTTTTCACAACAAATTCTGTCACAGATGTATGTTTACCTGTTATCCAAAATGAAGCTTTTCACAATAAACCTTTTGAAACATAAAATCTTTATCTTCTTAAAGGCCTGGATTGCCGCCACCAATTTATTTTATATATATATATATACAGAATGCCCCCAGCTCTCATGGATTATGCCCCAGCTCATGAATATGCCCCCAGCTCATTGATATTGCCCTCAAGCTCTCCTGGATATCCCCCAAACTCTCATGGATATTGCCCTGCAGCTCATGGACATGCCCCCAGCTCATGGATATTGCCCCAGCTCATGGATATTGCCCCAGGTCATGGATTATGCCCCCAGCTCATGGATTATGCCCCCAGCTCATGGATTATGTCCTAGCTCATGGATATTGCCCCCAGCTCATTGATATTGCCCTGCAGCTCATGGACATGCCCCCAGCTCATGGATATTGCCCCAGCTCATGGATTATGCCCCAGATCATGGATTATGCCCCAGCTCATGGATATTGCCCCAGCTCATGGATATTGCCCCAGCTCATGGATATTGCCCCAGCTCATAGATATTGCCCCAGCTCATAGATATTGCCCTAGGTCATGGATTATGCCCCCAGCTCATGGATTATGCCCCAGCTCATGGATTATGCCCCAGCTCATGGATATGCCCCCAGCTCATGGATATGCCCCCAGCTCATGGATATGCCCCAAGATCTCATGGCTATGCCCCCAGCTCATGGATTATGCCCCCAGATCATAGATTATGCCCCCAGCTCATGGATTGTGCCCCAGCTCATGGATATGCCCCAGCTCATGGATATGCCCCCAAGCTCTCATGGCTATGCCCCAAGCTCTCATGGATATTGCCCCAGCTCATAGATATTGCCCCAGCTCATGGATATTGCCTTCAAGCTCTCCTGGATATGCCCCCAAGCTCTCATGGATATTGCCCTGCAGCTCATGGACATGCCCCCAGCTCATGGATATTGTTCCAGCTCATAGATATTGCCCCAGTTCATGGATATTGCCCCCAGCTCATGGATATTCCCCCAGTTCATGGATATTGCCCCCAGCTCATGGATATTCCCCCAGCTCATGGATATGCCCCCAAGCTCTCATGGCTATGCCCCCAAGCTCTCATGGATATGCCCCAGCTCATGGATATTGCCCCAGCTCATGGATATTGCCCTCAAGCTCTCCTGGATATGCCCCCAAGCTCTCATGGATATTGCCCTGCAGCTCATGGACATGGCCCCAGCTCATGGATATGCCCCAGCTCATGGATATTGCCCCGGCTCATGGATATTGCCCCCAGCTCATGGATATTGCCCTCAAGCTCTCCTGGATATGCCCCCAAGCTCTAATGGATATTGCCCTGCAGCTCATGGACATGCCCCCAGCTCATGGATATTGCCCCAGGTCATGGATTATGCCCCCAGGTCATGGATTATGCCCCCAGGTCATGGATTATGCCCCCAGATCATGGATTATGCCCCCAGATCATGGATTATGCCCCCAGCTCATGGATATGCCCCAGCTCATGGATATTGCCCCAGCTCATGGATATTGCCCTCAAGCTCTCCTGGATATGCCCCCAAGCTCTCATGGATATTGCCCTGCAGCTCATGGACATGGCCCCAGCTCATGGATATGCCCCAGCTCATGGATATGCCCCCGGCTCATGGATATTGCCCCCAAGCTCTCATGGCTATGCCCCAAGCTCTCATGGCTATGCCTCCAGCTCATGGATATGCCCCAGCTCATGGATATTGCCCCAGCTCATGGATATTGCCCCAGGTCATGGATTATGCCCCCAGCTCATGGATTATGCCCCCAGGTCATGGATTATGCCCCCAGATCATGGATTATGCCCCCAGCTCATGGATTGTGCCCCAGCTCATGGATATGCCCCCAGCTCATGGATATGCCCCCAGCTCATGGATATGCCCCCAAGCTCTCATGGCTATGCCCCCAGCTCATGGATATGCCCCAGCTCATGGATATTGCCCCCAGCTCATGGATATTGCCCTCAAGCTCTCCTGGATATGCCCCCAAGCTCTCATGGATATTGCCCTGCAGCTCATGGACATGGCCCCAGCTCATGGATATGCCCCAGCTCATGGATATTGCCCCGGCTCATGGATATTGCCCCCAGCTCATGGATATTGCCCCCAGCTCATGGATATTGCCCTCAAGCTCTCCTGGATATGCCCCCAAGCTCTAATGGATATTGCCCTGCAGCTCATGGACATGCCCCCAGCTCATGGATATTGCCCCAGGTCATGGATTATGCCCCCAGGTCATGGATTATGCCCCCAGATCATGGATTGTGCCCCAGCTCATGGATATGCCCCCAGCTCATGGATTGTGCCCCAGCTCATGGATATGCCCCCAGCTCATGGATATGCCCCCAGCTCATGGATATGCCCCAAGATCTCATGGCTATGCCCCAAGCTCTCATAGCTATGCCCCCAGCTCATGGATATTGCCCCAGCTCATGGATATTGCCTTCAAGATCTCCTGGATATGCCCCCAAGCTCTCATGGATATTGCCCTGCAGTTCATGGACATGCCCCCAGCTCATGGATATTGTCCCAGCTCATAGTGCCCCAGCTCAGATATTGCCCCAGCTCATGGATATTGCCCCCAGATCATGGATTATGCCCCCAGATCATGGATTATGTCCCCAGCTCATGGATTATGCCCCAGATCATGGATTATGCCCCCAGCTCATGGATTATGCCCCAGCTCATGGATATTGCCCCAGCTCATAGTGCCCCAGCTCAGATATTGCCCCAGCTCATGGATATTGCCCCCAGCTCATGGATTATGCCCCAGCTCATGGATTATGCCCCAGCTCATGGATTATGCCCCAGCTCATGGATATTGCCCCAGCTCATGGATATTGCCCCAGCTCATGGATATTTCCCCAGCTCATGGATTATGCCCAGCTCATGGATATGCCCCCCCAGCTCATGGATATGCCCCCCCAGCTCATGGATATGCCCCAAGCTCATGGATATTTGCCCCCCCCCAGCTCATGGATATTTGCCCCCCAGCTCATGAATATTTGCCCCAAGCTCTCATGGACATGCCCCCAGCTCATGGATATTTGCCCCCCCCAAGCTCATGGATGTTTGCTCCCCAGCTCATGGATATTTGCCCCCAAGCTCTCATGGATAATGCCCCCCAGCTCATGGATATTGCCCCCTGCTCAGACCCCAGACCAGACATGGGGCGGCTGTTCGAATGCTCTATCGGCATTCGGAAAGCCGCCCCTGGAGCTCTCCGCTGCATACTTGCCTTCTCGAGCGACGCCAACAAAGTCTTTGCGCCTGCGCTCGTTGAAGGACCCCAGGATATTGCCCCAGCTCATGGATTATGCCCCCAGCTCATGGATTATGCCCCCAGCTCATGGATATGCCCCCCTAGCTCATGGATATGCCCCCCAGCTCATGGATATGCCCCAAGCTAATGGATATTTGCCCCCCCAGCTCATGGATATTTGCCCCCAGCTCATGAATATTTGCCCCAAGCTCTCATGGACATGCCCCCAGCTCATGGATATTTGCCGCCCCAGCTCATGGATATTTGCCCCCCAGCTCATGGATATTTGCCGCCCCAGCTCATGGATGTTTGCTCCCCAGCTCATAGATATTTACCCCCAAGCTCTCATGGATAATGCCCCCCAGCTCATGGATATTGCCCCCTGCTCAGACCCCAGACCAGACATGGGGCGGCTGTTCGAATGCTCTATCGGCATTCGGAAAGCCGCCCCTGGAGCTCTCCGCTGCATACTTGCCTTCTCGAGCGACGCCGACAAAGTCTTTGCGCCTGCGCTCGTTGAAGGACCCCAGCCGCGATCACGTGGGACTCCCACGTAATCACGACTGGGGTCCTTCAACGTGCGGAAGCACAGAAACTTTCCCGGCGTCGCTTAAGAAGGTAAGTATGCCGCGGAGAGCTCCAGGGGCGGCTGTCCGAATGCCGATAGAGCATTCGAACACCAACCCCAGCTCCTCGGATGCCGGCATGCCGGCTTCCAGTATCGGGGAAAATATTGGGGTACTGCACGAGGACCAAGTATCGGCACCGATATCGATACTAGTATCGGTATCGGTGCAACCCTAATTTTATATATATATATATATATATATGTATGAAGCAGATGGGAGCACTCACGGACTTGTATAAAGTAAAAAATATTTATTAGGTATGCATTAAAAAGATTTCTGATGTTTTGGCTCGCTAACAAGCCTTAATCATGGATAAAAGCAACACAACATACACATACTTTTATAAGGAAAATGGAAAGACCACTCACCAACCGTGAATTGCGTCGCCTCCGACCACGCCAACCCGTTGCCGCAAATGACGTATCGTTGTGGGCCATGCGCGTTCATGCTAACAAGGTTGTTTTCTGCTCGCACCACGCGAGTTCGGTAGTCATAACAACCTAATGTAAATACGGTTACTAGGACGAGGCGCTCAATGGAGGACAGATCAAACGGATAGGCATATGCAAAAGCATTCATATCTATGGACTGAAAACAAAATTATACATTTAAAACATGTATATATAATACATATCGAGGACATGCTGCAAAAAACGCTTGTTGCATGTGTGTGATATGCAGAAGCATAAGATGATTGAAACAATATGAAGAACTATGTGTGTCTGACAATAGAATATAATCAATGGTGTATGTATTATAACTGATGTACAAGGTCATGAGTGTGTAAAAAATAATGAATGCCAAATGTAATGAAAGAAAAGAATGTGCAAATAGTGAAACTATAAAAAATGAGAAAAAACAATATATGAAAAATTTATAAATAAAAAGTAATAATTGCTAAAGTGAAGACAACAGAATGAAAAATAGGAAATGAGTTGAGATGTGTGGTGTGATGTATAATGTATTTCGTAGTGGGGAGATGTAGTGATGTGTGTATGATTATAATAAAATACGGGTGTGCATATATCAATAAGAATATGAAGAGCTTAAAAATGTGATATAAATATGAACGAGCATGTTAACGACTGTAAAGAAAGGATGTATACCAAATGTATTCGTTAAGTCCTTGAGGAGCAAGCGTGTTCAAAGTAGAAATCCAATAAGTCTCTCGTTGTAGAAGTAATTGGGATCAGTCCCCCCCTCTGTTTAGAGGTGGGACATGGTCGATGGCGATAAATTTGAGTCGGTAATGAATGTCGTAGTGCCAAAAAGTGCTTGGCCACAGGCTTGTCAGTATGTCCATCACGATAGGCTGTATTGATGGCCGATCTATGACCCCTTCTACGATCACGCAATGTCAAATCTGTCTTTCCCACGTATGATAAGCCGCACAGGCAGGTGATAAGATAAACCACATATTCAGTTAGACACGAGATCCGATGTATAATAGAGAATTGTTTACCAGTAGAGGGATGTGCAAAGGTAGTACCTGGAGCCATATGCCTGCAAGTGACACACCCAAGGCATCGGAAGCAACCCTTCTTCTGCAGGGAGGAACTATGGTGGTGTGTGAAACTGTTGAGGAAGAGTGCGGTCAAATTGAAACATACTGTCAGGCGGACACACGTACCCGTAGGTAGCTATGGTCAGCCCTAAGGCGGAACAGGAGGTAGGAACCCTAAATGCGATACCAGTCCTTAATCTTGGCTGGGTTACGCAGTAGCTAGGAGTGAACCTATAAGGCAGGGACGTAAGCCAGGAGGATAGAAACCAGTCCTTAGGGTGGCTGGTATAGAAACAGGACAGTAAGCAGCACCAGAGAGTGTACGTCAAGCTTGTACACGTAAGTCAAATAATAAGCAAGGAAGATACACAGGTAACCAGGAAAACCCCGAACACTAGTCACAATACCAGTCCTTAAGGTGGCTGGGTTAAGTGATAGCGAGTAGTAAATCAGTTCAGTACACAGGGAAAAACCAAATGCAGCGTCAAACACAATAGCCGGGTCAGAGGGATACGGAGATACTCAGAGTCGGTCGCCAAAAGCCAGGTCAAGCACAGAAAGTCAAATAGGAATCACAGAAAATAGCACCAAACGGTCTAGCAAGCTAAAACCACGAAAGGGCACTGAGAAATGGGGAAAGCAGGTTTAAATCTAGCGCCCTGCTTGCTGATTGGTTCATGGAGGTCACATGGGGAGCTGTGACGTTGCGCCGCCGGGAGAGGTAACTAGGGAACGCCGGCGGCGCGCACATACAGCGCAGAGACGGAGGTGAAGGAGACGCCGACCCCGGAGCCGCAAGGGGGAGCGCCGGGCCGGCCAGCGGCAGTGAGGCATGACAGCACCCCCACCGTGAGGGACGACCACCGGGCGGCCAGGAGCCGGTCGATCGGGGAACCGACGATGAAAGGCGGCGACCAATCGTGGAGCATGAACGTCACGTGAAGCTACCCACGTGCGATCCGCGGGGCCATAACCAGACCAATGAACCAGGTACTGTAATTGCCGACGAAGACGACGAGAATCCAGGATGGATTCGATTTCATACTCGGGAGTCCCGTCCGCCACCACGGGAGGAGGAGGAGAGTCAGGGCGAGTAAAACGGTTGCACGAGAGCGGCTTCAACAAAGAAACATGAAAGGAGTTGGGAATACGCAAGGAGGCGGGCAACCGCAGTGCGTAAGACACCGGATTGATACGTCGAAGTATCGTATAAGGACCAATAAATCGAGGTGCGAATTTCATGGACGGAACCTTTAATCGGATGTGGCGTGTGCTGAGCCAGACCCTGTCACCTACATGGTAAACTGGCGGGGGTCTGCGCTTGCGATCAGCCGATCGTTTTTGAATCAAAGAAGCGGACTCAAGATTCACCTTAGTTTTCTCCCATATAACACGGAGATTGGCTAGGTGTTCCTCCAGGGCAGGAATATTCTGGGGCGAGAACGAGGATGGAAAAATGGTGGGATGCATGCCAGTAACTATTTCAAAGGGAGAATACTTGGTCGATTGTGATGTAGCATTGTTATACGCAAACTCCGCCCATGGTAATAAAGTAACCCAATCGTCCTGTGTGTCTGCAATAAAGCATCTTAAATAAGTCTCAAGTGTTTGGTTCTTTCGGCTAGTCCGTTCGTCTGTGGGTGGTACGCGGAGGAAAAGGACAGTTTCACACCCCCAACTGGTGACAGAACCCTCTCCAAAACTTCGAGATAAACTGAGAGCCGCGGTCAGAAACAAGGACTTTCGGAATACCATGCAGTCTAAATATTTCTTTAGTTCCAGTTCACTCGAGGAGGGGAGTTTCTTTAAGGGAATAAAGTGTGCCATTTTAGAGAAGCGATCCACAACCACAAAAATCACCGTATGGCCAAGAGAAGGGGTTAACTCTACCAGGAAATCCATAGCAACATGGGACCACGGACACTCAGGAACAGGCAGAGGCTGGAGAAGGCCAGTAGGGCTAAGACGAGAGGATTTACAACAGGTACAAACCAAACAGGTGGTCACATAATCCTTTACATCCTTAGGAAGGGTAGGCCACCAAAGGTCTCTTTTAATCAAGTCTAGGGTCTTTTTGACTCCGAAATGCCCCGTGAATTTAGACTCATGAAAGAAACGTAATACTGTAGGTACCTCAGAGGGAGGAACAAATAGTCTGTTAGGAGGTGTGGATGGAGTGCTAGAGACTGCTTGGACAATAAGAGATTCCAAAATGGAGATTCGATTTGTGTGCTCAAGGAGGCTAGGATTTTCTTTTCGGGAATTATGGAACGGGCGCTGATGTTTGAGTGGATAAGGTCGTTCGTTGGAGAGTTATTTTAGACGCGCGGCTTTTAAATGAATCAACCCGGGCTTGTCTTGTAGAAATCAACCGGTTTGGAAATCATAAGGAGAGCCCATCGGTTGTCTATTCAACCGTTTGGCTTCGACAGGTAATATTCTTATGGTCCTAATAATAGAAAACGGACAGGTAGATCCCTCCAAGAGGTGGCGCCATTCTTTTAAGGCCATATAATGGCTAACAGTTCTCTGTCCCCAATGTCGTAACGGGTCTCTGTGGAGGACAGTTTTCTAGAGAAAACCCACATGGTTGCATAGGCTTATCGTCAGCTGGACGTTGGGACAATACAGCTCCAACCCCAGTTTCTGAGGCGTCAACCTCCAATACGAAGGGTCTATTAGGATCAGGGTGGTGGAGTATAGGAGCAGTGGAAAAAGCCGTTTTCAACCTTTCGAAAGCCTCCAGGGCAATGGAGGCCAATTGTGAGTATCGCCTCCTTTTCTAGTTAATGCTGTAATGGGTGCTAAAATGGAGGAGAACCCCTTAATGAACCTTCTATAATAATTAGCGAAGCCGATAAATCTTTGAATGGCCTTGAGTCCCTTGGGAAGAGGCCAATGAACAATGGCTTCCAGTTTTTTGGGGTCCATCATGAAACCGGAGGAAAAAATTACATAACCCAAAAACTGTACCTGTTGGACATCAAATAAGCACTTTTCTAGCTTACAGTAAAGACCGTTGGCCAAAAGTTTGGATAAGACGAGTCGTACATGTACGTGGTGGGTTTTCAAATCAGGGGAATGTATTAATACATCATCAAGGTAAACCACGACAAAACAGGGAGTATATTCTCGTAATACATCATTAATGAACGCCTGGAACACTGCTGGAGCGTTGCATAAACCGAAGGGCATGACCAGATATTCGTAATGCCCTAACCTGGTGTTGAACGCGGTTTTCCACTCATCCCCGTGTTTGATTCTAATCAAGTTGTACGATCCTCTGAGATCCAATTTAGAAAAGATCTTGGAGTGTTTCAGACGGTCAAAGAGCTCGGGATGAGTGGAATGGGGTAGGCGTTTTTAACGGTGATCTTGTTCAACCCTCGATAGTCAATGCAGGGCCTAAGATCACCCTCCTTTTTCTGAACAAAGAAAAATCCTGCCCCAGCGGGAGAGGAGGAAGGACGAATAAACCCTTTGTTCAAAGAATCAGTGATGTATTCCTCCAAAACCTTATGCTCTTTAACAGACAAAGGGTAGACAACCCCTTTAGGAGGCGTAGTACCAGGAAGAAGGTCGATGGCGCAATCGTAAGAACGATGTGGGGGTAGCCTATCGGCCTCTCTTTTGTCGAATACAGTTGCCAAGTCAGAGTATGGGGTAGGAATGGTAGTGGTCAGAGGAGGAGCTGTAGGTATATTCAAGACATTGACGGATAGGGGAATCTCAATGCAGGAAGACATACAATCCTTGCCCCACCTCGCTATCTGACGGGCCCGCCAATCAATGACAGGATTATGACGGGTTAACCAGGGGTAACCGAGTACGATAGGACAGGAAGGGGAAGTAATAGCATGGAAGAACATGTTATCTTTATGACACAATCCTATCCCAACAGAAATTTTCTGAGTTTCAAACAAAACAAAAGGGTTTCGAGGGGTCTACCATCAATGGCTTGTACGAGTAGCGGTGTCCCTCTTTTCAACAAGGGGTATAGCATGTTTACGAGCGAAGCCTAAGTCGATAAAGTTATCGGCAGCACCAGAGTCGACTAAGGCATAGAGCTGTACCGGGTTACGGGAATTCTCCCAGGACAGAGTAACCGGAATCCGGAGTCTGTTTTCTAGTTTGGGGGACGAAGGAAAAGTGCCCAAGAGCTGTCCCCTAAAGGCACTTAGGCACGAGAGTTTCCCGGCGGGCCCAGGGGGCGTTTGGGACAGCCCTTAAGTAAGTGACCCCCTAATCCGCAGTACAAACATAAACCCTCACGTCGTCGGCGTTGTTTTTCACTGTCGGGGAGCTTGGTACTGTCCAATTGCATGGGTTCGGGGGGAGGCTGAGACTCGGGGAGCAAAGGTACAGAAAACCGGGGAAGCTGCCTAACCAGTGTTTTTTTAGCCCTCTCTTTAGTGTTCCTACGATGGCGAAGGCGTTCATCGATAAAAGACAAGTAGGTTATTAAATCCTCTAGCTCCTCTGGAAGATCTCTGGCCGCTATTTCATCCTGCAACTCATCGTTTAAACCCTCAGAAAACACGGCTACCAAAGCCTCATTATTCCAATTTAATTCAGAAGCCAAGGATCTGAACTCCAGAGCATAGTCACCCAGAGATTTCGTACCCTGGCGCAAGCGTAGCAACGATTTGGCAGCATTGGTTTTACGCCCCGGGGATCAAACACTCTACGAAAGGCAGACATAAATTCACGGTAATTATAGACAATAGGTTTATCGGTATCCCAAAGAGGGTTAGCCCAACATAACGCTTTGTCGGTAAGATGGTTTATGACGAAGGCGATTTTGGCACGATCTGTAGGGTAAGACCACGGGGTTAATTCAAAGTGGATGGAAATCTGATTCAAAAAAACTCTACAGGCAGTAGGATCGCCTCCGTAACGTACCGGAGGTAGTAAGTTAGGATAAGAGGTAGGCACAGAGACTGGCTCAAAAGGGGGAGGATTCACTGGAGGGGAAACCTCTACCTGGGTAGGGGCAGTACGGTTGAGCAGGGTTTGGAGGGCCTGGCGAACTGATCAAGGCGGTGATCTTGGTCCTCCAAACGACTTTCAAGACCAGATAATTGCTGAGCGGTCCCTGCAAGGTCCATGGCCCTTTCGTGATGTCAGGCGGACACACGTACCCGTAGGTAGCTATGGTCAGCCCTAAGGCGGAACAGGAGGTAGGAACCCTAAATGCGATACCAGTCCTTAATCTTGGCTGGGTTACGCAGTAGCTAGGAGTGAACCTATAAGGCAGGGACGTAAGCCAGGAGGATAGAAACCAGTCCTTAGGGTGGCTGGTATAGAAACAGGACAGTAAGCAGCACCAGAGAGTGTACGTCAAGCTTGTACACGTAAGTCAAATAATAAGCAAGGAAGATACACAGGTAACCAGGAAAACCCCGAACACTAGTCACAATACCAGTCCTTAAGGTGGTTGGGTTAAGTGATAGCGAGTAGTAAATCAGTTCAGTACACAGGGAAAAAACAAATGCAGCATCAAACACAATAGCCGGGTCAGAGGGATACGGAGATACTCAGAGTCGGTCGCCAAAAGCCAGGTCAAGCACAGAAAGTCAAATAGGAATCACAGAAAATAGCACAAACGGTCTAGCAAGCTAAAACCACGAAAGGGCACTGAGAAATGGGGAAAGCAGGTTTAAATCTAGCGCCCTGCTTGCTGATTGGTTCATGGAGGTCACATGGGGAGCTGTGACGTCGCGCCGCCGGGAGAGGTAACTAGGGAACGCCGGCGGCGCGCGCATACAGCGCAGAGACGGAGGTGAAGGAGACGCCGACCCCGGAGCCGCAAGGGGGAGCGCCGGGCCGGCCAGCGGCGGTGAGGCATGACACATACTCCAATGTCTATGCACCTGAGAGGCCATATCTATTCCTTGTGGATGGTATGTCAAAGGTAACATGATCCTAGGCTCTTGTACTGATACATCTTCCTTTTTTTTTTTTTTTTTGAAATTCTGTATTTTATTAAGTTTTATAATATGACATTACAATCAATACGATGCATAAATCAGATGAATCAGAGGTGCATTATACTGAGAGCGATATGCAAAATAAAAAAGCAAAACAGAAATTAAAGAAAAAGAAAAAGAAAAAAAATATTAAACAAGAGAAGAAGAAGAGCGAAAGGGAAAAGAGGGGAGGGTAAGGGTAAAGGAAAGTGTCAGCCTCCGCGGGAAGGAATCTATCCCACAATCCCGACCTCTATGGCAGCGCTGGGCATCCAATCCACGCTGCCCAGATCTTCAGGTAAAGGTGTGGCGTATCGTGAATCTGAGCCGTCAGTTGCTCCATCATCCTTGCCTCCGTGAACATTCCACTCAGTTCCGGGTAGGAAGGAAGCGTTGGTTGGTTCCAGTGCCTTGCCAAGGCCCTGCGAGCGATTAAGGTGACTCGAGCAATAAGTTTGTTCTCGCATCGCAGTAACCCTTCCACGGGACGGGACAGTAGGAATGTCCATGGGTTGATCTCCACCGGTCTTTCAAGGGCCTGATGTAGCCAATCCGCCAGTGTGGCCCAATACGGGCGAAGTTTAGGGCACAACCACCATTGGTGGTAATATGTCCCGAGTTGACCACAGCCTCTCCAGCATAGTCCATTCGGGATAGCATGCATGTGATGTAGGCGCACCGGGTAAGGTACCAGCGGAATAGAGTCTTAACACTTTGTTCCATGTGGGTAATGCAGCCGACGATTTAAAGTTGGCCTCCCAAATCTCGGACCAGTCCTCTTCGTCAAGCTCCTCTCCAATGTCCGCTTGCCATTTGAGCATATATGGGAGATGACCAGGGTGGCCATGTAGGACCAGCGATTGATATATGGAAGAAATCGCACCTTTAAAGGTCGTACCCCGAAGGCAAATCTTTTCAAACCAGGTGGGTGTCAGAGTGGCTGCCTGTTTGATGTTATGTTGCGAGACGAAACTTGAAAGCTGGAGGTAGCGGAAGAGGTCTCTGGATGTAAGTGGCAATTCAGTGGCTATATCCGCGTACGTTCGAAGGTGACCATCCACCATCAGGTCCGCAATACGGGAGATGTCCCCTTGATCATAGACATTGAAATCTTGTGGCGTCATACCGGGAGGAACCATGGATTACGATACAAAGGGAGGAGTGGGGAGATCTCGGCAGTGAGAGAAAATTTTTCTGGACAATGTGTCCCAAGTGCGGAGGGAATGAGACACCAAAGGGCAGCGTAAACGCTGGTCTTTTCTTGCTGATTTTGGAAGCCACATGAAAAATGGGAGCAGATCAGGAAGCATCATATCATTTTCAATTCAACCCAGCGTTTCTGAGCAATTGGGAGATGCCATTCGGCAATCTGGGTCAGCAGGGCAGCACTCAAAATATAATTTAAGGTTCGGTAGGGCCAGACCTCCTGATGTTTTCGGGATGTACATAAGACGCCGTGCTATACGGGGTCGTCTACCCGACCACACAAATTTGTCAATACGTTGCTGCATATCTTTCAGGGCGTTTGGGGGACGTGAATGGGCAAGGACTGAAACAGATAGAGCAGGCGCGTAAAACATTCATTTTAATCGAGTTCAGTCTCCCAGCCAGGATATGGACATCTCTTGCCAAGAGTCAATATCGTGTTTGATTTTGTGTGAGCAGAGGGGTGTAGTTGAGGTCATAGAGTTGGTCCAGGTGTGGGGACAGTTTCAGGCCTAGATACGTCAGCGGAGAGGAGGAAATAGGAAGGGAGAAGTTAAGGGCTAGAAGGTCAGAGGACGAGGCAGGTAGATTAATTGGGAAAGCGGCGGATTTACGCTTGTTAATTTTAAAGCCAGAGAGGGAGGCAAAAGTGTCCAATAGATCAAACAGGTATGGAAGGGAGCGCATAGGGCGGCTCAGGGTAAGGAAAAGATCGTCTGCATACGCTGCTACCTTATATTCGTTCATTCCCGACCGTAATACCGGAGATGTCTGAGTTATGCCTAATTGTGGACAGAAGGGGTTCGATGCAGAGGGCGAACAGTAGTGGGGACAGAGGGCAGCCCTGCCGTGTCCCGTTGCGGATATCTATGCGACGAGGGCAAGCCCCGGGTAGGGGGAGGAGCGCTGTCGGGGAGTCGTAAAGTGCGGTGATGGCAGTGTAGAAAAGATGAGGTATCCCTACGTGAGTTAGGGGTGTGAAACATGAAAGGCCAGGTGAGGCGGTCGAACGCCTTCTCGGCGTCCAACGAGAGGAACAGCGTTGAAAGGTTAGAGGTCTGAGCTACCCATATCAGGTCAATACAGCGGCGAGTATTATCTCTGGCCTGCCTGTGGGGGACAAATCCCACCTGATCTGCATGTATGAGGGAAGGGAGAAAGGGGTTTAGTCTGGTGGACAATATTTTAGTAAAGATCTTATAGTCGATATTTAGCAGTGCTATGGGGCGGTAGTTGAGAGGGTCTAGGGGTCTTTGCCTGGTTTCGGGATAAGGGCAAGGGTAGAGGATTGCATGTCGGCCGTAAGGGGTTTACCCTCCATAAGGGAGTTGTACATTATGGTGAGAGGGGTGAGGAAGATGTTCAGGAAGGTTTTGTAATATAGGCAAGTGTACCCATCTGGGCCAGGGGCCTTACAGATTTGAAAGATTTGAGTGCTGCTGCCACCTCCTCCTCCTTTATCGGGGCCCCCAGTCTCTCCGATTGCGAAGTCGTGAGTTTTGGAAGATCAGCCTTGTGAAGAAATTGAAGAGATACATCTTCCTTTTGACGCATAAACCTTGTTCTTGCTTTACATAGTGCTGATTGTAGAGTGCCGTTGGAATAACCTCTCTGCTTAAATTTACCCATCATGTCCTTGATCTGGACTTCTCGTCGATTTGGATCAGAGTTATAACGCAGCACTCTTAAAAATTGCGAGATGGGTAAAGAGTCTTTTAAACGTTTAGGATGTGAACTACTGGCTAATAGTAATGAATTTCGGTCAGTCTCCTTACGGTATAAGGTATAGGCCAATTTGTGTCCTTCGCGCAATACCTGGATATCCAAGAAACACATTTTATGGGTTACTAGTTACTAGTAACCTTGATAGGTGTTGGAAGATTATTAATACTAGTGACCATATGGTCAAAGGAATCACTGGTTCCCCGCCATATAATAAAGATATCATCCACAAACCTCGAGTACGCCATCAGCTTGGCACCGTATGGAGTTAGTAGATGTTCCTGTTCAAACATGTACATATAGATGTTGGCATAGGAGGGTGCCATGGCTGCCCCCATGGCCGTACCCTCCAATTGCAAGTAAAAAGACTTCTCAAATCTAAAGTAATTACACTCCAAGGTGATGCGGAGTAACTCGGCTAAGAATTCAATTGGTGGACCAGAATAGACTGAGGATTCCGACAAAATGCGTTTGAAAAAAATCAATGCCTTGATCGTGGGGTATAACCGTGTAATGGTTTTTAACATCAAGTGTTGCCAAATCTACTTCTTCATCCGGTAATACAATAGAATTTATGATGCCAAGGAATTGTGTGGTATCCTTCAGGCATGTGGACAAATGGAGTACGGTTTCTTTACTACAATAACCAATGAATTTCCCCAACGGCTCAAGTAAACCACCCCGGGCGGAAACGATCGGACGTCCGGGGGGGTTGTTGAGAGTTATTGTGAATCTTGGGTATCGTGTATAAAATCGGTACCTTCGGATGTTTTACCTCTAAGAATGACGCCATTTGTGCATTAATATGGCCAGCTTGTACGCCCATTTGAATCAACGATGCAATCCTGTTATGAAAAGTTTTCATTGGGTCACCTGGTAGCTTTCTGGAAGTGGACGTATCCATCAGTTGTGAAAGCACTTCAGACCGATAATATTGATAGTCCATTAAGACGATGCCCCCACCCTTGTCGGCAGAGCGAATAATGATACTTGGATCATTAGTCAGATCTTCAATCGCCTCCTTTTCTTCTCCAGTGATGTTAGAGAAACTGTGTTTTTGTACAGATTCAGTATCCTGTATAGACGCCTGTACATTGTGGGCAAAAGACTTAATGAATGGATTGGTGGGTCTAAAATCCTTTATACTTTTCAGCCTGAGGTCACGATTGTGGACTGAAATGGGCGGACATATGTTTTCTTGAATAGCCAAATGCCTTTCAATTTTGTATAACTCAACTCGCTGATGGAAAGTGGTGGAGTCAGTGGTAGGGACAAAGGTTAACCCTTTGCTCAAAATCTTGATATGTTGTTCATTCAATTTTTTATTGGACAGATTGAACACAGGTATTACTTCCTGGGAATTGGGGGACGGCCCCTGTTGCCAGTGTACCTTCCCTTTTTGTCCTCTCCGCGTTGTTCTTCTGCGGCGTTGAGATTTGTGTATCCTCTGGTCACAATCCTGGACATTGGATTTGGTGCGCCTGTTGGTGCAACAAGCGTTTTTTGCAGCATGTCCTCGATATGTATTATATATACATGTTTTAAATGTATAATTTTGTTTTTAGTCCATAGATATGAATGCTTTTGCATATGCCTATCCGTTTGATCTGTCCTCCATTGAGCGCCTCGTCCTAGTAACCGTATTTACATTAGGTTGTTATGACTACCGAACTCGCGTGGTGCGAGCAGGAAACAACCTTGTTAGCATGAACGCGCATGGCCCACAACGATACGTCATTTCAAATCAAACAACTTATAGGTTAATGTAACCGCTAATTCGAGCGTTCATAATACCAACAATATATTGAGCCTGGTGGCTGCAAGAATTTGTGTTTGCAAGGTTAAAGTAACCGTTATATTGAGTGTTCACAATACCAATAATATATTGAGCCTGGTTGGCTATAAGAATTTGTGTTGTGTTAGTTTCGTCAGTGTGACGGTTTATCGCCAGATTGGCGGTTGAACGATAATATATCGTGCCTGAATAGGCTTCCAATTGTTTATGCGTCTATCTATATAATTGATAAGAACTAATTAATTTTAAAATTATCTCACAATTGATAGCTTATCGGATTTTGGGAGCTGCATTCATTTATGCTCTATGATGGAAAAATGAATTGCTTACAATTTCATTGTTGATAGTCCTTGGTACCGGTGAGCTACAATAATTCAAGGCTCCTTAACGGGAATATCAAATGTTGACAGTTTATCAAGCATGGTTTAAGGCTGATACTATTAATGATGATCCTGTCAATATGATGTGGGATTTTTGCTTTTCATTTTCTATGCTTATAATGTTTTGAACCTGAATAGGTACCAACAATCCATGTTCCCAGAGACGGGAATATTACTCTGTTGACAGCTAATTAAGCCTGTGGGGGTTAAATAATTCATGATTATTTTTTTTGTCAAATGAGGTTCTCCTCTACTAAACAAGTTTGGTGCATGGTTAATACGTTCCAACGAGCTATCTATTGAATTGTCAGCTGTGCTGTTGGTTGAGTTAATTCTATTTAATAATGATCTTGTTAATACATGGCATATTTAACTAGCATGGTCATGTCTCACCATTTACTTAATGCGCTATTTGTGTAAACTGGTGTACGCACCGTTTACTTCAGTATGTAATATACACAATTATTGTTCTAAATCCGCTGACATAATCATTGTGTTTAATGTCTAAAATATAATTGTGTTCAAATCGGACAACGTTCTCTAATGTTTTTTATTGTGTTCAATAAAAATTAAATCTTTTAATTCTAAGCAATAGGTTCTTTGTCCTCGTAAGGGGAATTGATAGTAATTGACTTTAGTGTTTAATCACTTTCCTAGTCTGATTATCCCTCTATACGGTGGCTTGTCCATCGTTTTTTTCATTCTAGTTATTAGGTTTCAATACCTGTAAGGGAACTTTATTAAGCTTCAGGTCAGTTTGTTTTTTGTCGATAGCAATGTCCAATTTCTTGACATCACTCAAAGAAACTAATAGACGGGGTAAAGATGCAGAACACGTTTTCTCTGATGCATTTACTCCCTCCCGATTAATGGATGAATCTTTGGGAGGTAAATTCAATGATCTGTCTAAATCGGTTAAGCAACAAATCAAGTCTAGTCTAGTCTAGTACAGCTTGGAAAAAAGACGAGACAGAGGAGATATGATAGAAGCATTTAAATACGTAAAGGGAATCCACAAGGTAGAGGAAGGGAGTATATTTAAAAGGAAACAAAATAGCAAAACAAGAGGACATAGTCTTAGATTAGAGGGGCAAAGGTTTAAAAGTAACATCAGGAAGCATTATTTTTTTGAGCGGGTGGTGGATACATGGAACAGTCTTCCAGTTGAAGTGGTTGAGGCAAAAACAGTAATTGAATTTAAGCAGGCATGGGATAGGCATAAGGCTATCCTAAACAAAAGATAAATCCAGGTCAAGTATCCATGTAATTGGGCAGACTAGATGGGCCGAAAGGTTCTTATCTACAGACATTTTTCTATGTTTCTAAGTCTAATAGGGAAATAACCACTCTTAGTAATTGCCTAAAAACAGATATGGTACCAAGAGGTTTACGTATATACACTCCCCCGGCTGTACATATTGATCAACCAGGATTTAACCCCTTCCCGACCGCTGACGTACCCTGTACGTCCTGTGTTCGGGTCTCCCTTAGACCCGATGACGTACAGGGTACGTCAGCGGCGCCAAATCCCCCTCCCGCCCGATACTCCCCTCCCTCGTCGAATCCCACGGCGATCTGACAGGGAGGAAGCCTGCCCATGTGATTTACATGGGCAGGCGAGGCTGATGACGTTGCCACGCTGCGTGGTGACGTCATCAGAAGGTGCCCCCATGTGTTTCAATGGAGGGGAGGGGGGGGCTCCTTCGGAGCCCTCTATCTCCCCAACCATTGAAGCTAGGGAGATGCCGTTTGCACCGCTGGAGAGGGGAGAGCCTCCCCTTTCCAGCGGTGTATGGCATTAACCATTTTGCCGCCGGATCACGTTGCGGCGCCAATTGGCGCCAAAATGTGATTCAAACCTGGAGGGGGGCTGACATCTTGGATGTCAGCCAAGCCTCCAGGTCCCCCCCCACCCACTGACAACCTCACCATATGTGTGAGGATGTCAGTGGGCCAGTTAACCCTCTAGCTGCCATGTAGAGATAAGGGGATCCTAAGGATCCCTTTATCTCCCGATCCATGGCAGCTAGATGGTCATATTTGCCATCATTTGAAAGGCCTGATTATGGCCTTTCAAATGATACCAAACATGACCAGGTTTGGTTTAAAAAAAAAATGTAAAAAAAAAATTAAATAAAAAAAAAAATAATAAAAAAATTAAATAAAATAAAAAAATGTTTTTTTTTTAAAGTTTTTTTTGTCTGGGGGGAGTTTAATTAAATAGGACCTAGGCTGTCATCTAAAAATAATTAGCACAAAATGGTCAGAATGAGCGCAGCGCACATAGGTGAACTGGCTCAGCAGTGAAAGGGTTAAAAGGTAAAAACATGTAAAAATTGGGTATTTCTATTCTCGGGATAAAATTTGGAAACTATTTAGCCGGGGTCTTTATTGGTGGTTATAGCTTTAGGGGATTAAATTACGAAAAAGTGTGTTTTTACCATTTTTTTCATCATATTTCATATTTTTTTTATATTAAATTATTGGATATGATGGAAATAATGGTATTTCTAGAAAGTCCATTTAATGGCGGGAAAAAGGGTGTATAATATGTGTGGGTTGAATAAACGAGTAAGAGGAAAATTTGATCTAAACACGAGCAGCGCAGAAACGTAAAAACAGCAGCGGTCACTAAAGGACGGATTTGTGTAAAACCGCCCGGTCACTAAGGGGTTAAGGAAGAATGGGAAGCAGCAGCAATCCTTTGCTCACACACTTTCATGCAAATTATTTGTAAATATGAAGAACAATCCCTGATTGAGCTAAAAGATAAAATACAGCAAGGGGTGGATGTGATTAATACACAGAAAAAGGATCCATCTTTTAGCCATTTAGAAGCTAAATTTAAATTGCAGACTGAACGATTTGAAACTGAAATTAAGACACGCAAACCTAAGTAAAGTATGCAAGATTATAAGGAGAATAAAGTGTTCAAACCATCTAGAAATATCAATCGTACGAAACGGTGGAACAATTCAGCTAGTGAAGCAGATTCCTTGGAATCTGATACGGAAAGGGGGTCATTTACATCAACTGCTAAAGGGATTCTGAAGAAAAATGACTCTTTTTTTTTTTTTAGAAGAACCACAGGAACAACGGGGCAGAGAGTAATGCAAACAAAGAACGACCAGAAACAATCGCTAATTAAAAATCAAACAGAGGTTATTAATTTGTCCCAGTTTCCACTAAATGACAAACACCTTGAAGTTTTGCAGAAAGGTTTATCTTTTGTTCCTACACCGCAGTTTAATAAATTTATATGGATTAAGGATATTAATCTGTTCTCACGTAAACTGGCATTACATAAATATCATGCTATAAAAGAGGGAAATTGTCTTAAGCAACTAGGACTTTCAGCTAAAGAAGATCAATGTATAAAAGATATGATCTCTCTACTTGAAGAGAATTAACAACAAAATGCTAATCAGATTGAGCACACTTAACTCCAGCGTTAAAACAATATGAAAATATAGACCTTTTTTGCAAACTAGTCTGTGACGAAATAGAAGAGTTAGATCAAAAAACAATTTGTGGACAGATAAATAGTAACCTCACTAGTGCACAGCGAACTGCACTTTTGGATCTGAGGTCTAATGACGAAATCATTATTAAGGCAGCTGACAAGGGGGGCAATATAGTGGTTATGTCTCAAAGGGTATGAAGAAATGACCCTGAATATATTGAATGATCAAAATACTTATAAACCGTTAACATCTGACCCTACACAAAAATATTTAACAGAACTATACCAATTACTAGATGAAGGTCTGGGTCAAGGTATACTTACAGAGAAAGAGTTTAAATTTTTGAAAATTAAATATCCGACTGTGTCCACGTTTTATACGATTCCAAAAATCCATAAAAATAAAGAATTACCACCAGGCAGGCCGATTGTGTCTGGCATTAATAACCTCACCCAGAATTGCAGTCAATATTTGGACAAACTTTTGAAAAACTATGTGAATGCCTTACCATCTTACCTGCGAGATTCTAAACAAATGTAGCGCTCACTCCCGGAGGAGCCGCTGAAAATGAACCACGGGTCAGTCTCCCCGCACTAGGGAATAAATATACTCCAACACGCTGTAAGTTTTACAAATTAAAAGGTTTACTAAAAGGTTTGCAGCTCTTGAGACACGGTATATGCAGGAAGATTTACAGTACTTTCGTAACACGATAAACGCGTAGCGGTAAAAGAGACGAAAACACGAGGGCTTCGTATTTTCGGAAAAAACCCCGACCGAGCAGAAAATTAAAAGATACGAAATTCGAGGAAAAACCGCGTAGCGGGACACAATAAAATACACAGTTCTCGTATCACGGTAAACGCGCAGCGGGAACAAAAAAAAGGGAAAATTGTTCAGAATGTAACTTTAACTTTGCCCCCTTGTATGGATTTGGAAAAAAGGAAACTGAGTCCTGCACAGGTTAAGTCCCAGAGCGTGAAGTGGTATGTATTTGTGTGTGTAGGGTATCCGGGTACTTTTCAACTGGCCAGTGAGTTTACTTTAACGATGTCTTCGACTAGTCAGTTGGGGCCCTGTGGGTTTTAGAAGGAAAACCGCAGCGTACGCTCTTATTTACATACGGCCTTGGGGGCCTCTCACCCATCCAGCGCAAGCTTGAGGTTCCGCTGACCCAGGACGTCTCTCCGCTCGATGTTGACTGGGGACGCCGACCACCGGATCTGTTGTCTGGCCTTCTGTCTGTCAGCCGCGACTCAGCCAGCTTACCGCCTGCTCCCCGCTTCCATCGACCGCGGTACTCCTTACTCGAGGGGTCTTCTCTCCTCAGCACTGCACTCGGATAATATAGATGGTGATGTCTATCTCCCGCAAGGCTGGATGACCCAATCCTAAGGCCCGATCCACTCTGTCTGCGCTCCGGCCTATCTTTTGGTCTCTCCTTCTCTGTGTGTGTGTGCATCCGCTCTCCTCTGCTCCCTGGCGCGCTCTGCCTGTTCTCCACGAGGTGCAGGATGTACAGCGTCTCCACAAACCCACCCACTTCCTGTTTCTTCGCAAAGCATGCCGGGACATGTAGTTCGAGTGTCCAGGGTCTTTAATCGTGATTGTCTCCATCTTGTGGCCAAAAATGGGTACTGCCACAGTAAACTTTAACACATCGCTACACAAACTTTGAACATTCTTAAAGATTTACATATACCCCAATCGGCCTTGTTGTGTAGTTTGGATGTTGAGGCGTTATATAGTTGTATTCCACATACAGAAGGTCTACAAACCATTAGATCTTTTTTGACACAACATAGTTCTCTACCAGAGGTCCAAATCAACTTTGTTGTTAAGCTGCTTAGATTCGTATTAACGCACAATTATTTTCTGTTTAACAACAAGTGGTATTTACAACAACAAGGGACTGCGATGGGAAGCCCTTGTGCTCCAATTTATTCCAATCTTTATCTACGGTTCTGGGAGGAGGAATTCATCTATAAATTACAAAATAATCCATTCCTGCCGAAAATTGTTTCTTGGAAAAGATACATAGATGATATCTTGGTGGTATGGGATGGTTCAGAGATTGAATTTATAGAGTTCAAAGATTATCTTAATTATAACAATTTGAATTTGGTGTTCACTTGTGACATCCAACATCAAACGCTTAATTTTTTGGATATTGCTATCCCAAAAACAATTAATGAAGACGTAACAACCCTATCTACAACCATTTATAAGAAAAAGACTGCAACTAATAGCCTCCTTGACTGGCAAAGTTATCATCCCTTCCCATTAAAACGTGGCATCCTGTATGGGCAATATTTGAGGCTCAGACGTATATGTTCTGATGATGTTGAGTTTATGGAACGAGCTAAAGAATTAAAAATTTCAAAGACAAGGGTTTCCCTAATAAAATTTTGAAAAGTGCATACAAGAGAGCGCTTCTTATGCCCAGAGAAACATTGTTAAAAGACTCTGCACATTCCACTGAAACATCTGTAATTAGATGTGTAGGAAGTTTTGACAAAGGGTGGAATAAGATCAAAAATATAATGGATCGGTAGTGGCCACTCATCACTTGGGATCCTCATTTAAAAGAAGTTCTTACCCCACACGCAACGATCACAGCACGAAGATGCCGCAATATAAAAGACATGATTGTTAGAAGCCACTACGGTAGCAATAATATCTGTGCAAAAACATGGCTTTCTAATAAACTACAAGGTACTTACAAATGTGGTCATTGCTGTGCATGTAAATTTGTCAAACAGGATGTGACTACAATTAAAGATTCAAAAGGAGATAAAGAATTTAAAATTACATCTTTCTTTAATTGTAACTCTAAGGGCCTAGTGTATGCTATGTCTTGTGTATGTGGTAAACTTTATGTTGGGAAAACTTTTAGACCCTTTAAACTGAGAATTCAGGAACACGTTTGTTCTATTAAAAATCATCTTGATACATCCATAGCCAGACATGTACATCAGCAGCACAATAATGATCCAAATGTCCTTCGTTTTTTTGGTGTTGAAAAAGATAATAGAGTACAGAGGCAGGGGGATTATGACCTTGCCCTATCAGTTTAAAACGTTAAATCCAGCAGGCCTTAACGAAGGGTTTAGTTTTACCCCATACATTGGTACATGAATGTCTGACCTTGAATCAATTCCAGTTGTCCTATTATATCTATTATTATTATTATTATTCTTTATTTAATTAATATTATCCATTGATATAGTTATTGAAATTTATGGAGCAATGGAAATAAATGGTTTAACTGTGAGCACAGTACTATTCACAATATATATGGGATTATGGTTATAGATATAGATTTTGAACTGTACACCAAGTTTTTGTCATTTTTATTTGTGTAACTACATGCTCATTTTGGTTCTATTGTTCTAATAAATGCACCTGATTGGACATTGTGGTACAAACAATTCTTCTTCTTCTTGATGCTGAGCGTCTATAGGTTAAACTAACCATGTTACCGAGCGTTAATTACGCATCCAAGTACCCCCATTATGAGCTGCAGATCCATTCATGGGAAGTGTTTCTCATACTTCGTGTAATCATGGATAATTTAATATGTATGCACTTGAATGGGTCTTCTGTTGACCGTGAGAGGGGGAGTACGTTTGAAGCATCAATAATAATTTTTGATTGGTGCTTTGAACCATGTGGTGAGTGTTCTTCGTTTCCAGACGCCTCTAACAACAATAGCTTGTGTATACTTGCATTGGTTCTGCCGATTTCATGTTCACTCCACTTTATTTTTCCAGCGGGCATCCGTACCTCCAGTTTAACTCTGCAGACAATTAAATGCTGACCAAGCACTCGCATACCTTGTGTGAAAAGTATGCAAGATACGCAATTTGCGTATGCACGTTTAAAAGTTACGTACACTACGCAAATTGTTTATAAAAAAGGGGGAGGGGTTGTGGTTATTTTTTAACTTAATTCATTTTAAGGAAACAGAATTACAAAAATTGTAATTATATATTATATACACACACATAGTTACATTGACAATTTACTTTACCCATATTTTTCATATTACACTATTCACTCACCCATTCAAAACATCTATTTTTTAATTCATTCTTAGACATATCTCACACCGGTAGTTATATCGTCACCATTGTATGTCATATATATATGTTTCTTCAGTATTCTTTGACTTTACCACTGGCACTTCTTTTATATTATATTACTTACTATATTTATGGTTACCTTACACCATTCACATTATCACGATATATTGCTTATTGTATCTTCATATTAGATATTTCCTTTTCATTATCACATTTTTTCTCTAAGCTTTGGACACAATCCTCTTCATATTTAAATAATGAGTCAAATATCACTTCATATATTTATACTTTTTTATATGCTTTCTATTCAATTATGTTCTCCCAATTGATACAAATAATTGGAGCAGTCTTTTTGCAATTATGTTTTCCTTAGAGATTACTACATTCTCTCTCTAACCAATTTATATTGGTCTATTATGTGGGTTTATATTATCTTTATCAATTCCTTGACAGCTGAACTGGTTTTATTCCTTTACAACGATCGCTACTCTGGTAAAGCGTCCTGCTGCTTCTTGGCAACGGGAATTATTACCCTATGTGTTACCTAATCGATTTGTCAACAGCTGAACTACTTTACCTTCCTTCACAATGAGTGCTACTTATGTAGGGCGCCCCGCTGTCTCTAAGTAGCAGGTATAATTGCTTTGTGAACCTTTTGATAGTTGAGTTACCTCATCTCTCCTTTTTTTACAGCGAGCGTTGCTCTGATGACGTGTTCTGTGGTTCCTAAACCACGTGTATAGTGGCTCTGTGTGTTCACTGTCAAATTTTTGACAGTTGTATTACCGTATTTTCCTCTACAATGAGAGTTACGTTTACAACGCGTCTGTTTGCTTCCAAGTCACAGGAATATTCCACTGAGGACGCGACGATAATAGCACAATAAGCTTCTTCCCGATATATGCAATACACATAGTGTTCCTCCACCTTTATCTTTTAATTTATGCAGATCTTTTCCAATAACAATTACTTTCTTTTTTTAACATCTTTTACCATTACCATAACCTCCATACAGCCCTTTTTTTGCTTCCCGGACCTCTGATAGTTTTTACCACCCTGTGCTCTTTAACATTTCACCGACACTCAGAGGCAGCGTCCCGCTTGCTGCTTAGCAACGGGAACTTCTACTGAGGACGTAGTATATACAACATAAATTAAGAGGCGTGTAACTGGTTCCGGTTGACGTGCAATCAGCCTCAATGAGCTACAGATTGGTCAATTCTTAGCCAAGATACTATATTAAGAGCAAGTCCACTATTGTTTTTATATATATATATATATATATATATATATATATACACAGTTGTGTTCAAAATTATTCAACCCCCAATGCTGTAAAGGGTTTTAGGGAATTTAGTGTACATTTGTAATTGTATTCAGAATGAAATCCTACAAGGACTTTTTAAAGAACCATATGCAACTAAAATGACATCAATTGGTTTTGTAATACAGTAGTAAATGTTTCTTTTGTGAATTCTTCATTGACACAATTATTCAACCCCTTAAAGACTACCACTCTGAAGAACAGAGGTTCATTCAAGTGTTTTCAATCAGGTATTGAAAACACCTGTGGATGTCACAGAGCAGCAATAAAGCATAATAAGCACCAATTAGGCAGCTTTAAAATGACTGTGATACTCAGCTCCTTCTAGACATTTACTGGTGTGGTTACAAACAAGGTGAAGTCAAGAGAATGGTCCAGGAAGACAAGAGAAGAGGTGATTACTCTTCACAGGAAGGGCAATGGCTAGAAGAAGATTGCAAAGATGTTAAACATACCAAGAGAGACCATTGGTAGCATCATTTGCAAATTCAAGGCAAAGGGCACTGGTGAAACGCTACCTGGTCGTGGCAGAAAGAAGATGCTGACTTCGACTGCTGTGCGCTACCTGAAGCGTAGAGTGGAGAAAAGTCCCCGTGTGACTGCTGAGGAACTGAGAAAAGATTTGTCAGATGTGGGTACTGAAGTTTCAGCTCAGACAATACGGCGCACACTGCGTAATGAAGGCCTCCATGCCAGAACTCCCAGGCGCACCCCCTTGCTGTCTCCAAAGAATAAGAAGAGTCGACTGCAGTATGCCAAAAGTCATGTGGACAAACCACAGAAGTTTTGGGATAGTGTTCTGTGGACTGATGAAACAAAATTAGAACTGTTTGGGCCCATGGATCAACACTATGTTTGGAGGAGGAAGAACAAGGCCTATGAAGAAAAGAACACCTTGCCTACTGTGAAGCATGGCGGGGGGTCAATCATGCTTTGGGGCTGTTTTGCTTCTGCAGGTACAGGGAAGCTTCAGTGTGTGCAAGGTACCATTAATTCTCTTCAGTACCAGGAGATATTGGGTGACAATGTGATGCAGTCCGTCACAAACCTGAGGCTTGGGAGACGTTGGACCTTTCCACAGGACAATGATCCCAAGCATACCTTCAAGTCCACTAGAGCATGGTTGCAGATTAAAGGCTGGAATATTTTGGAGTGGCCATCGCAGTCACCTGACTTAAATCCGATTGAGAACCTCTGGTGGGACTTAAAGAAAGCAGTTGCAGTGTGCAAGCCTAAGAATGTGACTGAACCGGAGGCTTTTGCCCATGACGAATGGGCGAAGATACCCGTAGATCGCTGCAAGACACTTGTGTCAAGCTATGCTTCACGTTTAAAAGCTGTTATAACTGTAAAAGGATGTTGTACTAAGTACTAAGATTGAATGTCACTTGGGGGTTGAATAAAACTGATAATGATGTGAGCACAGAAAAGACATTTGTGGTTATTTCATTATAAATGTTATGTTATATTTGTCTGACCTACACGTGCCTCTTTGATTTAATTGTAAGCAAGATGACTGAATGATCAAAATCAATGTCAAACTGGCCAAAACACTCAATTTCAGTGGGGGTTGAATAATTTTGAACACAACTGTATATGTGTGTGTGTGTATATATATATATATATATATATATTGTAACGGGGCATCATGTAGAGAGCAAGGAAAGGTCCTGTCCGGGGTTTATGTGTCACCCGGATTTCTCTCTTACACCTTCCGGAACCTCTAAGCACCTGGTTTTGCACTTTGCCTCAGTGGCAATTTAGTGCAGGTGAGGCAAACAGACATCGCTCTGGAGTCTGGGGAGCAGACGGTCTCTATCTGCTGGAGCACAAGGTTGGTCATGCTAGTTTGCTGAAGCCTGACAAACACTAGGTTTGCAAAGGTTGTTAGTCAGGACTATCCTATGTTTATTTAGTGCCAGGACACGGCTAGGAATTTTCTTTGCTTTTGAACTGTTTATTTTGAGCAATATACAGTGTGGCGTATAACCTGTGGGTTGCTGCAATAAATGTACCCCCGTTTGAAGAAAAGTCACTGGTCTGGTCTCTGAACCTTTCAAGAGTGCTCACCCCAGAGAGCAATTGCACCCGCTACCGGTTTCCCAGCTCACAATATATATATATATATACACACACACTCTGAGGGCTGGTGTGTGTATATATACAGTACTAGGGATGTACCGATACTAGTATCGGCATCGGTGCCGATACTGCCGTTTGCACGAGTACTTGGTACTCGTGCAAATGGCCCGATACCGGAAGCCAGCGCTGGGCTGGCTTGCCGGTATCCACGTGGCTGGGGAATCTGGCCACGTGCATGAAAAGCACTCAGCCAGCATTCCCCTCCAGCAGGCCGCATACTCACCTAGCGGTGGGTCCGGTCACAGGGCTGTGACGCGGCCGCCGGGCAGTGGAGGCTACCTCGAGATCTCGGCTGGAGGTAGAGTCAAGGCCTCCACGGCCCCGTGGCCACGTCCCAGCCATGTGACCGGATCCTCCTTAAGTGTCCAGGTGAGCTAAGGGCAATATCCATGTGAGCTGGGGGCAAGCTAAATGTGAGCTGGGGGCATTCTGTATAAATCTCGGGGGTATATATATTAATGTGTAACACTTCCATTTGTGAAAGCATTCTTTGTGTCAAGTCAAACTGCAGAGGTACAGAATGGTCAGCTAAGGTACAAGCAAATGGAATAATAAAAAGACTGTAATTCAGTTTAGGTAATTGTAATCTGCAAAGGTCTGTGAGAACTACAAATCCCTGCATGCAATTCAGCTCCAGTTAGGGTCAGCCAGAGCAGAGGTCAGGCTTCCCAGCAGCCTCAGAGAGGAAATCTGTGGAAGAAGGGAGGGGTCATTTTAGAGTTCTATGCCTGCAGCAAACATTCTGGATGAGTGCACAGCTTTACAAACATATTCAGATCCTGGAGTGGCAGCCGGTGAGCTAAAAGACTATTTTCACAGTCATATGTAGGAAAGGATTGTGTCACAGTCATGTACAGAAAATGAATTGAGCCAGTTTAGTGATAAATGCAGTCAGTTAACTTTTAGATCTGTTTCATGCTCAGTGTGAGGAAATTCCACATGCAGTTTATAATACAGTTGCAAGACAAAGTATATGAACCCTTTGGGATTACGTGGAGTTTTGCATGAATTGGTCATAAAATGTGCTTTGATCTTCATCTAAGTCACAACAATTTGAAAAACAGTATGCTTAAAATAATACAACACAAACATATGTTTTCATGTTTTTATTGAACATAACATGTAAACATTCACAGTGCAGGGTGGAAAAAGTATGTGACCCTTTGGACTTAATAATTGGTTGACCCTCCTTTGGCAGCAATAACCTCAACCAAACGTTTCCTGTAGTTGCAGATCAGACCTGCCCAACTGTCACGGCTCCCGGATCCCACCACGCAGCCCTTAAAGCCCAACACTCTACAGAGCCAAAAAGCTACCAACAGAGTAGCCGTAGAACAATCCCTAACTGTCTGGTCCTTAAAACTTGGCCAGGTTTAAGTATACTAGCTAGACAGAAAGGGTTAATGAAAGACAATGTCGTAATACAAAACCAGGTCAGCAACACGGGGGTAGTTAGACGAGCCAGAGTCAGGAATACAGAGAATAGAATAGTCAAATGGAATAGCCGGGTCGCTATCAGTGCAGTAGCGTAGTACAAGGAAATAGTCTAGGGCAACGGAAGGCAGAATGGTCAGTAAACAAGCAGAGGTCAATAACAGGTTAAATCACAAGAGAATTCAGGTACAAGGAGCTCAGGTATGGATAAGCACGATCTGGCACTGCTGAGAAGGAACTGTGGGTTTTTAAAGACCTTCACCAGACCGTGCCCCCCTCTCAAGCCGCGCCTCATGCAGCCACCTCCCTGCCTGTCTCTTTTTAAACCGGGTGTTGGTCAGCGAGCAGCATCAGACATGCTGTCTTTAAGCACACTGGAGAGGCTGGAAGCCCCCAACGTTACAACAACGATCTGGAGTAATTTTGGACCACTCCTCTTCACAAAACTGTTTCAGTGTAGCAATATTCTTGGGCTGTCTGGTGTGAATCGCTCTCTTAAGGTCATGCCACAGCATTTCAATCGGGTTGAGGTCAGGACTCTGACTGGGCCACTCCAGAAGGCGTATTTTGTTTTGTTGAAGCCATTCTTTTGTTGAATTACTTGTATGCTTTGGGTCATTGTCCTGTTGCATCACCCATCCTCTGTGGAGCTTCAGTTGGTGGACAGTTGGTCTTATGTTTTCCTGCAAAATGTATTGATAAACTCTGGAATTCATTTTTCCATCAATGACAACAATCCGTCCAGGCCCTGAGGCAGCAAAGCAGCCCCAAACCATGATGCTCCCTCCGCCATGTTTTACAGTGGGGATGAGGTTTTGATGTTTGTGTGCTGGGCCTTTTTTTCTCCACACATAGTGTTGTGAGTTTTTTTCCAAACAACTCAATTTTGGTTTCATCTGTCCACAGAATATTTTGCCAGTAGTGCTGTGGAACATCCAGGTGCTTTTTTTCAAACTTCAAACGTGCTGCAATATTCTTTTTGGACAGCAATGGCTTCCTCCGTGGTGTCCTCCTATGTACTCCATTCTTGTTTAATGTTTTCCTTATGGTAGATGTGTCAACAAAAATGTTAGCATGTGCCAGAGATTTCTCTAAGTCTTTAGCTGACACTCTAGGATTCTTCTTTACCTCATTAAGCATTCTGCACTGTGCTCTTGCAGTCATCTTTACAGGACGACCACGCCTAGGGAGAGTAGCAACAGTGCTGTACTTTCTCCATTTGTAGACAGTCTGTCTTTACCGTGGACACATGAACATCAAGGCTTTTGGAGATACTTTTGTAACCCTTTCCAGCTTCATGCAAGTCAACAATTCTTTATCGTAGGTCTTCTGAGAGCTCTTTTCTGCGAGGCATGGTTCACATCAGGCAGTGCTTCTTGAAACCAGTAAACCCAAAACTGGTGTGTGTTTTTCAAGGGCAGGACAGCTTTCAGCAACACATCCAATAATATTACACTGATTGGACTCAAGGTTGGCTCACTCCTGGCCAATTCCCCAATTAGCTCTTGGAGAAGTCATTAGGCTAGGGGTTCACATACTTTTTCCACACTGCACTGTGAATGTTTACATGTTAAACACATGAAAACATATAATGTTTGTGTTGTATTATTATAAGCAGACTGTGTTTTTCAAATTGTTGTGACTTAGATGAAGATCAGAGCACATTTTATGACCAATTCATGCAAAACTCCACGTAATCCCAAACGGTTCACATACTTTTTCTTGCAACTGTAGCTAATTTCATGTCTGTTTTCTTCAAGTTAAAATATATTTTGGCAGTAATGATATTCTAGAAGTGTGTGCTAGTGAATGTATATGAAACTGGCACAGAAGTAATGCTTAACAAGCTTTATGTGCAATGTATTTGTACAATTTCTGTATTTCTTTCGGTTTAAGGTTTTTCACCATTAATTCATTGCGAACTCTAATTCCATGGCTAATTCTAATTGCTAATCTACTAATCACTTTAATTCAGCTATCTGTTCATCACTATTCAACTATTCATCTACTCAACTATTCACCTATTCACCTATTCTCCTAATCAATCTACAGCAACTTAATTTACCCCACAATTTACTGAAATTAAACTTAAATACAAGCAAATGTAGAGTGAAATCCCATTATTATTTTCAGTGTCGATGTTTGAATTTCCTTTCTAGTGTGAAATATTGTGCAAAAAAACAAAGCTTGACACTTTGTTTACAGCATTTTTTCACACCTGCCTAAAACTTTTGCATAGTACTGTATAGATTATTATTATTGTCATCATTTATATAGCACCAACAGTTTCCGGAGCGCTTTACAATAACGAAAGGGAACGAGTTACAGATAAACAGACATAGGATGGAAACAAAAGTTGTATAGGGCCCTGCTCATAGGAGTTTGCAGTCCAGAGGGATTGGGGTTGAGGAAGACCAGAGGAATTTTACTAGCTAGCAGGATCATTAGTGCCAGTGGTTTGGGAATGGTGGGGCCATAGAAGCAGCTTCAATCATGTGTGAGTAGGTGAGCAGAGGGATGAGTTGCATCAGTGATGTGGTACGCTAATCTGAAGAGATGGGTTTTGATGGATTTCTTGAAGGCCTGCAGGTCAGGGGAGAGTTTAATAGGGCGAGGCAAGTCATTCCACAGGACTGGTGCTGCCCTTGAAGTCTTGGAGTCGACAGTTGGCCGTGCGTGTGTAGACCGATGACAGATGGAGATCACCTGCTGAACGGAGTTGTCTAGATGGGGCGCGTTTGCAGATTAACGAAGACATGTAGGAAGGGGTGGAGTTATTGAGTGATTTGAACGTGAGCATCAGTATTTTAAACTGTATCCTGAAACGTATAGGAATATATATATATTTATATTATTGCAGAAGCCATCTGCACATAACAGCAATTAAAAGTACTGCATCCCAAAGACACTCCTAGGACCAGTTGCATAAACCTGATCTCTGCTAAAAAAAATAAAAAAAGCCTTAGTATGGCATGGCATTTAAAGGTTCTGTGTAAATACAGACACAGTATGCAATAAAAGTGACAGGTCATTTGCATATCCTACCCAGTGTTCCTTGCTGCATATGGGGAATGCGGCACAGGGGCTCTGGATTGCAGCTTTTTGATTTGCTGTGATGTGCAAGTGGCTTCTGTAATAATTAAAAATAACCATTATAGCGTGGAGGCCCTTGTGAGCTGGGGCAAAT
Source organism: Leptobrachium leishanense (assembly GCA_009667805.1). Taxonomy (NCBI): domain Eukaryota; kingdom Metazoa; phylum Chordata; class Amphibia; order Anura; family Megophryidae; genus Leptobrachium; species Leptobrachium leishanense. The sequence goes on along the minus strand of CM019070.1, from coordinate 103,258,466 downwards.
ATACCCATGTGAGCTGGGGGCAAATATACCCATGTGAGCTGGGGGCAAATATACACATGTGAGCTGAGGGCAATATATATATCCAGGTGAGCTGGGGGCATATATATCCATGTGAGCTCGAGGCAAATATACCCATATGTGCTGGAGGCAATATATATCTCCATGTGAGCTGGGGCAAATATACCCATGTGAGCTGGGGCAAATATACCCGTGTGAGCTGGGGCAATATATATACCCATGTGAGCTGGGGCAATATATATATCCATGTGAGCTGGGGTAAATATATCCATGTGAGCTGGGGTAAATATATCCATGTGAGCTGGGGGCAATATATATACCCATGTGAGCTGGGGACAATATATATACCCATTTGAGCTGGGGCAATATATATAAATTCATGTGGGTTGGGGCAAATATACCCATGTGTGCTGGAGGCAATATATATCTCCATGTGAGCTGGGGCAAATATACCCATGTGAGCTGGGGCAAATATACCCATGTGAGCTGGGGCAAATATACCCATGTGAGCTGGGGCAAATATACCCATGTGAGCCGGGTGGCAAATATAACCATGTGAGCTGGGGTAAATATATCCATGTGAGCTGGGGTAAATATATATACCTATGTGAGCTGGGGACAATATATATACCCATTTGAGCTGGGGCAATATATATAAATTCATGTGGGTTGGGGCAAATATACCCATGTGACCTGGGGCAATATATATATACCCATGTGAGTTGGGGCAATATATATCCATGTGAGCTGGGAGCAATATATATATATATATATATATATCCATGTGAGCTGGGAGCAATATATATATATATATCCATGTGAGCTGGGGGCAAATATATCCATGTGAGCTGGGGGTCAGAAACTGGGTGCGATAAACAGCCACATCGTTGGGAGCACTGGGCAGCCATATCCTCTGCAACAATAGACTGCCCTCCGGGCAGGCTTTATAGCTAGTATATATATAATGCAGGGCTTGACAAAGCCAGGAGCCACTGGCTCCTAGAATTTTACTCCTGGCTGCTAAATTTCCAGTTTATTTTACACCAATCTAAAAGCAGTCTTTGGCATCTAAAAACATCTAGTTGGCTTCAATGTTTTCTTCCTGTCTCCTACATTTAATGTAAATCTATCCAGCCCTGGTGTATGTATTTCTATATGAGGTATGTTGTGTGTGTGGGTAAACAGGGTATCCAATGATGACAGAGCAAAGAAAATAAGTATATAAATAAAACAATATCACAACGTCACAATGTACAGATGTTAACAACACAAACAATATAATAAGTATATATATATATATCAGAGCGGCCAAACTGATATTAGAAGCAACGGTCTTTACTTCTAGGCTTAAAAAAGTAGCCAAAAGACCACATGCACAAAAAATACCTAACAGCAAAAAGCACCAGGTAACAAAGTGATAAATATATAGAAGCAGCTAAAATCATAATTTGGGTCAGTACAAACAAACTCCCCGATGCAGAGGCAAGGTTCCCAACGTTTCGGCGAGGATTCGCCTTTATCAAGGTACGGCTTGATAAAGACGAATCCTCGTCGAAACGTTGGCTCCTAACTTTTGTACCTGACTCCTAGATTCAAAGCAAATTTGTCATGCCCTGTGTTATATTTACTTATGCCCCTCCAATTCAGTTTGCCCAAGCAGTAACCACAGTGCCTTTAAAATGGATCACTGGTCCTCCTCATTCTCTATTACCAATGGCACCAGGCAGGGTTGCCCGCTATCCCCACTCATCTTTGTTTTGGCATTGGAGCCTTTGGCCTCGCGGATCAGGCGTGACGCTTCCATCTCTGGCATCTCTACCCCAGATGGAATTCATAAATTGGCTATGTTCGCGGATGATATCCTGATTTTTCTTACCTCCCCTGAAACCTCTTTACCATCTCTAATGCGCCAGCTTACTTCCTATGGCCTAGTCTCCTACTATAAAAACAATGTGAGTAAGACGCAGGCACTACCGCTACATGTTGATGCTCTCTCGCTCTCCACCTTAAGTGCCTTGTACCCATTTGACTGGAGAACGACCTCTTTGAAATATTTAGGTATTTCTCTTACCAAATCTAGGGGCTCTATCCTTAAACTTAATTATAACCCCCTAATGACTTCTATCTCCTCCCAACTGACCTCCTGGCTTGATCTGGAGGTCTCTTGGCTGGGACGCATGGCAGCTTTGAAAATGTGTATTTTACCCCAGATCCTTTATTTTTTCAGGAACATCCCAGTTTTTATCCCGGCACATATGTTGCTACGCATGCAAAAAATGCTGCAGGCACACATATGGAAAGGGAGGCCTCCACGCATTCCAGCTTCCACAATCAACGCGACTAGACGTAGGGGGGGGCTAGGCTTTATAAACATTACAGCATATTACAGGGCGGCTTTATTGGCTCAACTCCTGTCCTCCATGTCCCAGCGAGACACCCCTTTATGGTTACGGATGGAGAATGCTTACACTGCTCCTTTTCGAATTCATGACCTAATGTGGTTTGAGACGCTCCCACACCAAACATTGGAGGGTATCTTGCCTTCCACTTCCCTTTCCCTTATGTCATGGCGGCTATGGGGTAGACGACTTTTAAGACCCTTCTCATTGCTCAGTCTGGCTCCATTGCGCTTCCTCTGTCGCACTATCCAAGACCTGAACCTTGACCGATGGTTCCAATTAGGTCTTACACATATTCATCAGCTTTTTACAGCCTCTTCCATTAAAACCTTCCCGGACCTAACACGAGAGTTTGCCCTTCCCGCTAGCGACTGCTTCAAGTACCTAAGGGTAAAACATGCACTGACTCAGCGGGGTATTTCATCCTTTGCAGCGACGGATATTACGCCCTTTCACAGACTGTGTTTAGGTAAAAAAGTTATGAAAAAGCCTTTGTCTCTATGTTATGATAGTTTGTTGTCTGCAAATCCTGATAAGAAACTGCCCTATATGATCAGATGGGACGCAGATTTGTCGTTCGAGTCTTCTAAGGAGGACTGGTTTTACGCCACTGAAACGGTATATAAATACACTAGGAGCACTAACTTGCGGGAATCACATCTTAAACTCTTATATAGATGGTATATGACCCCGAATCGTGTGGCTCATATATCCGGGCAATCCAGTGTCTGCTGGCGTTGCGGCACCAGTGTCGGATCTATCCTTCACATCTTTTGGCAATGTCCGCTCCTAGCTACCTTATGGGGGAAAGTTTGTAGACTGATCTCTCACTGTACCGGAATATCTATGCCCCTGTGCCCTAGACAATACTTATTACATATGCTTCCGATTACTATCCAACAGCGACATAGAGGCATCATATCGATAATACTTAGCGTAGCTAAAACTGCTATAGAACGTCACTGGCTTTCTCAGGTTAGCCCTTCAATGAGAGAAGTCATGTTATCATTAGAGAATGTTTATTTGTATGAGGAAATGTACCACAGGGCTGCTAACTCTTTAAGCGTGTTTCAAGGTATATGGGAAGGCTGGGAACTCTTTGTAACATCTGGAAACCTGATATAAATTCTATGAATGATATAAATGATATAGATGATATACTTGATGAAGATACACCATAAAAATTGCCGTTCATGACCTAACTGAGCATATGCATAATAATTTTATCTCTTTAATTTTTCTTTTACTTTTTCTTCTCTTCACTTTGTATTTTTATACTTTGTGTGTTTTTGTTATGTCTTAAAATGTGATAAATTTTACTGCATTTAGTTTAACATGGAAAAGTTTGGTTCAACCGATTGCTTATATTGCAGATCTTACGTTGTTGCCAGAATTGTTCTTTACAGGATCCTGCGCGATCCCCCCTTTTTTTTTTTTCGTTATCTCAATGTTTGTGATTTCTGGCATGTGTTTCTATGTGTGAACCTTAATAAAAATTTATATGGAAAAAAAAAAATGGATCACTGGATCACATGGGAGTTATAACTTGGTAATTAGAATATATTTATACCTCACCAGGATAAGCCAAATCAGGATTGCAAAGTACAGACATAGGGGGGGGGGTTAAGTGCCAGGATAATAAAGTAGTTTATTACAGTTTGCTTATACCTCCTAAACACGGTCAGATAATTAATATTAGCAGGGCCTATTGCTGTGCGAGTACAGCTTAAATTATGACCTCTTCGTAAAAATAAGCTCGACGCCTGTTTAAGGATAATGCATGCCACCAATATGACTCAAAAATCTGGATTGCATCATTCATCAGTCACGATCGGGGGGGGGGGAGTATAATCGATGTACCTGTATAAATAGATTTGCTACATGTGTATATAGCTCAGATAATAGGGATGCACCGATTCCATTTTTTGAGACCAAGTACCGATACTTTTTTCAAGTACTCACTGATACCGAGTACTGATACTTTTATTTAATGTCATGTGACGCTTTCCAATAAATAATTTAGGATTTTGCTGAAAGCCTGTCCTGTTTTATGTTAATATTGCAAAGTATGGCCAGACACCCCATTTACCTACTACACAGCCTGCACACACCATATATACATTCATATATACACACACACTCTGTGGTCTGGTGTCTGTTAGGTATACATGTATCTGATGCCTGTGGTGTATATTATTTATATATAATATACACCACAGGCATCAGATACATGTATACCCAACAGATACCAGACCACGTTGTGGGTGTATTTAGATATATATCTTCCAGACCTGAAGAAGAGAGGAATACTCTCGAAAGCTTGTATTTTAAATGCAACATTAGTCCAATAAAAAAGGTATCACTACAGACTGCTATACTCGTGATATATACACACATACACACACATACACATACGCATATACACACACATACACATACACATTTCCAGACCTCAGTGTGTGTGTATTTATATATATATTAGGGATGCACCGATACCACTTTTTTAAGAACGAGTACGAGTATCGATTACTTTTTAAAAGTACTGACCGATACCGAGTACCGATACTTTTTTATGTCATGTGACCGCTTTCCAATAAGTACAGACCTCATATAAAAATGCCCCCAGCTCACATGTATATATCCCCCCGATATATATATATATATAATTAATTTAAATTGTAATGTAAATTTAATTATATTTTTGTACAATAGGCACAGTTGAGTGTATTATACATTGATGCCTTAGACTGTATATTAAATTAAATAAATTATATTTTTGGAGGTTCATTTATGTAGTGTTGTAACAGCAAATTCAGCCGGGAACCTGTGGGTGATGGATCGACCAAGGAAGCAGACGGAGGCCTTTGTTTCAAGGAAAATGGCGTTTATTCGGCTGGCACCTGCCGGACTCACGAAACAGATTGTAACTGTTCAAAATCATGAGTGACAAGAACATGTTCATGGATTCTTTTTATACATTAGTCCAAAAATACAATTCCCCTCCCATCATACCCAGATAGTCACGTGGCAGTTACCATATGTCTGAGTTAGGACCTAACTTTACACATGATGTCAGCTTTCCTCTTCATTCTCATTTTGGACATGCAACTATTTCTATTCTTGACGGTCAGCATTTCTATTTAGTTTTGCTGACAAACTGACTTCTTTTAAACACGCGGACTAAAATAGGGTCTCAAGAGCACTCAAGGACAGCAAGTTTATTTTAAAACACAAAATGAATGAACATCGAAATGGCAGATCACTAGATTAGTATAGTTTTAAGTTAAATCCTGAGAATTGCTATCTCATTCCCTCCTCTTGGCAGAGAGTCTTCAATGATCTCTCTCAGCCAACTAACTAATATCATTAAAGATTTGTATTCTTCCGGGGATTTAAGCTTAAGTGAACTTTTATCAGGACTTTGATTAAGGGGTTGTTTCTTTGGTCCGAGGGCTTTATGGCAGATGGGCCATATACAAATAGTTAATTTATAAACTAGAAAACATCAGTGCTGGTAATGTTTACATTTTCATCCATCGAAACCACATATTTATTAAATTTTTTCATCATTTCGATGCTCCATCCTGTGGAAGGAAAAAAGAAACCAAAACCAAATCATACCACCCTTGGGAAACAATACTCGTTTAGTAAATTTTAGAAAATATCGGATGTGGTATTCCTAGGTCTATGGTGTCCCCTTGGATACGCTGCAGGGGAACCACCCAGGCCAAATAACACTAAGTTTTTATTTCAGTATTAGTCTGTTTGTAATTATCAATCGTATTTACCATTACTTGAAGACTATCTCTTAGTGCTTCTGGGTCAGATATATCTAGTGTTGCGTTAAACAAAGATTCTTTACACATTGAACTATGTGTAACCTGGATCTTCTCTAGTTTAAAACACCAGAGAGAGAAATAGGCCACATGAGTAATGCGAATAGTGTGGTTTGTCTTTGGCATATCTAGACTCTTAGTTTAAGTACACTAGGGGCCACTAGGTACAGCTAAGGTGGGAATAACTGATGACCCTTGGTTCAATTTATTACACACCAAACAGGATTCATAGCCTGACTTCTTTGCATACGCATACGTAAATTTAATAAACAAATTATCTTCTGGCCTTGTCAATTCCTGTTTCCGTCGGTCCTGTACCGATGGGATAGTTATGTCATGTTCTGGTGTCAACCCAATAGGGGCTGACCTCACTCCCTTAGGGAGCTGGATTGGAAAAATAGTCCAGCAACAATTGTCAATAAAGGCAAAAAGAAAACAATAATCCCAATACATATCAGGATCCTTTGGTACTGCTCAAACGGTCTCTGTAGTCTGGTAAAAAGGGTATCTGGAAGCAGAGGCTCATGGGCCTCCTGGGGTACCTCTGGAGCTTCCATTGGTTGGTTAGGCGGTGAACTTAACGGTCTTTCAATAGCAAGTACAAAGACTGGAGTTTTGGAGAGCCGGTGGTCATCTAGACTTGGATCTCCCTCCTCTCTGGTCTGTGCAGCTGCTTAGATACGGTGGAAACGTAGCTTCAGCGGATCGGATTCACTGGCTATCACTTTCCATGCCTTGTCCGTAACCTCTGCTGCGGGTTTCAGTCAGGAGTGATGTATCCACGGCACCACCTCGGCCACTTTCACTGCAGTAGGAGTGGATAACAAGAAAACATAAAAAACCCTCCCTTTAGCTCCTATCCTCCATTGGTTAACCCATACTGAGTCTCCTGGACAGTACTTGTGTAGGGGTGGGAACAGAAAATAGGGTATATGCTCGCTCTCCTATTTGTATATACTCTGCATCGTCTGATCTAACCTGATCAATTACTAGCGTAGGTCAGTTTCTCCTAATACACGGGGATCCCTCCTCAACCCAGTTATCAAAGGGATAGGATATCCGCACATTATCTTGTATGGACTCAATTTTAGGAGTAAGGTAGGATTGCTTCGGACATGCAGCAGTACGATTGGCAACACATCCAACCATTTCAATGACGTTTCTTGATATATTTTAGCCATCAATGTCTTTAGAGTTCTATTCATTCTTTCCACTTTTCCAGAGCTTTGAGATCTGTATGTGGTATGTAGCTTCCACAAAATTCTCAGCAGGCGGGCGAGTTGCTGTAAACAACTTTGTACGAAGGCTGGACCATTGTCTGATCTGATTTCAAGAGGCAGTCCATACCTTGGAATAATTTCTCTCATCAAGCATCCCACTACTTCAGCAGTTTTTTTTCTGTTCGAGTTGGGTAGGCCTCAACCCATCCTGTTAATGTGCATACTAGCACCAGTAGATATTTATATCCTTTGCATGGAGGGAGAACAGTAAAGTCAATTTTATAGGGAGGACATTGGAGATAATTCAACCGATAATACTCCTGGTGGTCTTACTATCCCTTGCCTTGGGTTGTTCTTGGATATTCTGTGCTTCAAAACATATTCAGACAGTGCATCTCTTTCATGATCATTCTTTACCGCCGGCAAGAAATACTTCAGGGCACTTTCGTTCATATTTTGCAGCTGATCTCCAACCAGTATTTATTTCAGGAAGAACTTCACCAGCGGAGCTTGGTATTGTGCAGCTCCCAGCTCTCCCATGCTTTTCATAATTCGGGAATTCGGGTAATTCTCAGGTTATTATGGGTGTTGGTATTCAAATTGGAGAAGCGTGTTGAAAAATTTGAGTCTCGTATCACTTCGATCTCCTCTTCCCCACTAATTTTACGCCGAAGAAATTCAGCATCAGTTTATAGGCTCTCCGTTGCCTATGTTGGATTTCAGCGGTGTTCTTCATAATTTCAATTTCAGAAATAGTCAGTGGCTTTGCATGTTCATTTCGGCCTTGTTCACGTAGAGGAAACAACCATTGGATATAGCTGTGGTGCTTCTCTAGAAGTTCATATTCACCGTACCAGTGGCAAAGAACATCTTCAATAAATTCTCCATGAGGTGCAAATCTTCTTTTATTCATATAGAAGTCAACATTTGGTTGATCTTGGAAAACAGCGTTCAGACAGAGCAGAGTTTCGACTTTCATTCGTGGGGATTCGGGTTCACATACCGGAATCTTGACAGGTGAGTCATCTTGAACCAGTCCTCTCTGGGGAACCGAAGTTTCATTTCGGTGTTCCGGATTTCCATTCCGGAAGCTTTTCAAGTGATTTTCAGCATTTACCGGGTATCTTCTCTGGCGATCGGGGTTTCCTTCCCGAACACTTTCCAGGGGATCTTCATCTTGAACTGGGTATCCTCTCCAGTTTAGTTTCAAGTGAGTTTTCTCCTGCTGCTGCACCTGCTGCTGTCGAGTACTCTTAGCCTTGGTTTCTTTCCAATCACAGCCACGCTCAAGGGCTTGTGTTTGTCTGGCTGCTTCCTTTGCCGCCAGATCTGCTTTCCGGTTTCCTCTGGAACTTCTTCCTTGCCTTTTGGTGGCCACGGCAATGAATAACACCAACTGCGGATGGTTTCCATACTGCATTCAGTAGATTCAATATTTCAAGGGCATATTTCACTTGTTTGCCCGCAGATGTTAGGAGGCCTCGTTCTTTGTAGAGTGCTCCGTGAGCCTGAATTGTCATGAAGGCATACTTGGAATCGGTGTATATGTTCACCCTTTTGTTTTCAGATAGTTCTAGACCTCTGGTAAGGGCAATAATTTCAGCTAGTTGAGCAGAGGTGCCATTGGGCAGTGGTTTAGCTTCAATTGTTTCATCAAGAGTGACTACTGCGTACCCAGCAAATCTCTTTCCATTTTCTACAAAACTGCTTCCATCAGTGAACAGTTGCATGTCGTATTTGTCTAGGGGTATGTCTTTGAGGTCAGGTCTGCTGCTGTATACTTCATCCATTACTTGGAGGCATTCATGTTCCTGATCTTTTGGAGCATCTGGAAGCAATGTAGCAGGATTCAGGGTGGAAATTAGTTCCAAATGGACTCTCGGGTTTTCACGTAGCATAACTTGGTACTTGGTCATTCTTGCATTGCTGAACCAGTAATTGCCTTTATAGTCTAGAAGAGTCTGGACTGCATGAGGGACTTTCACAAAGAGTTCTTAGCCTAGTGTAAGCTTGTCAGCTTCAGCAACCAGGAGGTCAGTGGCTTCAAGCAACAAAGTCTTTAACTGGGTGACAACCTTAGTTTTGTTCTTCACTCCATATAATAGGGTCAGGCTCTGCACCTTTGGTGACTTGGTACAGAGGCTCAGTAATTCTCTTATTTGGCAATGAGTCTGTGGCTTGAGGGACACGGCAGACTGATTATATGCGTTCTGGATTGCACGCTCAGTTCCTGTAAGATGGAAGCCTGGATACTTGACACTGTGTCTGCAAATCTGTGCCTTGCGTCTTGAGATTTTGTAGCTTGCCTTGCATAAGATACTTAACAGTTCTTTTGTGCGCATTGAAACAATCTTCTTGAGTTGGTGGAGCAAGCATGAGATCATCAACATATTGTCATAGCGTATCTTTGTCTGGCTGAGAGTGATAGGCAAATAAGTCTTTGTTCAGTGTTCTCCGAGGATAGCAAAACCTTGAGGGAGGCATATCATTTGATGTTTGGAGCCATTCTGGGCGTTTTCCCACTGAAAGGCAAACCATGGCTGATTCGCTGGAGCCAAGCAGATACAAAAAAACCGCATCTTTTAAATCAAATGTAGAATTCTGTGTTGCCGGGTATCAGAGCTAGGAGATTACACTCAATTGGGTCAAATCCATATAAAGTCACTGTGGCAGAATTACTGCTCTTAAATCCTGGACAGGTCGGTACTCTTGGGTATTCTCTTTCTGCACTGGCCGTAGCGAAGTATTCCATGAAAACACAAAACTTTAGGAAAATTGTGTTTTAAACAGATGTTCAAGGTGGGCTTGGATGTGTTGTCAAGCTTTTTTTTTTTTTGTGGGATGTGGTAAATACACATTTTATAACACGTTTCTCTTTTCTCATCATCAACTTCTTTGTGTATTCCACATTTTACTTGTCTTTTCTATTTAGTTTTCAATTTTCTCAAACTTATCTAACGTCTGCAGTATTTTTTCTATATCTGTTGCCTTTCGCAGATGTCACTAATAGCCCATCCCTCCCCACCTTTTTCTCCTTCAGTGTATAAGGGAAGGGGCGGTTTGGGTTTAGGCTTCAGACTTTTTTAGAATCAGCAGTCTCTTCCTATTTTTAGCCCTTTTAATCAATGATCTCAGTAGGGGCACACCCGAAACCACATAGACACTGTACACACCATATCCCAATACACACAACAGGGATTACATACATAGATCATTTTCATCGTAATGCATACAAAACGAAAGAGCATCTAAACCCACTATACACATATATAGCATTTATACAGACTGGACAGCACATATACATTGTGCCCTAAACACAGACACAGCACATATATGCATTAATTTCCTGCAATAATACTAACACATTGCGCCTCATTGCCTGAAACATCCGGACACAATGTATATCTTTCTCACATATAGCCTAGATTATATAAAACTATTTCGATTTAGAAACATAGAAACATAGAAAAATGTCGGCAGATAAGAACCTTTCGGCCCATCTAGTCTGCCCAACCACATGGACACTCTACCTGGATTTATCTTCTGTCTAGGATAGCCCCATGCCTATCCCATGCTTGCCCAAACTCAACCACTGCATTGGCCTCTACCACTTCTACTGGAAGGCTGTTCCATGTATCCACCACCCTCTCAGTAAAATAATGCTTTCTGATGTTACTTTTAAACCTTTGCCCCTCTAATCTAAGACTATGTCCTGTTGTTTTGCTACTTTGTTTCCTTTTAAACAAGACAGACCTAACCTAATATATCAACACAAAATATAAACCTACATCTCGCAATCAACAGACTACATTCATTCTAAATTCGCTGCACAGACACATAAATCATTAATTCCTTTGTTCATCAAGGAGCTGACTCCCTCCCTCCCCTTTATTTTAAGAAAGGGGGAGAAACAAATGCAGAGAATCTCATTACTCTCAGCCATCACACACTCTAGATTAACATCCAACCCTTATTATAAAGATAGATCAAAAATAAACAACATATATACACTCGATTAGTTTCTTTTCTCGTTTGGCAGCTATGGGACATGTAGTTCCCTGTTCATTCTACCATATAACCTTCTAGATCACCATCTGATCCATTGATCATCTCCTTTCCTTCTGGCCTGGGGGGAAGTGGGGGCTCAGAGACTCCTGCAGATCATCACACAGGGTTTGTTATTTATCTATGTCTAATTATTCCCTCACTCATGTTTATATTTATTTAAGGGCATACCTTCCTTTCTTTGCCCTGCTAACATAAACAATTTTTTTTTTTTTTTTTACACAGTACCTCCAAATATCTATATATGGATGCTTACAGCTAATACTTAAGGTGCTGCACAGTTTCAATTGTAATTTAGTGCACCACCATATGCAGTAGCGGTGATCACCTGTGTAACAAGTATTAAGTATTATTCAATTTTTACTTGACCATTTTCTTAATGAGGGTTAATGAACAGAACCCCTCGTGTAAACGAATGCTTACAGCTAGTACTTAAGGTGTGGCCACACCAAGGTTATGTCAGCATTTTCATTTACTGCTTACAAGCAACTTCAAGGTCAATCTGGTGTTAATACTAATCAATTAATTATTTATGTATAGTGGCCATCAATTGCGTTCACTGTGTGCATATATTTAAAACGCTATTCTTGACATAACTCATTATGCCTGAATAGGCATCCAATTTGTCTAATGTTCACCTTTATCAAATGGTTTGTACCACTCTCTTCTATCCCACTTTGATAGTTCATTAATTGGTGACCATATCCTTTATGCTAATTTAGCCTGATCCCTTTAGTGGGGCTCACACATTTACTATCCTTGTGAGAACCTCGTTATTTGGTTTATGTAGGCCAATTATAATCATCGAGTCTAATTAGCATATTGTCAGAAGTATTTTTGTGCCAAATCATTATCTAATACCTGATGTTATATATGCTATATATACATTAAACCCAATACGCACTATCAGTGTTACTGGTGGACGCACCAGTCACTTGATTCATAACAATAATTTTGCTAATCTTATCTATTTTGTTGTCACATGATATCACTTTCAATTATGTGGGTCTAAACGTTTAATCTAAACAGAATTGATTAAATAATCGTGGTCAAAGTTTGACAACTGTTTTTCATTTTTAATTGTATTAATAAAATTAATTGTTTTAATAATAGGACTTTTTCCTCGTAAGGGGATTTGATTATCATAATCTATATATGGATACTGATCTGGGTGGCCATATCTCCTGGTGCCCCGGGAGTACATTTTCTGTATTATCTCAGGGTCTATAGATCCTGTTCTGGCTATTCAGGGACTAACACCGGACAGATTATTGTATACAACAGTTTTAATTTTTCTTTACTCAATTCCATACCATAATGATGTCTCATACAGCACTTCAAAATTGTGCATCATATATTCTAAGGGTGTTTGCCCATTCTTCACTTTCTCGGGTTTAGATTATTACCCACGGTTTCTTCTGATAGTGGGTTTCTCAAACTGGGGAGCCAGGGCTGTCTTGTGGGGATTCCCTCTATCTACTAATCGTGATGACATAGCATGTTGCACAGCAGAATACATTTTAACATTATTTGGTTCTTTGATATCATGCCCCTCTCCTCCAGTCGCTGGACCCATTACCCATAGCTATTTTTTTGAAGCTTTTTTTTCCTTTCACTTTAATCATTTGTCTGATACTTCACGCAACAGTTCTCGCAAGGCGAGTAGGCACTCAATCACTTACAATCACTCAATCACTCAGCAATCACAACACGTACTGTATCAGATACATCTACCACAAAGTTCTATTCTTGCAGGTAACTTCTTCTCAGGGGGAACAAGTCCACTCTCCTGCATACTCAACATTAGATATAATACACATAAAATACAGACACTATATTTAGAAAAAAAACGTTCTTTTGTTGCAGACAGCTAGCTCTCAATCATTAAATACAAGTACCTACTGTAACATCAGTATATACTTAATACAAGTACCTACTGCAACATCAGTATATACTTCACCATCAGTATTTATTTACCCTACTGCAGGGGTTTATAGCATTTAGCACTTTAAGGGGTGATCAGTCCCTTTGTCAGGGATTAACACTTTCCTTAGTTAATCCGGACTGGCTTTAGAGCATCACAGGCTCTTGAGGCTCTACAGACCTCTCTATTCCTCGCTGGAGGGCAGTCTATCCCCAGCCCCTGTATCACACACAGATACAGAAATCTGGACTCTCTCCCTCCACAGCGCGGACAATTCTACAATTTTATACACTAATTGAAGCTAGCTGCTGTCATTATTCAACACACAAAAATTCAATTTGTTTAGTTACCCCCTTTCCGCTGCAGCGTCACCAGTTTCCTCGGCCTGTTCCTTTTCGTGGATTCTCGGTCAGGAGCGTGCCCCCAGCAGGTTGATGGTCCATAGAGCAAGAATATCTTGCTTGGCGCCTTTAGAGAATCAATCATGCCTGGAGCTGACACCTGCCGGATTCCACCGAAAATGCAGTAAATACTGCCGTTCAAACTTCCTTTGTGACCCAAAGCCCAAAATAAATCACCGGACGAGGCCTCAGAAATGTAACAGCAAATTCAGCCGGGAACCTGTGGGTGATGGATCGACCAAGGAAGCAGACGGAGGCCTTTGTTTCAAGGAAAATGGCGTTTATTCGGCTGGCACCTGCCGGACTCACGAAACAGATTGTAACTGTTCAAAATCATGAGTGACAAGAACATGTTCATGGATTCTTTTTATACATTAGTCCAAAAATACAATTCCCCTCCCATCATACCCAGATAGTCACGTGGCAGTTACCATATGTCTGAGTTAGGACCTAACTTTACACATGATGTCAGCTTTCCTCTTCATTCTCATTTTGGACATGCAACTATTTCTATTCTTGACGGTCAGCATTTCTATTTAGTTTTGCTGACAAACTGACTTCTTTTAAACACGCGGACTAAAATAGGGTCTCGAGCACTCAAGGACAGCAAGTTTATTTTAAAACACAAAATGAATGAACATCGAAATGGCAGATCACTAGATTAGTATAGTTTTAAGTTAAATCCCGAGAATTGCTATCTCAGTGTGTAGATTACATTACAGATATAGATCACTCATACCCCATCTAGTGGCCATTGTGAAAATTGCATGTTCCTGTTTCATGCTGAGGCCACGGTAATACAGTGTTAAACGGGTCTGCAAAGCACGATCAGGCCTCCAAAATTTATGGTGTATCTGCCCCTTCCCCCCTTCCCAAAACGAAAAAAAATAAATTGCTGGGCAAAATAAATTATCTGAGTGCCGGAACAGGCCTCCGCACCGCTGCATCAGGCCTCCAAAGTTTATTGTTTATCTATATATATAAATTTATTGTTTATATATCAATAAATTGATAGGGGAAAAACGGAGTGCTGGGACAGTTATTAATATCAATCATGTTAACTGTCCCAGCACTCCGTTTTCCCCCCTATCAATTTATTTCCTTTTGTTTAGGGGGTGGGGGGGGGGGAAGAGGGGACAGACAGACTGAACATAAACTTCAGAGTCCTGCTGTCCCAGCACTCTGTTTTCCCCCCAATCAATTTATTTCCCTTTGTTAGGGGAAGGGGCAGATAAACAAACTTTGCAGGCCTGATGCAGCAGTTCGGAGGCCTGTCCCGACACTCCGATAAGTAAGTTGCTGAGTGTCGGGACAGGCCTCCGAACCGCTTCATCAGGCCTGCAAAGTTTATAGTATGTCTGTCCCTTACCCCGCAAACTAACAAAAAACAAGTTGCTGGGCAAAATAAATTATCGGTAGTGTCGGGACAGGCCTCAGAGTCAGAACCGCTGCATCAGGCCTCCAAAGTTTATAGTATGTCTGTCCCTTCCCCCGCAAACTAACAAAAACAAGTTGCTGGGCAAAATAAATATTTTTTTTCGTTTGGGGGGGAAAGAGACAGCCAGAACATACGCACCTGCTTCTAGTGAGACGTGCCACTCCTTTATGACTAGCAGCCAGTCCCACGTGATCTGTCAGTCTCGCTGCGGTGATGCGCTGACTCGTGCGATGAACACGCACAAAGTGAGCGCCGGAGGCCGAGTTTGAAGCCACGGATGCCGTGATTCAAGCAGTATCAAGCCCAGATGCCGTGATTGAAGCAGTTTCAAGCCCGGATGCCGCGATTGAAGCGCCGGAGGCCGCATTTGCTGTCCCGCTGGAGCGGAAGTAGAGTATCGGGCGATTTTTGACGAGTACTCGTCAAAACGGTAGTATCGGCACCGATACTGGTATCGGTGCATCCCTATTAATAATGGTACGATTACTATGTTGCATTGAACAGGATTTATTGCTGCAGCAAATTACAACCTACATTGACTGAATTGCAGTTGATTGATCAATTTCATATACAATGGTGACTATTTAGTAACATTAATTGGTTTCTATAAAGGTGGCATTGTATGGTTTATATTACACTACATGCCTCCTAGTATTAGGAGTGTGGTATCTATATTAAGCGGGCCAATAAATGTGAATTGAAGGCATTTAGCCCTAAGAATACTACCCTTCAAACCATACTACAGCGTTATATGCTTATGGTCACCTCCTTGAGATTTTAAATGATAGTAAATGAGTGTTTTTATGAGGTTCTAATAAAGGTTGTTTGTGTTTCCTCAGTGTTGGAGGATAGTTTTTGGTTGTTTACTTTGACAGCAGCCGGTTGTGAGTGGACAGGGGTGATTGTATGTTACTTATGTTCTCCCAGAAATTTCTAGGGTTTGATGTTATTGTTTAGATTTTCATTGAAGTTTTGGGCTTTAGCCATTTTTGATTGTTTTGTGCATGCATTCTGCAATTTTCGGTATGTACAATGATCGTTCATGGATCCAGTACTCTTCAGGTTTGGCCACAGTAAATCTCTAAACTGGTACATTAGCGTAACATCAGCTGTAACCCAAGGGAGATGAGCCCCTTTAACTTGCTCTTTATGCAGCGGGGCATGGAAATTCCAGACTTGCAGGAGCTCGGACTGAAAGTATTCAATTGCACAGTCCAGGTCTGGGATTAGGTTTAGTCTGTACCATGGGAGCTGTTTGAGATCATTTAGGAAGGATTCAAGATTACATTTCTTGAAAGACATGGTGATTATTACCTTTTGGAGGACAGAATATCGGGAACCAAATATTGGCTGTCAGAAAGGGTGCTGATAATTGGTATCTGCTCTGAAAAAGTGATATAGGTTCGGGGCGTGTCCGACCGCCATGCTGGGAAGCCGCGAGTGAGGGGAGCTCCAGAGACCGGCGATCTAATCCACCTCAAGCGGCAGTTTAAAGCGGTGGATCCCAGCGATTCTGGGCACCAGCAGCTCCTGAAACCCGGGAGATCATAAAATGGTTCCACCTAAGGGGTCCCGCGGTCAGGATGGTGCAGGATCAGTCAGGAAAGTGAAGGCCCCAAATTTTCAAGATGGCGGCTCCCGCGATGTGCACTGGCCCAGCTCCATGGATGGCTCAGAGGAAGGTACACCGCTGCTCCCCTCTGGCTCCACTCCAGCTTCTGAGACCCAGAGCAGAGCGTTGCAAAATGATTTTAAAAACATAGTGGCTTATCTCCATAAAAATATCCATGATTTGGGTGACCGCACGGACCAGCTCGAGACCAAACCCGACGACCTTTGCCTGACACACAATGAACTAGTTGACGCTTTTAAGAAACTTAAGGCTTCCCATGAAACGTTTGGTGCAAAACTGGCGGACCTCGAGGATCGCTCCAGGCGTAATAATATTAGGATCAGAGGCGTCCCCGAACCTGTAAAATCCAACGGCCTGCGTGATTATGTCTTGCGACTATTACAAAGCCTACTGCCGGAGACCTCCGACACCGACTTGCAGCTGGATAGAGCCCACAGGGTTCCCAAGCCTAAACATCTGGCTCCCTCAGCGTCCCGTAATGTGTTGGTGAGAGTGCACTTTTTTCGAGTGAAAGAAGACCTGCTGACTTGAGCTCACAAGAAGACCCATTTTCAGAGATTATCTTTTTCCCTGACTTGTCCGCAGCCACGATGGCTAAGCGGCGTGAATTCAACTCTGTCACAAAGGTTCTTAGGAACCATGAGATCCTTGGGTTACCCAACAAAACTCCCGGTGTGGCGCCAGGGGAAACTGCATGTCCTGATGAAGTCCCTGTCAGGCCTACAGGCCCTTAAAGAATGGGCTCTTCTAGACAAATATACCCTGCCACGTCAGGCTCCACCATCACCACTGAAGGTCCACACAATGAAGTAAATACGGGCCTGTAATGATTGGGAATTAGCCGCATCTGGCTGTGATCTCCTTTCATGCCTTGATATACAACCTGGATTTCTGGCGGATGCTTCCAAAGAGGTGGAGACGACGATTTTCTGAGGACTCCGAGAAGGACTCTGACGCAATTCGACTTTCCCCCCTCCCCCCATGGCCATGGGACGAGCTGATAGTAGACCTCAACTCAAGGAGGCATACCTAGACGGAGCGACACCCGCTCCCATTTTATTTGGATTTCCTTTTTTTCTCTCCTTTTTTCCTTTCTTTTTCTGGACTACTGGTTCTCTTTTTCTTCGGTTCTTAGACCTCGCCCGGTTGGCGAGCTTCATGGAAATGCTGCTATACTATCGACTGATGGACGCCTTGTATAACACCCCTATATGAAACTATTTTCACTGAACGTAAAGGGACTGAATATCCCCCATAAAAGACACTCCCTCTATGCTGATCTCAAGTCTGTTTTCCCATATATTGTCTGTTTGCAGGAGACACACTTCAAAAGACGGCGCATCCCTTGTCTGTATTTGCCACAGTACTCCTCTCAAATACACGCAACATCACCAACAAAGTCCAGAGGGGTCTCAATCCTTAGGCTAGGGTCAGAAGAACGCAGTGCGAACGTGCATTTACCCGCACTTTATGATGGCCGTGGTAGTAGCAAATGACGTCCAACGCAGGCCCACACACGAAGCACGAAAGTTCGGCCGCGCAACGCAAGCGGCAAACTAACGCATTTTCGCAAGACCGTCGAACCGCTATTACTGACGTACAGAGTGCGCTGCGTCCACATAGCGGCGTGTGTGCGTGATTAGGAAACGTCAGACGCTGCTCATGTCCGGCCTACATAACGTCCAGACACCCAAAGTTTCCTGGTTTGGATCTGTATGAAATCACGGCCGAAATTGCGCATTGTATGACCGCTATCGCGTATTCTGTGAAAAAGTACGTCCATGCGTTCGGACGCACTTTTTTTACCGACAATGCGAAAAATGCGTTAGTCTGACCCTAGCGTTATTCATCAGCGAGTAGCCTTTCAACTCCTCCATAAGGCGGTTGACCCTAACGGCAGATTCCTTCGACTGGTTTGTTCTCTGAATCACACACTGTACACTATTTGCGAATATCTATTGCCCAAACGAATCGCAACAGTCGTTCCTGGGAAGGGTACTGTCTCGACAGGCGGGAATCTCCTCGGGCACACAACTCGTTTGTGGGGATCTTAACTTGTCTCTGGACATACCTGCACACGCGTCTAGGAGAGCGCGATCTGATGGCCTACAGAATGCGGCACTTCTGGCTGGACACCATTTGTTTCATGCGTGACGGCTACTTCACCCGGGTGAGGGTGACACCTTTTACGCTACAGCACATCAAGTGTATTCCAGAATTGACTGTCAAGGTTATTCAGAGAGAGATGAAAAGCAGGAGAATGACTGGAGAAGTGAAAATTATAGGTCAAAATAGCCAAACCAGAAAAATTCTCCCATTTATCTCACTTTCCAAATCATCTATTTTGACCTGGAATTTTCCATTCTCCAGTCATTCTCCTGCTTTTCACCTCTCTCTGAATAACCCCGAATGTCTTGGTTAAAGGTGAAACATTGAACCAAATACGAGGCTGCACAATAGGCTCTATTTCATGGTCCGATCACGCTCCTGTTACTCTTTGTATGTCTGAAAGTTATGACCCATGCGCTAAAGCCCTGTGGCGCCTCCATGAATCTCTGCTCGCACATGCGGAGGTGCGGGAAGAGATTCACCAGCACCTAGTTAATTACTTTGTGGAAAATGTTTTGCCCGAGGTGTCAGTGCGAACGGTCTGGCAGGCTCACAAAGCGGTAATATGGGGTATCTTGATTAAGTGGGGGGCCCGATTTAAGAGGCAAGACACCGAACAGCGACTGGTGTTCTTAAGGGACATTGCCCAGGCTGACCCTAATCACAAAAGACTGCAGACAGCGACCTCCCTGGCCAGGGTGACTGACTTGCGCAAGCAGCTTATAGATATGGATAAACTAGACTACTCTTGGGCGACCAGGCGACTGAAGGCTAAATGCTACATTTATAGTAATAAAGTGAGTAAAATGTTAGCTAATAAATTGAGGGCAAAGAGCCAGTAAATCCCGCATACCACAGATGCTAGATGCACAAGGTAACCTCCAATTTCAACCAAGGCGCATAGCTGAATGCTTTGCCGATTACTAAACGGCACTGTATAATCTCGGCGGCAATACGGAAGTACATATACCGACTTTACCTGACATTGTCCCCTATCTGCAGGGTCTTCACCTCCCTACGATTACCGAGGACGTGGGCGCATGGCTGTTAACGTCAATTACATTAACGGAACTGCTCTCTGCCCTGATCTCTTCCAGAGGGTAAGGCCCCAGGACCCGACGGATTTACCACAAAATATTATAAATGCTTTGCGGATGTCCTTAACCCCCACTTGTTAATGCTTTACCACGACATGTTCACTAATGGCCACCCTCCTGGGGAGTGACTGAACGCCCTTGTGGTGACATTGCCTAAGACTACTATCCCATCCCAGTTGTGCTCCCTATACAGACCCATTTCGTTATTGAATGTTGAAACTAAACTCTACGCCAAGATCATTGTGAATCGCTTGTCAGAGGTATTTTCGCGATTAATAGCAGATGACCAAGTGGGCTTTATTAAGGGAAGACAAGGACCAGCTAACACTATAAATACCCTATCCCTTATGGACCAGGTTACTCGCTACCGCCAACCGACGTTACTGTTCTCCCTAGGCGCCGAAAAGGCATTTGACCGGGTTAATGGCTTTTCCTCTGGCATGTGCTTCTCAAATTTAACTTCCCTGCCCCCTTCATAACTGCTATTTTCTCACTGTACACCCAACCCCGGGCCAAAATTTTACACGCCGGCTTTGCATCCAGGGAGATTACTATCTCCAACGGGACGAGGCAAGGCTGCCCACTTTTGCCCTTACTTTATGCCTTAGTGCTAGAACCCTTGGCACAAGCCATCCGCGAGTCCCAAGCGATTCGGGTGGGTGGATGTGGGTCCCTTACAGTGTAAAATGAGCCTCTTCGCGAACGACCTCCTGCTATTGCTGACGGACCCATCCTCATCCCTCCCCGCTCTACACTCCGTATTGGAGGAATATAACAGAGCATCCTTTCATAAGATAAACATTACGAAATCACAAGCGCTACCTTACCTGGTCCCAACGGACGTCTTATCCCCTGTACGTGCTTGCTTCCCTTATGAATGGAGATCCTCCCATCTTAAGTACTTGGGTGTTCAGTTACCATTTTCAGGTCCCGATCTATTTTCAATACAATTACAAACCATTACTCTCTGAGATAAAGCCGCCTTTGCCATAAATGGTTGGGGTTGGAGGTATCCTGGGTGGGTCGTATGGTGACATTGAAGATGTCGCTGCTCCCGAAGCTGCTTTACCTTTTTAGGGCCATGCCTGTGCGGCTACCGAAGGGTTATCTCCAATCCCTCCAGAGGTGCTCTCGAGGTTCATCTGGAGGGGCAAAAGGCCGAGAGTGCGACTAGCTTTACGCACTGATGGTTAAACATTGGGATAGCAATGCGGCTAAGCTGACCAACTTCCACCCCCTTCCCATGGCGTCCCCTCTCTCATCTCTCTGTTCTCTACTGCCTGTTCTCTACTACCCAGCTCCTTGGATACAGTGCGCGGTGTCCCGGGTTTGCCACTTGTTCACACAAGACAGCCTGAATAGCTTCTCCCAGTTTACTGCCAAATACCCAGTCCCAGCCAGCCTCTGGTTCTCCTACAGATGACTACAATCCTACCTCACGACTTGGAACTTGGGGGGGGGATTTCAACAACCAGAGGCTTTCTTATCCCCATTTGAATTGAAACGCTCCCAGACTACGGACAGGAAAGGTATGATATTGCTATGCTATAAAAGCCTACTCCTAGCTGCTCCTATTAAACGTTGGGGTTCCAGATGGCATGGGAAAAGGACATTGGGAGGGAATTACCAACAGAGTCATGGGCGATCTGCTTTGAAGGAGATAATGGGAAATTTAGATGTGCGTCTTTGGGAGAGGCCCGAAAGAAACTACCATACAGGTGGTACTTGACACCTGACAGAGAGTGCCACATCACCGCGGGAGTGACACCCACATGCTCATATTTTCACATTTGGTGGGCCTGCCCTAAAATGGAGGTCTGGTGGAGAGAGGTTGCGCAACTGAGCTCTCACATTATTGGCAGCACCGGGGACCCCCACCTCCTGCTTCTTCAACTCTTTCCTAAACCCTTCTCCCGACATCAGAAACTCAATATATGCTGGCTCATATATTGTCAGTCTCCTCACTTCTGGTGGCGGCTATGTGGAAGACAGATGAGGTTCCTCCCATTTCCGCTGTAACGGACCGTTTGACAGACTTCAGACTACTTGACAGCATGTCCCGCAGGGTGGCAGGGACGAGAACCTCTCAGAGAAACTTTTGGTTCATATGGGATGAATACTTGCTCTCCCGCACTCGGGTAGACTGAAGGCCCACGCTATGATGGTATTTACAACCGCTTCATTTACTCTTGAACTGCTTCTTGTTCTTTCTCTCCTTTTCTTCTCTATTTCTACGTCTTCTCTCACACTTTCTTGTTACAATGTGTTACTGATTGCTTACGCTTATGTACCGAAGCTGAATAAAAACTTTCAATGGAAAAAAAAAGTGATATAGGTCTATTCCTACCATAAATGCATTATAAAGTTTGTCCTCGTGTTGACTTAATGTTCCTGCTTCATCCTATCTATCCTCTCTGTTGGCAGATTCATAGGGATTGCCCGAGTCTTAGTTATGTTTCATCTGTAGTAGGATACTTTGCCATATTCTGCAATCTCCTTTTTTTACAATGTGTTGAGAGAAGTATGTGTTACTTATGTTCCCTCAGCTCATATGTGCACCTTTTATATCTGTAGACTGTCTCATTGCTTGTGCCAATGGTGCCAGAGCATATAGTAGCGGTGACAATGAGCACCCTTGCATGAAAGAAACTCGCGACAGCCTGGAGGTCTGTGGTGAACACTGATGTAGCCTACATACGTTATAGGATTTATTGTATAGAAAATGTTATCCTCTCAATGGTTGTCTATAGGAATTTGTACTTCACCCTCTCAAGGGATGTCTGGAAATTTAGGCCTTTCTTCTACAGGAATTCCATACGTTGAATCCATTATAGAAGATAAAGCATACAGAGTCAGAAAGTCTTTGCAAGTTTGGTGGTCATAGCTTGAACTTCTTGGAGTTACTATCTGAAATTTTGCTCCCAGAAGAAGATTAATTAGAAAGGATTTGAGGGCAACTTTTATTGTTGACTTGACAAATCTTAAAGATTTAAATAGTTTCAGAAGTCTGAACATTTTCCGATCAAGTCAAACATTCAACAATAGAGTGTTGCAATTCACTTAATCATCCACATCTAACAACTACTGTATAATTGCCACCCTAGTAGAGGATGCTCATGAGTTTCAGAATGGTCAGTTGAGGCACTCCTCATGGTGGTTATATTACTTTTTAGGATGAATAAGATGGCAACATTTTGGCTAAAACACATGTCTTTATTAAGCCCAAACGTACGTCAGACCAATACCTTCCTTTTTTACCTAAGGTGTATTTGCAGCATTGACCAACCAGATTTAAACCATGTCACTTAAGAGCATTATCAGGGTTATTCAAAGAGAATTGAAAAGCCACCGCACGTTCGGTGACTTTTTCGTTCTCTTCAATTCTGTACGATTTGGCGATCCCATTTCGGCCACCCTGCGGTATATTCAGCAAGCACCACAGGGCCGCCGAAATGCAGGGAAAAGTCGCCGCAAACCCGCCAAAAACTCACTGCAAAACGAGGGCGAACGCACACTGAAACCTGCAAAAACATCTGGAATAACCCGCCAAAAACAACTGAAAAACCTGAGCAGGAGCCGATCACACGCAGCGCAGCCGCCGGAAAAAGCCGACACCGCAGACGAAGGAGGTGAAGAAAAAAAAAACAGTCCGCTTGAATGTTTGAAAAGTGAAACGCTGTTTGCAAACAAACTACTGAGCGAAAAATGTCTGAAATTTACATATGAGGTCCAAGGAATGATAATAAAAAGGGCTGTTACAGAAAAAAGAACAAACGTTTTAAAAAAAAAATTCAAAAAATCGGCAAACATTTTTGGGCAAAAAAATCCTGGAAAATGCTTAAAATATCCCAAAAAATCTAAAAATAAAGAGACTTTTTACTGCAGAATATTATAATGAACGATTTATTAGATATTGAATTAAAACGGTAATATTTTTAACATTGGAGCCTATGGGATTCGTCTGAATAAACCTGCCGGATTAAACCACCGAATGACAGGGCATTTCGGGAACCTTTCACTGCTAGTTTTTGCTCTCTGAATAGCCGAAGCATTGCTTCTCTATGGAGATTTCACTGCCCTCGAACAGGCACCGTATGTGCAGGCAATTTGCCAAGATTCGGCGAATTGCCTGCTCTCTGAATAGCGGAATGGCCAGGAAAGGTAACCGTACACTGAATTTCAGCGTTCGGTTACCTTTCTCCAGCAATTTGATTCTCTTTGAATAACCTTGTATGTTTTGAATTCAGTGCAAAGTTCTTATTTGTAATGCTTTATATACTTAAGTTATCTTACCTGTCCCGCCCCTTTTAATTCCTATTTGTACAATAATCTCTAGAATGCAATATTTCATTTCACATTTTTGCTCACTTGTACATGACATTTCTAGTTTCAAAACACTTCAATATTTGCTTTTCTATGTCAAAATCTCTGATCTATGCTTTAGTTGCCAGTTGATTGCACAGTGGCAGATGTGATTATATATTAATGTAGATACTCGAGTATACCGCTAGATTTTGGTGACAAAAATTTACCTTAAAATTGATGGGGTTGCGTTATATTCGAGACCTCTGCATCGCGTGTAGGAAGAAGAAAAAAAAACTTGACTTAGAAACATAGAAAAATGTCGGCAGATAAGAACCTTTCGGCCCATCTAGTCTGCCCAATTACATGGATACTTTACCTGGATTTATCTTTTGTTTAGGATAGCCTTATGCCTATCCCATGCTTGCTTAACCCTTTCACTGCTGAAGACGTGTGGGGCACGTCCTCATTGATGCACGTTACATGCTGAGGACGTGCCCCACACGTCATCAGCTGTGCGGGACCCCCGGCGGAGATACTCACCTCTCTGTCCGGGGTCCCGCGGTGTTCTGACTTCAGCGTCCTCAGACGCTGAAGTCAAGCTCCTCCCGGCGTAAATGACGTCATCGCGCCAAGCGTAATGACGTCATTTCCAGGCGACCCCCCCCCCCCGCAATGCCGGGAGATAGCCTGGAAGGGAGGGGGGATCCGTTCGGATCCCTCTCCCTCCCGATCGGAAAGGAGCAGCGCCAAAAGCCAGGCACCGCTTAAAAGGGGAGAGTCTCCCCTTTTAAGCGGTGCCTGGCTTTAACCCCTCAAGTGCCGGGTTGCACTTCAGCGGCGCTGAAGTGCAGCCTAGCTCCGGTGGGGGCCGCCATCTTGGATGGCGGCTCCACCCCCGGGTCTCCCCTCCCTGCCTGATGTCATCTTGCATAGCGTGATGACGTCAGATAGCCGGGGAACCCCTAGCTGCCAGGGGATTTCCCAAGGAAATCCCCTGGTGGAGATATGGGGTTCTTGTGAACCCCGATATCTCCAGAACCGTGGCAGCTAGGGGGTCATGGAGGGTGTCATTTGAAAGGCCTGAGCATGGCCTTTCGAATGATACCCAACATGACTAGGTACAAAGTAAAAAAAAATAAAAATACATAAATTTAAAAAAAAACATGTTTTTTTTGTGTATTGTTTTATTAATGCAGCAATATTGTTCACATTTCAATTATAATGTGAACAATGATGCTGCACTAATGATTTTTTTCTATGGGGTGCGTTTGCTAAAAATCACGTAAATCCCCCACAAAATGTAACAAGTCCCCATTTCAAATTTTTGTACAAGCGCACCCCATAGAAAACATAACCGCAAATGCTCATGTAATAAAATGTGAAAAAAAACACTTTACACACTGCAGATGATTACAAACTAAATTGTTATTGTATTTTTTGTTATAATATACAGACAGGACATGACGTATACATATAAAAATGATATATTCTGAATCTGCGGAGTCTGCCGGAAAGAACGATATATAATATGTCTGGGTCATTTATTAAAATATGGCTTCAAATCGCGTTTAAACATGATGAGCGAAAGCGGTAAAAATTAGCTCAGCACACAGCGGTGAAATGCCTCAGCAGTGAAGGGGTTAAATTCAATTACTGTTTTGGCCTCTACCACTTCTACTGGAAGACTGTTCCATGTATCCACCACCCTCTCAGTAAAATAATGCTTTCTGATGTTACTTTTAAACCTTTGCCCCTCTAATCTAAGACTATGTCCTCTTGTTTTGCTGTTTTGTTTCCTTTTAAATATACTCCCTTCCTCTACCTTGTGGATTCCCTTTACATATTTAAATGTTTCTATCATATCTCCTCTGTCTTGTCTTTTTTCCAAGCTGTACATGTTAAGAGCATTAAGCCTTTCCTGGTAACTTTTCTCCTTCAAGCCGTACACCATTTTAGTAGCCCTTCTCTGAACTCTCTCTAAGGCTAAGGTCAGACGAAAGCAGTTTTAACGTGCGTTTAGCCCCACGAAATCACGGCCGTGCTAGCAGCAAATGACGTCCAATGCCGGGGAACATACGACGAACGGCCGCACGACAGTTCGTCCGTGCAACGCAAGTGGCAAACGAACGCATTTTTTCGAGAACGTCAAACCGCTACTACTGACGTACAGAGTGCGCTGCGGCCGCATAGCGGCGTGTTTGCGTGATTGGGAGACGTCAGACGCTGCACACGTCCGGCCAACATAACGTCCAGACGCAAAAAGGATTTTATTGATGGTCCGTACAAAATCACGTACGAAAATGTGCATCGTATGACCGCTATCGCGTATTCCGTGAAAAAATACGTCCATTCGTTCGAACGCACTTTTTCACGGACAACGTGAAAAATGCGTTCGTCTGACCCCAGCCTTAGATGTCTATATCCTTCTGGAGATACGGTCTCCAGTACTGCACACAGTACTCCAAGTGAGGTCTCACCAGTGCTCTGTACAGTGGCATGAGCACTTCCCTTTTCCTACTGATAATACCTCTCCCTACACAACAAAGCATTCTGCTAGCATTTCCTGCTGCTCTATTACATTGACTACTTACCCTTAGATCCTCTGAAATAATAACCCCTAAATCCCTTTCCTCAGATGTTGAGGTTAGGACTGTATCAAATATTCTATATTCAGCCCTTGGGTTCTTACGTCCCAGGTGCATTATCTTGCACTTATCCACATTAAAACTCAATTGCCACAGCTCCGACCATTTTTTAGTTTACCTAAATCATTTGTCATTTGGCTGATCCCTCCAGGAACGTCAACCCTGTTGCAAATCTTTGTGTCATCAGCAAAAAGACATACTTTTCCATTAATACCTTCTGTAATATCACTAATAAAAATATTAAATAGAATGGGTCCAAGTACTGACCCCTGAGGTACCCCACTAGTAACAAGACCTTGCGCCGAATAAACTCCATTTACCACAATCCTCTGTTGCCTGTCACTCAGCCACTGCCTAATCCATTCAACAATATTGGAATCCAAGCTCAAAGATTGCAATTTATTGATAAGCCTTCTATGCGGAACAGTATCAAAAGCCTTACTGAAATCTAAATAAGCAATGGATCCCAAGTCTCCCTGACTATCGGCGGATGACGCAGTGGTTGAGCCTGCCTGCTGGAGCAGGAGCTCAGAAAACACCTCCCTGCGTGCTGGCTATTGGTGAATGATTCACTGTGTGGTCATCTCGTTCCGCCGGCCATCTTATCGCAAGTAAGAAGATGGGTGGCCAGCGGCTTCATATTTAGTAACAACTACAATCATTCTAGAGCAGAGCACCCTGGTCTGAAGGGTAGCCTGACTGTGTTAAGGAAACCTGGAGGGATTTTAATGGTTTCCCAGTACAGTATGCTTTTATACTTTTGCTCCTCGTGATATGTTAGTCTTAAGTATTCTCACATTTCCATAATAAATCTCTATCCATCGTGTTCTATTCGGGTCACAGTATGCTCGAGTATCTATGGTAATTGTTACTTAACCTCCCTGGCGGTAGTTCCCGAGTGTAACTCAGGGTTAAATTTCACTACCATGAACGGTAACCCTTAGCCACACTCGGGCTGGATGCATACCCATCTCCTCCTGGCTCCCTCGCTGTCCCCCGCAGTGTGATCGCGAGGACTTGCTTCATGGTAAGGCTCCCTGCGAGTCACACGATGCAGGGAGGCGGGACCAGCAGCAAACTTAGAAAAATATAATTTTACACTGTATAATCCAAAGTGTAATGGTTATGAACGGCCACTAGGTGGCAGTACAGGATAAGAAATAGACCATACATCCTCTCACCCTTGTTTACAGACAGATTTCAGTGTTTTTTGTTGTATTTTATTGAATATCATTTATTTGCATTATTTTGGATAATTATTTTTGGGATAATAAATTCTGTTGTGTTTCAAACTTTATTGGACTCAGCGTATTTACTATTTTATTTATTTATTTATATATTTATAAAGGATTTTACCAGTAAGGACTCTTGATTTCACGGATTTCAGTGCATGATTCCTAATTCTTAAAGGCTAAATACAGTGGCAAGAAAAAGTATGTGAACCCTTTGGGATTATGTGGAGTTTTGCATGAATTGGTCATAAAATGTGCTCTGATCTTCATCTAAGTCACAACAATTTGAAAAACACAGTCTGCTTAAAATAATACAACACAAACATGTTTTCATGTGTTTATTGAACATAACATGTAAACATTCACAGTGCACGGTGGAAAAAGTATGTGAACCCTAAGCCTAATGACTTCTCCAAGAGCTAATTGGAGCCAGGAGTGAGCCAACAATATTATTGGATGTGTTGCTGAAAGCTGTCCTGCCCTTTAAAAACACACTAGTTTTGGGTTTACTGGTTTCAAGAAGCACTGCCTGATGTGAACCATGCCTCGCAGAAAAGAGCTCTCAGAAGACCTACGATCAAGAATTGTTGACTTGCATGAAGCTGGAAAGGGTTACAAAAGCATCTCCAAAAGCCTTGATGTTCATGTGTCCACATTAAGACAGACTGTCTACAAATGGAGAAAGTTCAGCACTGTTGCTACTCTCCCTAGGCGTGGTCATCCTGTAAAGATGACTGCAAGAGCACAGCGCAGAATGCTTAATGAGGTAAACAAGAATCCTAGAGTGTCAGCTAAAGACTTACAGAAATATCCGGCACATGCTAACATTTTTGTTGAAACATCTACAATAAGGAAAACATTAAACAATAATGGAGTACATGGGAGGACACCACAGAGGAAGCCATTGCTGTCCAAAAATAATATTGCAGCATGTTTGAAGTTTGCAAAATAGTACCTGGATGTGCCACAGCACTACTGGCAAAATATTCTGTGGACAGATGAAACCAAAATTGAGTTGTTTGGAAAAAGCACACAACACTATGTGTGGAGAAAAAAAGGCACAGCACACCAACATCAAAACCTCATCCCCACTGTAAAACATGGCGGAGGGAGCATCATGGTTTGGGGCTGCTTTGCTGCCTCAGGGCCTGGACGGATTGTTGTCATTGATGGAAAAATGAATTCCACAGTTTATCAAGACATTTTGGAGGAAAACATAAGACCATCTGTCCGCCAACTGAAGCTCCGCAGAGGATGGGTGGTGCAACAGGACAATGACCCAAAGCATACAAGTAATTCAATAAAAAGAATGGCTTCAACAAAACAAAACACGCCTTCTGGAGTGGCCCAGTCAGAGTCCTGACCTCAACCCGATTGAAATGCTGTGGCATGACCTTAAGAGAGCGATTCACACCAGACATCCCAAGAATATTGCTACACTGAAACAGTTTTGTGAAGAGGAGTGGTCCAAAATTACTCCAGATCGTTGTGCAGGTCTGATCTGTAACTACAGGAAACGTTTGGTTGAGGTTATTGCTGCCAAAGGAGGGTCAACCAGTTATTAACCCCTTGTGGACCGCTGACGTACCATGTACGTCCTGCCCACGGGTCTCCCTTAGACCCACGGACGTACAAGGTACGTCAGCGGCGCCTAACCCCCCTCCCGCCCGATACTTACCTCCCTCGCTGGATCCCTCGCAGATCTGGCAGGGAGGAAGCCTTCCCTCCTGATTTGCATGGGCCGGCGAGCTCGATGACGTCACCACACTGCGTGGTGACGTCATCACCAGGCGCCCCCATTGAAATCAATGGAGGGGAGGTGGCTCCTTCGGAGCCCTCTATCTCCCCAACTCCCGAACCATTGAAGCTAGGGAGATGCTTTTTGCACCGCTGGAAAGGGGAGAGTCATTAACCATTTTGCTGCCAGATCACGTTTCGGCGCTAATTCGAACCTGGACGGTGGCTGACATCTTGGATGTCAGCCAAGCCTCCAGGTCACCCCCACCCACTGACAACCTCACCATATGTGTGAGGATGTCAGTGGGCCAGTTAACCCTCTAGCTGCCATTTAGAGATAAGGGGATCCTAAGGATTCCTCTATCTCCCGATCCGTGGCAGCTAGATGGTCATATTTGACATCATTGGAGATCATGGCCTTTCCAATGATACCAAACATGACCAGGTTTGGTTTAAAAATAAAAAAATGTTTTTTTCAAAAAAAGTTTTTTTTGTTGGGGGGGGGGGGTTAGTTAAATAGGACCTAGGCTGTTATCTCAAAATAATTAGCACAAAATGGTCAGAATGAGCGCAGTGCACATAGGTGAACTGGCTCAGCAGTGAAGGGGTCAAAAAGCAAAAACATGTAAAAATTGGGTATTTCTAGTCTCGGGACAAAATTTTGAAACTAATTAGCTGGTGTCTTTTTTGGTGGTTGTAGATTTTGGGGATTAAATTACGAAAAAGTGTGTTTTTACAATTTTTTTCATCATATTTGTTTTTATCGTAAATTATTCGATATGATGGAAATAATGGTATTTCTAGAAAGTCCATTTAATGGCGGGAAAAACGGTGTATAATATGTGTGGGTTGAATAAACGAGTAAGAGGAAAATTTGACGTAAAAACAGCAGCGGTCACTAAAAGACGGATTTGTGTAAAACCGCCCGGTCACTAAGGGGTTAAGTCCAAAGGTTCACATACTTTTTCCACCCTGCACTGTGCACATGTTCTGTTCAGAGAACAAAAACGAGCAGTGAAAGGTTCCCCTAATGCCCTGCCATTCGGTGGTTTAATTCGGCAAGTTAATTCAGGAGAATCCCATAGGCTTCAATGTTAAAAAAATTCCCATTTTAATTCAATATCTAATAAACCATTCAATATAAAATTCTGCAGTAAAGAGTCTCTTTATTTATAGATTTTTTAGGATACTTAAAGCATTTTTCTGAATTTGTTTTATTTTAAAATGTATTATTTTTTTTTTTTTTAAAGTTTACTTATTTTTTCTGTAACAGTCCTTTTTATTATCATTCCCTGGACCTCCTGTGTAAATTTCAGACATTTTCGCTCAGTAGTTTCTTTGCAAACAGCATTTCATTTTCACACATTCATACAAACTATTTTGCTAATTTATTCACTGCGGTCTCAGCTGCTTCGGCTGTGTGTGATCGGCTGCTGCTCGGGCTTTTTACGTGGTTTTCGGCAGGTTAATCCAGATGTTTTTGTGGCTTTTCGGCGTGCATTCGCTGGGTTTTGCGGTTCGTTTTCGTCGGGTATGTGGCAGCTTTTCCTTGCAATTCGGGGACCCTGTGGTGCTTGCTGAATACACCGCAGGGTCACCGAAATGGGATCGGCAAAAGGAACCGAATTGAAGAGAAAGAAAAGTCACCGAACGTGCGGTGACTTTTCGAATCTCTTTGAATAACCCTGATAATGTTTGTGTTGTATTATTTTAAGCAGACTGTGTTTTTCAAATTGTTGTGACTTAGATGAACATCAGAGCACATTTTATGACCAATTCATGCAAAACTCCACGTAATCCCAAAGGGTTCACATACTCTTTCTTGCCACTGTATTTACAAAAACATGTTTCCTTTAAAAAAAAATTTAGACGCTAAATTTTGAAAAAAATAGACCGCCAGGGAGGTTAAACAATAAGAAAAAAATCGTGGCAAATTTTCCTTTTGGGTTACTTGTCTGCATGCTCTTGTTTATGACAAAGTGGAAAAACGTTGGTAAACATTTTCTGCTGTATGCAACAATTGAGTTTTAACATCTTACATTTATTTTTATGATGTGAAATAGGTAATAAATAATGCATGTGCCACACAAGCAATCATCAGTATTTTGCTGAACACCCCACATCCTGATGTCCATTTGGGAGAGACGCTGTCCGAATTCAGAGAATTCACCCAAAGCTTTGATGGAGCGGTAAGTCATTACTACATCACTATTTTAGAGGTTGTAATTTTAATTCTATACTTAATTATGATATGTATAAGACTTGCCTAGAAAAGCAAACAATAGCTGGCCACTTTATTAGGCATATTTGGTGGCCTAAAAGGAAAAATAGCAAGAAAAAATGAACAGGTGCCCAAACTTGTGCTACCACCAACCAACCAATGCCAGCCAGAAATTTAGTGGTTTCCCCCAAACCAGTAAACAATGAAGAAAATGATACGTATCTGGCGGCGCGAAGACAATCGCTAATTGGTGGCTGACGGTTCCCTTAGTTGACAAAGATCCATATGGAACATGTAAAGAAAAATATACAATATATAGTGCAGGTTGTTAAATACACAAATTGAATGGTCATGTGATGTTCCACTCAGCCAGTATTTTATTTATGTTTTAATAAATATTTTTAAATTTAATTTCCCTACTGTTCCGGATTTCTTTTGGATTTTGGGATACTTGGTTTCCTGAAAGAGGTTTTTTCGGGTTTTACCTATGAAAGAAACCCTGAGGCGTCTACACCAAGAGCTGGGTCCACAGCTCCATCATATGTGAGTTGATTAGACCTAATCTTTACTCCCAATTCCTTGAAAGACCTGCACAAGGAAGCTGTCTTGTTTCTCTTTCCATATCCAATCGATGCAAGTCTTGCTGTAAATTCTATAAGGTGTGGGTCACCTTTAGAAGTGGAGAAGTCAAGCACCCAAGAGCCTTGATCCACTCAGAGCCAGTGCTTGGGCTCTTCAATACCTGAGTGGAACATCACATGACCATTCAATTTGTGTATTTAACAACCTGCACTATATATTGTA
Organism: Leptobrachium leishanense; assembly: GCA_009667805.1. Classification (NCBI taxonomy): domain Eukaryota; kingdom Metazoa; phylum Chordata; class Amphibia; order Anura; family Megophryidae; genus Leptobrachium; species Leptobrachium leishanense. The sequence continues at coordinate 103,225,382 of CM019070.1, read as the reverse complement.
TATTTTTCTTTACATGTTCCATATGGATCTTTGTCAACTAAGGGAACCGTCAGCCACCAATTAGCGATTGTCTTCGCGCCGCCAGATACGTATCATTTTCTAAAAGGAAAAATGGTTATACTCCGTGGCGCTAGATATACACGTTTAAGGATTTTCTATATTCCCACACTGTGGTGCTCCCGTCACCAGAACAAATTGCAAAATGTGAAGTAAAGAAATGGGGACAGCGCTTCAACTTTACAGGATGCAGTGTATGGGTGATGTCAGGGCCGGCGCTAGCCTAAGGCAGGTCAGGCGACTGCCTGGGGGTGGGCCTGCTCGGGGGCGGAGATTCACATTATTTTGGCCACTCTTTAAACACCTTCTGCAAAGATGCAGAAGGTGCTTCATACCGGTGCTCCCCTGGCTGTAGCTGCCTGCTCTGTGTGTGGGGGGCGTGCAGGGATTAAAAATAACAAACTGCCGTTTTTTGCTTTTTTTTTATCTGCCGCTGTGTGCAGGCAGGGAAGGCGGAAACACGTGGTGGTGGGGGTGGAGCTGTGCTGAGAGGCAGATCAGAGGGAGCCAAGGAGGGGCGCTGCTCCAAGTTCACCTCTTACGCTACACCAGGAAGGGAGCTGTGGCGTTTTGAATGTGCTGCTCAGCATCTGAAGACACCAGGCAGCGTCTATTCAGTGGCCCTGTCTCATTCATCTGCTAGCAGGTAACCTGCAAAAAGTCCATCTCAGGGAGGAGGTAAATGCACAACACACACATTCACTTCCAGCCAGCACACACATTCACTCCCAGACAGCTCTCACACACTCTCAGCCAGCACACACCACTCCCAGCCAGCACACATCACCCCCAGCCAGTTTTCACACACTCTCAGCCAGCACACACCACTCCCAGCCAGCACACATCACTCCCAGTCAGCTTTCACACACTCTCAGCCAGCAAGCACACATATACACACACCTCCCAGCCAGCTCTCGCACACTCTCAGCCCGCACACACCCATCACTTCCAGCCCGCACACACCCATCACTTCCAGCCCGCACACACCCATCACTTCCAGCCCGTACACACCCATCACTTCCAGCCAGCACACACATTCACTCTCAGCCAGCACACACATTCACTCTCAGCCAGCACACACACACACCACTCCCAGCCAGATCTCACACACTCTCAGCCCGCACACACCCATCACTTCCAGCCAGCACACACATTCACTCCCAGCCAGCTTTCACACACCACTCCCAGCCAGCTTTCACACACCACTGCCAGCTCTCACACACTCTCAGCCAGCAAGCACACACACACCTCTCAGCCAGCTCTCACACACTCCCAGCCAGCAAGCACACACACACACACCTCTCAGCCAGCTCTCACACACTCCCAGCCAACAAGCACACACACACACACACACTCAGCCAGCAAGCACACACACACCTCTCAGCCAGCTCACACACTCCCAGCCAGCAAGCACACACACACCTCTCAGCCAGCTCACATCACACTCAGCCAGCTCTCACACACATCACTCCCAGCCATCTTTCACACACATCACTCCCAGCCATCTTTCACACACATCACTCCCAGCCATCTTTCACACACATCACTCCCAGCCATCTTTCAAACACATCACTCCCAGCCAGCTTTCACACAGACACCTCACTCCAAGCTAGCTTTCACACACACACATCACTCCCAGCCAGCTTTCACACACCCCCAGCCCGCTTTCACACACTCAAAAATAGCCAGCACACACATCACCTCACTCCCAGCCAACACACACACCTCTCCCAGCTAGCATTCGCACACTCACACGTCACATCACTCACAGCCAGCTCTTGCATACACATCTCTCACAGCCAGCTTACATACACTCACAGCCACCTCCCATACATCCCTCACACATGCAACACTCCAAAGCCAGCTCACACACACTCACAGCCAGCTAATACACATCACAAGACTCACATCCAGCTCACACATACAATAAATCATTCAGAGATAGCTCGCACGCTCACAATCATAGCTGACACTCACATGCATCACTCACTGGCAGCTCAAACATACTCGGTCAACCCACTTCACTGCCAGGCTGCTCACACACTCTTAAGCCACAGACAGCACCACACTCAGTCCCATCTCGCACACTGCCACACACTCAATTATTGTCCTATACATGTAGCCCCGCACAGTCATACGACATTCGGAGCGCACATACATGCACATGTCAGCTTATTGGGAGAGGGGGCGGCTAAATGCACCTCCGCCTGTGCACTCAAAATTCCTTGCACGGCCCTGGGTGATGTGGTAAATATGGAAAAATGCTCACAAGCAATGGTAGGTCCCTTAAGGAGGATTAGGCATGGACTAAATCAATCAAAATCTTCAGAATAGGATGACCTCAAAAACCAAAAAAAATACAGACAATGGTACAGTATTGCACAAACTATACTGCTATAGTTAAGTTGTAATGTTCACTACTCGCACTTTATGAGAGCTGCTAGCTGTCATATGAAGACCTCACAGGTGTTCAGGGCCAACCTGTTCGCCTCATACTCCGGCACTCAGACCTCCAAAAAAGCAGAGGAACATGGGTTGTTTTTTTTCCATCAGCATATCCAACAGGATTGTAAAGGATAAGCAAATATCCAATCACCAAATAGAATTGAATCTCCAGCATAATCTTTCCAGGGTAGCAGCGTATGTAAACCTCAGTGCAGGAACAAAGGCCAGATATGCTGGAAAAATATTAAAACAAAAAATAAAATAGAACAGACTTGTGATGTTTTTGGTTGGAGAAAGGGGATAACAAGCAGGAGCTGCCCTCACTCGCCGCCTCCCGATGACATCATGTTATGCAAAAACAGAAGTGATTGCTGATTCCTCCCCATGTGGTTTCACTTTGCTGTTCTGGATACAACTTTTTTTTTTGGCTATATAAACCCTGAAAGGACTATGGGGGCCACATGCTTTTTGTCCTTTGCCACTGATGAAGCGCCCCTGAGGCGAGAAACACTTTTGGCTGTTTATTGTTTGCTTGTATATTTTATTTTTTGTTTTACTACATTTTTCCAGCATATCTGGCCTTTATGTTACCTTTGTTTCTGCACTGAGGTTTACAGACGCTGCTACCCTGGAAAGATTATGCTGGAGATTCAATTCTATTTGGTGAGTGGATATATGCTTATCCTTTACAATCCTGTTGGATTATACACAACCCATGTCCCTGTGCTTTTTTGGATGTCTGAGTGCGGGAGTATGAGGCAAACAGGTTGGCCCTGAACACCTGTGAGGTCTTCATATGACAGCTAGCAGCTCTCATAAAGTGTGAGTAGTGAACATTACAACTTTACTATAGCAGTATAGTTTGTGCAATACTGTACCATTGTCTGCGTTTTTTTAGGTCATCCTATTATGAAAATTTTGATTGATTTAGTCAGGGCCGGATTAACATAGGGGCAGATGGAGCAGCAGCTCCAGGCCCATGTCCCAGAATAGGCCCAGAGAAAAAATAACAATGTCTGCATTTATGAACATGTGGTCCCCATTATCTCCAACACCATAGCAGCTACAGGGTCATATGAGGTATCACTGGAAAGGCCAGAGTATGCCCTTTCCAATAATACCAAACATGACCAGGTTTTATGTAACAATAAAAATAAAATAATAAATATTACTTTATTTTTTCTTTCTAACACAGCAATACTTTCCACTTTTCAATTATAAAGTGAACAATGATGCTGCACTAACTCACCATCTCAAGTGTGGAGGTGATGACACTATCCGTTATTACGTATTGTTACACCAAAAACCTAAACCATCGCACTGCAGCAAAGTGCACTGGGGGAGTGACTTTGGAACCCTGCGTTACTAATCTTTACACCTTATAAGGTCAAGGGAGGTGTCATTGGACAGGTCAGCGTCTGGCCTTTGCATTAATACCAAACATGACCATGTAAAATCTAAAAGGAAAACCCAAAAACTTTTTATCTTTTTATTTTTAGTTCCAATGCAATGGCATTGTCCATTTGTCACTTATAAAATGAGCAATACCACTGCCATTACTCACCTTCTCATTTCCCACGCTGGGAGCAAGATCAGTGTTTTATACATAGTCATATTATTCAAAAAACACAAGGGAAATATTTTATTTTTTTGGTTAAAATTGTATATTTTCTCAGAAAAATGCAGTAACAGGATCCCATTTTAAAAAAATTAACAAGAATTCCCTATAGAATATATAACGTTAAAGGTTTGGATATGAAAAAATTATTTTACATGCTTTAAATGATTGAAATCTGTATGTAAATTTACTCACACAGTAAGGATGGCATCCTCCATCTCCGGTGGGGTCATGGGCTGCGGGAAAATCAGCCCGGGGGGATCCTCTCCTGGATCCGATGTGACAATTATGAAAGGTGGGCAGAGGGTATTGGCGCTCTGCCCCATCGCCAGAACTTCAGCTGGGGGGATAGACACTGACACAGTGTCGTCTTGCGGGAGAATGGTGTCCTCCATCTCCGAGTCTGGGCAGAGGCCAGCGGCACTCCGCCCTGTTGCCAGCGCTTCCTCTTCTGCTGCGGTCATGAGGGGGAACCAAGGGAGCGCCTCGGGCTCCAATTCGTCTGTGTCACTTTGACTGCCTGCTTCTTCCGCCAGACAGTCCCAGGTAATGGGGCTCAGGCCTAGCTGTGGAGTGTTGTCGAACAGCTTTTTGTAGGCCTTTTCGAGCTCCCATTCCTGCTCAGCCAGGAACTCCAGTTCCTCTGCATCACGGTCATCGTCAAGGTCTTCCAGTTCCTCATACCGGAGGTCCAGGAGTTGTTCCCGCCGCCACTCTGTGTCGTCCCCGAAACCGGGGTCTTTGCCCATCCTTGTATACAGCAGCCCTGTGCCGCCGTAGTCGAAGCCTTTTGTTGGGCCGCTGTCTGCTGTGCTGGGCATTAGTTGGGACGTAAACCACTGGAGGGCTCTGTAGCTGGTGTCCAGTATAATTTCGCTCTGGACCAGTTCGCCTAGCTCCGTCAGCCATTCCTCTCGGGGCTGTTCTCCCAAAAAGGGCACCCGTAAGTACCACTGGTGCTCGTACCTCTCCGTATAAGTGGGAAGGGCTTCTTCAGGGCAGTCCTCCTCCTTTTGGATGGCCTCGTTCCACATCTCCTGGCGGACAAAATCTTTCCACCAGTGCTCGTCCTGCCAGGTACCAGGTTCATCCGCCTGGGCCATCGCCCTCCTTACTCTTCGCTGGAACCGGTCTCTTATGGACGGGGGTCCCGTGTCCTCTCTTCGCTGGTCCACTTCTCTCAGTTCTTTGACCAAGGCCTTTTTGTTCTTTGAGCCGGCGGTCCCTCCACGGCTTTCCAGCAGGTCCCGAAGCGTGTCCCTTTTGCAACTTGCATAGCCCGCCATGCTGCGTCTTTTCTGGGGGTTCAGAGAGCCTATCCTCACCGCTTGCCACCAATGTGACGGGACGCCGTCTCTTCCTGTCTGTCCTGGCTCTCCAGACACCCCCTTTACCAGGATCAGTCCAGCCTCTGAGTTGCTCGGAACTCAGCGCCTCGAGCAGCCTGATCCGCAGCTCCAGACCCGCTTGTTCTGACTACCTGCCTTGGAGCCTCTTTGCATTTCCAGAATGCCGCGCTGTGCCTTCTGAGAGTGATTATAGCTGTAGCGTAGTTGAGACAGACACCAGGCAGGCTGTATGTTCATCACAGGATCTTTTTAATGAAAAGCAGAACATACACGGTCCTTTTATATGGTACAGTCCCATTGTTCTCTCCCATGCCCGCCCCCAGACCCCTGGAGTGAATTCTGCACCGTGGCTAGCCATAGCCCAGGTTCTGATTGGTTGGTTCCAAGACCATTGAGAGGACCTGAAAGAAGCCTGCAGTCTTCACTTGGGTCCACTGGTTGTATGCAGATGCAGTCTTGACCTCACAGTGACCACATACAGTGATTTACATAACCCATTGTAAAGGGAATCAGATAGTGGGTGGCTGCGACAATGTGACTCCCAGCCTTTCAGAGCGGGTAAACTGATAACAGATAAACAAAGAGAAAGCACCTTTGCATAATCCACAAGTTACACAAACCTATTGTACATTCTATACAAAGGAAAGCATTTGACTCTAGTGACGGGTAGTGTTTTTAAAAACCACATTTAACTAAAGAAATATAAGTCTATTTAAAACTAAAAATGAGCAATTGACAATACATTTAAAACCACACAATATAACTGAGCATAAGGTCTTCCCCAAAGCAACGGTCTATGTCTTTTGGGGTTTTCGCCATGGAAATAAAAGTCTTGGGGTTTGACGCGGGGAGCGCTACGTGAGTTCCATGACAGGCCGTGTTAGTCCAGATGGCAAAATCATGAGCATAGCAGTCTCATATCTGATAAGAAAAAATCTTGTGTGGTTGGGGAAAGGTCAAAATTGACATAGAGGCATTACTAGATTCTGGATCTGCAAGTAACTTTCTGGACTCTGGGTTTGCAGCCATCCACCAAGTACCTTTGGTTGAAAGAGAAGTGCCACTTCTCATAGAGAGTATCAATGGTAGGAAGTTGACAAGACCCCATGTTACGCATCAAACAATTCCTCTTTCTGTTAGCACTGGTGTACTGCATAAAGAAAAAATTCAGTTGCAAATTATTGAATCACCCACTGTACCGATCATATTGGGTTATCCATGGTTAGCAAAGCATAATCCTGTGGTGAACTGGGGAAAGGGGAGCTGGAATCTTGGATCAAAATGTTGGTCCAGGTGTCTGGGTTTGTCCGCTACTGTTGGTAGCTTGAATGTCGCTACTGCTCCTCCACTCTCTACCGAAGTACCCAAGTGGTACAAAGACTTAAAAGAGGTGTTCGATAAGGGTAAATCTGAGATCTTGCCACCTCACAGACCATGCCATAGAGATCTTACCAGGCACCATGCCTTCAAGGGGTCATGTGTATCCACTGTCTCAGAAAGAAAATGCTATTATGGAGGAATATATACGTGAAAACTTAGCCAAAGGGTTCATACGTCGTTCCTCCCCTCCTGCGGGAGCAGGGTTTTTCTTTGTATCTAAAAAGGAGGGGGATTTAAGACCTTGCATTGACTATAGAGGGTTAAACAGAATCCCTATACGTAATTCCTACCCCATCCCTTTAATATCTGAGTTGTTCAACCGCTGAAGAGAAGCCAAAATATACACAAAATTGGATCTTCGTGGGGCGTACAATTTGGTGAGAATCAAGGAGGACCACGAGTGGAAGACTGCCTTTAATACTCGCAGTGGTCATTATGAGTATTTATTTATGCCTTTTGGTCTGTGCAATGCGCCTGTAGTCTTCCAAGACTTTATAAATGATGTCCTGAGGGACTTTTTGCAAGTCTTTGTAATTTAGATGATATTCTGATTTATTCCCCTGATGTTGAAACACACCATGTCCATGTTACAAAGGTTGCTGGAGAATAAACTATACTGTAAGTTAGAAAAGTGTCTGTTTGACATACAGTTGTGTTCAAAATTCTTCAACCCCCACTGAAATTGAGTGTTTTGGCCAGTTTGACATTGATTTTGATCATTCAGTCATCTTGCTTACAATTAAATCAAAGAGGCACGTGTAGGTCAGACAAATATAACATAACATTTATAATGAAATAACCACAAATGTCTTTTCTGTGCTCACATCATTATCAGTTTTATTCAACCCCCAAGTGACATTCAATCTTAGTACTTAGTACAACATCCTTTTACAGTTATAACAGCTTTTAAACGTGAAGCATAGCTTGACACAAGTGTCTTGCTGCGATCTACGGGTATCTTCGCCCATTCGTCATGGGCAAAAGCCTCCAGTTCAGTCACATTCTTAGGCTTGCGCACTGCAACTACTTTCTTTAAGTCCCACCAGAGGTTCTCAATCGGATTTAAGTCAGGTGACTGCGATGGCCACTCCAAAATGTTCCAGCCTTTAATCTGCAACCATGCTCTAGTGGACTTGGAGGTATGCTTGGGATCATTGTCCTGTTGAAAGGTCCAACGTCTCCCAAGCCTCAGGTTTGTGACGGACTGCATCACATTGTCATCCAATATCTCCTGGTACTGAAGAGAATTCATGGTACCTTGCACACGCTGAAGCTTCCCTGTACCTGCAGAAGCAAAACAGCCCCAAAGCATGATTGACCTCCCGCCATGCTTCACAGTAGGCAAGGTGTTCTTTTCTTCATAGGCCTTGTTCTTCCTCCTCCAAACATAGTGTTGATCCATGGGCCCAAACAGTTCTAATTTTGTTTCATCAGTCCACAGAACACTATCCCAAAACTTCCGTGGTTTGTCCACATGACTTTTGGCATACTGCAGTCGACTCTTCTTATTCTTTGGAGACAGCAAGGGGGTGCGCCTGGGAGTTCTGGCATGGAGGCCTTCATTACGCAGTGTGCGCCGTATTGTCTGAGCTGAAACTTCAGTACCCACATCTGACAAATCTTTTCTCAGTTCCTCAGCAGTCATACAGGGACTTTTCTCCACTCTACGCTTCAGGTAGCGCACAGCAGTCGAAGTCAGCATCTTCTTTCTGCTACGACCAGGTAGCGTTTCAACAGTGCCCTTTGCCTTGAATTTGCGAATGGTGCTTCCTATGGTCTCTCTTGGTATGTTTAACATATTTGCAATCTTCTTATAGCCATTGCCCTTCCTGTGAAGAGTAATCACCTCTTCTCTTGTCTTCCTGGACCATTCTCTTGACTTCACCATGTTTGTAACCACACCAGTAAATGTCTAGAAGGAGCTGAGTATCACAGTCATTTTAAAGCTGCCTAATTGGTGCTTATTATGCTTTATTGCTGCTCTGTGACATCCACAGGTGTTTTCAATACCTGATTGAAAACACTTGAATGAACCTCTGTTCTTCAGAGTGGTAGTCTTTAAGGGGTTGAATAATTGTGTCAATGAAGAATTCACAAAAGAAACATTTACTACTGTATTACAAAACCAATTGATGTCATTTTAGTTGCATATGGTTCTTTAAAAAGTCCTTGTAGGATTTCATTCTGAATACAATTACAAATGTACACTAAATTCCCTAAAACCCTTTACAGCATTGGGGGTTGAATAATTTTGAACACAACTGTAACTTCCGTACATTTCCTGGGTTACATCATCACACCAAATGGGTTTGAGATGGATCCAAAAAAGCTATCTGCCATCGGAGAATGGCCACTACCTCAAGGTCTGGAAGCCATACAAAGATTTCTTGGTTTCACAAACTATTATAGGAGGTTTATCAAAGGGTTCTCTTCTGTTGTGTCTCCCATCCCGGCTATGACTAAGAAAGGTGCTCAGAATCTGGTATGGAGTGACCAGGCCAAGCAGGCATTCCAGTCACTTAAAGAAGCGTTTGTCTCAGCACTTATCTTAAGGCATCCAGTACCAGGCCGTCCATTTCAGCTTGAGGTTGATGCATCTGAAATAGGGATTGGTGCAGTTCTGTCTCAAAGAGAAAGTCCTGAGGGGCCTGTACATCCTTGTGGGTTTTTCTCTAGAAAAATGACACCTGCTGAGAAAAATTATGACATAGGGAACAGAGAATTACTAGCAGTTATAGCGGCCCTCAAGGAATGGTGCTATTTGCTAGAAGGCACTAAAGATCCCGTGATAATTATCACAGACCATAAGAATCTAGTGTACATGGGAGATGCCAAACGCCTGAATTCCAGGCAAGCCAGGTGGTCACTGTTCTTGTCAAGTTTCAACTTTTTGTTAACTTATCGTCCTGGTTCAAAAAACACAAAAGCTGATGCTTTATCTAGACAGTTTGAGTCATATGAACAGCACACGTTTGACCACAGTCCAATCATTCCTCACGAGAGGATCTTGGGTACCACGGTCTTGACAGGGTCTTTTCCTTTGCTGGAGAGAATCCAGGCTGGTCAGGGTGTTGCTCCTCTTGAAAAACCTCCTGGGAAAATGTTTGTACCTGAGGAGGAGAGAACACAGATGATGATTTATCATCAGTCCAAGCCCTATGGACATATGGGAATAAATAAAACCGTGGCCATGATTGAGAAACAGTTCTGTTGGGTTGGTATGCAAAGGGATATTAAGGATTACATAGCCACATGTGACGTGTGCTGTAGAAGTAAAAATCCCCGGTCCTTACCTGTTGGTCTCTTGCAGCCTTTACCAGTGCCAGAGAGACCTTGGTCCCACCTCTCGATGGACTTTATCACAGATTTACCACCTTCCAAAGCCCGTACTGTAATCCTTATGGTGGTAGATAGGTTCTCTAAGATGGTGCACTTTATACCACTGGTAAAGCTTCCTTCAGCCAGTGAGCTGCTACCAGTATTCATACAACATATTGTTAGAATTCATGGCGTTCCTCTGGGAATAGTATTTGACAGAGGAACTCAGTTCGTGTCTTGTTTCTGTGGAGGATTTTGTCAAAACCTTGGTATTGAGTTGAGCTTCTCCTCTGCTTATCACCCTCAAACTAATGGGACAGCAGAGAGCCGACCAAAGTGTTGAGCAGTACTTGCATTGCTTCATGTCTGAAAGACAAATTGAGTGGGCAGACCTTTTACCTTGGGCTGAGATTGCTTTAAACAACTCAGTAAGTGATACCACAGGCCACTCACCTTTTCATGTCGTTTATGGTTATGATCCTCCTATGCTCCCTTCTGAGTTCCAGGCAACTGACTTGACGGCCTTGGACGACCATCTGAAAGACCTGAAAGGGACATGGGAGAAAATGAAAAAGATTATGAAGGCCAATATCGATAGACAAAAAATTAAAGCAGACAGACGCAGAGGTCCTGCACCGGTGTATACGGTTGGGGACAAGGTATGGCTGTCTACCAGGAACATCAAATTATTGGTACCATCCATGAAGATGGCTCCCAGGTTTATTGGGCCTTATAAAGTGTTAAGACGTATTAATACTGTCTCTTATGTGCTGGCTTTGCCTCCTTCTCTACGTATACATAACGTATTTCATGTCAGCCTCCTGAAGCCTCTTACCTGCAATAAGTACACTAGAGTTGCTGTTCCCCCTCCGCCTATCAAGTCTGAGGGTGAGGAGGAGTACGAGGTCCGTGCCATCCTGCGGTCCCGTCTGGTCAGGGGTGTCCTGCAGTACTGGTGGACTGGGAGGGTTATGGTTCTGAGGATCGTTCCTGGAAGGATGCCAGCGATATCCATGCGCCTCGTCTGGTTCGCCTGGTGATCGTTCTGAGCCCGACCATAGATGGGGGGTTCTGTTACATCCTCAGCCCCCGCTATTCTCCCTGGGGGGTCTGGGCAAGAAGGGGGACTGCTGGCTGGTCGTGTGCCAGCACTTTCTCCTGGCAGTTCGGCATCTGAGGGGGTGGGGTCAGGTGTGGTCAGCAGGAGCCGCCGGCTTTAAAACAGGGCTCAAGGAGTTGCCTCGTCACCCTGTTGTGGAGTTTGTTTCACGCACCGCTACGTCTTGCATCTGATTGAATCTACTGTTGACGACCCTGCTTTGTATGAGATTCCTGCTCCTGTATTTGACCCGGCTTGACTTTGACCAATCTCTCTCTATCGTGTGTATTATGCTGTTTGCGTGTTTATACTATCTCAAGTATTTACCTGAACGATTAGTTTCTGAATCCCTGACTGCCCTGCACCTTGAATACTTCACGGACTGTCGTCCCACGTATTGTGTTTCTGAGAGTGTCCTATGCTTTCTGTCGGTCTCGAAACCCTCGAAGCCTAGAGGCAATTCAGCTAGTCTTTTGAGTCCCCTGGCTCTTGAATTACAAACTGTATTTGTTGATATTTCTGTGTTGATAAATAATATATTGTTGCCCTTATGGAACTCAACTCCGCTACTCTTGGGTAAGCGATATAGCTACCGTTACAGTATGTCAGTAGTCTTTATGAGGTTAATTTCCCCGTATGGTGCCAAATATTAGCAAATTGCCAGCGAAATACGGTACAGATCGCCACAATTCAGCAATCTTCGTTGGCAGTGATTTTGTCCCATAGAGAAGTAATGATTAATCTATTCAGAGAACCTGAACAACACTGAAATATTGGCAAAATTCACTCTTTTTCGGTGTTTTTTTCCGATGTTCTGTAGGCTTTTCCTGCTTCAAATTCATCCTAAAGGAACTACAAGATGTGTTGGATAAAGGCACGAACGGGATCCAGGCCCCTTCCCATGCACCAGGGAACCTATATCTGCCAGGCGTGTCGGTAAGCTGTTCTGGTGCCATGAAGCTCCAAGGAGTTGCACCATTGTGCTCGAAACGCCTGCGAAAGCAATGGATCTCCTGACAGCAGCCATGCCATGGGTAGGAGGTGGCCGGTCACGACCAACGGGTGAATAGGCAGTGAATAGGCAGCGGCATTATTCACCTAGAACACAATGTCGCTGCACTAATTCACTTTATCATCTCCCACACTGAGCAAGTTTTCAAGTGATGGTAGAATGCGTTACTACACATTATTTCATTTAAAACTTGGGGGAGGGGTGCACTGGGAGGGACTTGCCCCCAGGCACCTCAAGACCTTGCTACGCCTTTGCAGCAGTTCACTGGCTCAAAGCATTGAGTCTGAAGAATCGTCAGACCCACAAGGAGAAGATGCTGTTCCTTCAAAGGCACACATAACCTGGGATGTCGGTAGTGACATCAGTCCTCCACACACCAGTACGCACTACCACAGGCTTGCAATTCAAGTGTACTCAAACGAAAAGACACTGCTTCCCTTACTAACCAGCAGACATCAAACGCCTGCACCAAAGAGTAGGTGATCACAAGACCCTCCTAGGAACTACAGCAAAATGAGACCAACACATGAATACATGATCCGCCGTGACATGGTACAGACTTGTCTCACTAACTTCGATGACTGTCCCGAGATTTATAGAATATGGAAGCTTACATTCAAGGATGCTATCAAGGGTCTGGGCTTTTCTGCCAGAGAAGAACTCCGCCTACTAACCAAATGGCTGGTAAAGGAATCCATAGAACTGTCACGGGTCACCCAGCGTGAGCCACGTTGGACCCTCTATACAAGTTGTTCAGACCTTGAGGCAGGTTTGCTGCTGGCTGCATAGCCACAGAACACAACACAGATATTAAATAAGAGAACAACAGGAATGGCAGGAGAAAACAGGACACTAAAGGGAACCGTAACTCTGCATACGGTCTTTTTAGGTTGGCCGTTTTTCTAGGGAAAGGAACCTCACAAGAACACACAGAACAAGAAATCAGGAAGGGTGAGGGTTAGCACACACAGGGAAGCACACACAGGGAAACCCTAAGTCTGGGATAAGGTTTTTGTATGGCCTTCTATACTACTGAATACACTGCTGGTTGGGTGATACACAGAACAGAATACAGGACATAAGGAACCGGAGGCATAGTCAAGATACAGAGCCGAAATCCTACACCAGAGCAGGAAGTCATACTAGCCACAAATCAGGAGCCAAAGAGGGAAGTCAGACAAGCCAGGAATTGGTACACAGATAGTAACAATAGAAAACAGGGGTAACGCAAAAGAATCAGAACCAGGCCAAGATCGTACACAGGAATATTTGAATATAGATATCTGTACCAGAATCGCAGGAAGCAATGACCCTCAGGAGCAAAGACCCATGCAAGAACACTGCTGGATATTTATGGAGGACATGGCAGAGCATGTGACTTCAGGCCAGCTGCAAAAGGAATCCTGGAGCAGAGAGGGAGAAGTGGATTAGTCCAGACAATAGAATAGCTGGCTTGGATCGCTTTCACCACCACGGGCAGGGCTGGAATGTGTGGAAAATGACAAGAACATGCCAAAAGGCTTAGAGCAGCAAACGTAAACCAACCCCAAGTGGCTCTGGACTTAGTATGGGAAAGGTTAAAGGCCTGCTATGGTAGTCCGGAAGCAGTCGAAAACACACTCTTCAAGAGAATCAACAACTTTCCCAGAATTACAGTCAAAGACTACTCAAAGTTACGGGAACTCGGATCTGCTGCAGGAATTGGAATTAGGGAGTGGTCTGTTCTTGCTCACAGGTCTCCACGTTCTGGACTCCACTCGTGGAGTGAGACCAATCTTGGAGAAGCTACCCTAAAACCTCCAAGAAAAATGGACTTCACAAGACTCCAAATATAAAAGGGAGAAGTGGGTTGCCTACCCCTCTTTCTCTTTCTTCTTGACCTTCATTCGCAAAGCGGCCTGCACAAAGAACGATCCCAGCTTCATTGTGAGTACACAAACTGCATCCAGTGCAAGCAGCTTGAGGTATGAGACCCCAAAGGCAAGACATCCCAACGCAAGAACATCCATCTCTGTTCACCGGACAGAGGTATCTCACACAGCCTTTACAAGCCCCGACCAGTCGTCCTCTGGAAACAAGAAAACAAGGGATTTCACCAAAGAGTGTCCAATGCATAAAAAACCACACCTGTTTAGAGAGTGCATTGGGTTCAGGATGAAGTCCATAAAGGAGAGCAAAAACTTACTCTGGCAGGAGTATGCTTTAAAAGCTGTGCTTGTACAGGACACTTTTCCAAGGAGTGTAACAGTGACAGGCATGTGGACAGCCTTACACCGAGACATTTAAGCCTAAAATGTTTTAGACCACTAACCTTGTGACAAGGCATGGCGGGGAGGGAGAAGAGGCCAGTCGCCTCCCCTATCAGTAACATCTAAATACACTGAGATTTTTAGAGAAGGAGGTGATAGAAGTTCTTGTTCCAAGATATGCCTTTTATCCGTACACCCAGAGGGACAAACCAAAAGATCTAGAATAATGTATGCTATCCTTGACAACCAGTGCAACCGATTGTTGGTGTTTACAAAAGATGGTTTGCATCTTACTCATAGGGGAACATGTTCTCAGTGAGAAGTTCAAAGGTTTCACAAAGGAATATTTAAACTAGGAGGGGGGGACAAAAGGGTAAAAAACAATCTGCCCGATTGTCCCCCAAAACTAAATCTGAGGGTGCAAGCAACATGCGGGGTAAAAAATGACAAGCTCAGAGTCGTGTCTATAAATGCTCGCAGTTTAGTCAATAAAATCAATGAACTGGAGGCAATGATGGCAGCTAAAGTCGATTTAGTGGCGGTTACTCAGGCATGGTTCAGCGAGAAAAATAACTGGGACATAACAATACCGGGGTACTCTTTATAAAGAAAAGACAGAGAAGGTAGGAAAGGAGGAGTGGCCCTGTATGTGAAAAACAACATAAAAACGCACCAAATAAAAGTGAGCGAGGTGAACATAGTCAGTTTGGGTTACGCTAACATTTGGCAATCATACAGTAGCTTGTGTAGGTGTGATCTATAGGCCCCCTGGACAAGTAGAAGAGCTAGATAATCTGCTGTTTGAGGAAATAGCCAAAATGGCAATGAAGGGGGAAGTTATTATCATGGGGGACTTTAATCTTCCTGATGTAATCTGGAAAACCAAAATAGCTTGATGCACCAGGAGTACAAATTTTCTAAACTTCCTACTGGGATTATCTCTAACACAAGTAGTTGGGGAGCCAACCCGTAAAGAGGCCATATTGGATTTAATACTCACAAATGGAGGTTTGGTATCAGACGTTGTTGTAGGTGAAAATTTGGGATCTAGTGATCACCTGTCAGTGTGGTTTAATATAAGAACAGGGATGGAGCCGCACCACCCAAAAACAAAAGTTTTAGACTTTAAAAAAACATATTTTTCTAAAATGAGATTTTGTGTGAATGAGTCATTATCAGACTGGAGGAGTTTAAAGGGAGTCCAGGAGAAATGGGATTATTTAAAGGAGGCAGTATTGAAGGCCACAGACAATTGCATTTGGCTTGTTAGCAAAAACAAAAAAGGGAAGAAACCACTGTGGTACTCTACAGAAGTGGCCAAAATAGTGAAGAACAAAAAGATAGCATTCAATAATTATAAAAAAAACTCAGTGAAGAAGATCGGCAAAGCAATTTATAAGAGCTTCCAAAACATACAAAGAAGAGAAAATAGTTCAGTCAGTAAAAAAAAGTGGACATTTTTTTTTTAGATACATAAACGAGAAAAGAAAAGTAAAACAAGGATTAGTTTGATTAAAAACAAAGGAAGGAAGGTATGTAGAAGAGGATAAAAGTCCCGCTGACTGCCTCAATGAATATTTTTGTTCAGTCTTTGCAGAAGAAAAGGAAGGAAAGGGACCTCAGTTAGGAGGAAACACTAGAGACATTTACATATGAGTTTACAGAGGAGGAGGTTCTACAGCAGCTGTCTAAAGTAAAGACAAATAAGTCAATGGGAAGGAAAGATGGGAAACCTCAGCGTCTGAAGAGATCCCCGTTGGTCTATTGGACAGACCATGGGTATTGGACTGGAAAAAATTAAGCAGGGAGCTCTCAGAACACAGACTGAATACTCAGGAAGTGAACCAAATGGCTCTGTCATTTGCTTCACTTCCTGAGTATTCAGTCTGTGTTCTGAGAGCTCCCTGCTTCATTTATTCCAGTCCAATACCCGTGGTCTGTCCAATAGACCAACGGGGATCTCTTCAGACGCTGAGGTTTCCCATCTTTCCTTCCTATTTTCATGTGGAGCAACGGACCATCTCCAGGAATTCATTCAGTACTTTATTTTAAGATAAGTAACGTTTTCTCCCTATCACCAATTGCTTGTTGTCAATAAGTCAATGGGGCCTGATGGGATCCACCCTATGTTATTAAAAGAGCTCAGTGGTGTAATAGCAAAACCATTAACAGATTTATTTAACCAATCCTTGTTAACGGGAATCGTCCCAGAAGACTGGAAATTTGGCAAATGTTGTGCCCATTTACAAGAAGGGTAGTAGGGAGGAATCGGGGAACTATAGTATAGGCCAGTTAGTCTTATGTCAGTAGTGGGGAAATTAATGGAAACCATGTTAAAGGAAAGGATTGTTGAACATCTAAAAACAAACAGATTACAGGATCAGAAACAACATGGGTTTACCTCCGGGAGATCATGCCAAACTAATTTTATTGATTTTTTTGATTGGGTAACAAAAATAATAGACAAAGGTGGTGCAGTAGACATTTCTCATTTCGATTTCAGTAAGGCTTTTAATACTGTTCCGCATAGAAGGCTTATCAATAAATTGCAATCTTTGAGCTTGGATTCCAATGTTGTTGAATGGATTAGGCAGTGGCTGAGTGACCGGCAACAGAGGGTTGTGGTAAATGGAGTTTATTTGGCGCAAGGTCTTGTTACCAGTGGGGTACCTCAGGGGTCAGTACTTGGACCCATTCTCTTTAATATTTTTATTAGTGATATTGCCGAAGGTATTAATGGTAAAGTATGTCTTTTTGCTGATGACACAAAGATTTGCAACAGGGTTGACGTTCCTGGAGGGATCAGCCAAATGACAAAAAATGGTCGGAGTTGTGGCAATTGAGTTTTAATGTGGATAAGTGCAAGATAATGCACCTGGGGTGTAAAAACCCAAGGGCTGAATATAGAATATTTGATACAGTCCTAACCTCAACATCTGAGGGATTTAGGGGTTATTATTACAGAGGATCTTAGGGTAAGTAGTCAATGTAATAGAGCAGCAGGAAATGCTAGCAGAATGCTTGGTTGTGTAGGGAGAGGTATTAGCAGTAGGAAAAGGGAAGTGCTCATGCCACTGTACAGAGCACCGGTGAGACCTCACTTGGAGTACTGTGTGCAGTACTGGAGACCGTATCTCCAGAAGGATATAGACATCTTAGAGAGAGTTCAGAGAAGGGCTACTAAAATGGTGTACGGCTTGAAGGAGAAAAGTTGCCAGGAAAGGCTTAATGATCTTAACAGGTATAGCTTGGAAAAAAGACGAGACAGAGGAGATATGATAGAAACATTTAAATATGTAAAGGGAATCCACAAGGTAGAGGAAGGGAGTATATTTAAAAGGAAACAAAGTAGCAAAACATGAGGACATAAGGGGCAAAGGTTTAAAAGTAACACCAGGAAGCATTATTTTGCTGAGATGGTGGTGGATACATGGAACAGCCTTCCAGTTGAAGTGGTAGAGGCCAAAACAGTGATTGAATTTAAGCAGGCATGGGATAGGCATAAGGCTATCCTAAACAAAAGATAAATCCAGGTAAAGTATCCATCTAATTGGGCAGACTAGATGGGCCGAAAGGTTGTTATCTGCCAACATTTTATATGTTTCTATGGTCAGGTCAGAATTCTTTAACCTGTTCAACATACAAGATAACTCCTCTCCCTAGATGCTCCGGACATGCGCAGGGCAAATAGAGACTATGGAGGAGAATAAACAGCTATATCTTATTTTCTGTGGATGGCAAGGTAGAGATGCCACTCCCCACACTCATCGAGTGTAATCACATGTTGGAAGATAGAAGCGAAATCCAGACGCCCGGCGTGGCACGCTACTACTCTCATCTCAAGGCGATAGCTCATCGCATTCCAACACTAGATGAGTCACACCCTTAAATAACTGGCTAAACAGCTGGGTTCTGGGTTGATGGCTGCAAGAAAACCCCAAAAATCCAGTGGGAGGGGGCAAAAATGGGGGTTGAATACTTTTATCAGTATACCTATATTTGCAAAGTATATAACCAAAGATATTACAGGTGTGAAATTTGGTATTTACAATCTTTGGGGAAAAAATAATGTGTTTTGCCATTTTCCACAAATCCAATTAAGGGGGAGTCTGGGGAAAGGGGTCTGAATACTTTTATCAGTATAAAGAAAAATACGAGACTACAGTGGCGCTATGTCATATAAAATAAGTAGTACGGATCGCTAGTACACTAAGATGGTTATTCCCAAAAAAACACCGAATATAGAAAGCACCAACCAGAAAATCTAGTGCAGCGCTCCCGTACACCAATACACGTGCTCAATTTTTTTTAGAATTTTACATACATGGATATATTTTCATTGTCGGTTCATTTGTTGATGACCTGTAAAAAATCAAACAGAAGAGCGGACCATAGTGTGAACCAGTTTTAACATATACATCTAATGGAATTGAGTGTATAAAAACTCACATTCTCAAGAGCGCATATCGCTCAAACAAATCTGCATGCGGGTTTTTTAAGTCATACCCATCTGCCACCACTCCAGGATGATCCAGGACAGTATCCCTCTCGAAAAAAGGAGGAAATGGATGGTGCAGATCGTCACAACACGTCTATTTTATCAACATTATATAAAATGAACTCACCCAATCAGAGCCTCACATCCGGGCTCTAGGTGTTAAGGCTTAGGGGTTATAGTTGGATGGCCAAACCTTTAGAAAAGCCCATATGGTTCCCTGCAATGAAGAATCCAATTATCAGATTTCGGGAAAAAAAGGAGCTTTTATTCTGCGGGGGGAGGCAAAAAGGGGGTTGAATACATTTATCACTATACCTACAGTTGCAAGAAAAAGTATGTGAACCCTTTGGGATTACGTGGAGTTTTGCATGAATTGGTCATAAAATGTGCTCTGATCTTCATCTAAGTCACAACAATTTGAAAAACACAGTCTGCTTAAAATAATACAACACAAACATTATATGTTTTCATGTGTTTATTGAACAGAACATGTAAACATTCACAGTGCAGGGTGGAAAAAGTATTTGAACCCCTAGCCTAATGACTTCTCCAAGAGCTAATTGGAGCCAGGAGTGAGCCAACCTTAAGTCCAACCAATGTGATATTATTGGATGTGTTGCTGAAAGCTGTCCTGCCCTTGAAAAACACACACCAGTTTTGGGTTTACTGGTTTCAAGAAGCACTGCCTGATGTGAACCATGCCTTGCAGAAAAGAGCTCTCAGAAGACCTACGATCAAGAATTGTCGACTTGCATGAAGCTGGAAAGGGTTACAAAAGTATCTCCAAAAGCCTTGATTTTCATGTGTCCACGGTAAGACAGACTGTCTACAAATGGAGAAAGTTCAGCACTGTTGCTACTCTCCCTAGGCGTGGTCGTCCTGTAAAGATGACTGCAAGAGCACAGTGCAGAATGCTTAATGAGGTAAAGAAGAATCCTAGAGTGTCAGCTAAAGACTTACAGAAATCTCTGGCACATGCTAACATTTTTGTTGACACATCTACCATAAGGAAAACATTAAACAAGAATGGAGTACATGGGAGGACACCACGGAGGAAGCCATTGCTGTCCAAAAAGAATATTGCAGCACGTTTGAAGTTTGCAAAAGAGCACCTGGATGTTCCACAGCACTACTGGCAAAATATTCTGTGGACAGATGAAACCAAAATTAAGTTGTTTGGAAAAAACACGACACTATGTGTGGAGAAAAAAAAGCACAGCACACCAACATCAAAACCTCATCCCCACTGTAAAACATGGCGGAGGGAGAATCATGGTTTGGGGCTGCTTTGCTGCCTCAGAGCCTGGACAGATTGTTGTCATTGATGGAAAAATGAATTCCACAGTTTATCAAGACATTTTGCAGGAAAACGTAAGACCATCTGTCCGCCAACTGAAGCTCCGCAGAGGATGGGTGATGCAACAGGACAATGACCCAAAGCATACAAGTAATTCAACAAAAGAATGGCTTCAACAAAACAAAATACGCCTTCTGGAGTGGCCCAGTCAGAGTCCTGACCTCAACCCGATTGAAATGCTGTGGCATGACCTTAAGAGAGCGATTCACACCAGACATCCCAAGAATATTGCTACACTGAAACAGTTTTGTGAGGAGGAGTGGTCCAAAATTACTCCAGATCGTTGTGCAGGTCTGATCTGCAACTACAAGAAACGTTTGGTTGAAGTTATTGCTGCCAAAGGAGGGTCAACCAATTATTAAGTCCAAAGGTTCACATACTTTTTCCACCCTGCACTGTGAATGTTTACAGATTTTGTTCAATAAAAACATGAAAACATATAATGATCTTAACATGTACAGCTTGGAAAAAAGACGAGACAGAGGAGATATAATAGAAACATTTAAATACGTAAAGAGAATCCACAAGGTAGAGGAAGGGAGTATATTTAAAAGGAAACAAAGTAGCAAAACAAGAGGACATAGTCTTAGATTAGAGGAGCAAAGGTTTAAAAGTAACATCAGGAAGCATTATTTTACTGAGAGGGTGGTGGATACATGGAACAGCCTTCCAGTTGAAGTGGTAGAGGCCAAAACAGTAATTGAATTTAAGCAAGCATGGGATAGGCATAAGGCTATCCTAAACAAAAGATAAATCCAGGTAAAGTATCCATGTAATTGGGCAGACTAGATGGGCCGAAAGGTTCTTATCTGCCGACATTTTTCTATGTTTCTATAATTTTAAGCAGACTGTGTTTTTCAAATTGTTGTGACTTAAAATGTGCTCTGATCGTCATCTATGACCAATTCATGCAAAACTCCACGCAATCCCAAAGGGTTCACATACTTTTTCTTGCAACTGTATATTTCAAAAACCAATGATGTTACAGGTGTGAAATTCAATATTTAAAATCTTTGTGCAAAAAAAAAAACCTGTTTTACCATTTTCCGAAAATCCAGTTAAGTGGCGTGGGGGAAAGGGATGTGAATACTTTTATCAGTATACCTATATTTCAAAAACCAAAGATGTTACAGGTGTGAAATTTGGCACTTACGTGTTTTTTTATTTTTCAAGAAGATTGTGTTTTACCATTTTCCAAAAATCCCAAGTGGGAGGGGGTACTAACAAAAAACCTCATGTTTCTTTTAAAAACAATTTTAACAAATCCTAAAATCCACGCGAGCAAAGCCGCGGACAAAAGCTAGTACTATATAAAATGGGCAGTATGCAAAAGCTCAATAATTATTGCTCAACTTGGAATACTTAAGGGTTTTTTTCAGAAATCAATGAATTTTCAGTGCACTTCGGCGATTCCATTTCGCCGACCCTTTGGTGAATTTACCATTCACCAAAGTGCGCCGAACATGGAGTAGCTAAACTAGTGACTGGCGAACCTCAGAAAAAAGGGTTCTAAAAAGCAGACTTTTTGCTGAAAATGAAAAGCATAAACAGTTGAATTAAAATAAAAATGATAATATTGTTTTAAAATGAATCCTATTTAAGCCTGTTTAAGCCTGGTGAATCAAATCATCAAAAATAAGGGCATTTCCCTGATACTTCACTGCAGTTCGGCATTCTCTGAATAGTTTAACCATTACATCTCCATGGGACAGTTGCGCTGCTGTCGATCTGCGGTGAACTGCATCATATTTCGCTGTCCATGCAACAGTATTTGGCTTATTGACAGCTTTATGAATAGACAAACTGGCCTGAAATTCACTGTACGATGCCCCTCTGTGACAAATTCGGTCTTTTATAATCGAAGAGCTGTGAAATGCACCTTTCATTGTTCAATTTAAGCTCTATAGTTCGTCAGTTGATGGGTATTGCTTTGATTGAGGGCAACTTGCCTCAGTCCATTGCTGCGCACCTTTGTTGCTCCCACAGATGCAACTGTAAGCTTTCGTGCCGGGTCCTCCCGCCTACTGTTCTGTTTAATTTGTAGGTATTTTCGTTGTACAGTGCTACGAAACTTGTTGGCGCTTTATAAGTATCTGTGAAGAGTGAATGGATCTTGGTGATGTCAGTGTTGAGTCATTAATCAATGAGTAGGTGAACTGTCTGGTAGACAGATCTCACAATAACTCATCTTTGTGTGTCTGCATGAAGGTCTGTTCAGAACCTTTATTCCAAAAGAACTGGGAAGTTGAATTATTAAAAATGTATGCATTTTGTTGGCACAAAGTAAAGATGGAATTGAATTTTCTATGAGAGGTTTGTGTTTTGAGGTCTTGTTTACTTCAAATGTTCTTTCAAAATCGCAATGAAACTCATACTGGGCGTGTTACGTGAAATGCTTGTACTTGGTAGTGATTCCAACATCCGACTTCTGATAGTTCAATTTATAATTTATTTATAACTTTCTTAGATTCCTAGGGCACTGCTGTTACAGTTACAAGCATTTATAAGGCGCCAACAAGTTTCATAACGCTGTACAATGGGAGAGCCAGCATAACCAATATGCATACACATTACACACACAGAACAGTAGGAGAGGGGACCCTGCTTACAATCTGTGGAGAGAGGTGACATGCTAGCATGTGCGCTGTGTGGGAAGATGGAGCAGGAACTGAACCATGGGGGATTATGAATTAAGCTGATAGTCTACTCTAAAGTAATGTGTTTTCAGAGACTTTGTGAAGGACTGGAGAGATGAGAGTCCAGGCATGTACTGGCCATCGGGACTACCGATGGCTCAGTGGGCCATCTGGTTTCCTAATCGCAGCTCTGGATTCGGACCCTCAGAGTCCGAATCTGGAGCTTGTCCGACCGCGATCCGCTTGCTGCCGCCCCCTCCAGCGTGATTCGCAGGATAAAAGTCATGTGATGTGGACACCGGCCCCGTCACATGCAGAGAAGGCCAATGACGGATGTGTTTATGTGCCGAGTGGACAGAGGAGCAGGCAGCTCAGTGCCGAGATGGTGAGTATACGCTCAGTCACTCAGCAGTTATATTGTTTTTTGGGGAGGTTTTTTGCAGGATCACCGCAAGATACAGACACAATTTACACACTTTGGGCCTGCTCGAGGGTGTGGGGGCTGGGATGGGGTGAGCCAGCCTGGATTTGCCCCTCCCACCATGTGTGCAGGCATCCAGCTATGCAGCCTGCAGAGCTGGCCCCAGGGGAGGCTTGTCTGCCACAAATGCTGCCAGATTTAACAGGCACACTGGCAGCCAGGGAAGTCCTGCTGGCCCCATAAGAAAGCTGCTGGTTATGATGGAAGGAGGACATATGGCCTCTGCATTCCTGCTTCAGCTCCCAGGAGATCATCTCTATGTTCAAACACATGGAGCTGCGGGAACTCCGTGTCAGGCTGTGCAGGTCAGTGTGAAGGAGGGAGCACATGGTGATTTATTATGCAGCTCCAGAAAGAATGCAGAGTGTCTGTCCTCACATCCCCCCCAGCTGTCTACAGGAGCAAGGTAAAAGGGGGGTTTATATTAAGAGTAGAGTGGCTCCAACCATTATAATGCACATGGGTGGGTTGAGTGGCCAGCTTTGTGCAGACTTCTCTCAATTATTATTATTATTATTATTTATTTATAAAAGCGCCAGCATATTCCGCAGCGCTGTACAATAAGCACAGTACGGACAGGGTTACAATACATTGAACAACATTTGACAAACAGTACAGGAGGAGATGAGGCCCTATTCCCGTAGGAACTCACAATCTAGGAGGGTTGGGGTTGGAAACAGGAGGGGAGGACTGTAAGGTGAGAGTGATTGATGGTTGCGTCAGTGAGTTGGGTGGTAGGCTTCCCTAAATAGGAATGTTTTCAGGGAGCGTTTGAAGGAAGAGAAGTTAGGGGAAAGTCTGACAGTACGAGGGAGAGCGTTCCAGAGAGTGGGGGCTGCGCGTGAGAAATCCTGCAGTCTATCATGGGAAGAGGTGATGCGGGGAGAAGCTAGGCGCAGGTCACTGTTTGACCTTAGGGAGCGGGCTGGGGTGTATTTGGTGATTAGTGAGGACAGGTAGTGGGGCGCTGAGTTAGTGAGGGTTTTGTAGGTAAGGATAAGGATTTTGAACTTAATTCTGCAGTGGATGGGGAGCCAGTGAAGGGACTCGCAGAGGGGAGCGGCAGAGACAGAGCAGCGGGTGAGGTGAATTAGCCTGGCGGAGGCGTTCAGGATGGATTGTAGGGGGAGAGGCGGGACAGAGGGAGGCCAGATAAGAGATTATTGCAATAGTCGAGTCGGGAGATTATCAGGGCGTGTATGAGTTGTTTTGTGTGACAGCGGTGAGAAATGGCCGAATTCTGGAAATATTACGCAGTTGGTATCGGCAGGAGGAGGAAAGAGACTTGATGTGGGGGATGAAGGAAAGAGCAGAGTCTAGTGTAACTCCAAGACAGCGAACTTGGTTTGATGGGGAGATGGTGATACCCTCCACCGTGATAGAGAAGTCAGGAGGTGGGGAGGCATTAGTGGAGGAATAAGTAGGAGCTCAGTCTTTGACATGTTGATCTTTAGGTGGTGGGAGGCCATCCAGGAGGAGATGCCAGATAAACAGTCACTGACTTTTAAAAGGACAGGGGGAGAGAGATCAGGGGTAGAGAGGTAGATCTGAGTGTCATCAGCGTAGAGGTGGTAATTTAAGCCAAAGCTGTTGATGATTTTGCCCAGGGAGGAGGTGTAGATGGAAAAGAGCAGAGGACCAAGGACAGAGCCTTGAGGTACACCAACAGATAGAGGCAATGAAGAGGAGGAGTTACCAGCAAAGGACACACAGAAGGACCTGTTGGATAAATAGGAGTCAACCCAAGCAAGTGCCGTGTCACCGAGACCCAGAGAGTTGAGGGTCTGTAGAAGGGGGTGGTCAACAGTGTCAAAAGCAGCCGAGAGGTCAAGCAGGATGAGAATAGAATAGTGGCCGTGTTTTTTAGCAGTTAGGAGGTCGTTGGTGACTTTGGTGAGGGCAGTTTCAGTTGAGTGTAGGGGACGGAAGCCAGATTGCAGGGGGTCAAGTAGGGAATTGGAGGACAGGAAGAGGGAGAGGCGGGTTGAAGACTAGTTTTTCTAAGAGCTTTGATGTGAAGGGAAGCAGGGATACAGGGCGGTAGTTGGATGGAGAGTTGGGATCTAGGGATGGTTTCTTTAGTAAAGGGGTAACTAGCGCGTGTTTGAAGGCGGATGGAAAGGAGCCAGTGGAGAGAGATAGGTTGAAGATGTGTGTGAGAGCAGGGGTGAGGGAGGAGGAGAGGGGAGGAATTAGATGTGCGGGAATGGGGTCGAGCGGCACGTGGTGAGATGTGAGGAGGACAATAAGGAATTGACTTCCTCCTCAGTGGCTGGGAGGAAGCGGCAGAGGGTGGCAGAGGGGACCTGTGGGAGTGGAGGTGGCAGATAACTATCTTGTGTTGGGATGTTGCTTCTGATAGTTAAGTTTTACTGAGGAAGTAGTCTGCCAGGTCTTGAGCGCTGAAGGCAGCTGAGGGGGGAGGTGCAGGTGGGTGGAGGAGGGTGTTGAAGGTGGACCAGAGCCGTTTAGGGTTGGAGGACAGCGTAGATATAAGAGATGAGAAGAAGGATTGTTTGGCCAAGTGGAGGGCAGAGGTGTATGACCAGAGAATAAACTTGAAGTGAACAAAATCAGCTTCAGAGCGGGATTTCCTCCAGGCACGCTCTGCGGCGCGGGAGCATCTTTGCAGGTAGCGAGTCTGGAGGGTGTGCCAGGGCTGGAGCTGGCGGCGTGGGGCCTTGCAGAGTCGAAGAGGAGCAAGAGTGTCTAGAGCAGAGATAAGCGTAGTGTTGTAGTGATTAGTGGCAGCACAGGGCAGGTGAAGGATGAGGTATGAGGGAGGTGGTGAAGTAGGATTGGAGAATTGATGGGGGTCCACAGCATGTAGATTTCTGCGAGTGTGTGTGCGGGGTGGGGGAGCAGGGTGTTTAGGAAGTCCAGATAGGTTGAAAGAGAGAAGGTGGTGGTCAGAGATGGGGAAAGGGCGACATTGAACTCAGAAATGGAGCAGAGGTTGGAAAAGACCAAGGTCAATAACGTGACCATCGCGGTGGGTAGGGAGGAGGGAGGATTGTGTGAGTCCAAGGGAGGACGTGAGTGAAAGAAGTTTGGAGGCAGCAGGAGCGGAAGGATCGTCAATGGAATGTTGAAGTCCCCGAGAATTAGGCATGGAAGATTAGAAGACAGGAAGTGAGAAAGCCAGGTAGCAAAGTGGTCAAAGAACTGGGAGGTTGGTCCCGGTGGCGGTAGATGACTGCCACCCTGAGAGCCAGAGGAGAGAACAGGCGGATGCAGTGTGTCTCGAAGGAGGAGAAGGAGAGTGATGGGGGTGGAGGGAGATGCTGGTAGGTGCAGGTGGGAGAGAGCAGGAGCCCGACCCGCCACCATTTCTCTCACCCGGTCTGGGGGTATGGCTCAAGTGTAGACCGCCATGTGAGAGAGCAGCAACGGAGGCCGTGTCAGAGGGAGTTAGCCAGGTTTCAGTTAAAGCTAGGAGGTTGAAGGAGTTTGAAAGGAAGAGGTCATGGACGGCTGTGAGTTTGTTGCACACAGAGCGAGCGTTCCAGAGGGCGCAGGAGAAAGAGGACAGGCGCTGAGGGATGATGGGAATGAGGTTGCTGGGCTTGCAGGGAGGGGATTTATGTGCGATGGAGATAGGATGAGAGTGAAGTATTGGATGTGTTGTGGGGCCAGGGTTAGGGGATATGTCACCTGAATAGAGTAACAGCAGGAGGGTGAGAAAGAGAAGGTGGGAATGGGATTTGTGGGAGTGATTGGCAGCACGAGAGTTAGAGGGAGACCATGTTCTGAGGAAACAAAGGAGCTCATGCGAGGCCATCATGTGGGACGAGAGGAGGGAGGGAGAGATGCAGATAGTGTAGGGGTCGGTGGTAGAGGGGCAGGAGTTCCATTTAAGGAGAAAGGTAGAAGTAAAGAGGAGAAGTGTGAGAGAAAGCATGATATAGACTTGCGTTTACCCAGAATAATATTGGGCCTTGCAGTTCCTTCCTCCAGTCCCGCAACTCCAGGAATCAACTCTGCGCGTCCACTTAAGACTGTCACTTGTGAATGTCACAAGAGCCTGGCTCAAATGGAGCCAGTCTAAGTTGTTATATAGGGCACACTGATTGCAATCAGGCAGTTAAAAAGTCAACAGCTGAAGCTGGATGGGCTGTGTCAATAGGGCAGGAGATTCACATGCTAATTAGCAAAGCAAATGGTGGAGAAAACAAAAATAAATAAAAAAACAGAAAAAAACCCCCAAGGAAACGTTATAATGTGGGTGCCTGCGAATACTGGGTGATAATGCCTACCAATAATAACTTATCTCAAGCCCCTTCCCTTCCTGGCTTTTAAGTTTTAAACCTGTAAAATGGCATTGCTGACCTGGAAAGACATACCGTAAGGGTTACTATACAACTGACAGGTAGATGGTCTAGGTTGGAGAAATAAAAATTAGATTAGGGGGTTATTCACTAAGCCCTCTTTTTCCATGTTGTTGTTACTTTGAACAACACAGACAGGAAAAACCTGAACAGGCTGGCGAAAGTTCAACGTACGGCAAATCTTCCAGCACTATAATTAAATAAGAAGCATAAACTGAGGCTATTCTCTCACATTGCACATTACTGTGAATTTTATTGCTGTGAAGCTCTTTGATACGCTCACACACACCACGCATTACAGTGAGTTTTATTGCTATGGAGCTCTGTGACACACTCGTACACAACGCATATTACAGTGAGTTTTATTGCTGTGCAGCTCTGTGATACGCTCATACACATCACTCATTACTGTGAGGTTTATTGCTATCAGTGATATGCTTGGGATTGTTTTGGTTGGCATGGTTTTGGGGGGCAGCATATCATTCTTGGAACCAGTCAGCACAATGTCTTGGTCTAGCTCGGGGGGGGGGGGTTGAAAGCGACTTGGAGTGGATAAAGATTAATTGGGGGGGGGATTGCGAGCAACCTGGGGGGGTGATAAAGCTAGATTTTTTTTGTGCAATACTTATTGTTTGTATACCATTTTCGTGCGTGTCTGCATAATTAAAGTGGGCCGGTCTGGATGAAGTCCAGGGCCGTTTTTTTTGTCCCAGTCCAGCCCTGGGAGAGTCTGATGTTGCGGGGGAGGGAGTTTCATAGAAAGGGAGCAGCTCGAGAGAAGTCTTGAAGGCGGCAGTTCGGGGTTTGGGTACGAGGAACCAATGGCGTCAGATCATTGGCAGAGCGAAGTGGTCAGGACGGGATGTACTTGCTTATATGGAAGGAAATGTAGTCAGGGGCACGGTTATGGAGAGCTTTGTACATGAGGACTAGTATTTTAATGTAGATTCTAAAGGAAACGGGGAGCCAGTGTAAATATTGACAATTGGGAGAGGTGTGAGAGGTGCAAGACGTATTTATAAAGGATTTTACCAGGAAGGATACATTGAGATTTCTCTCGTTTTCAAGTACGTCCTGGGTTCAAGAACATTAAAATGTTACAGTTGTTTCAGAAATCCAAAGTAATGCAATGCAAGATATTAAAAAAAACACAAATCTACAGATTAACAGAAAATAAATATGTAGGAAATAGTCATTATGTTTACAGGTGCATTCCGCATTGAGGTCAGTGATAAGGAGGTTACAGTAGTCAAGGCGGGAGAGAAGAAGAACTTGGATGAGAATTTTAGTAGAGTCCTGATTAAGAAAGGGATGGATTTTATGGTCCTTTCCCCTTATAGTCCTCTTTTGGAATACCATCCGGAGGTTGGGCTCTTCTGTTTTTAAAATAATGTTGCCCACCTCCCCAGACTGGACTTTGTTTAACATCATTTCTGACCCCGAAGCCCGCCCTTTGTCTGGGGCTCAGAAGATGCTTTTAGACATTCTCTCTGCAATTGCCAAAAAGGCCATACTGGGTCAGTGGATTTTCCTCTCCACCCCCATGTATTTAATGCTTTACTCATGTTTTTTTGCTGTTCTTCATGGGGACTGGGCAGAGACTATTCTCCATAAAGGGGGCAAAGTCAAAAAGTTCTTTGTGTGGAAGACCTTTGTGATATATTTGCCGGAATCTACTATTTCCAAACTAAGGGCTGATTTTGAATTTACAGAATGATACCTGATGCATTCCCTGTCCAGTCCGCTGCTATTACCGCCCTTCCAATTTCTAAATTTGGAACACTTTCTGTTCTTCGTCTCTGCCTGAGAAAGGGTCTTCCGCTTCTCCTCACGCTGTATACTAGGGTTGCACCGATACTAGTGTAGCGCTCACTCCCGGAGGAGCCGCTGAAATTGAACCTCGGGTCAGTCTCCCCGCACTAGGGAATAAATATACTCCAGCACGTTGTGGATTTTATAAATTATATAGTTTACTAGAATAAATGGCATATAATGAATAACACGGTGTTCGTAGATATATTTACAGTACTTCGTAATGCGGGAAACGCGCAGCGGAAAAAAGAAATACGATGGTTCGTAATTCGAGGAACGCGCAGCGGAAAAGCGAAAATACAATGCTTCATAATTCGAGAAACGCGCAGCGGAAAAGGAAAGAAAATAAATCTTTAACCCCCTTTTGTGTTTGGGGAGTGAGTCCCGCACAGGTTATGTCCCAGAATGTACGTGTGTGTGTGTGTGTGTGTGTGTGATGCTATGCTACCCGGGTACAATATTCAACTGGCCAGTGAATTGCTTAAGAGGTATCTTCGACTAGTCAAGTTGGGGCCCTGTGGGTTTTGGAAACAAACAGCAGCGTGATTTCTTTATTCACAAATGGCCTGGAAGGCCTCTCACCCATCCGCCAGATACTTGGTGCTCCGCTCGACCCAGGACATCTCTCCGCTCGATCTTGGCTGGGATTCTCTGGGCTACCGGATCCGCTGTCTTGCCTTTCTGTAGCTGCTGCAAGATGTCCAGCTCACCGCCTGCTCTCCCTGTCCGATTGACCTGCGGTGCTCCTAACTCGGGGTCCTCTCGCTCACTTGTTATCAGCGGGGGTATTCCTGTGAATCACTGGGTCTTCCTCTGGTAAGGCTGAATAACCCAGTCTTTAGCTCTGTCAGGCCCCAGCTGCACTCCGGCCTAGTCACTGTCTCGTTCTGCTGCTCTGCGTCTTGCTCCTCTCACTCCCTGGCGCTCTGCCAGCTCTCTCCACGAGGCTCAGGATGTAAGGGTCTGTGTCCCACCCACTTCCTGTGTCCGCTCCCAAAGCATGCCGGGAAATGTAGTCCCAATGTTCAATGTCTCGTATCGCGCTTGTCTCCCTCCGGTGGCCAAAAATAGGTACTGCCACGACAGGGAATTAAACCCAGCGCTACACTAGTATCGGTGCCGATACCGGGTACTGCAGCAGTACTTGGTACTCGTGCAGTGCCCCCGATACTTCCCCCGATACCGGAAGTCGGCACTGAGCCGGCATCCAAGTGGCTGGGGCAGCTGTCCGAATGCTCTTTCGGCATTCGGACAGGCACCTGGAGCTCTCCACGATCATACTTACCTACCTGAGCAAAGCCGGTCCCACGTGATCGCGGCTGGGGGCCTTCCAACGAGCGCACGCTCGAGGACTAAACCGGTGTCGCTCAGGAAGGTAAGTATGAACGCGGAGAGCTCCAGGTGCCTGTCCAAATGCCGATAGAGCATTCGGACAGCCGCCCTATGTCTGGTCTGGGGTCTGTGTGTGTGTATGTGTAATATATACACATACACACACAGAGCTGGGGGCATATTCCATGAGCGCTGGGGGTAGCACTGCAGCTAACAATTATTCTCATTATTGATTAGTTGGCCGATTTTATTATTTTGATTAATCGATTCATCGGATAAAAAAAGAGAAAAATTTGTTTACTTAAAAGGAATTTTATGTAAATAAATAACCACAACCCCTTTTTTCATAAGCAATTTGCGTAGTGTGCGTAACTTTCGTACATACATACGCAAATTGCGTATCTTGCTTACTTTTCACACAAGGTATGCGAGTGCTTGGTCAGAGGGATGGGTTGATGCATGCGCAGCTTAAGCCCAGTTTTGCTTTCTCAAATGAACGCGGCTACAAGCACTTGGTCATAGATGATGATGTCAGCATGAAATCGGTGTTAATAAGCTAAAGTGGTCAGGGGGCATAGTGTCCCTTTTTAAATAATTTCGCTAACAAACTGAGTGGGAGGAGGGACTGAAGATGGAAGGGGTGTGACTTTGCTCCAGTGACTTGACCTGAGTGTGAGAGGGAGTGGGTATGGACAAAAGACCTGAGTGTGGAGGTGAGTTTGGGGAAAGGGACTGTACCAAAGGGAGTAGTTCTGCTACTGTTGTAAACGGAATAAAAACAAACTGGTTGTGTCTGACTCTGACATAACCCTAGAACTAAATCATACCTAGTAAAGCAGTGGCTCGTCTTCTCCAATCAGCTCCAAAACTGAGGTTATTTACGTTTAACTCCGTCTGACTCTAAACAGAGTGTGCTGTACACAGGACGATTAATCGACACTGATTAATCGATGATTAAAATAGTTGTCAACTATTTCCATTATCGATTAGTTGTCAATTAATCAATTTAGTTGTTTCAGCCGTAGCTGGGGGCATATCCATGAGTAGGGTTCCCACCCGTCTGGTTTTGACCCGGACTGTCCGTTTTTCGGGTCATGTGTCCGGGTTCAGGATCACCTGTCACCCGGACACATGCCTCTACTTCAGCTCCGACCCTGGAATGCTTTCTTCACTTGCACGCAGACTGCGTGTGAGTGAAGAAACACCCCACCAATCACTGGCAGTGTGGGAGTGGTCTGCACTGATGTCTCCTCCCCACTCTGCCTCCTCCAATCAGCTCATTGCTCCCTCACATGCTCCAGATCACGTGCATGCTGGCTGTGACTTGTGGAGCTGCTGGGACAGGGAGGAAGGACTGAGGAGCTGCTGGAAGGAGCTGGGTAATACAGGCAGAGCAGGACTCTGTCTCTTCCCACCTCTTCCCTCCTCCACCCCATTGCCCCTAGTCCTCCTCCCTCGCTACCCTTCCCCCTCTCCACCCTTCTCATCTCACTGTCCCCCTTTCCGTTTCACCTCTACCCCCTCCAACCCCCTTTTTCTCCTCACTTTCCCCCTTTCTCTCTCCCCCTTCTCTCCACCTTTCCCCTCCCTCCCATTTCCCCCTCTCTCCCCTCCCCTCTCTCTCCCCCCTCTCTCCCCTTCCCCATCTCTCCTGCCTCTCCCCCTTGTCACCCCCTCTCACTGTCCCTTTCTCTCCCCCTTTCTCTCCCCCTTTCTCTCCCCCTTCTCTCTCCCCCTTCTCTCTCCCCCTTTTCCACCTCTCTCCCCTTTCCTCTCTCAAGCCTCTCTCCTGCCTCTCCCCCTTGTCATCCTCTCTCCTGCCTCTCTCCCCCTTTTCTCCCCTCCCTTGCTCCCCCTTTTCCCCTCTCCTGCCTCTCGCCCCTTTTCTCCCTCTCTTGCCTCTCTCCCCCTTTTCTCCCCTATCCTGCCTCTCTCCTTCTTTTCCCCTCTCTCCTGCATCTCTCTCCCCCATTTCTCCCTCTCCTGCCTCTCTCCCCGTTTTCCTGCCTCCATCCCCCTTTTCCCCTCTATCCTGCAACATCGCTCCCCCTTCCCCCTCTATCCTGCATCTCTCTCCCCCTTTCCCCCTCTCTCCTGCATCTCTCTCCCCCATTTTTCCCTCTCCTGCCTCTCCCCATTTTCCTGCCTCTCTCCCCCTTTTCCCCCCTCTATCCTGCATCTCCCCCCTTTTCCCCCTCTCTCCTACATATCTCCCCCTCTCTACTGCATCTCTCTCCCTCTTTTCTCTGCTCTCTCCCCCCTTTTCATCCTGTCCCCCATTTTCTCCTCACCCCCTTTCTCATCTGTATGTGTACAATGTGGTGGAAGTTTTGGGGTTTATTTGCAGATTAAAGGATCTGATTTGTGTTCACAGAGGAGATTTGGGGGGCTAAAAGGTCTGATTTGAGGTTTGGGGGTGAAAGGGACTAAAATGTGATGGGAAAGGGAAAGACATGTATATGTGTGTGACTGAGCGTATACCCGTGAGCAGCAAAAATATTTTTCTACACATTGTTAGTGTTCGGGTTTGGCTTCAAGAAAAGGTGGCAACCCTATCCATGAGCTGGGGGGTATATCCATGAGCTGGGGGGGCATATCCACGAGCTGGGGGGCAAATCCATGAGCTGGGGTGGCAAATCCATGAGCTGGGGGCATATCCATGAGCTGGGGGCATTATCCATGTGAGCTGGGGGGCATATCCATGAGCTGGGGGGCATATCCATGAGAGCTGGGGGGCATATCCATGAGAGCTGGGGGCATATCCATGAGAGTTGGGGGGCATATCCATGAGAGCTGGGGGGCATATCCATGAGCTGGGGGGCATATCCATGAGCTGGGGGGTATATCCATGAGCTGGGGGGGCATATCCATGAGCTGGGGGGCAAATCCATGAGCTGGGGTGGCAAATCCATGAGCTGGGGGGCATATCCATGAGCTGGGGGCATTATCCATGTTAGCTGGGGGGGCATATCCATGAGCTGGGGG
Organism: Leptobrachium leishanense; assembly: GCA_009667805.1. Classification (NCBI taxonomy): domain Eukaryota; kingdom Metazoa; phylum Chordata; class Amphibia; order Anura; family Megophryidae; genus Leptobrachium; species Leptobrachium leishanense. Next base: position 103,191,426 of record CM019070.1, on the reverse strand, counting down.
CATATCCATGAGAGCTGGGGGCATATCCATGAGAGCTGGGGGGGCATATCCATGAGAGCTGGGGGGGCATATCCATGAGAGCTGGGGGGGCATATCCATGAGAGCTGGGGGGCATATCCATGAGAGCTGGGGGGGCATATCCATGAGCTGGGGGGCAAATCCATGAGCTGGGGCAATATTTATGAGAGCTGGGGGCATTTTCCATGAGCTGGGGCATAATCCATGAGAGCTGGGGTGCATATCCATGAGCTGGGGTGCATATCCATGAGCTGGGGTGCATATCCATGAGCTGGGTGCATATCCATGAGCTGGGGGGGCATATCCATGAGAGCTGGGGGGGCATATCCATGAGAGCTGGGGGCATATCCATGAGAGCTGGGGGCATTTTTATATGAGGTCTGTTCTTATTGGAAAGTGTTCACTTGACCTAAAATAAAAGTATCGGTACTCGTGTGGTATCGGTGCATCCCTACTGTTTACTCTTCACCCTCTTTTATGGTTGGTTGTTGTTTGACTGTCATGACAATGCAAGGGGTAGGGATCTCTTCTAATTTTCTTTCTTATTATTCAAATGCATGTATTGTGTTGCCTGAATCTGTCAATAAAGTTTGATAAAAAAGGGACGGATGTGTGCCATGTTTTTTAGGTGGAAGTAGCAAGATTTGTTGAGTGACTGAATGTGAGGAGTAAGAGGACCCCAAGGCAACAAGCCTTAGATGTATTCTCACCTTAAGAGAATTGGGCGCAAGGATGGAGGATTTGGAGGGAGGGAGGGAGGGAAGATGAGAAGTTTGGTTTTAGAGAGGTTGAGCTTTAGGAAACGGGAGGTCATCCAGTAGGAGACAGCCAATAGGCAGGCTGTAACACGGTCCAACACAGGAGGAGAGAGATGGGGGGGAAGAAAGGTAGATTTGGGTGCCGTCATCCTAGAGATTATATTGGAACCCATAGGAATAAATGAGATTGCTCAGAGAGGCAGTATAGATTGAGAAAATTAGGGGCCCAGAACAGAGCCTTGAGGTAACCCAACCGAGAGAGAGGAAGCGGTTGTGAAGAGACACCAGTATAGGAGACACTGAAGGAGCAAAGAGCGAGATAAGAAGAGAGGTAGGAGAGAGCTGTGTCACTGAGGCCGACTTGACGCTAGTGTCTGTTTAGGCTTCCTTTTGCCATTTCACTCAATCTCTTTTATATATTTCACAATATTTATTGACTGAAATGAGAATCTAGAGTTCCTGGGCATATTACATGCATGAAGTTGCCTAACTAAGTAGACACCCTTTAGCATTTTCGTTATGTGTTGGTCCAAGTGACTACGTTGTATGCATGGTGTATGCATTGTTCATCTGTTCGGCTTTATGCCTTAATAAAAGTTTCCACTGTTTTTAATTTTTCTTTACCAATACCCTGTGGTAAGCTTGACTAGTTCAAGCAGACCAGCTTTTTCTCTAGGCATGTGCATTTAATTTTGTCCGAATTCGTCCGAAACCACCATTTTTCGTTTCCGGAAGCATTTCCAAATGGGATCTGAAATGATGAAAAAAATAGATGCAATTCAAGACAAAGCAATGGGTTAATGGGCATTGGGCATCTCACAGGGTCCTCTTTATCTTTTTTTTTTACACTTTTTGGTTTTAATCATTATAAAATGATATAAACGGAAAACGTATTGATCCGAAATTTCGAATCTGTCAGAAAGAACGAATCAAAATGATCCAAAATGAAAAAACAAATCTATGCAATTCAAGTCAAAGCAATGGTTAATGGTTATTGGGCATCTCACAGGGCACATAATATGTCCCAAACAAACGGTTAACCCCTTAGTGACCGGGCGGTTTTACACAAATCCGTCCTTTAGTGACCGCTGCTGTTTTTACGTTTCTGCGCTGCTCGTGTTTAGATCAAATTTTCCTCTTACTCGTTTATTCAACCCACACATAATATACACCCTTTTTCCTGCCATTAAATGGACTTTCTAGAAATACCATTATTTCCATCATATCCAATAATTTAATATAAAAAAAATATGAAATATGATGAAAAAAATGGTAAAAACACACTTTTTCGTAATTTAATCCCCTAAAGCTATAACCACCAATAAAGACCCCGGCTAAATAGTTTCCAAATTTTATCCCGAGAATAGAAATACCCAATTTTTACATGTTTTTACCTTTTAACCCTTTCACTGCTGAGCCAGTTCACCTATGTGCGCTGCGCTCATTCTGACTATTTTGTGCTAATTATTTTTAGATGACAGCCTAGGTCCTATTTAATTAAACTCCCCCCAGACAAAAAAAACTTTAAAAAAAAAAACATTTTTTTATTTTATTTATTTTTTTTTTTTAATTTTTTTTACCAATACCCTGTGGTAAGCTTGACTAGTTCAAGCAGACCAGCTTTTTCTCTAGGCATGTGCATTTAATTTTGTCCGAATTCGTCCGAAACCACCATTTTTCGTTTCCGGAAGCATTTCCAAATGGGATCTGAAATGATGAAAAAAATAGATGCAATTCAAGACAAAGCAATGGGTTAATGGGCATTGGGCATCTCACAGGGTCCTCTTTATCTTTTTTTTTTACACTTTTTGGTTTTAATCATTATAAAATGATATAAACGGAAAACGTATTGATCCGAAATTTCGAATCTGTCAGAAAGAACGAATCAAAATGATCCAAAATGAAAAACAAATCTATGCAATTCAAGTCAAAGCAATGGGTTAATGGTTATTGGGCATCTCACAGGGCACATAATATGTCCCAAACAAACGGTTAACCCCTTAGTGACCGGGCGGTTTTACACAAATCCGTCCTTTAGTGACCGCTGCTGTTTTTACGTTTCTGCGCTGCTCGTGTTTAGATCAAATTTTCCTCTTACTCGTTTATTCAACCCACACATAATATACACCCTTTTTCCTGCCATTAAATGGACTTTCTAGAAATACCATTATTTCCATCATATCCAATAATTTAATATAAAAAAAATATGAAATATGATGAAAAAAATGGTAAAAACACACTTTTTCGTAATTTAATCCCCTAAAGCTATAACCACCAATAAAGACCCCGGCTAAATAGTTTCCAAATTTTATCCCGAGAATAGAAATACCCAATTTTTACATGTTTTTACCTTTTAACCCTTTCACTGCTGAGCCAGTTCACCTATGTGCGCTGCGCTCATTCTGACTATTTTGTGCTAATTATTTTTAGATGACAGCCTAGGTCCTATTTAATTAAACTCCCCCCAGACAAAAAAAACTTTAAAAAAAAAAACATTTTTTTATTTTATTTAATTTTTTTTTTTAATTTTTTTTTAAAACCAAACCTGGTCATGTTTGGTATCATTTGAAAGGCCATAATCAGGCCTTTCAAATGATGGCAAATATGACCATCTAGCTGCCATGAATCGGGAGATAAAGGGATCCTTAGGATCCCCTTATCTCTACATGGCAGCTAGAGGGTTAACTGGCCCACTGACATCCTCACACATATGGTGAGGTTGTCAGTGGTGGGGGGGGACCTGGAGGCTAGGCTGACATCCAAGATGTCAGCCCCCCTCCAGGTTTGAATCACGTTTTGGCGCCAATTGGCGCCGCAACGTGATCCGGCGGCGAAATGGTTAATGCCGTACACCGCTGGAAAGGGGAGGCTCTCCCCTCTCCAGCGGTGCAAACGGCATCTCCCTAGCTTCAATGGTTGGGGAGATAGAGGGCTCCGAAGGAGCCCCCCCCTCCCCTCCATTGAAACACATGGGGGCACCTTCTGATGACGTCACCACGCAGCGTGGCGACGTCATCAGCCTCGCCTGCCCATGTAAATCACATGGGCAGGCTTCCTCCCTGTCAGATCGACGTGGGATCCGACGAGGGAGGTGAGTATCGGGCGGGAGGGGGATTTGGCGCCGCTGACGTACCCTGTAAGGGAGACCCGAACACAGGACGTACAGGGTACGTCAGCGGTCGGGAAGGGGTTAATGGGCATCTCACAGGGCATAGTGTATGTGCCGGCAAAGGGTTAGGCTAGTGTCAGAAGAACGCAGTCCTCACATCCGTGTTGCCACACAGTTTAACGTCCGTCATAACACTGATTTGTGATCCATAGAGACCAACACACAAAGTACATACGCACTGAAGTGCACACGCACCACGTAGGTGGCAACGGACGCCATTTAGGCCTCGAAGTAAAAGCGCTACGACGGACGCCCTGAGTGCGCCACGTCTGCTTAGCGGCCACTGTGCATGATGACGCGCCGTCAGACGCAGCACATTTGCGACGTCCATCACGTTGACGCTCAGAAGTTTTTTTGGTCTGGCTGACTGTACCTGTCTTTTAATTTTAATTAATTTTGATTCCCATATTTCCTTTTTTCTTTTTCTACATCTGTAAAAAAAAAAAGACTGTGGTGTCTACAGTATCTTCCATCAGTGCGTACGTCCGTTACGCAGGAACGCAGAGTGCGCTCAGACTGCGTTTGTCTGACATTAGCCTTAATGGGCATTGGGCATCTCGCAGGGCACAGCATATGCCCCAAGCAAAGGGATAATGGGCATTGGGCATCTCACATGACACCGCAAATGTCCATGCAAAAGGTTAATGGGCATTGGACATCTCACAGGGTCGCCTGTATCTTTTTTTCTTTTACTTACTTACTTTTTGGTTTTAATCACTATAAAATGGAAAATGAACCAATCTGAATTTCAAAATGGTCAGAAAGAACGAATTGAAATGATCCAAAATGAAAAATAAAATCTATACAATTCAAGACAAAGCAATGGGTTAATGGGCATTGGACATCTCACAGGGCACAGATTATGTCCCAAGCAAATGGTTAATGGGCATTTTACAGGGCACAGCATATGTCCCAAAGAAAGGGTTAATGGGCATTAGGTATCTCACAGAGCACAGTGTACAGTGGCAAGAAAAAGTATGTGAACCCTTTGGAATTACATGGAGTTTTGCATGAATTGGTCATAAAATGTGCTCTGATCTTCATCTAAGGCTAGGGTCAGACGAACGCATTTTCACGTTGTCTGTGAAAAAGTGCGTTCGAACGAATGGACGCATTTTTTCACGGAGTACGCGATAGCGGTCATATGATGCGCCTTTGCGTCCGTGATTTTGTACGGATCATCAATAAAACACTTTGTGCATCTGGACGTTATGTTGGCCGGACATTAGCAGTGTCTGACGTCTCCTAATCACGCAGACACGCCGCTAGCGGACGCAGCGCACTCTGTACGACCGTACTAGTGGTTTGACGTTCTCGAAAAAATGCGTTCGTTTGCCACTTGCGTTGCGCAGCCGCACTTTTGTGCGACCGTACTTCGTATATTGGCCGTCATTGCCTGGCATTTGCTGCTACTACGGCCGTGATTAAGTGCGCCAGAACGCGCGTTCCCACTGCCTCAGTCTGACCCTAGCCTAAGTCACAACAATTTGAAAAACACAGTCTGCTTAAAATACAAAATACAACATGAACATTATATGTTTTCATGTTTTTATTGAACAAAACATGTAAACATTCACAGTGCAGGGTGGAAAAAGTATGTGAACCTTTGGACTTAACCCCTTAGTGACCGCGGACGTACCATGTACATCACGGCCGCGGGTCTCTTTTAGACCCGCTGACGTACATGGTACGTCCTGCGGTCTTTTGAGCGCTGGAAGCGATCGGATCACTTCAAGCAGCTCAAACGCCATTGCACGCTGCCTGGGAGTCCAGGCATCCGTGCAATGGCGGACAGAAGTCCCGGGGCCCCTTGTGATCGCTCCCCGGGAGCGATCAACATCTGGTTTGACCGGAAAGGTGCCCCGCACTTCTACAGAGCGCTGGAAGCGATCGGTATCGCTTCCAGCTGCTCTGAGTATATTGCAGGGATGCCTCGACATCGAGGCATCCTTGCAATATGGTTACCTGCCGCCGGTCCGCCTGTGATCGCTCCCCCTGAGTGATCACTTCCGGTAGCGGCAGGAAGTACAGAGTGCCATGAGGTATCATGGCACTCAGTACAAAAACGATCACATGAGTGATCAGGTGCTCTGCTGGGTGCCTCCAGGGATCAAGGCACCCAGCAGACTAAAAAAAGTGTAAAAAAAGAAAAATAAATAAATAAAAGTGACAGCCAAGATTTATTTATTTATAAAGGATTTTACCAGGAAGGATACATTGAGATTTCTCTCGTTTTCAAGTATGTCCTGGGTTCAAGAACATTGAAGTGTTACAGTTACAGAAATACAAAGTAATACAATGCAAGATATTAAGAAAACAACACATATACAGATTAACAGAAAATAAATATGTAGAAAAATAGTCATTATGTTAAATGTACACAGGTGCATTTGGCGCTGCCCTTCTAAGGGCAGGGTCATCTTGGGGCTGTATGGGATGTTCCTAGCCTGCCTCATCAGAGAGGCAGGCTAGCAACATCCAATCAAAAGTTATAAAAAATCTAAATAAAATTTCTAATCTGTCAGGTCAATATTTTGTAAATATTGGCCGTGACCTCTGATTCTCCCTCCCTCTCCTCACTTGTGTTTTGGTGAGCGAGAGAGAGAGAGAGATCAGATTTGACAGGTTATAGATTTTAGGTAGATTTAGTGAGATTAGAAAAATCGAGGCAGATTTAGAGAGATTTTAGGGAGATTTAGAACAATTGAGGCAGGTTTAGAGGGATTTAGAGAGATTTAGCTGTTTATTTGTATTTTCTTGTGAAACCCAACGGTTCTTTTGAGAACCAATAATCCGCTTATATATATATATATATATATATATATATAATAATTATAACATTTTATAATCTATTATATATAATGTCTGAGAGGGTGTACAGCGCCGAGGAGGCATATGCCATCCTGGCGTCAGAATCTGAGGCATCTGCGTCGGACTCCGACCCAGATTTTGACCCCGCTAACTGCTCAGAGACATCGCTAGATACATCATCTACGCTTGCTGATGTATCTCCTAGTGATGTTTCTGATTCAGATCCTGGGCCACCACCTGCCAGCAGGAGACGCACAGCTCCAGTTGAGGAGTGGGTAGTGCCTCATCGCCAGAGGCCAGATATCCCTCCTTTCACGGCAAATCCTGTCATCAATATTGATGTTGCAGGATTTACCGCCACACAGTTTTTGCAGGTGTTTATGGGGGATGATTTGTTGGGCCACATTGTTGCCCAATCAAACCTGTATGCCCATCAGCATTGTGCTGCGAAGCCAGACTCCTACTTGGCAAGGCAGCAATGGACCCTGCTAGATGTGCCAGAATTTCTGAAATTCTGGGCACTTACTATGCTGATGGGCATCATAAAGAAGCCCTCAATTCGCTCCTAATGGAGCAGTAGCCCCATCTGCTCTACCCCCATTTACCCCCAATCAATGTCACGTAGAAGGTATGAAAACATTTTGGGTTTCATGCACTTCAGTGACAACAGCCTGTGCCCCCCTAGAGAGCATCCCCAGTTTGACAGGCTGTATAAAATCCGCCCCTTGATTACCCACTTCGCCGCCAGGTTTGCAGAGGCTTATGCACCTGGAAGGAATATCTGCGTGGATGAATCCCTAATGAAATACAAGGGAAGGCTGGGATTCAAGCAGTATATTCCTTCCAAACGCTCCAGGTATGGAGTGAAGGTGTATAAGCTCTGTGACAGCGAGAGTAGGTATACTCAGGCCTTCCGGGTGTACGAGGGAAAGGATAGTAGCCTTGACCCTCCAGGTTGCCCAGAACACATGGGAACCAGTGGCAAGATTGTGTGGGACCTACTTTTTCCCCTGATGAACAAAGGGTACCACTTGTATGTTGATAATTTTTATACGAGTGTCCCTTTGTTCAAGCTGCTGTATTGTTTTGATACAGCAGCATGCGGTACTGTTCGCAAGAACCGCGTAGGTTTCCCAGCACAGCTTGTCTGCACCCGGTTAAAAAGGGGGGAGTCCTCAGCTCTGCGCCAAGAGGAGCTGTTGGCGGTCAAGTACAGAGACAAGAAGGATGTATACCTTCTATCCACCATCCACACTGAGAGGTCTGTGGAGGTCTCTGTACGTGGCAGAGCTGAGCGCATCAGGAAGCCAGTGTGCATCAAAGCCTATAACCGGCATATGGGTGGGGTTGATCTGGCAGATCAGCTGCTCCAGCCCTACCAGGTTATGCGGAAGTCAAGGGCCTGGTACAAAAAGGTTGCAATTTACCTGATGCAAATTGCAAACCACAATGCCTTTTTGCTCTGCAAAAAGGCAAACCCCGGAGTGACGCTGTCCTTTTTACAGTTTCAGCTCCAGGTCATTTCGGGGGTTTTGTACCAGGATGCACCTGCTCCCCGGGCAGTGATGGGGGACATAGTTGGGGCTACACATTTTATTTTTAAAATCCCCCCTACTGAGGGCAAACAGAAACCCCAAAAAAGATGCAGGGTGTGTTGTTTCAAGAGGGGGGAGGAGAGACACAATCTTTTACTGCCCAGAATGCCCTGGACAACCCGGTCTGTGTGTTGGGGACTGTTTCAAGATGTATCACACTGTGCGTGATCTGTGATTTTTTTTTTTTTTTTACAGTCTAGTTAGTTAGTTCAGTTTAGTTTTTTTTTTTCTTTTACTGCACCAGACTTTTACATTTTATTCCTACATTTTTATGTTCTACAATTGTTGCTGTATTTTGCCAAATCTTTGCACACCTATGCATGGGGGCATGGGTGTACTCAGGAGACCTTGCAGAAAACAACCTGGAGAGTTTTCATGCAGTAACCGACAACGGTGTCTCCTAAATCACAGTCTAAAACTGATGTGGGTGTGAAAAATGAAAAATGACCACCAAACAGTATCCAATTTGTTTGGAGCAAACGGTTGCATCCATGGCATAAAAACACTCCATTTACAATACTTTGGGGTGTTAGCTTACCAAATATATGCACGTTCATAAAATTGGGTATGTAAAAAGGCCCCTAAAAAGAAGATAAGCAAAGAAGATATGTCAAATTAGAAAAATGACAAGCACATGTCAAAAGATTGGCGAAGCACCCCAAAAAACAACAGAACAAATCTATATATGGGTGGTATCATTTTACTCAGAAGATGTTGCTGAACATATTTTGGGGTTTTTTTGCAGTAACCCATAACTGTATTTGACAATTCATGCCTAAAGTACAATGTGTGTGAAAAAATAACACAAAAAGTGACTACCTGAAAGTTTGACATAGAGCTAGTGCATGGAAAGTGTTAAAATACAACTCTTTGAAGTACCCTAGGGTGTGCCCTTTCTAAAAATATATGGTTTGATGGGGGTAAATTACTTTGGCCGGCTTCAAAAATGTCCCAAATAGGACATGGGTGCATGATGACGAAATGTGAAAATTCCAAGTTGGAAAACTGAAATGCGCACCCCCCAAATAAGGCCTATTAGCACCCAAATAACCCGACATACCTATACATGGGTGGTATCAAATTACTCAGAAGATGTTGTTGAACATATTTTGGGGTGCTTTTTGGCAGTGAACCTTAAAGTTCACAGTACATGTATTCTTAAATTGCATAAAAAAAAAAAAATCGCCAAAACTTTTTTTTTTCTCAAACTTTGGCATAGATTTGTGGTAAAATGGTTGCATGGAAAGAGTCAAAATACCCCAAGTTTAATACCTTGGTTTGTGTACTTTAAAAAATATGTATATGTGGAGGGTTATTCAGGAATTAGTGACAGATATCAGTGTTACAATGTCACTATGACTACTTTTAAAAGTAAACCCTTTGTAAATGGCAAAGTGCTACTTTCACTTATTGTTGCATAAGATAAGGAGCAAAGCGAGGAATATGTAAACATTGGGTATTGCTAAACTCAGAACTAAATTTAGAAACTACTAAGGAATTAAATTTTTTTGACGGTTGTTGACACATAAGAAATTTTGGGGGTCAAAGTTCGAAAAGTGGTGCTTTTTCAATTTTTTTGTCATATTTCACAATGTTTTTTATAGTAAATTATATGACATGATGAAAAAAATGGTATTTTTATAAAGTCCATTTAGTGACGAGAAAAACAGTGTAAAATATGTGTGGGTTACATAAACGGGTAAGAGGAAAATTTGACGTAAACACAAACAGCACAGAAACGTAAAAACAGCAGCGGTCACTAAAGGACGGATTTGTGTAAAACCGCCCGGTCACTAAGGGGTTAATAACTGGTTGACCCTCCTTTGGCAGCAATAACCTCAACCAAACGTTTCCTGTAGTTGCAGATCAGACCTGCACAACAATCTGGAGTAATTTTGGATCACTCCTCTTCACAAAACTGTTTCAGTGTAGCAATATTCTTGGGATGTCTGGTGTGAATCGCTCTCTTAAGGTCTTGCCACAGCATTTCAATCGGGTTGAGGTCAGGACTCTGACTGGGCCACTCCAGAAGGCGTATTTTGTTTTGTTGAAGCCATTCTTTTGTTGAATTACTTGTATGCTTTGGGTCATTGTCCTGTTGCATCACCCATCCTCTGCGGAGCTTCAGTTGGCGCGACAGATGGTCTTACGTTTCCTGCAAAATGTCTTGATAAACGCTGGAATTATTTTTTTTCCGCTGTCGAGACTAGGAGCGTACCCCCAGCCCTGCTGCGTGGTGCCGACCATGAATGGATCGACTCGAGCCCTGCCCGAATATCGGATCCTACAAGTGAATTCGGTGCATGGTGTTTTTTCCAGCATGCCCTGTGGATGGACACTGGCTGAACTGCCCAACCCCGCTGCGCATATGGCTCAGGGCCTATCTCCTTCTCCACCCTGCTACTCCATACTGCCACAGTTTTTGTTTTTACTCCCCCTGTCTATGTATACATGACGGACTACAGTGGTCCTGATGACTTTTTCTTTCCTTTTTTCTACTGCAGTGCCTCTTGTTGCTGTGTATTGCTTTTGCCCTCACCGCTGTCATCCCCATTCACACACCAATACTTTTTCTTCTTTCAATGAGACCCCCCACCCGGGGATATTTCCCCCCTCCCTTCCCCCCCTGCTTTTTCAACAATGAGGACTGTTTTTATTTTGGCAGAGATTTCGATCGATGTTCCCCGGCTGGGGATTCCCTTTTGCTGTACTTCTCTCTGCCTGCTGTGCTATCACTGCTGTGATATCTTTAATTTGTTACTTTCTTTTACGTATGATAATATATAGCTGACTTTTGTGGGCCCTGCACGGCCTCTACTTATAATTTATGGTTCACGCTGTCTGTGTACAAACTCAAAAATAAAGAATTAAAATTATCAAGCCCAGGAATTTCTACATCTCATCTTTGGTCACTGGTTCCCACGTTCTGCTACATGAAAACTTCTGCAGCACAGTAACCGATTGTTGCTCCTGGTACTGGTTTGTCTCCTTAACAATTTTATCAATGACCGCATCGTTCAGGAATAATTTCAGGTATGCCATGGGGTTGTTGTGTTCAACGTCTACTCTCATACCAGGTGCTCCAGTAAATGGGAATCTTGCGGGTGCTGCATGATCCGCACCACCGTCAATAGAACACCAAGTTTCCACGTCGCTGAGCGCAGTATCAGATTTGTCGCTGTCATCACTTTCAGTGTCTGAGGACGAATTTACCCACGAATCATTGTTGCTCAATTCTGCGAGTAATTCCAACTCACTGTCGCTGCTTTCAGGCTGGTCTGCAACCACTTTGGAGGTACAAGCACGCTTTTTGGATGCCATGGACGTACAAAAGTGCGGACAGGGCACAGGACCTCTCACTAGGAATACCTGGAGTGAGTGACACTAAGTAATCCTGACAATGCATTGCACCTGTCATGATTTTATACTCTTTATTTTTTACAGTATTTTTTTTCTTCAAATTTGCCGCCAGGTCCCCCCTGCGTCGCGGTGCTCGCAGGGGGCGGAACCTGGAAGCAAGACGCATGCCACTGCGATCACACGGAGGGGACTGCGGGGGACAGCGAGAGAGCGCAGGACGAGTTATGTATACATACAGCCCGAGTGTGGCTCTGGGTTACTGGTCGCGGCAGGGAAATTTAACACCGAGTCACACTCTGGAATACCGCCAGGGAGGTTAATAGGACATCTCACAGGGTCCCCTGTATCTTTTTTTTTTTTCTTCTTTTACACTTTTTGTTTTTAAAAATTGTAAAATTGAAATGAATTGATCTGAAATTTCGAATCAGTCAGAAAAAACGAATCGCTAACCATTTGAAATTATTATTCTTGTCATAATTTATATAGCGCCAACAGATTCCGTAGCGCTTTACAATAATCTAAGGGAACAAGTTACAGATAAACGGACATATTCTGGAAACAAGAGGTGTAGAGTTCCCTGCTCATAGGAGCTTACACTCTAGAGGGATTGGGGAAGACGAGAGGAATTTTACTAGATGGTAGGATCATTAGTGCCAGAGGTTTGGGAATGGTGGTGTAATGGAAAAATCTATTTAAAATAAAGGTAATAACGTGAGATTGAGTAGTGAGGGACGACACAAACACAATGTACGGTATAAAAAATTTACTTTAAAAATAAAAAGGATAAACCAAAAGATAAAACATTATTAAACTAAACCCTGGACACTGCAATAACACAAAAACTCAGCATAGGTAAAAGTGAGATACAAAGGGATCAACAAAAGCAACGATCATTTACCAAATCCAGAAATGCACGGCACATGGCAAGCCATGTGCTTTCAAGGTCCAAGCCAAATCACAAAAGGGCTGATCTCTTCCTGGAACTTCAGGTTGAATCAAAACAAGACAACGCTTCGCAAAGTGAGTGGGTAACTGGCTAAATATCACATACCTGTTAACCCTCTATCCGGGCTAGATGTGCATATATAAAATGAACCACCTTTATTATATGGACGTGTCCTTCGGTCCAATAACAATATCACAAATCACAAATATACTTAAAAACTGTGTCACAATGTATTATTGATGAGTCGGTACCACCAGAATAACATTTAGAGGCTTGCTAAACCTTGATACAGTTGGCATCCCTACCACCAACAATGTATACACCTTTATTCCCAGTGGGAGTCACCATGAGGTAACCACTCTAGAGTAGGCTGGCTTAATGAGGTCAGCTAGCCACACAGGGCAACAAGCCTCACACTGCCCCTAGTGTTCCCTCTTTAATATAAAACTCAATATATAATTAAATATGATGATTTATGACACAATTCATCCACAATCATTACAGGTGGGGTCATGGAAGTAGCTTCAATCATGTGTGAGTAGGTGAGCAGAGGGAGCAATTGCATCAGTGATGTGGTACGCTAATCTGAAGAGATGGGTTTTGAGGGATTTCTTGATCCCTCAAATTATCCGGAACGAAAGGGAAATCGGTTCGAAATGATACGAAACTAAACCCCACATCCCGGAAAAATTTGAAACGATCTGAAACCAAAAATACTGATGTGCACATGGCTATTTGACGCAGGGTGAGTAGCAGGAGAGGGTGGTCGACAGTGTCAAATGCAGCGGAAAGATCAAAAAGAATAAGCAGGTAGAAGTGACCCTTCGTTTTAGCAGCAACTAAATTATTAGTCACCTTAGTCAGAGCAGTTTCGGTGGAGTGTTGGGAGCAAAGAAGAGAGTTGGCAGCAAGAAAATAGGTGAGCTAATTATAGACCAGGCGTTCCAAGATTTTGGAGGCAAAGGGGAGCAAAGAGAAGGGACAGTAGTTTGACAGGGAGGTGGGATCGAGAGATGGCTTCTTTAGAATGGGGGTGATCAGAGCATGTTTGAATGCAGAGGGGAAGAGTCCAGAGGGAGAGGTTGAAAATATGAGTGAGCAGGGACAACGACTGGTAGGACAGACTGAGTAAGATGTGAGGGAATGGGGTCAGGTGGTTGGGTAGGAGGACATGAAAACTGTTGACGTCATCCTCAAAGACCAGATGAAAGGAAGACCTAGTAGAAGAGGGGGCAGGGAGTGACGGAGTGAAAGAATTAAAGTGGTTAATGGAGGAGGGAAGTAAAGAGATTTCTAGTCTAAGTTTAATAATCTTATTGGTGAAGTAGTCAGCAAGGCTGACAGCTGTAAGATCTGTGGAAGGCTAGGAGGAAGAAGGGCACAATAACAGATTGAAAGTATCAAACAGACGTATAGAATCACGAGATAAGTTGGAGATGAGGGACGAGAAGTAAGATTGTTTAGCAGTGGAAAAAGCGAGACTTTTTGAACAAAGTCCAGCTGAGACCCAAGGTGTGGTGCTTGCAGGACTCAGGATAGAGTGTGAATAAGTTTGCTGGAAAATAAAGTTTGGTCACATGAGTTCAGAAGGGGTTGGGGGGTCTTAAAATCTGCAAAGCAGGACAAGGGGGCAGGTAAGAATAAGTTTGGAGAGTAAAAAAGAAAACCTGAGCAAAACTGTTTGGGAGCAATCCGAATAAAGATATACAGGATTATTCAGAGAGCGGTGAAAACCAGGAGATTGACTGGAGAAGAGAACAATCTAGAGTGAATTTTCACGTCTCCAGTCATTCTCCTGGTTTTCACCTCTCTGAATAACTCTGATAGATAATAGATCAACCAACATAGAAGTGAAATACACATGAAGAGAAGGGTATAAAATGATGTGCTAGATTGCACCCAGGGAAAAGACCTTGAGAGACGTATATATATGTATACTGCATATATACTGACATAACATAATACAGTCAAATGTTCTATGTCCACCACATTTTCCATTAGGGATGCACCGATACCGATAATAGTATCGGTGCTGATATTGCCGTTTGCACGAGTACATGGTACACGTACAAATGGCCCGATACACCCACCCCCCCCCCCCCGATACCGGAAGCCAGCGCTGGGCCGGCTTGCCGGTATCCGTGGGGCTGGGGAAGCTGGCCGCGTGCATGAAAAACACTCGGCCAGCGTTCCCCCTCCGGCGGCAGCCATACTCACCGTCCGAAGGTCCGGTCGCGCTGCTGTGATGCATTCATGTGGCTGCCGGGCGCATCTGTGATGCTGCCTCTTGGCTGGAGGCAGCGTCACAGAGGCACCCGGCGGCCACGTGATCGCATCACAGCCTTGCGACCAGACCTTCGGACAGGTGAGTATCGCTGCCGCCGGAGGGGAACGCTGGACGCATGCTTTTCATGCACGTGGCCAGCTTCTCCAGCTTTCGAGCTGGGGGCATATCCGTGAGAGCTGGGGCATATCCGTGAGAGCTGGGGCATATCCATGTGAGCTGGGGCATATCCATGTGAGCTGGGGCATATCCATGTGAGCTGGGGCATATCCATGTGAGCTGGGGCATATCCATGTGAGCTGGGGGCATATCCATGAGAGCTGGGGGCATATCCATGTGAGCTGGGAGCATATCCATGAGAGCTGGGAGCATATCCATGCGAGCTGGGGGCAATAGCCATGCGAGCTGGGGGCAATAGCCATGAGAGCTGGGGGCAATAGCCATGAGAGCTGGGGCAATAGCCATGAGAGCTGGGGCATAGCCATGAGAGCTGGGGCATAGCCATGAGAGCTGGGGCATATCCATGAGCGCTGGGGGCATATCCATGAGAGCCGGGGCAATCTTCATGTGAGCTGGGGGCAAGCTACAGCTACATGTGAGCTGGGGGCATTCTGTATATATATATATCTCGGGGGGGATATGTACATGTGAGCTGGGGGCATTTTTATATGAGGTCTGTTCTTATTGAAAAGCGTTCACATGACATGACAAAATAAAAGTATCGGTACTCGGTCTTAAAAAAGCAGTATCGGTGCATCCCTATTTTCCATGTTACAACAGCGTTCATAAGCTGTATGCTTCTTAGTGACTTATTTTTCAGAGCAATGTGTTGGGTCTCTGAGTTATTATGCCCATCCTCAGGAAGAGAATTATACATTAACAAATTATTATTGCTGTACATAAGGTATGTGTTCAGGCACACCCTAATACTGGTTCCCAACCTTTGCTTCTTGGATGTTCCTGTTCAGATTTATGGCAAAAATCACCAACACTTACTGTATCGCTATATACACGATTATTACTAAGCAAACACTTGTGTGTTGTACTAAATGTTGTCTGGTCGTAAAGAAATTTCCCATGGATTCTCATTTAATGAAAAATGTCATCTGCACACAAGTGATTATTCAACAACCAATTTATTATTTATTGAGTAGCCTACTTTTTATGTTAATTAGTTTAAATTTGAAATGTATCAAAATGTATTGTTTGATGTTTTATTTTAGGAAAAAGAGGAAAAATAAACTACTTTTGGAAGAAACCAAAGCTGTTTCAACATTTATCTTTACAAACTGTAATTTTACCATGTTATGTTATAAATTTGCAGATGTAATGTATTTTACATAAGATTTATATGAGCTACAATGATCTTGTCTTGCAGATGAAGGGTTTAGCACTAAGCAATTCGGAACTGATACGACAAGTTCACAACAGTTTTGCAAGGTATTTTTATATTGTTTTGGTTGTTTATGTATCTTTGAATTGTATAACTCAAATTACAAACCGGTGGAATCAGAATTGTACATTCTGCATATCTGTGTATATACACGCACACAAAAATACCAGCACTCTTATCTTATGACAATATTTTCCATAAGTAAGCCCTGGTGCACTAAATCAAAAAACATATCTCCATCACTTACAGATAAACTCACTAGCAAGAATTAAAATCCAGCCTATATATATATACAGCTGCAAGAAAAAGTATGTGAACCCTTTGGGATTACGTGGAGTTTTGCATGAATTGGTCATAAAATGTACTCTTATCTTCATCTAAGTCACAACAATTTGAAAAACACAGTCTGCTTAAAATAATACAACACAAACATTATATGTTTTCATGTTTTTATTGAACAGAACATGTAAACATTCACAGTGCAGGTTGGAAAAAGTATGTGAACCTTTGGATTTAATAACTGGTTGACCCTCCTTTGGCAGCAATAACCTCAACCAAACGTTTCCTGTAGTTGCAGATCAGACCTGCACAACGATCTGGAGTAATTTTAGACCACTCCTCTTCACAAAACTGTTTCAGGTGTAGCAATATTCTTGGGATGTCTGGTGTGAATCGCTCTCTTAAGGTCATGCCACAGCATTTCAATCGGGTTGAGGTCAGGACTCTGACTGGGCCACTCCAGAAGGCGTATTTTGTTTTGTTGAAGCCATTCTTTTGTTGAATTACTTGTATGCTTTGGGTCATTGTCCTGTTGCATCACCCATCCTCTGCGGAGCTTCAGTTGGCGCGACAGATGGTCTTACATTTTCCTGCAAAATGTCTTGATAAACTCTGGAATTCATTTTTCCATCAATGACAGCAATCCATCCAGGCCCTGAGGCAGCAAAGCAGCCCCAAACCATGATTCTCCCTCCGCCATGTTTTACAGTGGGGATGAGGTTTTGATGTTGTTGTGCCTTTTTTTTCTCCACACATAGTGTTGTGTGTTTTTTCCAAACAACTCAATTTTGGTTTCATCTGTTGTGACGGGACGCCGTCTCTTCCCGTCTGTCCTGGCTCTCCAGACACCCCCTTACCAGGATCAGCCCAGCCTCTGAGTTGCTCGGAACTCATTGCCTCGAGCAGCCTGATCCACAGCTGCGGACCTGCTTGTTCTGAACGCCTGCCTTGGAGCCTCTTTGCATTTCCAGAATGCCGCGCTGTGCCTTCTGAGAGTGATTATAGCTGTAGCGTAGTTGAGACAGACACCAGGCAGGCTGTATGTTCATTACAGGATACACACTGGCCATTTCACATGACCTGATTTTATTTGGTTCACAATCAGATAACAACAGTTAACATTCCCGCCCCCCCAGACATTACAGCACCGTCATTCAGCAGTTCCCCATCAGGTCCTCTCAGAGTGCAAGCTCTTGAGCAGGGGCTTTTCTGGTACTGTTCTATGTGTTTAACTTGCATGTATATTGGTTATCCTGTCTTTCCCATTGTACAGCGCTATGGTACATGGTGGTGCCTTATAATTAACTGTACCTGCAGTCATACAGAGCACAGGTCCTTGTTTGGGGAGGATTCCAGAGGAGCAGCAGCGATCCAGGGGTACCGTTTGATAGCTCGGGTCCCTAGGGTGTCACAGTCCAAAAAGCGCCCAGATCTGGGGGTAGGGGCACGAATGGCAGCATATAGTAGATATCCCCCTTGGATGCCGCATGGTCAGGGCTGCTTAAGCTCCTGGGGTCAAGAAAGGCTCAGCAAAGTGGTTTCCCAATGGAGCTCCCTCCTGAAAATCACCACAACGGTAGCTCGCCTGAGGATCACCCCACCTGTTAAAAATCACCCCGCTGGATGAGTTACTTTTCGGGGCGCAGACGTTTAAAGTTTCTGCAGATGGCTCCATTACAGTCAATGAGGTGCATTCCAGGAATGGGATTGGTTGGCCCTTCTAGCTCCTTGGATGGTGATTGGCTGGGGTTGCAAACCCAGCTCAGGCTTTCAATCCCAGGTTAACCCTGGTGTCGGATAACACAGTGAGCATAAGGGACAGGCTTAAAGGCATTTTGATTACGTGCTGATAGGGGGGGGTCACAAAAACACCACTTTAAAACACTAAGAGACAAATTAACTGAGGGGAATAGCAGAGGAGCGAGGGGTTAATACAGTCCACAGTCTCTGAGCAAGGGGTTCCATGACAACGATACATTTAAAACCACACAATATAAACGAACATAAGGTCTTCCCCAAAGCAACGGTCTATGTCTTTTGGGGTTTTCGCCATGGAAATAAAAGTCTTGGGGTTTGATGCGGGGATCGCTACGTCAGTTCCATGACATCTGTCCACAGAATATTTTGCCAGTAGTGCTGTGGAACATCCAGGTGCTCTTTTGCAAACGTCAAACGTGCTGCAATATTCTTTTTGGACAGCAATGGCTTCCTCCGTGGTGTCCTCCCGTGTACTCCATTCTTGTTTAATGTTTTCCTTATTGTAGATGTGTCAACAAAAATGTTAGCAAGTGCCAGAGATTTCTGTAAGTCTTTAGCTGACACTCTAGGATTCTTCTTTACCTCATTAAGCATTATGTGCTGTGCTCTTGCAGTCATCTTTACAGGACGACCACGCCTAGGGAGAGTAGCAACAGTGTTGAACTTTCTCCATTTGTAGACAGTTTGTCTTACCGTGGACACATGAACATCAAGGCTTTTGGAGATACTTTTGTAACCCTTTCCAGCTTCATGCAAGTCAACAATTCTTGATCGTAGGTCTTCAGAGAGCTCTTTTCTGCGAGGCATGGTTCACATCAGACAGTGCTTCTTGAAACCAGTAAACCCAAAACTGGTGTGTGTTTTTAAAGGGCAGGACAGCTTTCAGCAACACATCCAATAATATCACACTGATTGGACTCAAGGTTGGCTCACTCCTGACTCCAATTAGCTCTTGGAGAAGTCCTTCGGCTAGGGGTTCACATACTTTTTCCACCCTGCACTGTGAATGTTTACATGTTATGTTCAATAAACACATGAAAACATATAATGTTTGTGATGTATTATTTTAAGCAGACTGTGTTTTTCAAATTGTTGTGACTTAGATGAAGATCAGAGCACATTTTATGACCAATTCATGCAAAACTCCACGTAATCCCAACAGTGGGGCAAAAAAGTATTTAGTCAGCCACCAATTGTGCATGTTCTTCCACTTAAAAAGATGAGAGCGGCCTGTAATTGTCATCATGGGTACACTTCAACTAGGGATGCACCAATACCACTTTTTCAAGTACTCACCGGCAGTGTTCCCTGCAACGTGCGCGCGTGCGCGCGCGCGCAGGGAACGCGGTGCCAGCGCGCACAACTTGTGGTTATGCGCGCATGGCAACCGGCGGGGTTTGAGGGGACCCAGAGCCGGGCAGCGCGTGAGTACCTGCCCGGTTCTGAAGAGTCCGTCCTAAGCGGCTGCGTGCGTGCGCGCGCAGCCGGTCACGTGGTCCGGCTAATCAGGCCACCTGACTGGCCGGACCGCGTGACCTGCGCACGCACGCCACGCAGCCATCCCCTTTAACAGGACGGACTCTTCAGGACCGGGCAGGCATTCCCGCGCTGCCCGGCATCTGGGTCCCCTTAAACCCCGCTGGGGCAACTAACCAGGTATGAGCTGGGGGCCAAATCCACGAGCTGGGGGGTTAAATCCACGAGCTGGGGGGCAAATCCATGAGCTGGGGGGCAAATCCACGAGCTGGGGGGCAAATCCACGAGCTGGGGGTTAAATCCACGAGCTGGGCATATCCACGAGCTGGGGGGCAAATCCATGAGCTGGGGGCAAATCCATGAGCTGGGGGCCAAATCCATGAGCTGGGGGCCAAATCCACGAGCTGGGGGCAAATCCATGAGCTGGGGGGCAAATCCACGAGCTGGGGGCAATCCACGAGCTGGGGGCCAAATCCACGAGCTGGGGGCCAAATCCACGAGCTGGGGGCCAAATCCACGAGCTGGGGGCAAATCCATGAGCTGGGGGCCAAATCCATGAGCTGGGGGCCAATCCATGAGCTGGGGGGCAAATCCACGAGCTGGGGGGCAAATCCATGAGCTGGGGGGTTAAATCCACGAGCTGGGCATATCCACGAGCTGGGGGGCAAATCCATGAGCTGGGGGCCAAATCCACGAGCTGGGGGCCAAATCCATGAGCTGGGGGGCAAATCCACGAGCTGGGGGCAAATCCACGAGCTGGGGGTTAAATCCACGAGCTGGGCAATATCCACGAGCTGGGGGGCAAATCCATGAGCTGGGGGCCAAATCCATGAGCTGGGGGCCAAATCCACGAGCTGGGGGCAAATCCATGAGCTGGGGGGCAAATCCACGAGCTGGGGGGCAAATCCACGAGCTGGGGGTTAAATCCACGAGCTGGGCATATCCACGAGCTGGGGGGCAAATCCACGAGCTGGGGGGCAAATCCACGAGCTGGGGGGCAAATCCATGAGCTGGGGGGCAAATCCATGAGTTGGGGGCAAATCCATGAGTTGGGGGCAAATCCATGAGCTGGGGGCAAATCCATGAGCTGGGCAAATCCATGAGTTGGGGCAAATCCATGTGAGAGCTGGGGGCAAATCCATGAGCTGGGGGCAAATCCATTTGTGAGCTGGGGCAAATCCAATGGATTCCCTCTAACGTGCGCGCCGCGCACGGAATGCAATGACAGCGCGCACAACGTGTATTTATGCGCGCACAAATTAGTGCAGGGGTGGCCAACCCGCGAGGCTCTATACCAGGGGTGGCCGACCCGCGTAGAAAGGGGGCGCCGGAACATCCTGCTCAGGCTGTAAGTTACAGAGCGCTCTGTCCGGCGCCTGTAACTTACAGGCTGTAGGCGCTGCGCGACGGCGAAGTTCTGGGGGAGCTCTTCGTCGCGCAGCTGAACACGTACCTGCGTTCCGGCGCGATGATGACGTCACGCCGGAACGCACGTACAGGGGGCAGAGCATAAATACTCTGCGCGCGCCCGTTCTTCCGCGCTGTCAGCATCTCACCGCGGCTGTGCTTCTCTAACGCTGCAGGGAAATCTCTGGCTTAGCTGTCTAAAAAAGCAGGGGAAAATCTCAGTGGTTTAGCTGTCTAAAAAAGCAGGGAAAAATCCCAGTGGTTTAACTGTCTAAAAAAGCAGGGAAATCTCTGGTTTAGCTGTCTAAAAAAGCAGGGAAATCTGGTTTAGCTGTCTAAAAAAGCAGGGAAAAATCTCAGTGGTTTAGCTGTCTAAAAAAGCAGGGAAATCTGGTTTAGCTGTCTAAAAAAGCAGGGAAATCTGGTTTAGCTGTCTAAAAAAGCAGGGAAAAATCTCAGTGGTTTAGCTGTCTAAAAAAGCAGGGAAATCTGGTTTAGCTGTCTAAAAAAGCAGGGAAATCTGGTTTAGCTGTCTAAAAAAGCAGGGAAAAATCTCAGTGGTTTAGCTGTCTAAAAAAGCAGGGAAATCTGGTTTAGCTGTCTAAAAAAGCAGGGAAATCTGGTTTAGCTGTCTAAAAAAGCAGGGGAAAATCTCAGTGGTTTAGCTGTCTAAAAAAGCAGGGAAATCTGGTTTAGCTGTCTAAAAAAGCAGGGAAATCTGGTTTAGCTGTCTAAAAAAGCAGGGAAATCTGGCTTAGCTGTCTAAAAAAGCAGGGAAAAATCTCAGTGGTTTAGCTGTCTAAAAAAGCAGGGAAATCTGGTTTAGCTGTCTAAAAAAGCAGGGAAAAATCCCAGTGGTTTAACTGTCTAAAAAAGCAGGGGAAAATCTCAGTGGTTTAGCTGTCTAAAAAAGCAGGGAAATCTGGTTTAGCTGTCTAAAAAAGCAGGGAAATCTCTGGTTTAGCTGTCTAAAAAAGCAGGGAAATCTGGTTTAGCTGTCTAAAAAAGCAGGGAAATCTGGTTTAACTGTCTAAAAAAGCAGGGAAATCTCTGGTTTAGCTGTCTAAAAAAGCAGGGAAATCTCAGTGGTTTAGCTGTCTAAAAAAGCAGGGGAAAATCTCAGTGGTTTAACTGTCTAAAAAAGCAGGGAAATCTCTGGTTTAGCTGTCTAAAAAAGCAGGGAAATCTGGTTTAGCTGTCTAAAAAAGCAGGGAAATCTGGTTTAGCTGTCTAAAAAAGCAGGGGAAAAATCCAGTGGTTTAACTGTCTAAAAAAGCAGGGAAATCTCTGGTTTAGCTGTCTAAAAAAGCAGGGAAATCTGGTTTAGCTGTCTAAAAAAGCAGGGAAAAATCCCAGTGGTTTAACTGTCTAAAAAAGCAGGGAAATCTCTGGTTTAGCTGTCTAAAAAAGCTGGGGAAAAATCCCAGTGGTTTAACTGTCTAAAAAAGCAGGGAAATCTCTGGTTTAGCTGTCTAAAAAAGCAGGGAAATCTGGTTTAGCTGTCTAAAAAAGCAGGGAAATCTGGTTTAGCTGTCTAAAAAAGCAGGGAAAAATCCCAGTGGTGACAGACGTGAACAAATCTAGGTAAATATAGGTTATCAGACTCTTATAAATGATAGGACTGATATTTGTAGAAGTCTCATGTACCTTAATTGATGGAAGTTTTTCCTTTTCTTTTCTCACATGAGTTAGAAAATATAAATATACATTCATTCAGATATAAGTTTTATCAAATCATCTGGTTGCTTCGTTTTAGCTTTGAACAGTTTTCACTTACACGTACGATCAATTGCGCTACTTTTAAAAAACCAACTATTGGTTACCATAGTCAATAAGCGCTCATGACGAAAATATTGTTGCTCATGAAAAATCTGGTGCGCTCACGGCCCCCAAAAATTAGAGGGAACATTCACCGGTACCGATACTTTTATGTCATTTGAGCGCTTTCCAATAAGAACAGACCTCATATAAAAATGCCCCCAGCTCACATGTACAGTTGTGTTCAAAATTATTCAACCCCCACTGAAATTGAGTGTTTTGGCCAGTTTGACTTTGATTTTGATCATTCAGTCATCTTGCTTACAATTAAATCAAAGAGGCACGTGTAGGTCAGACAAATATAACATAACATTTATAATGAAATAACCACAAATGTTGTTTCTGTGCTCACATCATTATCAGTTTTATTCAACCTTAATACTTAGTACAACATCCTTTTACAGTTATAACAGCTTTTAAACGTGAAGCATAGCTTGACACAAGTGTCTCGCAGCGATCTACGGGTATCTTCGCCCATTCGTCATGGGCAAAAGCCTCCAGTTCAGTCACATTCTTAGGCTTGCGCACTGCAACTGCTTTCTTTAAGTCCCACCAGAGGTTCTCAATCGGATTTAAGTCAGGTGACTGCGATGGCCACTCCAAAATGTTCCAGCCTTTAATCTGCAACCACGCTCTAGTGGACTTGGAGGTATGCTTGGGATCATTGTCCTGTTGAAAGGTCCAACGTCTCCCAAGCCTCAGGTTTGTGACGGACTGCATCAGATTGTCATCCAATATCTCCTGGTACTGAAGAGAATTCATGGTACCTTGCACACGCTGAAGCTTCCCTGTACCTGCAGAAGCAAAACAGCCCCAAAGCATGATTGACCCCCCGCCATGCTTCACAGTAGGCAAGGTGTTCTTTTCTTCATAGGCCTTGTTCTTCCTCCTCCAAACATAGCGTTGATCCATGGGCCCAAACAGTTCTAATTTTGTTTCATCAGTCCACAGAACACTATCCCAAAACTTCTGTGGTTTGTCCACATGAGTTTTGGCATACTGCAGTCGACTCTTCTTATTCTTTGGAGACAGCAAGGGGGTGCGCCTGGGAGTTCTGGCATGGAGGCCTTCATTACGCAGTGTGCGCCGTATTGTCTGAGCTGAAACTTCAGTACCCACATCTGACAAATCTTTTCTCAGTTCCTCAGCAGTCACACAGGGACTTTTCTCCACTCTACGCTTCAGGTAGCGCACAGCAGTCGAAGTCAGCATCTTCTTTCTGCCACGACCAGGTAGGTTTCAACAGTGCCCTTTGCCTTGAGTTTGCGAATGATGCTTCCTATGGTCTCTCTTGGTATGTTTAACATCTTTGCAATCTTCTTATAGCCATTGCCCTTCCTGTGAAGAGTAATTGCCTCTTCTCTTGTCTTCCTGGACCATTCTCTTGACTTCACCATGTTTGTAACCACACCAGTAAATGTCTAGAAGGAGCTGAGTATCACAGTCATTTTAAAGCTGCCTAATTGGTGCTTATTATGCTTTATTGCTGCTCCGTGACATCCACAGGTGTTTTCAATACCTGATTGAAAACACTTGAATGAACCTCTGTTCTTCAGAGTGGTAGTCTTTAAGGGTTTGAATAATTGTGTCAGTGAAGAATTCACAAAAGAAACATTTACTACTGTATTACAAAACCAATTGATGTCATTTTAGTTGCATATGGTTCTTTAAAAAGTCCTTGTAGGATTTCATTCTGAATACAATTACAAATGTACACTAAATTCACTAAAACCCTTTACAGCATTGGGGGTTGAATAATTTTGAACACAACTGTATATATCCCCCCCCCCCCGAGATAGAGATCTCTATAGATATATGGATTGTGACAAGGGTCCTCCTTCAACCACGTCTTCTAGGGCAGTAATTGTAGCGAGACAGCAGGTCTTTTGTAAAAACCAGTGAAGTTTATTTATTTTTTTACCTTCAGAAAGGTGCACAGCAAACAGTGGCAACTCGTGCTCCACAGCAATTCTGTAATTTAGCAAGTTCAGCAGATACAGTGATACGGCAGTTCACTCTGGTGGGTCCTCACCCACCCCCCTTCTTTTTTCACTCTCCAGGATCAGCTTCCTCTTGTTTCTTTTGAAACCCTTCCTGGTGGACCACACCTACAGTCCTAGCTGACCCTGCTAATACCTGGTCTGGAAGTGATCCAGGTTGTTGGGATAGCGGCCCGCCCTTCACTCCACTACCCCAACCCCAGGGACCCATAACACACTTTCCTGGGAGCCCCGTTGCTCCACACACTCACAAAACCAACAGTCTCCCTGGGGTTCTTTTAAACGCAGTGTACCAGGCCTGGTCTCAGGTATCTCCCATTCAATACCAAGCCCTGCTTCCTATCACAGGATATATATATATACACAGAATTCCCCCAGCTCTCATGGATATGCCCCAGCTCATGGATATTCCCCCAGCACATGGATATTGCCCCCAGCTCATGGATATTGCCGCAGCGCATGGATATTGCCCCAGTACATGGATGTTACCCCAGCTCATGGATATTGCCCCCAGCTCATGGATATTTGCCCCCGCCCCAGGTCATGAATATTTGCCCCCCCCCGCTCATGGATATTTGCCCCAGCTCATAGATATTTGACCCCCCAGCTCATGGATATGCCTCCAGCTCATGGATATTTGCCCCCACAGCTCATGGATATTTGCCCCCACAGCTCATGGATATGCCCCCAGCATGGATATTTGCCCCCCAGCTCATGGATATGCCCCAGCTCATGGATATGCCCCTCCAGCTCATGGATAATGCCCCCAAGCTCTCATGGATAATGCCCCCATGCTCTCATGGATAATGCCCCCAAGCTCTCATTGATATATGCCCCCAAGCTCTCATGGATATATGCCCCAGCTCGTGGATAATGCCTCCAAGCTCTCATGGATATATGCCCCAGCTCATGGATAATGCCCCCAAGCTCTCATGGATATATGCCCCAGCATATGGATATATGCCCCAGCATATGGATATTGCCCCCAGCATATGGATATTGCCCCCAGCTCATGGATATTGCCCCCAGCTCATGGATGTTGCCCCCAGCTCATGGATATTGCCCCCAGCTCATGGATACTGCCCCAGCACATGGATATTGCCCCCAGCTCATGGATATTGCCCCAGGTCATGGATATTGCCCCCAGCTCATGGATATTGCCCCCAGCTCATGGATATTGCCCCCAGCTCATGGATATTTGCCCCCGCCCCAGCTCATGGATATTTGCCCCCCGCTCATGGATATTTGCCCCATCTCATAGATATTTGACCCCCCCAGCTCATGGATATGCCTCCAGCTCATGGATATTTGCCCCTACAGCTCATGGATATTTGCCCCTACAGCTCATGGATAATGCCCCCAAGCTCTCATGGATATTTGCCCCTACAGCTCATGGATAATGCCCCCAGCTCTCATGGATAATGCCCCCAAGCTCTCATGGATATATGCCCCAGCTCATGGATAATGCCCCCAAGCTCTCATGGATATATGCCCCAGCTCATGGATAATGCCCCCAAGCTCTCATGGATATATGCCCCCAGCTCATGGATATTGCCCCCAGCTCAGACCCCAGACCAGACATGGGGCAGCCGTTAGAATGCTCTATCGACATTCGGACAGCTGCCCCTGGAGCTCTCCCCGGCATACTTACCTTCCCGAGCGACGCCGACAAAGTTTTGCACGTGCGCTCGTTGATGGACCCCAGCCGCGATCACGTGGGACTCCCACGTGATCGCGGCTGGTGTCCTTCAACGTGCGGAAGCGCAGAAACTTTCTCGGTGTCGCTCAGGAAGGTAAGTATGCCGCGGAGAGCTCCAGGGGCGGCTGTCCGAATGCTGATAGAGCATTCTAACAGCCGCCCCAGCCCCTCGGATGCCGGCAAGCCGGCTCAATGCCGGCTTCCGGTATCGGGGGAAAATATTGGAAGTACTGCACGAATACCAAGTACTCCTGCAGTACCTGGTATCGGCACCAATATCAATACTGGTATTCGTATCGGTGCAACCCTAACTTCAACTATGAAAGACAAAATGTGAAAACAAAATCCAGAAAATCACATTGTCTGATTTTTAAAGCATTTATTTGCAAATTATGGTGGAAAATAAGTATTTGGTCACCTACAGTACAGTACAGTACAGTACAAACAAGCAAGATTTCAGGCTCTCACAGTCCTGTAACGTCTTCTTTAAGAGGCTCCTCTGTCCTCCACTCGTTACCTGTATGAATGGCACCAGTTTGAATTTATCAGTATAAAAGACACCTGTCCACAACCTCAAACAGACACTATGGTCAAGACCAAAGAGCTGTCGAAGGACACCAGAAACAAAATTGTAGACCTGCACCAGGCTGGGAAGACTGAATCTGCAATAGGCAGCTTGGTGTGAAGAAATCAACTGTGGGAGCAATCATTAGAAAATGGAAGACATACAAGACCACTGGTGGCTCTTGATGCACTGACTCCAGCCTCAGTCCACTCCTTGTGAAGGTCCCCAACACTTTTGAATGGCCTTTTCCTGACCATCCTCTCCAGGCTGCGGTCATCCCTGCTGCTTGTGCACCTTTTTCTTCCACACTTTTCCCTTCCACATAACCTTCTATTAATGTGCTTTGATACAGCACTTTGGGAACCTCCAACTCCTTTTGCCATTACATTTTGAGGCTTTCCCTCCTTATAGAGGGTGTCAATGATGGTTTACTGCACAACTGTCAGGTCAGCAGTCTTTTTCATGATTGTGATTCCTACTGAACCAGACTGAGACCATTTAAAGGCTCAAGAACCCTTTGCAGGTGTTATGGCTTAATTAGCTGATTAGAGTGGGACACTTTGAGCCTAGAATATTGCATCTTTTCACAATATTATAATTTTCTGAGATTGTGGATTTGGGGTTTTCATGAGCTGTAAGCCATAATTATCACAATTATGACAAATCACGGCTTGAACTATCTCATACATTAGTTTCACCTTTTAAGTTGCATTACTGAAATAAATGAACTTTGCAAGATATTCAAATTTTTTGAGTTTCACCTGTATATAAGTAAAACAAAACAATACAATACAGCCAAAATCATATAAACCCACATTACTAGAACACCACCCCCTTACCTAAAGCCGCAGCTATATGAAATAAAATTAAAACAACATGGCATTGCAAAGCATTACATTTCTTAATATTATTCATTTTACAATCCAATCATCAAGGGTTCAAGAAACAGTGCATGGAGTTTTTCTCGTTCATGCCCTTAGGCCATGGTTTGACAAATTTGCTTTTAATGTAGGAGCCAGCTGCAGACGTTAGGAGTCAGGGTTTTTTTTAGACTAAGGCCGGTGTCAGACGAGCGCCCTAGATGCGCCCGTACTGACGTGCCTACCAGCGTTCGTTGCAGCATTGTGACGCTGCAACAGGGCCGGTCACACGCTTGAACGCGGTCACAAAACTGCTGTCACAGCTCAAGCTGTGCTTCCCCCTCGCCTGGGGCTGCACTTTAGACCCCAAACAACCATTTGCCATTTTTATGCAGTGAAGGCATAATGCAAAAAAGTTTAAAATAATTCCCTAAACCTATAGGATACATACACAATAAAATACGGAATCGTAACCCAAAGTAATTGTATGGCTCCCTTTGTACAGCCCTCCAGAGTATGTTGGTGCTGTTTACATAGTCATTAGGCAGTCCGGCCTGCAAGCTCGCTGTGTGCTTTAAAGTCACAGAAACGGATGTGGCCGTGTTGTTGCAATCACCCATCCAGAGGCCTGTTCAATACCTCAGCCGCTGCAAGTGCTAAGTTAGCAACTTGCCATTGAACGCCGTTCAATCGCTCAGCGCTCAGCAGTGCTAACCTAGCACTTGCAGCGACCCGAGGAGATGCTGAGTGTGACGTTTTAAAGATGGCCGCCGCCATGAAGCAAGTAACAATGCCGTACAGCAAGATGGCCGCCGCCTCGAAGCAAGTAATAATTCCGTACAGCAATGTTAATTTTGAGGTTTTTGTTCACCAAAGCACAAAATATTTATTTATTATTTCCCCCTGCACATAGACATATATTACAGTTCAATTTATATATTGTTTCAGAAGTAAACATAACGTTTATTCATTATAAACTATCATTTGTGGTGTGTGCATACAAAACAGAATTGTGCTGACTGCTTCTCTTTGTTTTTCGGATCACTCGGACAAAATATAATAATCTGAATTTTTCATTAAGAAATCGTTGGCCATTTTGGATTCAAAATTTGCATCCAAAGGGTTCAACGACACTGCTGCAGCAAACTGAATTGCTGCGCTGCAGCAATTCAGCAGCTGCTGAGGTATTGAACAGGCCTCTGATATCTTGCGTTGTCACAGAGGGGCAATCTGGAGCACTGCATAAATGTACTATAGATACGTAGGAATCATTATACATATATACGTTTTTTTTCCCCTTCAACCTTTTAACACATATATCCAATAATGAGCATACTCTAACACTATTGAAAATGGTGCTTTTTCTTTCCCACTTACTGCTGATCTAAAATAAATGTGTGATGCTGGGGGTCAGACATGCTCTGATTCTGACACTCAGCATGCACGGAGTTGAGCGCTCCTCCTCCTCCTAACTCCCTCCCTCTATCCATCCACTCTGTAGTGGAGAGAGAGAGGCGGGCCTGCAGCTGTGTGCGAGCCTGTCACAGGGGTATGATTTATAACCCCAGACAGAGGTGCTTTTGAAGGGCCCAGCATGAAAGTGTGCACGCTGCCGATACAAATTACAGCGTGCACACAGCTTTCCTGAGTGGACAAAGCCTTGTAAAAGGCTTCATGTCCGTGCGGGCCTGGCACAAGGGGTATATGTATACAATCTCCGGTGCCAGGACAACATTTCTTGTCGCCATGGCGACACTGACGCCTGTGTTTGTCGATCCCTGCCTTAGGCACTAATGTATTGAGGGTGAAATTGGCTGTATTGTTTTATTTTGTTTTACTTCGGGGTTAGCGGGTTGCTGGGCAATGGAATGCATTCCTGGTTTTCAGGCAGGGAGCCAGTTCGGTTTTCCGGTTCCGGGGCTCAGCCTGAGTGTCCACCTGTGGAGTATTGTATGTAATTAGCTTTAGTTGATAAGGGCTGCCTTTTGTGTGGTTTTTGTATTGTCTTGAGAAAAGTCCGGCAGGAGTAAAACGTTGACGCTTAATAAAATATATTGCTGATATTTACTACAAATCTCTGTGTGGTGGAATACCGAATTTGAGATCAGCGAACGTACTGAGTTCCAGCACCGGAGCCAGTAATTTGCATACAGGGTGTGCGGGGTCAAGGTGTTTCTATGGTTGGATGTGGGATACCCCAGCACCCCTGAGGATTTAACAGTGTTTTCTCAGGAACAGGATTTCTTTTCAACATGGCAACGGAAGATTTTCTTGGGAGCTTGACAAATTTGCTTTTGAATCTAGGAGCCAGCTACAAAAGTTAGGAGCCAACATTTCGGCGAGGATTTGCCTTTTTTAAGGTATACCTTGATAAAGGCGAATCCTCACAGAAACGTTGGGAACCTTGCCTCTGCATCTGGGAGTTGGTTTGTACTGACCCAAATTATGGTTTTAGCTGCATTTATTTATTTATTTATTTATCACTTTGTTACCTGGTGCTTTTTGCTGTTAGGTATTTTTGTGTATGTGGTCTTTTTGCTACTTTTTTGAGCCTAGAAGTGTAGACCGTTGCTTCTAATATCAGTTTGTCCGCTCTGATATATATTTATATTATATATTAAAAAATACAAACGTATTCTTAGGAAGCGCAGAAATAATATAGATAGAGGTTCTTGCACAAAACAGGTTGCAGGATATTTTGTTGGATCCAATATTCACGCTATAATAAAAGATAAAAAACAATCGTGCAATACTGTATATATATATATATATATATATGTATAAACAGATATGAGGTTGGAAGAAACCACTCACAAACGAGGAACCAATAGGTTCGTGTAGGACGCGGGTAAGCCTCTATGGGGGGCTTCTCCCATCAGATGGTTCTTGATATATAAGCAGATGGTATCGTGTTCTGGATTTCACGAATGTAATGACCTCAAAATAAAAAGGCATACATGGCGTAATACCGTAGACAAATGTGCATATATATTTTCTGAGTTGGATTTACTCACGTATTACTGAGCCTCCCAGCGAGTGGCTCAGTATTCAGGCGGAGGACCACTTTCACCGTGGGGGGTCCTACCCTTGGATCGATGACAGTACGTTTCGGTCTACTGGGAAAAATCAGCTGTTTTCAAAAATAGAAGGTCGACTTCCAGATGATATTAAAAAAGGGGGTTTTATTAGTAAAAGCAAAAAATGACAAATAATAAATAACAACAGGGATAAAAATAAACAGATAAATAAATAAATAAAAAGGGAAATCCAAAATGAATAAAAAGGATCTAAATAAATAAAATAAGATCCCAAAATTAAGATGAAATCCGAGACGCGTTTCCCTCGCTAGCCTGCGAGTTTCATCAGTCGGTAGTTTTATGGCTGTACACAAAGGTTATTTATAGTCCTTTCAGTCCGAAAGTGCAATGTCTTTCAGGTGGCGTGCGTGTCAGCACGCAGTATGCGTTCCAAAAGGTTTTCGGAGCACTCTGATGATGCAGATCTTCCTCCAAGCTTCGTATCGGAGCCACGTGTATCGCTTCCCTTTGCGCATGCGTGGGTCTCTCATTCTAATGGAAAAAGCTCACTTTACGAGTTCTATTGGCCGTAACAACCTGTAAACGTCTAACTATGGAGACAGATGTAAATCACT
This sequence comes from Leptobrachium leishanense, assembly GCA_009667805.1. Taxonomy (NCBI): domain Eukaryota; kingdom Metazoa; phylum Chordata; class Amphibia; order Anura; family Megophryidae; genus Leptobrachium; species Leptobrachium leishanense. The sequence goes on along the minus strand of CM019070.1, from coordinate 103,159,578 downwards.
TTATAGACCTTTTATCTAGATGGGATGTCAAAAGGTCTCTCCATTAATAACAGAAAAAGATATCCACCCTTAATAAACAAAATAAAGGGAGGAATGGAAAGAAGTTACAGACATGGTGACAGTGAATACATTCATGTATATAAGAAATGACAGACCTCAAAATCTGTATTTAACCCATTTGGGGCCAAAGTATCCAAATTGTAGATCCATCTCATCTCCGTTTTGATACGTTTTAGATCTATATTAGTACCTCTCCAATCACGCTTAATTTTTTCAATACCCATAAACTCCAGGCCTCTAGGGCTGCAGTTATGGGTGTCTCCAAAGTGAGCAGAAACACTGTGTTTTATATATCCTCTGGTAATATTACAGAGGTGCTCGTTGATTCTAATGTATAAAGGTCGCGATGTTTGTCCTATATATTTTTTTCCGCATGGACATTTTAGTAAATAAATTAAATTTCTAGTATGACAAGTAATTATGTCCTTTATTCTATAATTAGATCCTTTAATACCTGCATCAAAATTTGTTATTATTCTTTTTTTACTTATGGTTTTTCGACACGATATACATTGACCGCAACCGTAAAAGCCCGGAGTTATTCCAAAAAAACGTTCTGGTCCCTGTACATTGTTGGTTCTAATATAACTATGAACTAAATCATTACTCAAGTTATTACCCCCTCTGAAAATGATTTTAGGTTTTTCAGGTAGGATACAGTTAAGAATTGGATCGTTGGTCAAAACTGGCCAATATTTTTCTATCGACCTTTTAATTAATTTATTATCCATATTGTAGTCCATAATAAATGGAATCTCTTTAAATTCTTCATCTCCTCGATGTTTATATTGTAACAATGAATCTCTGCTCAATTTGAAAACTTCTTTTTTCATTTCATTTAAGAATACATTATTATAACCTTTCTCCCTAAATTGGTCAATAAGTTTCTCTGCCTGGTGAAGGTATTGTTCTACATCTGTACAATTTCTGCGAATACGCAGAAGTTGGCCTTTTGGAATCGCTTTTAACCACGGGGGATAGTGTCCGCTATTTGTGGGAATGTAATTGTTGACCTGCACTGTTTTAAAAAAAGTGCGAGTTTTTATTTCATTATCTTCCACATATATGGAAGTCGAGAAAGTTGACCTGAGTTGGACTGATATTTGAATCCAACTTAATACCTAGTTCGTTATTATTTAGGTGGGAGATAAAGCTCTCCAGTTCTTGTCTTTCGCCCTGCCAAATGATCAGGACATCATCTATATATCTTCTATAGAGGACGAGGTTAGGCCCCCAGTCATGCCCAGTCCATACCACACTGGATTCCCAGTGGGCCATGAACAGATTGGCATAGCTGGGGGCGAACCTCGTCCCCATAGATATCCCATTAATTTGGAGATAAAAATCTCCTCCATACCAGAAATAATTGTTTTTAAGGATCAAATTGATTCCCTCAATTATATATTGGATTTGTTCCAACTTGAAAACCTTCGACTCCAAAAGGAAATATTCTGTCGCTTTGCACCCTGCCTCATGTGGAATTATCGTGTAAAGTGAATTTACATCACACGTTGCAAAGATAAAATTAGATTCCCACTTAATCTCTTTCAACAGTTTTAGAACTGAAATTGTATCTTTCAAATACGCTGGAGTTGTTTGTACTAATGGTTGCAAGAGATGGTCTATATGCTCAGAGACTCTACATGAAATGGAGTCTATACCAGACACTATGGGACGACCTGGTGGATGTTGACAGTTTTTATGTATTTTTGGCAAATGATAGAAAACTGGTATGCGTGGATAATTGATTTTAAGATATTGGTATTCATGCGCATTTAAAATACCACTGTCCTTTCCTCGTTGTAGATATTCCAAAAACATTTGTTTGATCTGTTCAGTTGGGTCATTTCCCAATTTTAAATAAGTTTTAACATCATTCAATAGCCTACATGATTCCAGATGATATTGTTCCTGGTTAAGTATAACTAAACCTCCCCCCTTGTCTGCAGGCTTTACAATTAGATTAGTATCTTTCCTTAATTGTTTCAAACCTTCATTTTCTTCCTTAGTTAGATTAGTAGGTCTGAGAGACCCACGCATGCGCAATGGGAAGCGATACATGTGGCTCCGATACGAAGCTTGGAGGAAGATCTGCATCATCAGAGTGCTCCGAAAACCTTTTGGAACGCATACTGCGTGCTGACACGCACGCCACCTGAAAGACATTGCACTTTTGGACTGAAAGGACTATAAATAACCTTTGTGTACAGCCATAAAACTACCGACTGATGAAACTCGCAGGCTAGCGAGGGAAACGCGTCTCGGATTTCATCTTAATTTTGGGATCTTATTTTATTTATTTAGATCCTTTTTAATCATTTTGGATTTCCCTTTTTATTTATTTATCTGTTTATTTTTATCCCTGTTGTTATTTATTATTTGTCATTTTTTGCTTTTACTAATAAAACCCCATTTTTAATATCATCTGGAAGTCGACCTTCTATTTTTGAAAACAGCTGATTTTTCCCAGTAGACCGGAACGTACTGTCATCGATCCAAGGGTAGGACCCCCCACGGTGAAAGTGGTCCTCCGCCTGAATACTGAGCCACTCGCTGGGAGGCTCAGTAATACGTGAGTAAATCCAACTCAGAAAATATATATGCACATTTGTGTACGGTATTACTCCATGTATGCTTTTTTTTTTTTTTTTTTTTTTAAATTCAATTTTTTTTTATTATTTTTGAAGGAAAAAACAGAAAAGTATAACAGTTGGGTACAGAAAGAAAAAACAGGGCAGATAATACCTTTCTGGTTACATATAAGGGGAGCAAAACATACATTAACTTACAAACAAACACACAGGCCACCAGCCCGTAACCGGAGAGTAATACCTTAGAAAGTGATATGAATCACAATCCTAACGTCCCAACATTATTAGGTGTTGCGTTAGCCAACATATGTCACATTCCAACCCGGCCCGGCACCCCTGAGTCTGCGGTACATTCCGCAGCCAGCATAGAATCCCAAAGGGACCAGTGATCATTTTCCGGCTGTGGGAAATCGTAAATATGTCTAGCCATCAGCTCATATTCCCTTATATTATTCACCATATCCCGTACCTCACGGACAGTAGGAACCCGCTGTTGCTTCCATCTCCGAGCTATCAACAACATAGTGCTAGAGGTTATCGCGCAAAACAATTTCCTTTGCCACTTGCCCAACTTAACCTTTGATATACCCAACAAAAAATCCGCAGGAGCAAATGGTAACACCAGTCCTATTGCCTTTTCCACCAGGCCCGCCACTCCTCGCCATAGTGGCTCTACTACCACACAATCCCACCAAACATGAATCATGGTTCCTTTTAGCCTCTCGCAGCGCCAACAGATTGGTGAGACTGTTTTATTCATATGACATTCCCTTGCTGGTACTAGGTACCAACGGTATAATACTTTACGTCTCACTTCCATCAAAGAAGCACACCTGTACGCTCCCCTGTCCAATTCAAACGCCCACTCCCAAGCTTGAGATGGTATCCTAATACCCAACTCCCCCTCCCAAGCCTTTTGGAATGACCATGTGTGATCCGGTGATGGAACATTCAGTGCTGTATAGCATATAGAAAGGAGTTTTGCCTTTGTGCTTGGTTTTACTACAAAACTCGCAAATGGTGACAATGGGGCCTGGCCGACGTATGACCGAAGCTATTTGGTAGTAAGAAAGCCGCCATGTCTCCGTTAACCTATAACGCTGCTGTAACATTTCGAAGGTCGGCATTTTCCCTCCCCATATCAATTGGTGGAGATGGCCAATCCCCCTAGAGATCCACCTAGCACAGTCAAAGTCTGCAATCCAGTGTGTCAATACCTCCAGAGGGGTTGCCAGCGAGAGAGAGGTAGTATTTAATAAGAGGGTACGACTCATATCCCAGACGTGCAAATACCATCTAGTTAGCGGCAATATATCTGGTAGAGGGGGCCTCTGGCGACGTGTGAGCCAGATGACAGTTGTTACTAGGTATTGTTTTGCAAAAGACTGTTCTATGGCTGTCCACTGTGGAGGGCGCGGGGAGTGGAAATATTCTGCTAAAGACGCCAGCACCGCAGCTCTATGGTACAGATGTATATTAGGCATGGCCAGCCCGCCTCTCCGTATGGGGAGGTTGAGCAACCTAGTGGGAACCCTAGGTCGTTTTCCGTTCCACACATAATGGTTCAAAAGAGATTGTACCTCGTCTAAGTAAGATTTAGGTAAACAGATCGGAATGGTTCGAAAATAATATAGTAGCTTGGGCAAAAGTGACATTTTAATAGCAGCCATCCTACCCATCCACGATAAGGACGTCCTTTTCCATTTAAACAAAAGCTGTTTTATATGAGATAAGAAGGGTTTGTAGTTTAGGTCGAATAATTGGTCAGGAGATTTAGAAATTTTTACCCCTAGGTACTGCAGATAATCCTCCCGCCATTCAAACTGAAAATGCTGTCTTAATGATTCCCTAACGTTACCAGGGACATTGATAGTTAACGCCTGCGACTTAGGTAAATTAATTTTATGGTAAGATACCGCACTATATTCCGTCAGGAGTTCACTAAGTCGAGGTAAGGAGTCTGTAGGTTCAGCAAGAGTCAGTAAAATGTCATCTGCGAAAAGCCCTATCTTGTACACCGTTGGACCCACCATAATCCCCGCCACCCCATCGTCCTGTCGTATTCGCTGCGCCAATGGTTCGATCACTAGAGCGTACAACAATGGGGACAGGGGACACCCCTGTCTAGTCCCATTTCTGATGCCAAACTGATTTGATAAAAAACCTGCCGTCAATACCGACGCCGTCGGGGAAGCATATAACGCGAAAATACTCTGCAGCACCGAGACCGGAAAACCAAACTTCAGCAACACTTTACGCAAAAACATCCAATCCACTCTGTCAAACGCTTTTTCAGCGTCTAGCGCCAACAGCACGCTCGGGAGGCGGTGCGTCTGAATTACTTGTATTAAATCTATCAGTTTTTTAGTGTTGTGCGGCCCCTGTCTCCCCCTTATAAACCCCACCTGGTCTGAGCAAATCAGCTTAGGCAAGAGTTCCGCCACCCTATTCGCTAAAATTTTGGCATAGATTTTTACATCAACATTCAATAAAGATATCGGCCTAAAGTTTGGACATAGAGTAGGGGATTTACCGGGTTTAGGGAGAGGGACAATAGTAGTACGTAACATTTCCTCAGGAAATCTACCCGCCTCCGCGGCAGAGGTGAAAAGCGAGAGAAGGTGGGGAGTCAACTGAGCAGAAAAATTCTTATAATATATGTCTGTAAAGCCATCTGGGCCTGGGGATTTATGGGATGGAAGGGATTTAATGGTCGTCGCTATCTCTAGCTCCGTAAAGGGAGACGATAAACCGTCCCTCTGGGTAGGAGTTAAGGAAGGCAGATGGAGATCCGATAAATATCGATCCACCCGTGCCTCACAAAAGGAGGAAGGGAGCGGGTCAGGCTGCAAATTATACAGGTCCCCATAGTACGCGGCTAGGGCATTCCCTATTTCCAGTGGTTTATAAACCGTCTTCCTACCAGAATCAAGCACAAGGTGGGAAATTCTAGTAGTCGCGACCATAGGCCTAAAATATCTGGCCAGGAGCCGACCCGGACGATCCCTAAACGCATAGTACCGTGCCTTCAATCTACGCTGAGAATAAAGAAGAGCCTTGTAGTTCCAGTCTGACAGTCTCGCCTGCGCTTCTAAGAGTAGTTTCAGATGGGCCGGGGTAGGGTCCGAACTATTCGCTTGCGCAGCTATATGAATTTGAGACAATATTAAACGTTTATCAGCCTGACGGGCTTGGTTCAAACGAGAAGCCCATTTGATGCACACACCTCTCAGGACAGCTTTGTGCGCTTGCCAAAGTGTTTCTGGCGTGACCCCTGGAGTAGTATTCAACGTAAAATATTCCGCCAACGTCTGTTCTATTTCAGCCAAGGCACCAGGGTCAGACAAAATTGAATCATTAAAGCGCCACATCGCCTTCCCCGCTCCACTTTCCCCGCCCTCTCCAACTGTCAAAAAAATCGGCGCGTGATCCGACCAGGTAATATCTAAAATCTCGCATTTAAGGACCTGTGACAGAGAGGAGCTTTGTAACAGAAAATAATCTAGCCTACTATACGTGTTGTGTACCCTTGAATGGAACGTGAACTCTGAGTCGCCCGGGTGCCATAAGCGCCATACGTCATATAAACCATGGGAGGAAAACAGGTCTCTCAATTTCTGTCCCTGACGTATACTACGCTTAGTCGGAATCGGGATCTTAGGGGACCGGACATCACGCAATGGATCAATACTGTAATTAAGATCTCCGCATATTAGCAATACACCAGTCGCTACAAGGGACACCCTATTTAGTACTCCAGAGATAAAAGAAAGTTGTTCAGTATTAGGCGAGTATACATTCACCAGCGTATAAGTTTTGTGATTCAGCGAGCAGACCAAAATAAGATAGCGGCCCTGCGGATCCGAAATCTTTCTATGTAGTTGGTATACGACATCAGATCTAATTAGAATCGACACCCCTCTCGCTTTGGTAGGACCCGTGGCGTGGTATTGCGTAGAGAAGTTGCGTATTCTCAGCGGGGGATGAGCAAGGCGTTTAAAATGGGTTTCCTGGAGGCAAACCACATCCGGCTTTAGCCGCAACACATCCGCCGCCAGAGAATGACGCTTAACCGGAGCGTTTAGCCCCTTAACATTGTATGAGAGTATCTTCAACATTGCGCTTAATATCAATATGTGGAAAGTGCACATTTTTACCTTTATCCAGATAGCAAGGAGGTGGCCACACATAACAATAACAGAAAAAAAAACACACAAACCAGGTATTCACCTGGGAACTATGTACATCCATAAACAGAAACCTCTCCAGTGAGAAGCCCCGAAAATGAGGGGGACCTTCTCGTACCCCTCACGGGAGGAGGGAGGGGGGGAAACCTCGAGGTCTGCGAAGGATCAGGCCCGCAAAACCAAACAGTATATAGAAGAAAAAAAATCAAAACGGTGAGAGATCTCAAGGAGCCCAGTTTCGGGGCGCACCTGTCCAAAAGACTTAACCCTCGCAACATAGTGACCAGTCCGACGTTCCTTTTGCGGGTTTACATCTTAGTGCCCTCTATAGAGACCAGGAAGGAGAAGCCCAGGCCCTTAAGGCCTTCAAGCTGGACCTTCTCCTATTTCCTCCCACCAGAGGACCAATACTCCACGGCCAGCTGTCTTGGATGCCTAACGTTGACTTCATCTTTTACGCCACTCTGGATCCAGACGTTGAGTCGAGCCCCGGGCTTGAGTAACCGGAGGAGAAGAAGGGCCCTGTTGTTCCATGCCCCACACTTTAAGAAGCCGTTTCCCGGCTTCAACCGAGGTGATTACGTGGAAAGCTCCGTTTCTGGCCACCAATAACTTAACCGGGAATCCCCATCTGTAAGACACTCCATTAGCGCGTAGAGCCTCAGTCACCTGGCGGAAGTTCCTCCGATTTTGTAACGTAGCCTTGGACAGATCCGGAAAGATAGAAATGTGATCATACTCCGGCTTAAGAGCATCAGGAGACCGCAAGGCCCGAAGCACGTCTTCACGCGGTTTGAAGTAATGGAGCCTAAGTAAAACATCTCTCGGTGATCTCTCGGACGCCGAAGGGGGTCTCGGTAGCCGGTGAATCCTATCGAAGAGGAGAGAGTCAGGGGTAGCATCTGGGAGAAGGTGTTGTAAAATCTCAGTCACATATTGCGACAGGGCTTGCGTATTCACTGCGTCTGGCACACCTCGTATCTTCAAGTTATGGCGCCTCGATCTGTCCTCCATGTCTGCTACTTTCAATAAGGCCCCCTTCAGTTGTTCCTCCAGATCATCTACCCTCTCCGCCATCTCGTTGTGCGCCCCAGCTTGTTCCGCCATTTTCTCTTCCAATTTGTCTGTGCGATCTCCAATCTCCCGGATCTCTCTCTTAATATCCGCCGCTACAGAGTCCAACCGGGAGGTCAGTTTGTCCGAGAGAGAGGTTATCAAACCCTCTATGCGTGTAGCAAAAGCCTCCATACCTTGCAGGGCCAGTCCTGGGTCCATCTCCGCGCCCGGCGATGTCTGTGTGGAACCGCCACCATCTTGGGTGCCCAGGCCTTCTTTCTGCTTCAAACCCCGCGGTGTAAAAAACTCAGCCTTTGACGTTTTTTTTGCGTTTTTTTGTGCTGGCATCATATTCAGCCGACCTTGCCCTGCCGGAAAGGTACTTTTTAGGGTAAATTTGCTTAATATATCCGCTGTTGCGGTGTCCTCTTCACCGGAGCTCTGCTCTCACGCGGCCAGCTCTCTCCGCGGTCAGACCACGCCCCCCTGCCTTTTTATTTTGAGGTCATTACATTCGTGAAATCCAGAACACGATACCATCTGCTTATATATCAAGAACCATCTGATGGGAGAAGCCCCCCATAGAGGCTTACCCGCGTCCTACACGAACCTATTGGTTCCTCGTTTGTGAGTGGTTTCTTCCAACCTCATATCTGTTTATACATATATATATATACAGTATTGCACGATTGTTTTTTATCTTTTATTATAGCGTGAATATTGGATCCAACAAAATATCCTGCAACCTGTTTTGTGCAAGAACCTCTATCTATATTATTTCTGCGCTCCCTAAGAATACGTTTGTATTTTTTAATATATGGTCTATAAGGGTGAGGGACACACCTTGTGGTGAGCTGCATGATTACATAACCCTCTCCTCACATAATTTCTGGTATATAACTGCATAGCGCCGAGCACTGTAACATCTAAGGTGTTATATACAATATATTTATATTATTTGTGTTAACATCTGTACATTGTGACGTTGTGATACTGCTTTATTTGCTCTGTTGTCATTGGACACCCTATCGGACGCCGAGCACGCGCGCCCACACACACACGCACACCTCATATATAAATACATACACCGGGGCTGGATATTGTATACACTATATTGCCAAATGTATTTGCTCACCCATCCAAATAATCAGAATCGGGTGTTCCAATCACTTCCATGGCCACAGGTGTATAAAATCAAGCACCTAGGCATGCAGACTGTTTTTACAAACATTTGTGAAAGAATGGGTCACTCTCAGGAGCTCAGTGCATTCCAGCATGGAACTGTGATAGGATGCCACCTGTTCAACAAATCCAGTCGTGAAATTTCCTCGCTCCTAAATATTCCACTGTCAGCTGTATTATAAGAACGTGGAAATGTTTGGGAACGACAGAAACTCAGCCACGAAGTGGTAGGCCACGTAAACTGACGGAGCGGGGTCCACGGATGCTGAGGCGCATAGTGCGAAGAGGTCACCAACTTTCTACAGAGTCAATCACTACAGTTCTCCAAACTTCATGTGGCCTTCAGATTAGCTCAAGAACAGTGTGCAGAGAGCTTCATGGAATGGGTTTCCATGGCCGAACAGCTGCATCCAAGCCATACATCATCAATTGCAATGCAAAGGGTCGGATGCAGTGGTGTAAAGCACGCCACCACTGGACTCTAGAGCAGTGGAGACACATTCTCTGGATTGTCGAATCGCGCTTCTCCATCTGGCAATCTGATGGAGGAGTCTGGGTTTGGCGTATGCCAGGAGAACGGTACTTGTCTGACTGCATTGTGCCAAGTGTAAAGTTTGCTGGAGGTGGATTGTGGTGTAGGGTTGTTTTTCAGGAGCTGGGCTTGGGCCCCTTAGTTTCAGTGAAAGGAACTCTGAATGGTTCAGCATTCCAAGACATTTTGGACAATTCCATGCTCCCAACTTTGTGGGAACAGTTAGGAGCTAGCCCCTTCCTCTTCCAACATGCCTGTGCACCAGTGCACAAAGCAAGGTCCATAAAGACATGGATGACATAGTCTGGTTTGCATGAACTTGACTGGCCTGCACAGAGTCCTTACCTCAGATAGAACACCTTTGGGATAAATTAGAGCGGAGACTGAGAGCCAGGCCTTCTCGTCCAACATCTGTGTGTGACCTCACAAATGCGCTTCTGGAAGAATGGTCAAAAATTCCCATAAACACACTCCTAAACCTTGTGGACAGCCTTCCTAGAAGAGTTGAAGCTGTTATAGCTGCAAAGGGTGTACCGACGTCATATTGAACCCTATGGATTAGGAATGGGATGTCACTTAAAGTGACATTAAACTCTCAGATTTTTTAACATAAACCAATACTGTAATGTGTGCGTTACTGTAATCCATGGTTGTTTTCCTTCTCTTTGCTGTTCTTCCTTTTAAATCCGTATCTTTTCTCATACTGGGGGAGAACTTCCTTTTGCATCTGGCTGCCACTTCCTGTAATACTGGCTCAGGTTGCAAACCTATACATAGACACCATGTATCCATTCCAGAGACAAGGCAGGCTGCTGAAACAGGAAGTTCTCCCCTAGCATGAGAAGAGCTAAGGATTTAAAAGGAAGAGCAGCAAAGAGAAGGAAAACTACTATGGATTACAGTAAATCACACATTACAGTATTGTTTTATGTTAAAAAATCTGAGGGTTTAATGTCACTTTAAGTTCATATGCAAGTCAAGGCAGGTGAGCGAATACTTATGCAATATAGTGTATTTACATTAAATGTAGGAGACAGGAAGAAAACATTGAAGCCAACTATATGTTTTTAGCTGCCAAAGACTGCTTTTAGATTGGCGTAAAATAAACTGGAAATTTAGGAGCCAGGAGTAAAATTCTAGGAGCCAGTGGCTACCAGCCTCCTGGCTTTGTCAAGCCCTGTCTTACGAGAGCAGGAGCGTATCTCGAACAAGCTGAGTTTGGCAATACACGGAGCAGCAGGCCACGGATATATTATGGCCTTAAACGGATTCTGACTTCTCAAATACCACATTGGCAGCTGAAGGTTTACGCGATCTGGAGAAATTTAAGCATAAAGAGATTGATTTGGAGTTGCACGCTATATATTTATCTGATTATTTCCATATGAAGGGAATTCCCAGCGTTTTCGGATTAAGAACCTACCGACTATTGGGAGAAATGATCCAGAAATGTGCAGGAGGTGGATTCCGAATATAATGCTATGGATAGAGATTTATTATGGAAATGAGAGCATACTCAAGACTCGATTATAACGCGAGGAGCAAAATTATATAACTATACTGTACCGGTAAACAATTACAATTCTTCCAGGTTTTCTTAACACAGTCAGGATACCCCTCAGGCCAGGATGTTCTGCTTTAGAATGATTGCAGTTCTTAATAAGTATGAAGCCGCCGGCCACCAGTCTTCTTTACTAGCGAGTAGATGGCCAGCGGAGGCAAGCGAGGTGAATGATTGGCTTAAACCGAGCGTGCCTCTGGCTGTGATGGATCCCACCTTTCCCGAATCCGGGAGTTCCTGAAGTGTTTGCAAGCATCAGGGAGCCCGCATTCACTTCAGCGAGACTACCGGAACTTCTGGGAGACTTGGGATCCAGAGCAGGGCAAGTATTTTTTTTTGTTTTTACACGCGTTACAGATGTCTCGAATATAACTCGACCCCTCCAATTTTAAGGTAAATTTTTGTCACCAAAATCTAGCGGTATAATCGAGTATCTACAGTAGTTGGTAAACTACCGATTTAGAGAAGTACCGAAATGATTTGGTCCAATTTAAACAGGAAAAATTAGAGTTAAAAATGATTATGCTGAGCACCGGGTGTATAGATGGTTAACTGGGGATGTACAATCGTGAAGAACACAACGCCGTCCACGCATTGGGAAACTGCTGAGACCCACTATAGACTATACGTCCGGTGAGTCAGCTTTGGTTAATGAATACATGGCACAGGGTGGGATTTCTGATACAACTATCAATCAAACAAGACCAGGCCTGGGTTTGGTGAGAGAGTCTGTAGTCTACCCCAGGAAATCAAGGGGACCGAGATGGAGGCGGACCCAGAGGAGTAAGGGGAAACACGGTGTGGCAGGGGTACTCGGGGACGACCACCACATCGCCGAATGTGATACCTAAATACAATTTGTCTGATCGTATTCTCACTGACATTGAAATAAGCGTACTCAGTAAAGGCTTAAGCTTTATACCTACATCACGTCCTGATTTGTTTAGTTGGGAGGTGGAGCAGTTTAAATTTGGTCGAAGTTTGCGATTGAGTATTTTTGCTCAGCTCCGACAACGCCTGCGAATAAATTTAAACTTAAAAGTACATTTGATGGAGGGGCCGGACCAGAGAGTGGAGATTGTCAGCGGTGTTTTTGGCGGGTCGGTGCTGCTGGCGGCCATCTGAGGCCTACCCTTCCGGCTCCTACCACCTCCTTGCTGAGCCTCCCCGCCGACTTTTATTGCTGAAGGCTGGGATGGCCGTTTCCCCCCGGTGATTGGACTCGAGGCCATACTTAGAGGCCTGGAATACCTGCTGCAAGAGATGGGAGTGTGAGCGGGAACCCTGAGCTCCGACTGTTGCGGTCTACCCCAGTGGCGGAGGGAACGCTACCATGCAGGGCTACTGTGCCTGTCGACAGTGTTTTGTCGAGCCTGCAGACCCAGGTTGGTGTTCAGAAGAGGAGGTGCACCCCCCTTGTTGACCGGGTGGAAGACACAGCTTGGAACTGACTCTCAACCTTTCGCTCTGGGGTTGTCGCTGGTTCTTCAAGATGGTGGTGACAGTGACCGATACGCATTCATACTGCTTTTGGAGTTGTGGGCCTTGCACCTCATTGATGGTCCTCTGTGGGCTGCCGGATCTGGCCGGTCTTGCTGCTCCCTACCTGCTTTACAAGAAATCCTTTTCCGAGATGCAGGCTGAAGAGACACCTCTGGTTTTGTTTTCTTTTATTTCCCCCTTTTTGCTTTTTGCTGTTTGTCGCTGATTTTTATTTACTTTTTTTTTCTTCCATGCCTTCCTCCGCTGAGTATTTTTGTCGTACTTTTTTTTTATGCCATTCGATGACTTCTCGATGAGACCCCCTACTCGGGAATGTTTTTGTTCCCCCCCGCCTAGATTTTTATGAGACGCCTCTTACGTTGACTTTTCTTATTATCTCATGTCGTTTATGATGACTATATTAGCTATTCACCCTTTGTTTTTGTTTTTCTTGATGTGTAGCTATTCTGATGACTTGTGGCCATCCCCTACTGCTGACTTATTGATGACTTTGCAAAATTCTAAAAGAATTTAAAAAAAAAAAAAGGTACTTTTGATCCACCTACCACCTCCAATGCAACGATAAAAACGTTTATACAAGCTATGCATAATGAATCACCACCATTCTTAAAAAAGACTGTAAGAGACCAGCGAACATCTCTAAGACTGAACGTGATGCTATACATAGTCTGGCTAAAGATCATTCAATTGCCATCCGCCCTGCGGACAAGGGCGGTGGTGTTGTCATTATGAACTATTCTGATTATCACAGTGAAACTTTAACACAATTCAGTAATACAGACGTTTATCTACCATGCGATTGTGATCCTACTGAGAAGTTTAAAAATATTATCAAGGGAGTTCTTGATGGAGCCAGAAGTGATGGTATTATTGGCGATTCACTTTATGCTTATTTACTTGTGGACTTCCCGAGAACCCCGGTGCTATATACATTGCCTAAGATACACAAGAATTTGAGTGCACCGCCTGGGAGCCCTATTGTGTCTGCAATATCAGGGTTGTTGGAACTGCTTGGAAAGCTCTTGGATTACATTCTCAAGGCACCAGTGATGTCACTGAGTATGTGTGTCTGTGATACAGCAGATGTTATTAATCGGATACAAGATTTAAAATTTGAGTTCAAAATCACTCATCATGACCATGGATGTGAATAGTTTATACACTATTATATCACACAAAGAGGGTATGCAGGCTGTGCAACTGATCTTGGAAAATGGTGCTGATCCTCCAGAGTTCCCCTTGGCTTTTATATTGACGCTGTTGGAACTCACACTCTCGTTGAACTACTTCAGATATGAGGAGGTATTTTATATACAGAGGTCAGGGACATCCATGGGGGCCCCTTTGGCTCCCATGTATGCCATCTGCTTTATGTATATTTATGAAATGACACATATTTTTCCCCGACTACAGAAGGGTCTGAAAACGTACTTACGGTTCATTGAACCCATTGTGGTGTGGGAAGAAGCTGCAGAGATACATGATATTATGCACGGCTTGAACCAGTTGGACTCGACAGTTTGTTTCTCATACGAAATCAGCCCTGATCAAGTGAAGTTCCTGGATGTGTCACTCATGTGTCAAGGTGATGGGCTGGAATATAGCTTATACAAGAAGGAGACCGATCGAAATATGATTATACGGGCTAATAACTTTTACCTTCCCAAGTTGATTGAATCTTTATCGATCTCACAATTTCGAAGGGCATTCTGCAATAACTCTGTACAGACGGTAAGCAGTACTCCGATACAAGAAATGTATGAGCGGTTCCTACAACGTGGTTACAAGGAATATGTTTTGGATTGAGCACTGGTAGTAGTAGCAGCAGAGAAGAAGTTCCATGATCACCGGAGTCCTGATGTTAGGGAATCTCCTGAAATGGACAGATTAGTGTTTCCACAAACGTTTAGCACCGAATCGACAGTGCTATCCAGATGTGTTTGACAGAACTGGAACATCATATCAACAGACAGGACATTGCCGACGAAATTTGCATCTCCTCCCCTCATATGTTATAAAAGGAATAAAAATTTGAGGGATCTTTTGGTCCACACAGACCAATTTTCATCGACACGACAAATCCATCCACAACATCCAGGATGCTATCAGTGATTGGGCTGCACCACTTGTAATTTTATGATCCCTGGTAGGGAGTTTCATCACCCACATAGTGGGAAAAGATATCCGATCCGTCACCGAATTAGTTGTACAACTAAATACGTTGGTTACCGACTCACCTGTCCTTGCGGATTATGGTACATCGGCAAGACTAACCATGGGCTACGTGAGAGGTTGGCTAATCACCGAACGGCAATTAGGGCAGCTGTCGTAGGAAAGGAGAATCTGCAACCAGTGGCGCGGCATTTTCAAGAGCAGCAACATCCTCTCTCATCTCTGCGGGTCATGTGGATAGATCATATCCCTCTAATGTCTAGGGGAGGGGATAGGGCATCTGAACTCCTTAGACAAGAGTCGTTTTGGATTTTCACCCTCAATACATTAGTGCCTAAGGGCTTGAACCAGAAAAGCTCCATGCACTGTTTTTTGAACCCTCGATGATTGGAGTATAATATGAATAATATTAAGAAATGTAATGCTTTGCAATGCCATGTTGTCTTAATTTTATTTTTATTTTATACAGCTGCGGCTTTAGGTAAGGGGATGGTGTTATCGTAATATGGTTTTATATAATTTTGGCTGTGTTGTTTTGTTTCAGATAGGGCTTAGCCGGTTGCTGGGCAACGGAATTCATTCCTGGTTCTCAGGCTGGGAGCCGGTTCTGAGTGTCCACCTGTGGAGCATTATATGTAATTAGTTTTAGTTGATAAGGGCTGCCTTTTGTGTGTTTTTTCTATTGTCTAGAGCAGTGGTTCCCAACCTTTTCTGCACCACTGCCCCCTTTGCAAGAAAAAAATTTCTGATGCCCCCCTCCCCCATAATAGTTATACCTAATATTAAAATATTACTTCACATTAGTAATAATCTCAAAGTAAAAATTAAAACACTATCAAATGTGTTTAAAAATGTTTATTATGAATTTGAAAATGAATATAAAAATCAATAGGTAATAAAAAAAATTATGAGATGGTTGAGGCTGGTGGAGTTTTAACAATTTGTTAATGTTGGTTTCCAATTTTGTCAACAACAGTCGCAAATTGCCACGCTTGGTGATGTGTAGTTTGCTCCTTTTTTTTAGAAAGTAAATTTGCTACCGCACTGCTGATAATGTTGGAAAATGTCTGTATTCACCCCCCTGAACTCCTACCAAAGGCTCAAAGAAATACATTATTATTATTATCCTTTATATAGTGCCAACAGTTTCCGCAGCGCTTTACAATAACCAAAGGGAGCGAAATACATATAAATGGACATAAGAAGGAAACAAGCGGGAGAGAGGGCCCTGCTCATAGGAGCTTACAGTCTAGAGGGATTGGGGTTGAGGAAGACAAGAGTAATTTTACTCGATAGCAGGATCATTCGGCCAGTGGCTTGGGAACTGTGAGGCCATAGAAGCGGCTTCAATCAAGTGTGAGTAGGTGAGCACGGGGATGAGTAGCGTTGGTGACGTGGTACGCTAATCTGAAGAGATGGGTTTTGAGGGATTTCTTGAAGGCCTGAAGGTCAGGAGAGAGTTTGATAGGGCGAGGCAAGTAATTCCACAGCACTGGTGCTGCCCTTGAGAAGTCTTGGAGGCAAGAGTTTGCTGTGTGTGTGTAGACCGATGACAGGTGGAGATCGCCTGCTGAACGGAGTTGTCTATATGGGACGTGCTTGCAGAGTAACGAAGACATGTAGGGAGGGGTTGAGTTATTTAGTGATTTGAACGCGAGCATCAGTATTTTAACTGTATCCTGAAACGTACAGGAAGCCAATGGAGGGACCGGCAGAGTGGGGAAGTACGCGAGGTGCGTTTAGTGAGAAAAATAAGCCTGGCCCCTGCATTCATTACAGATTGCAAAGGGGCAATACGGGAGTTGGGAAGGCCAATAAGATAACCGTAGGCAGGGATTTCATTTATTTTTATGTTTACATATTTCTGCAATCTTACTTTACTCAAACCTACACCAAGGTACCATTCCTCTCCATGCCCCTGCACAAGATGTTAAATGGATATGACAGTTATAACCCCTATTCTATAACCCCCAGCCTGTGCCCATCTCTTCCCAGTATCCCCCGTCTGTGCCCATCTCTTCCCAGTATCCCCCCGCCTGTGCCCATCTCTTCCCAGTATCCCCCTCAGCCTGTGCCCATTTCTTCCCAGTATCCCCAGCCTGTGCCCATCTCTCTTCCCTTTATTCCCCCACCCTGTGCCCATCTTTCTTCCCTTTATTCCCCCAGCCTGTGCCCATCCCTCTTCCCAGTATTCCCCCCAGCCTGTGCCCATCTCTTCCTAGTATTCCCCCCAGCCCGTGCCCATCTCTTCCCAGTATCCCCCCAGCCTGTGCCCATCTCTTCCCAGTATCCTCCCAGCCTGTTCCCATCTCTTCCAAGGATCCCCCAGCCTGTGCCCATTTATTCCCAGTAACCCAGCCTGTGCCCATCTCTCTTCCCTTTATTCCCCCAGCCTGTGCCCATCTCTCTTCCCTTTATTCCCCCAGCCTGTGCCCATCTCTCTTCCCTTTATTCCCCCAGCCTGTGCCATCTCTCATCCCTGTATTCCCCGTCTGTGCCCATCTCTTCCCAGTATCCCCCCGCCTGTGCCCATCTCTTCCCAGTATCCCCCTCAGCCTGTGCCCATTTCTTCCCAGTATCCCCAGCCTGTGCCCATCTCTCTTCCCTTTATTCCCCCACCCTGTGCCCATCTTTCTTCCCTTTATTCCCCCAGCCTGTGCCCATCCCTCTTCCCAGTATTCCCCCCAGCCTGTGCCCATCTCTTCCTAGTATTCCCCCAGCCCATGCCCATCTCTTCCCAGTATCCTCCCAGCCTGTGCCCATCTCTTCCCAGTAACCCCCAGCCTGTGCCCATTTATTCCCAGTAACCCAGCCTGTGCCCATCTCTCTTCCCTTTATTCCCCCAGCCTGTGCCCATCTCTCTTCCCTTTATTCCCCCAGCCTGTGCCCATCTCTCTTCCCTTTATTCCCCCAGCCTGTGCCCATCTCTCATCTCTGTATTCCCCGTCTGTGCCCATCTCTCTTCCCTTTGTTCTCCCAGGCTGTGCCCATCTCTCTTCGCTGTATTCCCCCAGCCTGTGCCCATCTCTCTAACCCCGGATTCCCCCATCCTGTGTCCATATCTCTTCCCTGTATTCCCCCCAGCCCGTGCCCATCTGTCTCTCACTTTTCCAGCCAGTTCCAATGAATGCCAAACACTGTTTTTCTGTCAGTGTGTGTGTCTCAGTGATACCAGTATGTATTGGTTGACTGAGTGTGATAGAAGTGTGATTGTTAATAGCAGTCACTCCTTTTAGTAACAGCACTGTACATGCTGGGATCGCATTAAATGTCAAGCACTGTCAGTCACATTCTCTGTGATCCCAGCCTGTGCAGCCTGCCTGAAAGTGATAGGAGTTCGATTGCTGACAGCAATCAAAACTCCTATCAGTAAAAGTGCTGTATATGCTGGGATTTCAGTGATTTGAATGGCAAGTAAATATAAAATACATTGGCTCACCAATTCCTTTTTTCTCCTTGTCAGAACGAACTGGCCGAGAGAGAATTAAAAGTGTCCTAAAAAGTAAATAAAGTATATTTTCACTTTTATAACTATAAAAAGTAATCCCTTTTAGCAATTATCAACAGCTGAGCTGCAAGATTTGTTTTACACCCTAAGTGGTTCATTTTTATTACATTTATTAATTCCATAATGACTGGTCACGTACAAAATTTGCCGCGGTCACTAAGGGGACTGTGAGTGCACATTGTTGTATGTTACCTAGACTCAAAAAGTAAAACATTTGCCAAATCATTAGTTTTCAGTATTGGGTTCAGAATTGGCAAAACATTACAATATTTCTTAAAGGGTGAATAACAGAATATAATGAACAGTGATAGTCTCTAACTCTTTTCCAACAGTTTGTCCAATTTTTTTTCGAATTCAAACCCACAAACTGTTGTGTTTAGTGTAAAATTTTAATATGAAGTGTATATTTGTAGCACTCAGTTTGTGGTTTTTATCTTAACTATCCGAAAAAACGGTATTGATTTTTTTAAAAAAAATTGTCTGTTTAATCGTAAAAATAATCGTCCAACTAATGGATTATGAAAATAAACGTTAGTTGCAGTCCTACTTCTATCACTTATCACTCAGAAATAAGGATTATTGGCAAAGCACAAAAAAATAATTAGACTTATTCTTAGAACCCTGCTTTTTATAGATTTGAAATCATGCACGCATCGATTTGTATGCCTTCGCTTTTTTGCCATGCCGTTGGTGCACTCGCTCTGTAAACAAGTCATTACAAGCTCCCATATTCTTGTCGAAACATACTTGATTGCGTGAATCGCGTAATATTTGAAAGCCTTGTTGCGGATAAAACAAAAATGAATTATAATGCTAAGTTTAATTTTTGATGCTTCTTTTTGCGATAATAAGATTTCAAGTGAAGAAATAAATAATAAATATTCAATTCTTCAATGCGCCACCGCCCCCCTTGACTGCCTTAACGCCCCCCATTTGCCTCTGGCCCTGCTACCGCCCCTCATAGAAGGCTTCAGCGCCTCTGGTATCGCCCCCGTTGGGAAACACTGGTCTAGAGAAAAGTCCGGCAGGACTGAAACGTTGAAGCTAAATAAAATATAGTTGTCCTTTTCTAAGGTTTGCCTGGTGGTCTTAGCTGCTTTTGCCCCTAACCAATGAGGGTGTTGTTAGCGTTTTTCTCAATTTGCATTGCTGTAGGCTTGCTTGTAAATTCAATCTTCTAGTTCTTATCCTGCTAACTCCCCATGCATGGTTAAGTGGGGCTCTTTATTGGTCTCTCAGCAAACTGACCAGTTACCCGTCGTAATTATTCCTTTATGGGGATACTGAATGTATAGTACATGTGGGAATTGTACACATGTGAATGTATTTTCTTTATTCCATTGTGAGGGGGTACTGGGTGCATGTTATATATGTATACATATGTGAGTATCCAATTTTTCTTCTCTGACCATCTAGAGATTTATTGCTAAGACCAGTACGGTAGCCTATCCTGAATAGGGAGGATTCATTACATTCCATTATATGGTTTTATACAGTCGTGGTTATTTATAAAGGATTTTACCAGGAAGGATACATGTACATGTTCAATAAAATTGTATGTAGGTAGCCGGTGTCAAACCTATGGGCTCGCCTGCTTAAACCTTTCAAATTAAACCACCGAAAATCAGGGCTTTTCGATGCTGAATACCTAAGCCGTTATTTTTCTACAGGTGATTTTACTGCCGTCGAAGGTCACTTACTATATTTCGCTGGCAAATTTGCCGAATCGCCAGCATATTGAATAGCCGAATGGCCACAAAATTGCAACATACAGCAGTGGCGTAACTAGAAACCTGAGGGCCCCGGTGCAAGAATCCATGAAGGGCCCCTCTCCCCCCTCCCCCAAAAATCTATATTTTTACTTTTTTTTCCTGCAATATAAAAAAGATAGTATTGCCCCCAGCTCACGTGGATATGTATTGCCCCCAGCTCACGTGGATATGTATTGCCCCCAGCTCACGTGGATATATATTGCCCCAGCTCATGTGGATATATATTGCCCCAGCTCACGTGGATATATTGCCCCAGCTCACATGGATATATTGCCCCAGCTCACGTGGATCTATTGCCCCCAGCTCACATGGATATATTGCCCCCAGCTCACATGGATATATATATTGCCCCAGCACACATGGATATATATATGCCCCCAGCTCACATGGATATATATATTGCCCCCAGCTCACATGAATGTAGTCATGACCTTATTTATTACTGCATTCTGTGATTGTTTCTGTAGCATAATTTACTAGCCATTATTATCTTTTATTAGCCTTATACCTGTATATGTATATTTTTCTTTCACTTCACCAATTCCCTGCTTATCTTTCTGTCCCAATGCATCCTTTTAACTTTAAACGTATATAACACCTTTTTCTCTGCCTTTAGCAGAGAACGCCCAAACTCAGCAGTCCAGCAAGCCTCAATACTTTTTTCTAGAAACCCAACCAACCTCAGACACATTAACACAACCCCACTCCCCCCTTCCACTTGGGACTCTGGAATGGTAGGTCATTGTGTAACGTGAAGAAATCTGCTGCCATCCATGACTTCATCTCACGCTCCCTACATTTACTGGCTTTAAACGAATCCTGTCTCTCTCCATGTAATACTTCCACACCTGCATCCCTGACACATGGCGGTCTCCAACTGACACGCTCCCCTAGATTGGGTGACAAAAAAGGTGGCGGTGTGGGGTTTTTGCTCTCTCCCCACTGCTCCTTTCAGGACATTCCTCCATGCCCATCTCTTACTTTCCCCCACATTTGAGGTCCATACCATTTGCCTGTTCAAGCCTCTAGCCTCCTCGTATTGCTGTTATCTACCGACGCCCTGGCCAACCTCTTCCCTTCCTTGACCAGTTCGCTTCTTGGCTCCCACATTTCATGTCTTCTGACGTTCCATCCTGTGGGAGATATTCATCAGGTAAGAAACTTATACGATATATAAACAACAACAAATTTATCTTGTTTGTATTTCTCAACAAGTTCTCCTAAGTTTGTTTTCAATTGTATATGCTTTGTTTTAAAAAAATATGACTACAAGTAGCTAGATAAAAATATATATTTATTATGTATAAAAATTGATTTATCTCACAACAATCATCAAAGGTCTATAAAACACAACACCATCCATCAGCACACAGATTTCTAACTTTTAACATATGTTATCCTGTTAATAAGTGTACCAGTGTTAATAATGAGTACCGGCTGGGTGGAGTAGAGGTAATGTCACTGCTCTGCGTGGAGAGAGCCTGTGGAGTCATGGGTTCGATCCCAGCGAGCAACCTCTCCAGTAAGTGTCCTTGGCAAGACACCTAACGGTACATACTCGCCACCCAGGACATACTTGAAAACGAGAGAAAGCTCAATGTATCCTTCCTGGTAAAATACTTTCTCAAAAATAAATAACTGCATAAATGATTAATACTATTTACATTTAATCAGTTAGTAACTAATACATAGATGATTAGTTCAATTTAATAAACATCATGCTTTAAGAAAACAACATGTATTCCCAGCAAACCAGTATTTAAAACAAGCTAGTATCTTGTATATATATATATATATATATATATATATGCTACCTGGATTAACAAAAGATGAGCTATTTCTAGAATGATAAGTAATAAAACTTATTTAGTGAATCCACCCCTAATGACGAGAATTAAGCTTCTAATCTTCTGCAGTTTTATATTGTAGATTGTAATATCCCTGCTTATTTCTTCAATCACCATAGCTCTTCCAATTTTAATATATATATTTGTGTATATATTATTGCAACAAATACTTTAGGACGATTTATTTCCTTATTTCTATACTGCAGGTTAGAAATATGTCCGTCTCTGATCTAACAATAATCTGAGACAAATCTCAGTCTATATTCATTGCAAGATATATCCAACTATATACAGTGTGTATATATATATATATATATATCTTAAATTAATTCCACTTAAATTTGCTTTCCATACATTACCTGTCCAGTCTGGATTCAAGCGTTCAATCTCCTTCGTGATCAGTGGATATAATGTATTAATTGGAGAATATGTGAGAGTATTTATAAGATATTCTATCTTAGTTTGTTTCTTTGTGAGCGTGTCTTTAAGCATCTCCTTGAGCATGCTCTTGGGATGAGTGATAGAGATGAGTCAATGCATTAGAGTGAGAAATAAAATTTGAAGTCCCCAGAGGGAGAAGTGAAGTGTGGTCTGAGTTGAAGGGATGTGTTCTGTTCAGTTATAGAGGAATTTCACCTAATTTATTACGTACTTCTCTATTTGCATATTTCTCGTCTTAGTGTATGTCTATAAGAATTCCATGAAACTGTCAACCTTTACTACACCACAAGATGGCAGTGTTGATTTTCAAATTAATTATCACAATTTAATTATATTTTCCTTATCATAGGTCAATCTCATCCTATCAAATTAAACAAAGCACTCTTCTCTTATTCCAGACTTTGTGTTTGGACTTATCATATTTGATTTAATATCTCAGTTCTAGCCATCTCAAGGTTTTCTAGAGTTATTCCTTATCAGTTACCTTCCTTCTACAGCAAAATACACTGCTCAAAAAAAATAATAAAGGGAACACTTAAACAACACCATGTAACTCCAAGTCAATCACACGTCTGTGAAATCAAGCTGTCCACTTTGGTAGCAACACTGACAATCAAGTCCACATGCTGTTGTGCAAATGGAATAAACAACAGGTGGGAAGCATAGGCAGGTAGCAAGACATCCCCAATAAAGGAGTGGTTCTGCAGGTGGTGACCACAGACCACTTCTCAGTTCCTATGCTTTCTGGCTGATGGTTTGGTCACTTTTGAATGCTGGCGTTGCTGTTACTCTAGTAGTAGCATGAGACAGAGTCTTCAACCCACACAAGTGGCTCAGGTAGTGCAGCTCATCGAGGATGGCACATCAATGCTTGTTGTGGCAAGAAGGTTTGCTGTGTCTGTCAGCGTAGTGTCCAGAGCATGGAGGAGGCCGTAGGAGGGCAACAACCCAGCAGCAGGACCGCTACCTCCGCCTTTGTGCAAGGAGGGAGAGGAGGAGCACTGCCATAGCCCTGCAAAATAACCTCCAGCGGGCCACAAATGTACATGTGGCTGCTCAAATGGTCAGAAACAGACTCCATGAGGGTGGTATGAGGGCCCGACGTCCACAGGTGGGGTTGTGCTTACAGCCCAACACCGTGCAGGACGTTTGGCATTTGCCAGAGAACAACAAGATTGGTAGCTTCGCCACTGGCGCCCTGTGCTCTTCACAGATGAAAGCAGGTTCACATTGAGCACATGTGACAGACGTGACAGGGTGTGGCGAAGCCGTGGAGAACATTCTGCTGCCTGCAACGTCCTCCATTATGACCGGTTTGGCAGTGGGTCAGTAATGGTGTGGGGTGGCATTTCTTTAGGGGGCCGCACAGCCCTCCATGTGCTCGCCAGAGGTAGCCTGACTGCCATTAGGTACTGAGATGAGTTCCTCAAACCCCTTGTGAGACCATATGCTGGTGCGGTTGGCCCTGGGTTCCTCATAATGCAAGACAATGCTAGACCTCATGTGGCTGGAGTGTGTCAGCAGTTCCTGCAAGACGAAGGCATTGATGCTATGGACTGGCCCGCCCATTCCCCAGACCTGAATCCAATTGAGCACATCTGGGACATCATGTCGCGCTCCATCCACCAACGCCACGTTGCACTACAGACTGTCCAGGAGTTGGTGGATGCTTTAGTCCAGGTGTGGGAGGAGATCCCTCAGGAGAACATCCGCCACCTCATCAGGAGCATGCCCAGGTGCTGTAGGGAGGTCATACAGGCACTTGGAGGCCACACACACTACTGAGCCTCATTTTGACTTGTTTGAAGGACATTACATCAAAGTTGGATCAGCCTGTACTGTTGTTTTCCACTTTAATTTTGAGTGTAACTCCAAATCCAGACCTCCATGGGTTGCTCAATTTGATTTCCATTGATAATGTTTGTGTGATTTTGTTGTCAGCACATTTAACTATGTTATGACCACAGTATTTAATAAGAATATTTCATTCATTCAGATCTAGAATGTCTTATTTTTGTGTTCCCTTTATTTTTTTGAGCAGTGTATTTCTATATTTATAAACCTTCAGTAATTCTACTGTTCTATAATTATACTCAACAAAATAAATTGAAGTATCTATTATTTTACTGTCCTACTATATAGAATATATATTGATTATATATTTTTGTGCATAGCTATTTATTTGCATAGATATATTTGTGCATATATATTTTAACATAAGTGTGTTTCTATACCCGAAAAGAAAATATCTTTTATTCAAGGACTCTTTAAAAACAGACCTGTAAAAATTTTGTCTGACATGTCTTAGCACTCAGTCTATACAATATATCAATTAAAGACACTTTATATCTAGCAATTATATTTTTAAACACATACATAACTCTTCTATTCTCTTCTAATGAGTTTACCTTCAAATGAACTTGTTTCTAAAAAATAAAACCTCTTGTGTAAGTTCATTCTAGGAGTAGCTGAGAGTTGAGAAAAGACTTTGCATTCTATTAAAAAAAATAGATATACGATTAAACAAGATGGCTATAGGCATCCATTTTGTTTTTCTTATGAATATACCTGACATTCCCTCATTCTTGGGGATTTTAACATCCCTGTTGACTCACCATATAGCTCCGCTGCCTCGCGATTTCTCTCCGTTACATCCTCATTTGCCCTTACTCAGTGGTCCAACTCCCCCACGCACACAACTGGCAATACTCTGGATCTTATCTTCTCCTACTCATGCCCTATCTCTGACCTCACTATTACACCTCTCAATCTCTCTGACCATCATCTACTGACTTGTGAACTCAGCTCTCCCCTCGTTCCTCCAACTGAACCCAAACTTTATAAGTCTTGCAGAAATCTCCACTCTCTGGATCCACAGCAATTCTCTGCCGATATATCCCTACCGCTCTCGTCTGTCCTAATGAAGCCATCACCCGCTACAACTCTACTCTTTACTCGACCCTTGATAAGTTGGTGCTGTCAAAACCCTGGTCAATGAGGCGACAGAACTTGCAACCCTTGCACAACAAATTAACCCGGCATCTACAAAGATATTCTAGAACTGATGAACCCTATTGGAGAAAGACCCGCTCCCACTCCGACTTTCTTCACTATAAATTTATGCTCCAGTCCTACAGCTCTGCCCTGTTCCTAGCCAAGCAGTCATATTTTACAGCCCTCATGCACCCCCACTCCCGGAACCCAAAATGCCTGTTCACCACCTTCAACTCCCTTCTGCGTCCTGCTGTGGCTGTTCCTCACACTGACCTCAATGCTGAAGACCTAGCGTGCTTTTTCACAGCACAAATTGAGCAGATAAGAACTGAAATCTCCACAATGCCATCTTCACCCATGCAGGAAGATGCTAACCATGGCTATCCTCATATGTTTAACTCGTTCCCTTTAGCTTCTGAACAAGAGTTCCTTAAACTACTACTACGATCCTCTCATCCCACTACCTGCCCCCTCGACCCTGTTCCCTCACATCTTGCCAAAAACACTTTGTTTCTCTTGTACCATCCTTGACCCATACCTTTAATCTGTCTTTAACCTCTAGGGTCTTTCCTGCTCCCCTCAAACATGCCACGGTAGTCCCAATCCTAAAAAAGTCTCTTAATCCAACTGCTCCCTCCAACTACTGCCCTATCTCCCTGCTCCCTTTTGCCTCCAAACTCCTTGAAAAGCTTGTGTATGCCTGTCTGATTGACTACCTCAACAGCCACTCTCTCCTTGACCCTCTGCAATCTGGCTTTCGCTCACTGCACTCAACAGAAACGGCTCTTGCAAACTGACCAATGACCTTGCAACTGCTACTCTCTGCTGATCCTTCTTGACCTCTCTGCCGCCTTTGATACAGTTGACCACTCAATCCTCCTGCAAACTCTTAGTGATGTAGGCCTTCAAAGTACTGTTCTTTCATGGTTCGCTTCCTACCTGTCCCAACGATCATTTAGTGTCTCACTTGCAGGAAGTACCTCCTCCCAGCAGCTTGTCTCTGTTGGGGTGCCCCAAGGTTCAGTACTGGGCCCTCTACTTTTTTCAGTCTACACTGCCTGTCTAGGAAAATCCTTTGGATTCCAGTACCACCTATACGCTGATGACACTCCAATTTACCTCTCCTCCCCTGATCTCTCTCCAGCTCTCCTGGATTTGAGTCACTGACTGTCTCTCTGCTGTCTCGAATTGGATGTCTTCCCACTTCCTTAAACTCAATCTTGCAAAAACTGAAATTTTCATCATTCCTCCCTCCAAGAAGAACCCAATAACACCTATCTCTCTACAAGTAAATGGAACGCCCATCAGCCCAACATCCCAAGCTCACTGCCTTGGTGTCGCTTTTGACTCTGACCTATTATTCCCTTCCCACATCCAGACAGTGACCAAATCCTGTTACTTTCAACTCAAAAACATTGCCCGTGTCTGCCCCTTTTTGACACAAGATACCGCAAAAGTGCTGGTTCATGCTCTTGTCATCTCACGACTTGTCTTCTGCAACTCGCTCCTTATTGGCCTCCCCAGCTATAGTATTGCCCCATTGCAATCTGTAATGAATGCAGGGGCCAGGCTTATTTTTCTCACCAAACGCACCTCGCGTACCTCCCCACTCTGCCAGTCCCTCCATTGGCTTCCTGTTCCTTTCAGGATACAGTTGAAAATACTGATGCTCACGTTCAAATCGCTCACTCAATAACTCAACTCCTCCCTACATGTCTTCATTACTCCGCAGGCACGTCCAGTCTAGACAACTCCGTTCAGCAGGTGATCTCCACCTGTCATCGGTCTACATGCGCACGGCCAACTCTCACCTCCAAGACTTCTCAAGGGCAGCACCAGTCCTGTGGAATGACTTGCCTCGCCCTATCAAACTCTCCCCTGACCTTCAGGCCTTCAAGAAATCCCTCAAAACCCATCTCTTCAGATTAGCGTAACACATCACCGACGCAACTCCTCCCTCTGCTCACCTACTCACACATGATTGAAGCTGCTTCTATGGCCCCACCATTCCCAAACCACTGGCACTAATGATCCTGCTAGCTAGTAAAATTCCTCCTGTCTTCCTCAACCCCAATCCCTCTAGACTGTAAGCTCCTATGAGCAGGGCCCTCTACACCTCTTGTTTCTATCATATGTCCTTTTATATGTATGTCGTTCCCTTTGCTTATTGTAAAGCGCTGCGGAAACTGTTGGCACTTTATAAATTAGGACAATATTAATAATAATGTTATACGTTGTGCTTAACGATTTTAGGCTGAATGCAATATTATTACAAGACACGGAGGCTCATATTATTATGCCAAATCTCTCTATTCACGGCTGCCAGCTGCAGGAGAAAAAACGTTTAACATTTGAATGTGTCAGGGGCCCTCCCTGCACAGGTAACAATCGTCTCTCCCAAGTGCATAACGGTCCCTCCACTCTAATGCAACGTCCCTTTTTTTTGCTGCTTCCAGAGTGAGATAAATATTTTTCTCCTACTCATCACACAGACGGTTTTTATACAGTTACTTTATTACTGTTGTTATTCAGCCTGTATAGTGTTTTGATATGTTTTCCTTGTGATTACTAGATTTTACACCTGCTTAGTGTTACACTTATGGAGTCTGCGGCTATGAGTCCCGGGGGTTTCGACTCTCGTCACCCCGACGTTCCTGTTCACGGGGGTTATTTTACCCTGTGAAATCCAGGGTTTGGTTGCTGCATTTCCCTTTGTTTTTTCCGACTTCTCTTGGCGCTAGAGTTTGGGCCGTTTTGTTCGTGGGCTTATGGCACACGCGCCGGCCATTTTAGAGCTCTGAGGTACTCCTCTCGCTGCTTCATGCTCACGGGCCTGCCCACTCTTTTTTTCACTCGCAGTCATTAGGAAACATAGAAACATAGAAAAATGTCGGCAGATAAGAACCTTTCGGCCCATCTAGTCTGCCCAATTACATGGATACTTTACCTGGATTTATCTTTTGTTTAGGATAGCCTTATGCCTATCCCATGCTTGCTTAAATTCAATTACTGTTTTGGCCTCTACACTTCTACTGGAAGGCTGTTCCATGTATCCACCACCCTCTCAGTAAAATAATGCTTCCTGATGTTACTTTTAAACTTTGCCCCTCTAATCTAAGACTATGTCCTCTTGTTTTGCTACTTTGTTTCCTTTAAATATACTCCTTCCTTACCTTGTGGATTCCCTTTACGTATTTAAATGTTTCTATCATATCTCCTCTGTCTCGTCTTTTTTCCAAGCTGTACATGTTAAGATCATTAAGCCTTTCCTGGTAACTTTTCTCCTTCAGCCGTACACCGTTTTAGTAGCCCTTCTCTGAACTCTCTCTAAGATGTCTATATCCTTCTGGAGATACGGTCTCCAGTACTGCACACAGTACTCCAAGTGAGGTCTCACCAGTGCTCTGTACAGTGGCATGAGCACTTCCCTTTTCCTACTGCTAATACCTATCCCTACACAACCAAGCATTGTCGGATATAATCTCTGCACGTGAATACAACACGTTTGTATATATTGGATTTATCAGCCAAGCCTCCAATATGTCTATATTGGACTTACTGGACCTACCTCGGCAGTCGCCTCCAATATATCAGGGATTATTATTTCATAAGAAACTCATACGAGACACAAATATCAATCGTTTATATCTCTTAGAAATTATCCTGAATTCTTTTAATTGTCTGTGTTTTGCTTTAAAAAATACAATAATCATTAATCGGATAAAAATATATATATATTTATTACGTATACAAAAGAATTTCAAATCTCATTTCATAAACAAAAATTTACAAACCACACTCCATCCGCATATAAAAACTAGCTTCACAATATATGTATCTCCGGTTAGTAACTGCATATATGATTAATCATTTATTTTCTCAGTTAGTAACTAATACACAAATGGTTAATAAACATTTCTGCTTAATACAACATGCATTTCCCAGCAAACAATGTTTAACCAGCCAGCTCTTATAGATATATATATATCTTCTATGCTACATAGATCAACAAAAGATGAGCTAATTTGATGATAAGTAATAAAAACTTATTTAGTGAATCCTCCCTAATCTCGAGAATTAAACTTCTAATCTTTTGCTTTTTATTTTGTAGTTATATATTCCTTGCTTATTAATTTTAATCACAGTAATTTCCAAATTCAATATATATATTGGTATCAATCTTGCAACATTTCTTTAGGAATAAATCCTTATATCCACTTCTTCATATTCCCATCTGCAGATTAGAAATACTTAGAATTTGGATTTTAACCTTATCCGAGAAGTCTCAGTCTACGTTGCAAAAAATCTCTACAAATATTTTTTACATTAATTCCTTATTTCATACATTACCTGTCCAATTTGGATGTTGATGAGTCTGCCTTGGAATTTTCTATGTGATGCTTTGTTTTGGAATATGTGAAAATTATCGATATTATATAATCAATGCATGTGAGTTAGAGATTTGGTGAGAATATTAATTGCCTCATGTCTTGGGATCTGAGTGCATGGTGATGTGAGTCTCTGTCTGTTGGAATCTCTGACTGTTCAGAAGGTCATGTGTAATGGACGTCTGAGTGCATTGCGATGCGTCCCGATGGCTGGCAATCTCTGACTGACTTACCAAAAACTTTTTCCCGCTTATTATAGCCACACAGTTAATTAATGATAATATAAATCATTATTTTTACTATCCTGTAGAGGGCAGTGTTGCACTTCTAATTTAATTCCAATTAATTCCCCAATTTCTTTTTCTCGGTCTTTATCTAGGGTCACAAGGTCAGACTTAGCTTAACAAAGACCTTGTCTCTTCTCAGTTAGACTGTCTCTGTCTGTCAAAATTATATTTATAGCTCTCCTCCCTTTTAGTTACTTAGAGCCCTCTCAGCTAAATTCTTTTCTGGTTACAGAATATTCTTCAGTAATTTCTTTTATTTATCAATTATACTTTCTACAATATTTATTGAGTATATATTTCACTATTGTAATTATAATAAAATATATTGATTATAAACATATATTTTGTGAATATAATTTTATATTACAGAATATTTAACTCTTATTCCTATACCCAAAAGACAAAATCTCTTTTGTTTTAAAATTTAAAACAGACCAATTAAATTTACTTATGACATGTCCTTAGCATTATCTCACATTCATTCTAGGTTCCTTCATGTCTGGGATTTCTTAACCCAGGAATGAACTTTGTAAAAAAAAATCTTGTTCATTTCTAAACCTAGAGAATATTTTGAAAGAAAAACGGTCTTTAAAACAAAATGGCTACAAGCATCCATTTTAAATTCGCCTTTTCTGTGTAATATACCCGACAGCATTCTGCTAGCATTTCCTGCTGCTCTATTACATTGACTACTTACCCTTAGATCCTCTGAAATAATAACCCCTAAATCCCTTTCTTCAGATGTTGAGGTTAGGACTGTATCAAATATTCTATATTCAGCCCTTGGGTTTTTACGTCCCAGGTGCATTATCGTGCACTTATCCACATTAAAACTCAATTGCCACAGCTCCGACCATTTTTTTTAGTTTACCTAAATCATTTGTCATTTGGCTGATCCCTCCAGGAGCGTCAACCCTGTTGCAAATCTTTGTGTTATCAGCAAAAATACATACTTTTCCATTAATACCTTCTGCAATATCACTAATAAAAATATTAAAGAGAATGGGTCCAAGTACTGACCCCTGAGGTACCTCACTGGTAACAAGACCTTGCGCCGAATAAACTCCATTTACCACAACCCTCTGTTGCCTGTCACTCAGCCACTGCCTAATCCATTCAACAATATTGGAATCCAAGCTCAAAGATTGCAATTTATTGATAAGCCTTCTATGCGGAACAGTATCAAAAGCCTTACTGAAATCTAAATAAGCAATGTCTACTGCACCACCTGTGTCTATTATTTTTGTTACCCAATCAAAAAAATCAATAAGATTAGTTTGGCATGATCTCCCTGAGGTAAACCCATGTTGTTTCTGATCCTGTAATCTATGTGTTTTTAGATGTTCAACAATCCTTTCCTTTAACATGGTTTCCATTAATTTCCCCACTACTGACGTAAGACTAACTGGCCTATAGTTCCCCGATTCCTCCCTACTACCCTTTTTGTAAATGGGCACAACATTTGCTAATTCCCAGTCTTCTGGGACGACTCCCTTTAGCAAGGATTGGTTAAATAAATCTGTTAACGGTTTTGCTATTACATCACTGAGCTCTTTTAATAATTTAGGGTGGATCCCATCAGGCCCCATTGATTTATTTGTCTTTAGACAGCTGCTGTAGAACCTCCTCCTCTGTAAACTGATATGTAAATGTCTCGTTAGTGTTTCCTCCTAACTGAGGTCCCTTTCCTTCCTTTTCTTCTGCAAAGACTGAACAAAAATATTCATTGAGGCAGTCATCGAGACTTTTATCCTCTTCTACATACCTTCCTTCCTTTGTTTTTAATCAAACTAATCCTTGTTTTACTTTTCTTTTCTCGTTTATGTATCTAAAAAATGTTTTGTCCCCCTTTTTTACTGACTGAGCTATTTTCTCTTCTGCGTGTGCTTTGGAAGCTCTTATAAATTGCTTTGCCTCTTTCTGCCTAATCTTATAGGTTTGCCTATCTTCTTCACGCTGAGTTGTTTTATAATTATTGAATGCTGTCTTTTTGTTCTTCACTATTTTGGCCACTTCTGCAGAGTACCACAGTGGTTTCTTCCCTTTTTTGTTTTTGCTAACAAGCCGAATGAAATTGCCTGTGGCCTTCAATAATGCTTCCTTTAAATACTCCCATTTCTCCTGGACTCCCTTTAAACTCCTCCAGTCTGATAATGACTCCTTCACACAAAATCTCATTTTAGAAAAATCTTTTTTTTAAAGTCTAAAACTTTTGTTTTTGTGTGGTGCGGCTCCATCCCTGTTCTTATATTAAACCATACTGACTGGTGATCACTAGATCCCAAATTTTCACCTACAACAACGTCCGATACCAACCTCCATTTGTGAGTATTAAATCCAATATGGCCTCTTTACGGGTCGGCTCCTCAACTACTTGTGTTAGAGATAATCCCAGTAGGGAGTTTAGAATATTTGTACTCCTGGTGCACCCAGCTGTTTTGGTTTTCCAGTTCACATCAGGAAGATTAAAGTCCCCCATGATAATAACTTCCCCCTTCATTGCCATTTTGGCTATTTCCTCAAACAGCAGATTATCTAGCTCTTCTACTTGTCCAGGGGGTCTATAGATCACACCTACACAAGCTACTGTATGATTGCCAAATGTTCAGTTCATTGATTTTATTGACTAAACTGCGAGCATTTATAGACACGACTCTGAGCTTGTCATTTTCTTCCCCCGCATGTTGCTTGCACCCTCCGATTTTGTTTTGGGGGACAATCGGGCAGATTGTTTTTTACCCTTTTGTCCCCCCCCCCCTCCTAGTTTAAATATTCCTTTGTGAAACCTTTGAACTTCTCACTGAGAACATATGTTCCCCTATGAGTAAGATGCAAACCGTCTTTTTTATACAGTTCCTTTCTGCTCCAATTAGAGCTATCATGGGACACAAAGCCAAATCCTTGCTCCGGACTCCATTCCCGAAGCCACAAATTAAATTCCCTATTGCGCATCTGCCTATCCTGAATGTTCTGCCCAGGCAAAACTTCAGAGAATGACACAGTGGACGCAATCTGCTGTATTTCACCTCCAAGAACACAAAAATCTTCCTTAGTCTCAGAAACCTCATTGCTAGCCAAGTCCTTTGTCCCTAGATGGACTAGAACGTCCACTTCCCCTTGCTGCTTTGCTTGTTTGACAATATTGAGAATACGTCTCTTGTCTCTACGAGCAGTAGCCCCAGGAAGACATCTCACCAAACCACTACTCTCCAGCTCAACACCTCTTATGATAGAAGGCAATTGTTGCTGGGTGATTCTATCAAGTCCCACCCTTTCCTTTTTGTCCTTGGTTGCAGTTCTGCATACCTTAGGCATAGGGGATGGTGGTTCCTCAACTATGGTTTCTGAGCCTACTTCCGTCTCACCACTACTCTCTGAAAGTGCCTCAAAAGAATTAAGAAGAGCCACAGACTGTGGGACATGCCTTCTATCCACAACTCTTTGTACCGCTGACTTTCTTTCAAAATAAAATCAGACAGTTAAAATAAATGAAAGCGATAACGCGGGAATAAACATACAATTAGTCAGCAAGTAATAAAACAAAAATCAAATAACAAAGAGGGGGGGACATACCAAAAAGTGCTCCAGAGAGGGGGGGAAAGGTGGCAAGGCCAAGTGTGACTGTCCTGGCTCACTCCTAAAGTAGGAGGCCATGGAGACGTGCAGGTCACAAGGCCGGGGTACTCGGGGGCCAGGTATGGTGGGTAGAGCCATGGTGGTCACCATAATGGCACGCCTCGAGTTTGCCCCAAACGCCAAAAGAAAAAGTAATAAAAATAAAATAAAAAAAAGGAAGAGAGGGGGGGGGGGGGTAATCTGCAACAGGAGGTGGTGTGCAAAAACAAGGGGAAAGAGAGTAAAAATGAGGGGGGGGGTAAGAGTTAAAGTAACCTGCGCAGCTAGGAGACAAATCAAAATGCTGTGCAAAGTGACATAAACCAATCTGCATAAAAATGTGGCTAGTATACAAATAAGCGGCCCCAGCCGGGGAATGTCATCAGGTCGCATAGGGGAAAACAAAGACATAATGTCCTCTTGTCGCTTAAGCACGGCAAAGAAAAATAGGTGTCCACAGAAAATCCACAACAGGAGGGAGAGGGGTCTCCATATAATAAAGTCTCAATACTGAAATGGGGGGGGAGGGGTAAGCAAAATCACATAGAAGGCACAGCAAAAACAAAGAACTCAACACATTCTGACTAGGATCATATAGAGGGGGAAAATAACAGAGCAGAAAAACGTAAGTGGGGAAGCACATCAAAATGATCTCTCGGGGTGGGGAAAAGTTGACCATAGCCAAAACGATGAGATTCCTGCTTTTAAGTGTGGAGTCAGTTGCTTCAGCCCGTATCCAGTGGTAGGATTGGGACCACCGCAGGCATCTCCACGGAAGGCGATCCGTAACTCCCGGTCACCGCAGGCATGGAAGCGTGATATAACGGTGGGCTCTTTCGCGTAGTTTTGACAACTGGCTGTAGGGGGCTATCTGTCTCAAATCTCCCTGGCCCGCAGTCAGCCTGCTCTCCTATCGCCACCTGCGCAGACACAAGGGGACACTCTGCATGCCACGTGGAAACCGATGTAACGGCTCCAATCACCTCCGGCGCCTCCGCTGTCGCTCCCGCAGGGACTGCAACCTCCAGGGAAGCACAGATCTCCATCCCGCTTCCTCTGCACAGGATCAGGGCCTCCTCCGAGGACTCAGACACCTGTGTCAGAGCCCCAGGTAGATCGCCACTCCCGGCGCAGCTCCCCAAGGACGCCCCAAGCGAGCAGGCCGCAGGACCGCTCAATCCCTTGACGGCGTCCGGCTCTTCGGAACTCGGGGTGTTCGCTCCATTGCAGCCCCTCACAGCAGCCAGCATCTGGCGCCAGACACTCCTGGTGACCGGACCATCGTCGTCCTCCCCCACCAGAAATCTCAAGCAGGCGTCCAGGCCTGCGACCCGGGCTCCCTCTCCTCCAGGGGTGGGGGAGGATCCGTCCATCCATCCCCCCGCAGGTCCGTCCGCCACTCCCACGATGTCGTCGTCTAGGTCGAAAGGAAGAAGTGGGCCCACCATCTCCGTCCTCCGCAGCAGGGACTTAATCTGGGTCAGGGCGTCCCGACCAGCGTTGCCGCTAGACAGCTGGAACCCGGTTGCAGGCCGCAAAATGGCCGCCGGCGCTGCACTGTAGCCATGAGGCAGCAGCTGCCAGCGATGTCTCTAGTCCGGAGGGGGTGCCAAACGGGCTCCGGACGGCACAGTACCGAAGACCAGCCGCTCGGGGACCTTTTTAAGAAGAAAAAGTTGCAGAAAAAGTCATAGAGTGGTCCCTGTAAGGAGAAGACGCACGGAGCTCCAGTGAGATATGTCTGCTCCCTTCAGCAGCCGGCCACGCCCCTCCTATCCACAACTCTAAGTCTACCAGATCCTACAGTAGTCCATCTGCCGCTCCTAGGAAGCCCTGCAAATCTGCGTGATGCCACATCCTCGAGCCTCGACCTCAAAAGAAACTCCTAAGCAGGTCAGAATGATGGGGGAGAGCTCAGATAGCCCCTCCGATGACTCCTCTATGCACCAGCCACCCGCTTTAATGAAGGAGCCTCCCCCTCCTACTCTGACTCCGGCGCAGGCCACCTCTGACATGCTGTCGAAAACCTTAACTGATTTTACTTCAGCGATGGGTGCTGTGTCCCAGACCCTGTCCAATCTTTTAGGTCCGGCTGGATCTTTGGCTGCTTTCCCATACTATGCATCAACGCAGAGGGCCTCGCAAAGCCTTGGCTAAAACCAAGCATACAAGGCCCTTGGCCTCCAGAAAGAGGGCAAATGATGGTAGAGGTACCACTACATTTGAATGCAGTGAAAGGCACCGAAAAAAACCAAACCCTAGTGGGTCTAAACGTTTGAGGTCCTGGAAGAGGGCTAGAGCCCGGTCACCATCTGATTCTACCTCTTCCAGCATTTGCTCTATATTAATTTCTGTGTTATCTTCCGATGAGGATTCTGCTGTGCTAACTACAGCCCTGGCTCTCACTGAGCCAGCAGCGGCAGACGGATCATCAGGCAATATATTTTTTTTTTTATGATTATTTCTTTTTTATATCTTTTAATGGCAGTATTCTTTCTTTTTTCTTTAAAAAAGAATTTTTTTTATTTTGCATAAAAGAGTACAATACAGGTTAAGGCAGCAAAATTCAAGCAGTGGGTACATGAAACTAAGCAATGTCTTAACATAAAATAAAATAAGAGCGGGGAGACCTAGCAGGTTTAGTTCAGTAAAAATAAAGTAGAAGTGTAGAGACATAATAAGAGTAAGGAAAACAAAGCAGAGGGGGGGGAGAGAATTGTTGTGTGTTGTGAAGATACCCTAACTGTGTGGGGTGCTAAGTGTCATTTAAATTGAGTTAGGAGTATGCCTCTGAGTCTCAGAACCTAAAGTAGCACCGTGCCTGCCTCCACCCGGCCTCCGCTACCCTCCTCCAGGACCTCCTTAAATTGTGCCGAGGAGCAATAAGTCGACCAGTGATACCAGACCTCCAGAGAGTGTTGTGCTGCCTTTGAAGGAGAGAGGGCAAGTTCTTCATTTGATCTTAAGATTTCCATTCTGTCGAACAATGTTTTTAAAGGGGGAATGGAGGTCGACTTCCAAAATAAAGGAATCAAAGATCTGGCTACCAGAAGAATACGTAGGAGCACTGATTCCTTCATGGACGCCAATGAGAACGGAAGTTGAAGCAGTAAAAATATTTGAGGTATAAAGTCCAAGTCCACCTCGGTCTTTTGCACAAGATCTTGGATCTTCCTCCAGTATGTTCAAATAATAGCACATTCCCACCAAATATGCAGATAAGTGCCTACTTCAGTAGTGCATCTCCAACACATTGGAGATATAGTAACATTGAATGTGGCCAAAAGGGCAGGGGTGCAGTACCAGAAGGTCAACAGTTTGTAGGATGATTCTTGGAGTTTGGTAACTGGGGTATCAGAGTGAGTAAAGGATAATGTCTTAGACCATTCTTCATCTGATATAGGAGTGTTCAGAGTGCGTTCCCAGCGAGACATGTATGCCGGAGGCTCAGTGTCCCTGTCACGCAACAGTCCATACAACGTGGACACTCCATGTGCCAAAGGAAATGCTTGTCTGCAGAGTGTCTCAAAGGGGGAAAGTAATCGAGTCAAGGATGCATTATTCCGCACCTTCTGTAAAAAAGATTTAATCTGGTGGAAATTGAAAAGTTCCGCAAAAGTAAGGGATGAATCTTCGAGTGTCTCCAAAGTTACAAAGGTCCCATCTCGCAGGACATGATGAGCTCTGATGTTGGGGGAGTCCGTGAGGCGAGTCGCTAATGTTTGTATGATCTTGACGGGCAATTCAGGGTTATGTCGCAGTGATAGTAAAGGAGAGGGGTACGTTGATAGAGCGTATTTTGTTCTTAACTTGTGCCAGATAATGAGTGTACTACCCACCGGTGTAAATTCCTTGGCTTAACAGCAGACCAAGAAAGCCACCGAAGAGTCCATACTGGGCGGCCGGCTTGTGCTTCCTCTAAGTCCAACCATCTCTGTTCGGGAGAGCCAGTCATCCAGTCGACTATTCTATTTAGGTGTGTTGCGTAATAGTATAGACATGTGTCTGGGAGCGCCAACCCTCCGTTTCTTTTCAATTTACAGAGTATGTCATATTTAAGTCGGGGGCGAGATTTAGGCCATATGAATGAAGAAAAGCGTGTACGTATCTCTTTATGAAAAGATAAAGGTATGCAAATAGGAATCGTGTGAAATAAGTACAACAGACGCGGGAGACAATTCATTTTGATAACGCTGATGCGTCCCATCCAAGATAGGAATTTCGGAGACCATCGTGCAACGTCGGTTTTGAAGACGTCATTAAGCGGTGTGAAGTTTAAAGTGAACAGCTTCGTAATATCAGAGGGAAGGCGGATTCCGAGATAAAGTAGTGAGGAAGAGCACCAGCGAAAAGCGTATTGTGTACTCAGTGTTCGTCTCCAGTGTTCATTAGTTGAGATAGCCAGAATTTCAGATTTTGTTTCATTTATTTTAAAACCCGATAGCAAGCCATATTCTCGAAGCTCCTTAGCCACTTCTGGCATAGACACCACTGGGTCAGGTAGAAGGAACATTAAATTGTCCGCATACGCGGACACTTTATGCTCAGTAAGTGTTCCTTGGATCCCCTTGATGCCCACATTTTGTCGGATGGAAGACAACAATGGTTCCAAACTAAGTGCGAACAGAAGGGGTGAGAGCGGGCATCCATGCCGTGTGCCGTTACGTATTTGGAATGCGGGTGTGAGGGCTCCATTCACTCTAACTCGTGCCTTCGGTGTCGAGTATAGTGCCGCAATCCAGCTCAAAAAGGCCTGCCCAACTACGTACCGTTTCAGAGTCTGAAACAGAAACGGCCATAACACGCGGTCAAAAGCCTTTTCGGCATCCGTTGAGATAAGTAATAACGGTTGCGCCATATGTTTAGAGTAGGTAATGGCATTTATGACTCTAATTGTCGCGTCTCTGGCTTCACGGCCCGAGATGAACCCTACTTGATCCGGGTCAATCAGCTGAGGCATAAATCTTTTCAAGCGGTTTGCCAGTATTCATGCCAGGAGCTTCATGTCACTATTTAAGAGCGAGATTGGCCTGTAATTTCCACAGATAGTATGTTCTTTCCCTGGTTTGGGTATCAAAGAAATTGTCGCCATTAATGAATGGGGGTGAGGAGTAATCCCTTCCCGGAAAGCATTAAAGAGGTGCACCAAGGCGGGCAGGAGGTCTTTGGACGTTTTCTTATAATATTCTATGGGTAAGCCATCCGGTCCTGGACACTTCCCGTTTTTGGTCGTCTTCAGTGCTTCCAATATTTTCTCAACAGATATTACAGCACTCAGGGCTTCACACCCGGTAGTGCCAAGAGGTTTAGGGATCGTACGTGTCAAGAAAGCGTCTACACGATCCAGCGTCGTATCTGTAGGTTCAGGGGCATCTAAGTTATAGAGATCTGCGAAGAACTTCTGGAATTCGTTCGATATTGCATTCGGGTCAGTCACAGAAATACCCTCCAAGGTACGTATTTTGAGTATAAAAGATTTGATATGTCTATCTCGTAAAATCCTTGCTAATAATCTGCCCGGTTTGTTTTCTTGTAAAGCAAAAAATTATCGAGATCTCATGGCTTGAAAGCGAAGAGAGGAACTTACCAATTTGTCCAAAGCTTGCCTTTTTTGTATAAGGTTTTGATACACCGCAGCATCATTAGACGTGATATGTTCAAGTTCGAGCGCCCTAATCTCTGTTAAAAGTGTCTTCCGTTCGTCCTCGTACAATTTTTTCCAGGCTGTGCCCTTGCTAATAAAGAAGCCTCTTATGACTGCTTTATGCGCCTCCCAAAGTGTCTGTACAGGAGTATCAGAAGTAGAATTTTCTGCAAAGTATTGTTCAATTGTGGCGTGAAGTTCTTCCTCAATGAGAGGGTCATTTAGCAGCAAAATATTCAACCGCCAATGGCGTTCCCTGGGGGCACACAACGGGGATTGCATCACCATTTTGAGCGGTGCATGGTCCGACCATGTCGTGGCTAAGATGTCCGCCGAGCGCGATATGTTGAGGGTATGATATTGCATAAAAAAGTAATCTATACGCGAATGAGTTTTGTGCACCTGCGAAAAAAATGAATAGTCACGTTCCGTGGTGTGGAGTGCTCGCCAAACATCCACCAAACGGTGTTCATGAAGCGTCCGGCGAATTGTGCGCAGGACGTGAGAGGGCGTGGTTGAAGCCCCCGTGGAAGAGTCAACTAGCGGGTCAAGTGCCACGTTAAAGTCCCCAGCTAGGATAGTAATCCCTTTCTGAAAAGTTTCCAGCGAGCGCATGATACGCGTTAGACAAGAATGTTGTTTTTGTTAGGTAAATAGACAGACACAAAGGTGTAGGTTGCGTCCAAGATGGATCCCCGAACAAAAATTATCTACCGCCCTCATCCACCATCGTGGCGTCCAGTACAAAAGGAACATTCTTGGAGAATAGAATTGCAACCCCCCGGGATTTACTTTGGGAATAATTGCTGAAGAATCCTAAAGTCTGTCCCTCAGAGTAGGGGCCGATCCGGATCTAAAATGTGTTTCCTGGAGGAAGGCAACGGATGCGCAGGAGGTCCTCAGGTCACGGAGGAGACGGGATCATTTTTCAGGAATGTTGAGACCTTGAACATTATGAGAGTGTAGTTGTAAATCACAAGGAGCGTATGACGAATTCTTATGGGACATGGTCAAAATAGGTTGTGAAACCACTATTAAAGGAGCTAGGTTCCCGTAAGAAGGGTACAGGGGTCAATGTCAGGGAGATGATATAGGATGGAAATGATAAGAGAGCGAAGTGATGGGAGGAGAGGAGAAAGATAAAGGAGGGAGAAGACAGAAAAAAAAATTAAATAAAATGGGGAACTCAGTGAGATCAGTAAGTAAGTAAATATGGAACAGTAGAGAACAGGCGATAAAGATCAAAAGCGAATCAGAGAAACAAGGAGGCGTTAAGTGCGCCAATCGAGACGTCGCTCACCACTACAATGCCAAAGGCCAGGTGGGACGACCCTCAATTGGCTGTGTATGCACTATACCTCGCGGGGTAGAAATAAAGGTGGCCAGTGACCAAGGTCTCTTTAATATTGAGACAGATATATCCCAACCAGGAAGATAGATAGGTGTTATAATATCAGAGTGGACCCTTCAGGTAGGGTGCCCGATGTCCGCGAATACTGAAAGACAATGCATCTGGGTATGAACCCGTGGAAGCCAGGCAAATATAGAATCAGGAGAAGAAGGGACATGCTGCAGAACCCAAACTACTCACTTGGGACGGGGCAGGTAGCGTCTAATAGGTTAATGCGTGTTTGAGTAAATCATGAGATCTGGGCAAGTTAGCAGACTTATCAAACATTAGGTGGATTATAACCCCTCGTATAATCACGGTATAGAGAACGAGGAAAAAGCAGATTAAAATAAGAAAATCGTAATAAGTATCAGGATCCGTAACTTAAAGAGCGCCCTGTCGGAAAATATCACATGGGCGAAATGCTTCCATTGCAGTTATATAACAGGCGCCCCTGTTGAGTTTTAAAGGTTAAATCTAATACTGTAATAACATTAATTAACTAGCATATATTCAAAAGAACATTCCTTCCCACCACCCTTCCTTCTAGCCCACCCCCACCCTCCCCATTCCCTCTATACGTGCCGTGCCCCTAAGCAACTTCGAAATGCGTGTTAGCGAAATAACATCGACAACGGTCATACAATCGGAGCCTTCGCTACAGTCTTAAGTTTCGAATCCCAGAAGGTAACAACAATATATTTTGGCAAACTACCAAGAGAACATCCCCCTCCCTGTCCCACCCTCCAGCTCACCTATTCCCTCCCTCCTCCCAAGCCCCTATATACCCCCTTGTCCCCTAAACAACAGCTATAACCATATAAACTAAATAACTTTCAATACTTGCATATATCAGAAGCTCCCGTGAAAGTATGAAGTTGGAACCGTATATTG
Organism: Leptobrachium leishanense; assembly: GCA_009667805.1. Classification (NCBI taxonomy): domain Eukaryota; kingdom Metazoa; phylum Chordata; class Amphibia; order Anura; family Megophryidae; genus Leptobrachium; species Leptobrachium leishanense. Next base: position 103,117,954 of record CM019070.1, on the reverse strand, counting down.
TCATAATCTCACATAGATAGTTGCTAAACAGGGGAGCAACATGTCTTCCCACCCCCCAACTTCCAACCCACCCTCTCCCACCCGATTCTCCGCAGATCTTCCGGATCCCTCATCAGCATCTGGAGCTAATAGTCTGTGTGTGAATCCGAAGCCCTCGGCACAGAAGAATACTGTAGACTAGTTTGCCAAGTAATAGCAGGCTGGGAGCCGTTAAGCTGTATAGTGGGCTCCTGCATCATCTCCTTATCGTTAGCTCTAGGTGATACCTATTTGAAGTACTAGGTAGTCTGTACCCAGAATTTTAAAGTACAGTACTGAGTCTCGCGCCATACAGAAATCCGTACATCAATGCGCAAACAAATATGGAATCCTCCAATAGTTGGCGTTTACCACCCACACTTCAGGGTATTGAAATCCCATCATCTAGATGGGGGATCTTGAACGGTCTTGAGCAGGAGCAGGTTGGGTGGTCATGGAGCGTGCGTCCTCCCCACGTCGGTCCCCACGGGGTGATCTTTGGGAACGAGGTGGGCCCTGTTTGCGTGCCGTCGGCGTAGCCGCGGTGGGTAGGTGCTCCCAATCAACAATCTCAACCTGCGGAAGGTTCAGTTCTGATAAAAAAAGTTTCACGTCTAGTGGGGTGCGGATCAAGTGTGAGATGTTTTTTCTGCGCTCCTGAAGGGAGAAGGGGAACCCCCATCTGTAAGGGATATCGGCTTCCCTTAACAATTGCGTAACAGGACGTAATGAACTTCGGACCAGCAGGGTATGCGGGGAGAGGTCTTGGAAAAGTTCAAATGACTCATCGGCAAAGCGCCATTTCCTGCGTACACGGGCCTCTAGCATAATTGCCTCCTTGAGAGGAAAATCTGGAATGTGACATATGATGTCCCGCGGGGGGCCTGTATCCATCGCGGCCCGGGGACGGAGCGCTCTGTGTGCCCTATCTATGGCAGCGTGAGCCGTTTAAAATGTGGGCAAAGGCTCCTAGGAGGAAATCCTTCACTTCCGTGACCCCTTCATGCACTCCTCTCACTCTTATGTTGTGCCTCCGTGATCGGTTCTCCAAGTCATCCAATCGCTGGTGCATGTCTGAGAGGCGCTGTGCCGCCAGCTTGTCGTTTTCAGAAGTACAAACGGGACGGTTTGCCACGGTTTCTTCAAGGCGCTCCACCCTCGTGTCGATTGCCGAGATATCCGTTCGTACGTCTGCTATTTCTTGCATGAACGTCGCTTGTACGCGGTCAAGCATTTCTTTAAAATCCGTTCTGGTGGGTAAGTCTGCTATGAGCAGTTCAAGGTGTCGAATCGCCAACTGACCTCCCAGCAATGATGACTCCGGTGGTTCGGGAAGAGCCACCATCTTGACAGTCGATCGAGGTGTAGGCCGCGGTTGAGAAGCGTCAAAATACGCCGTAATGGAGCCCGTCGTTGTCCCTTTAGGGGTAGTGTCTGTTCTCCTGGGTGTCTTACGCGTAGATGAGCGTACCATATCCACTGGCATATGAATTAGGGCGGAAACGTCAGCGGCGGTATCGGGAGCTCACTCACTAAGCGTCCATCACTCAGGTAATAATTTTTTAACACCGATGATTTGAAACATTACAGCTCTCCGGATTGGGTGGCATCCCTGCGGGTTGACAAAATGTTGAATAAGCGAGTCTGTAAACTTTTGTTGCCTAAAACTAGGTCACGGCTCCGCAATGAATACCTGAGGCCTATTACCTCAAAAAATATATTACAAACACCCGAGCTCGGGGATCATATGCTACAATTCCTCGCCAAAGCTGGCTGTAATCCCCGTAAAGGGGTAGACTTTTCATTCAGGTCCTGTCAGGACAAATTGCTTAATGTTTTTGGTCCTTTTTCACAGCTGTTGGAGGCAATTGAGCAAGCACATACCTCCGATACTGCCCCTAATGTAGCTACACTGTGCGGTTGGGCTCCCTGCACCCTGTGTCTGCTTGGCAATGCTAATACCACCCTGGCCACGGAGCGCCGTAAATCAATCCTTTTAAGGATTTACCCTGGATTAAACTCCCTGGCATCTAATGAACGCCAGACGCCAAAGGAGATTTATTTGCGAAATCCATTATCCAGGACATGAACCCCTACTCTGGTTCATTCAATACTATCCAAAAGGTTAAAGTGAACATGCGGGAGGCTTTTTCCCAGAACCAGGGTGTTTTTGGACGACGGGGCTGACTGCCCGGCCGTTCTTCCTTCTGCTCTTCACGTGCCGCTTCTAGCCCCGCTCAAAATCAACGACAGCCATACCAGCACCAGCAGGTCTGCTTCTTCCCTCAATACAATCGGTAAGGACGTGGCCGCGGACGCGGCTCATTTCGATCCCGCCCACCTGGTAAGTGTTCCGTTGCCTTCTATCACTCAGGATTTGGTGGGTGGCAGGATTGCACGTTTTTTTTCCATGCATGGTGATTGATTTCAGCTGATCCTTGGATCCTGCAGACAGTAAGGGGGTATCAAATAGATTTCCTGTCCATTCCGGTTCAATCGGGTTTCCCGAGACCACTATATGTTCCTCAGGAGAGAGAATGTCTCATAGATACAGAGGTTCGAATATTGTTGGCCAAGGGCACCATAGAACCAATGACCTTGAGGTCGCAAGGTTTCCTCAGCAACCGCTTTCTGGTCCAGAAAAAAGGGGGGCCCTTCAGACCAGTCATAAATCTAAAGGAATCGAATGCTTACGTTGCTGATCGACACTTCAAATTAGAGGGTATTCACTGTCTTCGTGATCTACTCCATACGGGGGACTGGTTGGCAAAGGTCGTCCTTACCGATGCGTACCTGATGGTACCTATTCATCCAAAACACCGCTGCTTCCTGCAATTCAGATGGCGTAACGTGACATATCAGTTCACGTGTCTCCCCTTCGTGCTGTCCTCAGTCCACCGTGTTTTTCGAAGCTCCTACGACCGGTTATGGCTCTATTAAGAGCAAGAGGCGTCAGATTAGTGATCTCTCCAGACGATATCCTCATAATAGCAGTGTCTTACGAAGCAGCGTTGCAAAATCTACATTGGACGGTGACGTTACTTACCGATCTGGGGTTCCTCGTCAACCCTGACAAGTCAGTCCTTGTACCCACACAACGTCTCGGATTCATCGTCGACTCGACAACTGCGATGCTGAAGTTACAACAGCAGTAGCTCCGCAATATACGAAAGGAGCTGAGGAGAGCGTTGTCGCTCCCTGATTTTACAGTCCGTTACCTGGCATGTCTGATTGGACTTCTGTCAGCGCCTCAGGACAAGGTCTCTAAGCTGTGCCCAGTCCTATGCGGATCCGGTTCATCTCGACGACAAATCCAAAGACGAACTCCAGTGGTGGCTGGACAACATGGAAGCGTGGAACGGCAGTTCCCGGCGTCACCTTTGTTATGTCTAGTATGCCGCCTCCGCCAGTATGAATCTGTCAGTGTCTCTCCGGACTGGTCTTACTGGCCTTCTGTTTATTTCCCTGCTTCGTCCTTTCCACCCGGTCTCCTCTACCTCCCTTGCTCGGTGAATGCAGTGGTTGTTGACGATGGCGGATATTGATGTCTCTATTTTCGGCACCCATTCAGCTTGGGGGGCCATGGCCTCTAGGGCTTTCGCTGTGGGTCGTCGCTTGGAGGACATCATGCGGGCAGCAGACTGGTCCAGGGAATCCACTTTCAAATTTTTATTTCCAACCTGAGCTACATTGGTCAGAGGCCGTTTTGATTTAAGCTTTGAACTGGCATAATAATATGAGCCTCCGTGTCTTGTAATAAAATTCCTGATTTCCCTAGTAAATTATGACGGGAAGTTGTAATTTTATTAAAGACGAAAGGAGGCGAGTATTATTCCCTCCCTGTTCCCTCCCGTGTGTCGGCTTGTCCAGACCTGTTGGGAATGTAGCTCGGTGGGCTCTGTCTTCTTACTGCAGATTATGCCATACCGCAGATTATGACTTTGCCTTTTAACTGTCACTTTTCTCTCATTTCAGCACAGTAAATTTGTCTCCTCGCTGTGGGATACGGTTTGATTTCTTCATATGGCACCTGGATCTAGAAGTTTGATTATCTCCTCACACCAAGAAAGAGGAATCTGCATTGGAGTGGGGGGATCTTCATGCACTTGGGAGAGACCATTGTTACTTGTGCAGGGAGGGCCCCTGACACATTCAAATGTTAATTTTTTTTCTCTTGCTGCTGGAAGCCGTGAATAAAGAGATTTGGCATAATATGAGTGAGCCTCCGGGGCGTGGCTAACCGCCGATTGAGATGGCAGCTTAATTGAGCACTCAGACCTAGCCAAAAGTGACAAAAAGCGTCTTTTCACGGACAGAACCCGCACCAAAACGAGTTATCCGAGTGTGCAAGATGTCCCAGAGTAAAAGCAAACAATCGGCGACCAAATCCAAATTTTTTACACCGCGCACTGCCTCGAAGAAATCGGCGGCCGGAATCCAAGATGACGCCGGTCACTCGAGTCCAGACCCACACGCGGTGCTTCATGCGGAAGGCCCAGCTACAGGCTCCGAATTGAAAGCTCTCCCACCAGCTTGGAAGGTATGCTTACCTCTATGTCTGCTGACCTGAAATCGCAGCTTAAAGAAGTGACCAAAGAGATTAGGGCAGATATTCAAAACCTGGCGGGCCGCACGTCTCATGTAGAGGACAAAATGGGGAAATATGCCGATGCACAGAACATTATGGTTGACAGGGTGCAAGAACTAGCGGAATCACTGGAGGGCTGTTTGGCTAAACTTGCAGACCTTGAAAACAGATCCCGCAGACACAATGTAAAAATCCGTGGCATCCCTGAAAGCGTTAAAACCCATCAGCTTACGACATACGCTACTGATTTATTTTTACACCTCGTGCCTGAACTGTCCCCAGACTCTTCACTGATGGATCGTATACATCGCCTTCTGTGACCTTCCACGATGCCCTCTGACACCGCGCGGGATGTTGCCTTACGCCTTCACTACTTTCGACCCAGGGAACTCGTTTTCCAGGCACTGCGGAAACCTCAAGCATTGTCTCCTGATTATGACCACCTACAGGTATTTCCTGACCTGGCAAAACGCACACTTGATTTCTGACGCTCGCTGCAGAGGGTTACCACTACACTGCGCCAACACAATATTTTATACCGCTGAGGCTTTCCACAATGTTTATTGATCACACATGATGGCTCTCAACGCGTGGTGACGACCTTGGAGCAGGGCCTACAGTTCCTAGCGGAGAGAGATCTAACCCTGTCTTCACTGAATCGACAGACCGCGACGCTCCCTAGAAAGCAGCAGAAGGAATGGAAGAAAGTCCATAAAGGGAAACCGGACTGCACGCCATTTGCTCCTTCCAGTTCTGGTGACATCTGCAAAGATCCTTGGAGGCCTACCCTGGCGACTTCTCCACCTCGCTGCAAGGTTGTATCCCGCCTAACAGGTACTCCACCGCAACGGCCCCCTCGAGACTGCTTGGCTATATTCGCCTTCGATTTCACAGAATACTGACTTTTACACTTTACGACGACGCCAAGGTCTGATGGCTCTGTTCTATTGTGCGAGATCCTCTCCCACGTTCCCCCAATTTCTCCCTCTCCTGTCGAGAGCAGTGGTTCAACAACAAGGTTTGTTACCACGATGGAGATCTTTGAACTATTTTTTGCACATAGTTTTTCTTTTTTGTTTTGAGTCTCTTTTTCCTTTTTTCCCCCTTTTTTTCCAGGGACCGCTGGACACGTTTATGCATAATGCCAGGCTACGACTCTTTTTGTGTTATATCTACGATATGCGCTCTGGGGGACGAGGCCCATAGTGGACCCTGCTGCTTTTCTATTTTTCAGCATATTAGGTCTCAATCTGATGTATGCTTGGGTAACTATTTGATGATGTGCTGTTATTGCTATCGTTCAGTTAAGCATTTTACATACCTGTCCCCATGGTAAAAATTGTATCATATAATGTTCAGGGTCTTAATATCCTCTATAAAAGTAGAACGCTCTATAAAGAACTTGCCCACACTAGGGCTGACATCCTATGTCTTCAGGAAACCCGTTTTAAAAGACTTGCATCCCTCGCTGCTCTGGCCTAACTACACCACCCAATTCCATTCCACGGGTCCTTCTAAATCGAAAGGGGTTTCTATTATTATCAGAAATTATGTTGTGTTCGAATTGCACCGAAAATTGTTTGATCCGGCTGGCAGATACCTTACTTTAGTATGTTCTCTAAACCACAGAGTTTATACTATCTTCAATGTGTATGCTCCCAATGACAACCAAGTGGCGTTTGTAACATTTATGCTCGTCAAAATGTCTTCTGTACTCACTGCTACTCTTCTAGTGTGTGGAGACCTGAATTTTAGCCTAGACCCACTCAAAGGTACCTCTGGTTTTGGTTCTCGTCCCTTGACTGGTAAATGCAAAACACAAGTAGATAAATTCCAAGATTTATTGACTGAATATCACCTTCACGACGTGTGGCGCTTATTCCACCCTAACAAAGTAGATTACATGTTTTACTCTAAAGTGCATAAAACCCACACTAGAATTGACTACATAATGGTACAGGGAAACACCCTTCCGTGGGTTGAGAGCTGCTCGATTGCCACAATCTCATTCTCCGATCACCTTATTTCTTAAAGATGACTACAAATCGTTCGGTCACTCGCCATGGCGTCTCAGTGACTCGGTAATGTCCGACGACTTAGCCAAGCACTATTTGGCCTCGCAGCTCACCTTATACTTTGACCTGAACACAAGCGATGATATGTCGGCAGCGACTATATTACAAATAAAATTGTGTAGTCAAGCTTGGGTTCAGAGAATCATTGGATAATAAGTACATTCCCAAAAGGCCGTTCTTCCCAATTAATGCCTTAACAATTACTCAAGAGAAATAAAATAAAATTATGGGAAGTAAACTTTAAAACGTAATTTAAGGCAATTGGCAGTGACGTTCATACCAATGCACTTACACAGCACAAAGGGTTGTAAGCTTAAAACGTAATTTAAGGCAATTGGCAGTGAAATTCGTACCAATGCACTCTCACAGCTTAAAGTGTTGTAAGCTTGTAAAGGTATCTTTGCTGGTTTGTTACCGCTCCGCTCGTAAAAGGTCGCACTCCTGGTTAACCCCACCGCCACAGGACCGCCAAAAGAAGTTGAATCCAATAAAAGCGTTTAATTCGTTACACCGCATACAATAATTCCAACGCGTTTCATCCACAAATAAAAAGGACTTCATCAGGGAAACAAAAATGCATGCAGTACATTCCTCTCCCTACCCTTAAATACAAATACTTTCCAAAATCTCAAAAGGACACAGTTGAAAGTAATTACATAAACGATCAACAGCTTTGAACACCCGTCGTCATTTCCATTTCCGTGCGTTTCAACTACCGCGCATATCCGGAAGGCTTTCTTTTTTTTTTAAAAACTTTATTTTTGAATTGACAAACTCAGTACAGAATACAGTGCGTATATTCACAATCCCACTCAGTAAAACAACCCTCTCAACCCATGGCCAACAATAGACATCACAAGAAATTTACACCCGAAGCCGACGGTACGACATCAAAAAAAAATTGCAAGCTCTAGGAGAGTCGTAGCATTTGATCTTAAGGGAGGTGACGATAGGGATCTAGTCAGATACCAGTTAGTATATTCAAAATCCCTTTTTAGCTTTTCCATGACAGTTTCCGGCAAACATAACATAAAATACTCCAATTTTTCAAAAAACTGTTGAACTTTATCGTCTTTATGCAGAGCAGTTTCCACCCAATCACATTGGAAAATAGCATAAAAGTGGGAATAAAACATAGAAAACGTGGGTGGTGAGGAGGCAATCCAATTCCCCAAAATGGCCTTTTTAGCTACTGCGGATATCACTCCTAGTAGGGCCCTCTGATTCCTGTCTAGTCCACTGCTTTCGCAGTCGGAGAGGAGACCAAACAGCGCCCAGTCAGGGGTGGTAGGTACTGTTAAATGCAAGATCCGAACACCGAATCTCCGTATAGAGTTCCAAAAGATAGATATTAACGGGCAGGCCCATAAGCAGTGAAACAGGTCCGCGTTAGCATGCATACATTTGAGGCAGTGGCCAGAGCTGAGGGGTGTAAGATGGACCAATCTATCCGGTGCTATATAAGCCCTGTGCAATAATTTCAGAAACATTTCATCATATTGAGCCGAGGGGATTTGTTTTCGTAAGCGATTAGTGGCCGAGATTAAAGTAAAGGGTGATTGTTTGGGGAGCTGTACACACCAGGCTGCTAAGCCCGTGGTCGCTACCGACCAATCGAATTGAGGTCGAAGCATAGCGCGCAACGCTGCGGTAGACGGGCTCAGAGACGCCTGAGCGTCAAGGGGATTGGAAAAGTCCTGCGGATGTAAGGAATTTAATTGTGCTGATACAAATGCCGATAGCTGCATGTAATATACCGGTGAAGGGGGTAGGGGCCACTAGGACACACAGATCTCTATAGGAAATAAGGGAGTGCGCTGGTCCCGACACTAAATGACCTATTTGAGTTATACCCTTGGTCGCCAAGACCTGAAATGCAGAGGCCGCCGAGCCAGATTGGAAAGCAGGGTTACGTAGTAACGGTTGGAAAATCGAGGATGTCCAGGACAAGCCCCGCAATCTACGCGCTCGGTACCACGCCTCCCGCCCTGTAAAAAGCAAGTGATTAAATCTCTGGGCAGGAGGAATCTTAGACAGGGGAATATGAAGGACAGCCAATGGGGACATTGGGAAAGACATAGCTCGATCCAAGGCACAATCCGTGTACCTTGATGAGTCCGCGATCCAATCTGCCACTATACGGTATAATGCTGCAATATTATAGGAATATATATCTGGTAAGTTCAATCCTCCCATAGTATAGGGAAGCTGAAGTTTGCGTAGTGCTATACGTGGTTTTCCCCCGTTCCAGATGAATCTGGTAAACAAGGCATGGATGTGTGCTATATCTTTTCGCTTAAGGAGTAAAGGGAGCATTTGTATCGGGTAGAGGAGACGTGGGAATGCGACCATTTTAATAAGGTTGCATCTCCCTAAGTAAGACAGTGGAAGTTTCGCCCAGGAGGTTAACTGATTTTTAAGTTGTGACAGGAGCGGCTGTACGTTAACCTCGTATAATCTTGTTATAGTCGTCGGTATTAACACCCCCAGATACTTAAATGTCCCGGTTTGACACCAAGTAAAAGGACAGTGCTGTCTTATCGAGTTCCCGCAGTTCGCACCCAACGGTATCGCTAACGTTTTATTATAGTTAATCTTAAATCCCGATGCTAAGTGAAATTCTTCCAAGTATGTCACGAGGGTTGGGAGTGCCTTGTTGGGGTGGGATAGGAAGAGGAGCAAATCGTCTGCGAAGGCTACTATACGAACCTCCTGGGAACCTACGCATATCCCGCTAAGATCTGGGCATGTTTGAAAAATCCGCAATAAAGACTCTAATGCTAAATTAAATAATAAGGGTGAAAGTGGGCAACCCTGCCGAGTACCTCGTTCCAGTATAAAAGGAGAAGAATTAAGGCCATTCGTCGTGATCATAGCGGAAGGAGTATCATATAAAGCATTAAACAAATTAAGTATTGGGACACCAAAGGAGTGATAGTTCAGGAAGCGCCGTATGTAGGACCATGATATGCGGTCAAAAGCCTTATCGGCATCGCAGCTAAGGAGTAAATCCGACGAGTGAGTGCGGCTATTTGACGACCAGATAGCAGCTAGGGCTTTCCTCACATTTTGCGTTGAATGGCGGCCCGTCAAGAACCCTGTTTGAGCGGGAGAGATAAATTGGGTTAGCGGGGCCTGCAGTCGCCTAGCCATTATGGCCGATAATAGTTTCAGATCAGTATTTAATAGGGAAATTGGGCGGTAGGACGTTATTAGTAAAGGATCTTTATCAGGTTTAGGAATCATTATCATCCGGGATGCATTGAAGGAAGGTGGTGGGGCTTTTCCCTGAAGTATATTATTAAACAAGGACATGAGGTGGGGGACCAAATGGCCCTCGAGTAATTTATAATATTCTGCAGAGAAACCATCTGGGCCGGGGGTTTTAGCGGAACGGAGGTGAGATATCGCTGCAGTGATGTCATTGGAACTAATTGGGGCATTCAGATTCTCTCTCAACTCAGGATCTAGTTCCGGCATACCTGCAGTTACAAAAAATTTAGCCTGGACTGTCCACTCATCAGGTTCAGCTTTATAGAATGTCTCAAAATAGTCGCGGAAAAGCCTATTGATGTCTGATGGGTCGGTTACCATTTCATCCGTGGGCGTCTTGATTCTAGTTATCACCGGGGCTGCCGGGTGTTGCAATTTCAGTAGATTGGCCAGGAGCTTCCCTGATTTGTTGCCCCAACGAAAGAAACGATTTTTCTGGTGTAACCAGGAATATTGGGCCTTTTCATCGGCTATTCTAGCATAGCTTTGCTTATCCGCCTTATACCGTTCTGAGGTGAGAGAGGTAGGGTGTGCTACATGTGTGCGATAAGAATTAACTAGGGAGGAGTGCGCCTCTAGCAGTCTTTTGTTGACTTCTTTACGTTTACGGGACATATATTCGATTATGCAACCCCTCATGACCGGTTTAGCCGCCTCCCAAAACAAATTAACATCATTGACATGTTCCAAATTATCGTCCAGGTAGTTATTCCAACTAAGTTCTAGATGAGCTTTAAAATCACTGGAGTGAAGGAGAGTCGTGGGAAAGCGCCAATTTCGGGAGCGTGGGAGTGGCGTTTTTAACTGTAGGTCTATCGTGACAGGTGCATGGTCAGAAATGTGTATCATTCCTATCGTTGCGTCAACTAGGGAGTGGTAGCAAGTCGAGGACAGTAAAAACATGTCTATGCGGGAAAAGGAATCATGGGGATGCGAGTAAAATGAGTAATCTCTACCTTCTGGGTTGATATAACGCCAGGCGTCGAACAAAGCTAGATGATCTTTTAAGAACAGGGGGCCAACTGAAGCCCGTAGGGAAGCTGAGCTAGCTCCTACACGGGAGCGGTCCAGGACAGGGTCCAAAACCGCATTAAAATCCCCACCTATAATACAGTGTGTAAAGGTGTACTGAAGGAGAGTCGTGTAAAGATCGGAAAAAAATTGCAAGTGGGGCGGGTGAGGAGCGTAGACATTCACTAATAAATAGGTCTCTCCTAGAACTGACATCATTACAATGGAAAAACGACCGTGAGGGTCATTAGCTTCGTCAAGTACTGTAAACGGCAGGGATTTATTTAAAAGGATAGCAGTGCCCCTCTTTTTGTTCGTAAAAGGGGCGGAGGTTTGATACCCAATCCAAAGAGATAGGAGGTGGTTGTCAGGAGAAGACCAATGGGTCTCTTGTAAAAATACCACATCTGGTTTCAACGTGGTTAAGTGGGCAAGTATCTTTTTCCTTTTGACGGGAGAGTTCAACCCCTCCACATTCCAGGAGAGGAGTCTGAGGGAGGCTTTAAGGGTAGGTGGCTCAAGCGATGTCATGGGAGGGTCGCGAACTGACGGGGCATCTTAGAGTGCCCATCTCAAGGGAAAAGGCAGAGCCATTCTTATAAGGGGGACCAGGGTCATCCCAGCTATAGCCCTGGAACCCAGTGAGGGGAACGCATAATAGACCAAACAGCAAGATACTGAGCGTCAACATGTTTTTACACTTTATAAATCTATTAAATGGAACCAAAACTTGTAAAGAGGGTCTAGAAACAAACCCAAACTGTAACATGGATATAAACAAAAGGATCAACAGGACCCAGAGAGCAGATGTGACCATAAACCGCCCATCATCCGTCCTTAATAAACTAAACCGTATGTTAAAGGAGAACAGTAGTTCCTGAACACGTAAAAGGGATCCAGGAAGGGATCCAAACAGTAATATATGCACATAGAAAAGGATCAACAGTAACCAGAGGTCAGATGAGGCCATTGCCTCCATTGTCACCCAACCATCCAACCCCGTTAAGCCGAGCCTAGGGGTAAAGAAAAACATATGAGGCATCATTACACACCCGAACCACGCCATAGTCTGAAGAAAAGTCGGTAAATGCCCAGTAGTGACCTCTTCAAGGTTTCCCAAGACGGGATCTCGTAGATGGCGTACGCGGGGGAAGTGGCAAGACTGACCCCTCGGGAGATTGACTCGGAAGGAGAGCCCTGCTGGCCTCGGTGGGAGAGTCAAAATAATGGGTCGCTCCATTGAAATTAACTCTCAGGCGAGCCGGGTATAGCAGCGAAAAACGAATGTCCTTAGCCACCAATTCCGAGCATAAAGGCGAGAACGCCCTCCGTTTTAGAGATACAGAAGCTGAGAAGTCCTGAAACAGTCGAAGAGGGGCTCCATTGTAATCCAGGACATTGGCCCTATGAAAGGCTTGTAAAAGTTTAGTCTTGTCCACAAAGTTGAGAAGTCTCATGATTACCACTCGGGGGCGTCCCGACTGCGGGTTCAAATCAGGGCCCACTCTGTGCACTCTCTCCACCGCCAGGGGTAGGTCAAGGGCGTCTAAGCCCAGGTGGGTAGGTAACCAGTTGGAGGCCCATTCTTGTAGAGCACGACCTTTCACCGTCTCCGGTAGGCCAATAATTCGCAGATTATTGCGGCGACTCTGGTTTTCTAAGTCGTCTAGTTTTTCCGTCAACGTTTGAATAATCGATTGTTGCGCGTCCATCTGCTCCTTCAGTGGGTGAACGTCGTCTTCAAGAGTAGAGACCCGTTCTTCAACTTCCGTAAGCCTTTGTGCTTGCGATGTTAACTGCGACAGAACAGATTCAATGGTCGTCGAGAGGCGGCCAAGTTTTTCATCAAGCAGGGGGACAACACCGCCGAGATGTCCGCCATTGAAACTCGGGAGTCTTGTCGGTCGTCGCTATAGGGAGAAGAGGCCGATGGCGCAGTGTGTGAGACATCCAGATGCTGGTCCGGTGGGGTAGTGGGCGGAGTGGATGGCTGAGTCTGCCGTTGAGATGGCTTTGAGGTCACTTTTGATGTCGCTTTATCCGACGTTTTTTTGTTCGTTTTGTTAGAAGACACAAATTTCTCCATGATGGACCCGGGGTGGCCAAACCAAAATTATATCCCGGTGATATCTCCACACACCGGAACCGGCAAGTCGAGACGTCCCGGCCCGTCCAGCCAAGCCAACGAAAGCAAGGGGGTAGTCGAGGTTCCTGTGGGCCTCTGACAGGGTCCAAGATGGCGGCCGGGAATCGGCCTGGTGACTCCGGGGGGAATATAAACGCTGCGTCTCCGGGACCCGCGGAAGAATATTTATTGAAAGCAGCTGACGTGGGGAAGAGCTTCTGCCCTGGCAATTTGTCCGCGGGGGCTCCTTGGAACCCTAAACCAGCCGGTTAAGGAGAGCATGAGGCAGAGCTCCAGCTAAAAGCGGCCATTCAGTCGGCCCGCCTCCCGGAAGTCCGGAAGGCTTTCTTAAGCGGAAGTGACGTGATTGATGTCCTTAGAACGAAAGTGCGAAGCAGAGACCTATCTTCTTCTGATTGGTGGCGCACACTCGTATACACAGCAGGGTTGTTAAGGGAACTGGTCCGCATGTCTTTCTTAACCCTTCAATGTCCTAAGAAAAGGTTCACCCTAAAATACTCTCCCGACATCGGGAAAAGCGATAAAAAAAATGTAAAATAAAAAAATCAGACATAAAATCATAGACAAATTTTTCAGATCATAAACAATTTTTAATATCTAGGTCTACATTGAAACCACCAGACTTCCATGTGCCCATTTTATGTATTCATTGTTTCTTTTCTTGCTAAGGTTCTCACATAATCACCCCCTCTCCAATCCTTTTTAACAAGTTCAATCCCTATCCATTTAAAACTTTTAATTGTAAAAGCTGAACAGTTGTACCGGAACACTGTGATCCATTCTACCTCTTCTTATATTGCCTATATGCTCCGGTACACTGTAACAACCGTGTTCAGCTTTTACAATTAAAAGTTTTAAATGGATAGGGATTGAACTTGTTAAAAAGGATTGGAGAGAGGGTGATTATGTGAGAACCTTAGCAAGAAAATAAACTGAATGGATACATAAAATGGGCACATGGAAATCTGGTGGTTTCAATGTAGACCTAGATATTAAAAATTGTTCATGGGGGGCGTGGCCGGCTGCTGAGGAGAGAGGACGCGTGTCTGTGGAGCTCTGACCCATCCTCTCTCTAGGGGATCCTTAAGACACCCTTTAGGAGCTAGGATTCAAACGCTGCATGGCTGGCCATCGGGGTGTGCTGTCCAGGGACTGTTCTGCCCCCCCACCGGACCTGAAACGACCGATCGCTGGGCATTTCTTTGATGGAGGTCGCTGCCGCCGGCCATCTTGGGGCCTACATCTCGGCCCCAGACACCTTTTTGCTGTGCTCCCCAGTGTTTGCTTCCCTGGCTTGGCCTGTGGCAGGAGCTGCGGAGACGGAGGGCCCTCGTCTCCCGTTGACTGCTCGGGATGGATTGCTGGGGACTAACAAGGCGGAGTCCGGGTGCCGGGTCGCCCCCCCTCCCCACGAGGCAGTGAAAATTCCTGCAATTGAGGGCCTGGAGGCCTGTTTAGCGCTACTGGAGGGGGACGACCTGAGCCCGCTCACAAAGGGGACCTGACGCCAGATGATGGCCATACTCCGCAGATGCGGAGCGCCACTGACCTCCTGCACGCACACACCGGAGGTACGGGTGCTGGATCGGCAGACGGCGGCATCGGCACCATCGAAGGATGGATTCTCGGCTGATCGTTATGAGGGCACCACCGCGGAGGAGGCCATTATCTTGGAGCGATGTGATGGTGAATGCTGGAGGACTATCGTGCCTAATGTAGCGGTGGCGGACCTGGTGCTGCCCCCATCGCTCTCCACATGCCGTCGGTGCTTAGGCGCGACGGGCCTCCGGGAGAAAGTCTGCAGACAGGTTGGAGAACTTGCGTGGGCCCTATGATGTTACCATGGATGAGGAGGAGTTGGCCCTTGGGGGGTTTGCTTGCTGTGCCCTCTGTGTGCTGCTTCGGCAAGATGGAGCTGTCTATGCGGCCTATCCGCTGGTCACGGGCTGAGGAGATCGGTTTGCTATATGTTTTGGCTGACCCATGCCTCCCTGAGATGACTCCCCCATGCAGAGATTTTCCCTTTTTTTTTTTTTTTTTTTATGCCTGTGACTTTCTGTGTTGGTCCTGCATAGCCATTATACCCTTTCTTTTGCAGTGTTGGTTACCTATAGAGGAGTCCATTTAATATTTTTTTTTATATGCCAATTTATGCTGGTTACAAGCTGACTTTTTATTTCTAATTTTTAAGCTGGTTACACGCTGACTTCCTTAGAACAGAATGTTCTAGCAGAATGTACTGCATGCATTTTTGTTTCCCTGATGAAGTCCTTTTTATTTATAGACGAAACGCGTTGGAATTATTGTATGCTGTGTTCCGAATAAAACACTTTTATTGGATTCGACTTCTTTTGGTGGTCCTGTGGCGGTGGGGTGAACCAGGAGTGCGACCTTTTACGAGCGGAGCGGTAACAAACCAGCCTTTACAAGCTTACAACACTTTATGCTGTGTGAGTGCATTGGTACAAATTTCACTGCCAATTGCCTTAAATTCCGTTTTAAGCTTACGACACTTTGTGCTGTGTAAGTGCATTGGTATGCAGTGGCCAATTGCATTAAATTACATTTTAAAGTTTACTTCCCATAATTAAATTTTATTTCTCTTGGGCAGCGACTATATGGCAGGCCCACAAGGCAGTCATGAGAGGTCATTGCATAAAATGGGCATCTCATTTTAAGAAATCTAAGGTGGCCGCTCGCCCTCTTCTCTTACAAAAACTTGACTCTCTCTATCGGTCACATAAATTAACCCCCTTGGATGCGACTGCCCGTCTTCTGAGTGAGACGCATGACGAATTACACGCACTTGACAGACAGTCCCACTTCTCTCATCTGCAGCGCCTTAGAACTCGTTTTTACGCATATGGAAATAAACCCAGCAGACTGCTAGCGCAACGACTGCGCACATTACAGCCCATACACCGCATAGTTAAACTCCATACCGATAATAACTTGGTAGTACACAAACTCACTGACATAGCGGAAGAGTTTGCTGCTTATTACTCCTCTCTGTACAATTTAAGGGACAACGTTGCTATTCCACAACCGACCCTTGCTGACATTGATGGTTATTTATCACACATTAATCTCCCCGTTCTGACCAGAGCACAGTCCGACATATTATCAAAGCCATTTTCCCTCGAAGATCTAAAAAGTTATCTCCTCTCTCCCTAATGGCAAAGCCCCGGGCCGAAATGGTTTTCTATCCTCATATTACAAATCCTTTTCGTCTACCCTGGCACCTCACTTACTCAGTGTTTGACGGGGCCTCCTCAGAGGGCTCGTTCCCTATGGATATGTTACAAGCCACGTTCATTACACTGCCTAAGCTGGGTAAGTCCCCGACCTCCTGTCCCAATTTTCGCCCCATTTCTTTGTTAAACTCAGATATAAAAATTTATGCAAAAACTGCTGGCCACTCGCTTAAATGATATATTCCCTACTTTAATTGGAAGGGATCAAGTTGGATTTATTAAGGGGAGACAAGGGACGGAAAACTGCTCTAAGAAATTGTTGGCCCTCCTGGAATATCAGAAACAACGCACGATGCTCCATGCCTTTGGCTTTCTCTTGACGCTGGGAAAGCGTTCAACAGGGTTCATTGGGGATTTATGCAATGCGTTCTTCGCAAATTTGGTTTCTTAGATGCACATGTCCGGTCTATTATGGCTCTGTATGCCCAGCCGTCTGCTAAAGTATTGAATAGTGGCTTTCTTTCAGGGGTGTTTCCTATTTTGAATGGTACACGTCAAGGCTGCCCCCTATCGCCTCTATTGTACGCTTTGGTACTGGAACCCCTAGCCCAAGCTATAAAACAGGAGGATAATATATGTGGTATGCATGTAGGCGCCACGACATTTAAATTGAACCTGTTTGCCGATGACATACTCTTGACATTCACTAACCCCGTCTCCTCACTACCCCCATTACACACCGCCTTGAAAGAATAACGGCTTGTCTCTTACCACTCTATTAATCTGCCTAAAACACAAGCAATGGCTTTAAATGTCCCTCCCGACGAATTGCAGACTATCAAGGCTCGGTATTCCTTTGCTTGGAGGGAACAGGGGATTAAGTATCTGGGTGTCTTGATTCCGGGACATTTCAAGCGTGTCTTGTCTTTAAATCATCTTCTCTGAAGTAAAGTCACTTTTAATGAAGTGGAGGAGGGTGAGATTGTCGTGGCAGGGCGGCAGCTGTTAAGATGCCAATATTACCCAAACTTTTATACGTATTTCGCATGTTACCTATCTCTGTGCCCCGCTCCTTCCTTTACTTAGTACAGCGTGATATTTCTTCATTTATATGGAACGGGAAGCGCCCGCGTATCCCACTCAAAGTCATGACTTCGTCATTTGAAAATGGGGGACTTAAAATTCCTCATATAGTCGCTTATTATAGGGCAGCTGTTATAGCCTCCATGAGCGAAACCTTTTATGTTAATCAACCTTTGTGGACATATATACAGTCTGCAATGTTACCCAACCACTCTTTTCCATGCTTGCTCCTTACACCTACTAAATCTAGGCCCCCTCTCACGTTAGCCCTTCAGATATCTAAATGGTACTTTGACATGTGGGACCGACATGCTCCCACCTTGACCTCCCTATATCCTCTGTCTCCAGCCACCCCAGTGACTGCCCTGGTTTATGTGCTTTCATTTTTTGACCCTAAGCCCTGGTCTCGGAATGGGGTCACATATATATTTCAGTTTTTTCAGGCTTCAACTCCTCTTTCACGCAACTTCAGGTTAAATACGGGATACCTTCTGCTGCATTTCTCTCCTACATTCAACTGACATCCTATATGAGAAAATTAGGAATTATAAGATTTCTTAACGGGGGGGCCCCCTTCCCTATCACCCTTAGAAACTTTTGCTGTTTTCCCCTCCCAGAACACAAAACTTATTTCCCTTTGTTATACAGTTGTGTTCAAAATTATTCAACCCCCAATGCTGTAAAGGGTTTTAGGGAATTTAGTGTACGTTTGTAATTGTATTCAGAATGAAATCCTACAAGGACTTTTTAAAGAACCATATGCAACTAAAATGACATCAATTGGTTTTGTAATACAGTAGTAAATGTTTCTTTTGTGAATTCTTCATTGACACAATTATTCAACCCCTTAAAGACTACCACTCTGAAGAACAGAGGTTCATTCAAGTGTTTTCAATCAGGTATTGAAAACACCTGTGGATGTCACGGAGCAGCAATAAAGCATAATAAGCACCAATTAGGCAGCTTTAAAATGACTGTGATACTCAGCTCCTTCTACACATTTACTGGTGTGGTTACAAACATGGTGAAGTCAAGAGAATGGTCCAGGAAGACAAGAGAAGAGGTGATTACTCTTCACAGGAAGGGCAATGGCTATAAGAAGATTGCAAAGATGTTAAACATACCAAGAGAGACCATAGGAAGCATCATTCGCAAATTCAAGGCAAAGGGCACTGTTGAAAAGCTACCTGGTCGTGGCAGAAAGAAGATGCTGACTTCGACTGCTGTGCGCTACCTGAAGCGTAAAGTGGAGAAAAGTCCCCGTGTGACTGCTGAGGAACTGAGAAAAGATTTGTCAGATGTGGGTACTGGAGTTTCAGCTGAGACAATACGGTGCACACTGCGTAATGAAGGCCTCCATGCCAGAACTCCCAGGCGCACCCCCTTGCTGTCTCCAAAGAATAAGGAGAGTCGACTGCAGTATGCCAAAAGTCATGTGGACAAACCACAGAAGTTTTGGGATAGTGTTCTGTGGACTGATTAAACAAAATTAAAACTGTTTGGGCCCATGGATCAACGCTATGTTTGGAGGAGGAAGAACAAGGCCTATGAAGAAAATAACACCTTGCCTACTGTGAAGCATGGCGGGGGGTCAATCATGCTTTGGGGCTGTTTTGCTTCTGCAGGTACAGGGAAGCTTCAGCGTGTGCAAGGTACCATGAATTCTCTTCAGTACCAGGAGATATTGGATGACAATGTGATGCAGTCCATCACAAACCTGAGGCTTGGGAGACGTTGGACCTTTCAACAGGACAATGATCCCAAGCATACCTCCATGTCCACTAGAGCATGGTTGCAGATTAAAGGCTGGAACATTTTGGAGCTGCCATCGCAGTCACCTGACTTAAATCCGATTGAGAACCTCTGGTGGGACTTAAAGAAAGCAGTTGCAGTGCGCAAGCCTAAGAATGTGACTGAACTGGAGGCTTTTGCCCATGACGAATGGGCGAAGATACCCGTAGATCGCTGCAAGACACTTGTGTCGAACTATGCTTCACGTTTAAAAGCTGTTATAACTGTAAAAGGATGTTGTACTAAGTACTAAGATTGAATGTCACTTGGGGGTTGAATAAAACTGATAATGATGTGAGCACAGAAAAGACATTTGTGGTTATTTCATTATAAATGTTATGTTATATTTGTCTGACCTACACGTGCCTCTTTGATTAAATTGTAAGCAAGATGACTGAATGATCAAAATCAATGTCAAACTGGCCAAAACACTCAATTTCAGTGGGGGTTGAATAATTTTGAACACAACTGTAGGTCATTGCTGTCGTTTACGGACATTTTGGTCATTCAGAAAGCTTGGGAAAATGAGCTGAACATGTCCTTTTCGCCTGACCAGTGGACCCATGCATTTCTTTTTGACAAGGGGCGTTGAGGTGCGTTTCTCTATTTGAAACAAGACGCAAAGTTCTTTACAGATGGTACTTGGTACCCGTCAGGGACGCCACTTTAATAAGAATGTTACGACATATGTTGGAGATGTCTTACTACGCGAGGTACTATGTTGCACGTGTGGTGGACCTGCCCTGTTCTACAACCCTTCTGGCTAAAGGTGGCCCAGTTTGTGGATGAAGTTCTGGGTACGACAGTTCCATTTTCCCCGGACCACTATATTCTAGGAATCCTCCCGGACGCAGTGAGAAAGCTGTCTCGTCAACGTAAAATATTTTGTTTTGTTGTGTCCTGTTGCTTTCTTCTTATAGCCAGACTCTGGAAGCAAACCACACCCCCTATCCTCCCTGCACTGATCAAAATGTTTCAGTTTTCCAGTCATTCAGTAGAGCTATTGCTGTTGATTCTAGCCTTGTATCATCGTTTTTGATATTTTGTACCGGTTTATCCCCTTTTATGTATGGCAATGCTCTTCCCCTTTTTCCATTTTGTACCCCAGCTTTCTTATTTGTCATAATAAAAATATTATTAATAATATGAGCCTCCGTGTTGTTTTGGAAATTAATCTACTATCAATTCCCTAATGTAGTTTGATCCGCTGTACTTACAAGCAGCTCTGCCATCCCTGATATACGTACCTGCACCCGCGCAGAAAAGAGACACAGACACCATCACGTTGTTTCTACCTGGAGTTCATCTGACCAAGTCTCAAGAGCAAAAAACCCCCCCTGGCCTCTGGTCAGATTCATTTATTACAAAAATAGAACAACGCCCAGTGGCCACTGATTGGACAAACAGAAAACCTGTTTGTCCAGTAATTACATTTACATATTAAAAGGACAGAGGTGTGGACTAGAATGACGAACCGGCCCCCTATACACACCTCATCCTAGAGTATAATGTCCGCCGCTGGCTTGGATTTAAAACCACATTCAAATCCAACACAGGGAGACAGATGACAACTTCTAAAAACACACACACATCCTAGACTATAATGTCCACATAATAAAATTCCACGACAGTCCCTCCTCTTTGTCATTTGCTCCCCAGTGTCCCTCGATGAATCTCGATCTTCCTTGGAAAGAAACAGTTCCTCTTGTAAAGTTCTGAATGCAAAAAACAAACACATGATAGAAAACAACAGACAGTCCATCTTGACACGCCGAATCTTAAAGCAAGTGTTAAAACAAATCTTGACACGTGGATAGTAAATCTAAAACCAAATCTTGACACGCCGATTTTTTTTGGCAAATCTTGACACGTAGAATCTCCTTTAGGGGAGGTGACTCAGAGGGAGGACATGAGGTGGTGGGTTGCGTCGATCGTTGGTCGGTCTGAAATCCTCTGTATCCGGTCCATGGGTTGGTCCTCTGGGCATCTCATCTGTTCAGGCTTTGGTAACTCGGTCGGTCTGAAATCCTCTGTATCCGGTCCATGGGTTGGTCTTCTGGGCATCTCATCTGTTCGGGCTTCGGTAACTCAGTTGATTAGACATCAGGAACATCTCACTCCGGCATATAGAAGGAATAGAGACAGAAACACCATAAGTATTTATACTCCCATTACCTTTAGCCAGGATCCAATGGAAAACAAGAAATCCCCCGAAGCTTCCCAAAGCTTTAAAAAAATATTCCAACCCTCTTCTGCCCTGCTCCCATCAGTATGGACCTGACCCTTGTAAATCCCCCGCCCCTTTGGACGCTCTACTGTCGTTGTTTCTTGGTGATCTCCCTCACTACAACACCGCACAAGAATTTAAACAAGCGAACGACAGGAGCCAGAGTTACTATTACAAATGTCTCCTTTTGGCCCTTGCTAGTCTTAGGTACATTTCCCTCGCTAAAAACTAAACTAAACAAATAAAGAAAATGATACTCTTCACTCTTTGACGTATTTGAGAAACTTCTTGCAGTGACCGGCGTGGATCCAGTTGTCTCGTCCCTCGAACTTCAGGGAAGTTGGCGTCGTCTGCTGCACCTGGAATGGCCCACGATATCTCGCCTCTAGTCCCGTCCTCGGATGTTTCTTTAGCATGATCCAATCACCTGGTTGACTAGAATGAACACTGGTTATTGAGTTTGGGTCTGGGAGAGACTCCCGGAACTGGTGGACTTTTTGGAGCTCATCAAGGAAAAGCAATCATGATGGTCCTCAAAGTGTTTCCCTACTAGGTTGGAACATTGATTTAGAGGTTGAGAGGTTAGAATAGTTAGTAAAAGTTGGAAAATTCTCTTTTTTCACACCATTATCTCCCCCCTTCTCTTCCTCCTTCATAACAGGAAGAAGAGACGCTGTGTTCAAAAATGGTGCATCATCTTAGAGTCAGTTTAGTGGGTGTTAGAGCCACTTAATGTCTTTACTCTCTGGGTGATTAATGTCGGGTACCCTGAGTGATACAATGTCCTAAAAAGATAACCTTTTCCTTGCAAAACTGTACTTTCTCCTTGTTAGCCTTATTACCTGTGGGCACCAGATGGTTAAGAAATGATACAGTATGCTGATAACAAACCTCCCGTGTGGGACATCAAAGTACCAAGTCATCCACATACCACCCCTGGATCGATTGGGGCCCACTAATCTAACACGATCTTCAGCTTGCAACTGTATTCCGAGGGACTAGTCACCGACCCCTGATGAAGACGTGTCCATGTTAGGCGTTAACCTTGGAATGTAAAAACACAAAAAAAAAACTGGAGAGAGCAGAGTTAGTTACATTGGTGACAACAGAAACATCAGAGGAAACTACAACAGATCCAGTGTTAGTGGATCCAGCCTGCCTTAGCAGAGTTAGCCCAGAAAGAGCCTCTTCTGCTTCCATCATTGGATTACCAATCACGGCTATCCCCTCTGGCCAGGTGTACATAATGCGGTTCTTCCGGATTGAAACCGCATTCTGTATACCCTGTCAGTTTACCTTAAAAGACTTCTGAAGCTACATCTGAGCTACACCTAAGGTCTTTGCCGTCCAGAGTCTGGGTTTAAACTCAGTTATGAATTTCTCCCATCTCCAGGCGTCAAATGTCCCCTCCAGAGGGATACCCCAAGCGGTACCCTTGGACCATCTATGCCATTCTTTAAATGGGGTTTCATGCCCTTCGCCCCAAACCTAGGATTTTCGTGTGCTGCGCAGCCGTCTGACTGTGGGAAGCCTCGCTTTCCTTCCCTTGCATGGACGGCACATTGCCCATGGCGATTCGAATCGGCTTATCGTCTTACCCCTGCGTCCAGGGAAACCCTGCACCAATTTAGGAGAGCACCGTCTGGTGTCGTTCTTTTACGGTGAATTGTCAGACTATATCCACTATAGTCTCCCAACTAGAGACCCTAACCGAGGCAACGTGTAACTATGGCTTGTTGTCCCAACAGGTTGGGTACAGAACTATGCCCCAAACGATTAGTCAACAACCACAGATTACCCCCCTTCCCGAATTATGTCTCTACCCCTCACAGTGTATGCCTACACAAGCGTATACGCTGTTCGCCCGTACACTGCGTCGCCAGACTAAACCGCACAGCACAATGACTATCCTTTCTCTACAGAACAATGTGGCTTCTCTCAGTATACATTTGTTAAATGGGGATAGCCTTCTGCTGTCTATTTCCTAGTTGTACGATGTCTCATTACAACGCATGAATCACTGTCACCAAATGAAAAAACTTCTCAAAAAAACCTAACAGTCTGAACTTAAAACCGAAATGACCTACTTGCTGCGCAAAGCAACTCGCTTGCACAATCCGCTTTGACGTAGTAAATATAAAAAGAAAGTTTTAAAACCAAATCCTTTCTTTTTCTACCGCAAAACCAACCGTAATGCGATACTATGCAAAACGCAGCAAAGTTCTAAAACTCAAAACATTAACATGAAAAAAAACACAACTGAAGTACACTCTCTATAAAAACTTCAGTTACAGGACGTCTTGCTATATACATTGAGATTCAGTAAAAAGTAACTTTTAACTTAAAACCAAACCTCAATGCAAACACCAAGAACAAAACAAAAAAACCTTAGCAATTGTATAGGACTGAATTAACACATCAATGCCTGAAACAGTCCAGTCCCCGGCCACCTTTAACATTACAATAAGGTCCCCAAACAGGTTTCCAGCGAAATGAAAAAGACACATTTGAATTAAGTTTAAAGTCAGTTTTTTTTTTTTGTTTTTTTTTTGCAAAAGTACAAACAGTAAAATTAGTTTAGAAAGACCTCAATAACATTTCTTCATTTCCCCTTTTCTGGAACCCAAAATTAGGAACTCTGCTGAATTCCCAGAAACGATCTCTTTCCTCTCTAAGCTTCACATTTTCACATTTCAGCCGTTCATATTGGGATTTTATATCTTTTTCCTGGATCCATCACCTTGGCTGTCCCTGGCTTCTATGCCTTTGCAAAGATCCATGTCTGGGACCATTACCCCACCTTGCTGAATAAACCGCTTTACTTCTAGCTGTGGTTCTGGGATACTTAGAATCTCTGTGTCTGTTGCCATTAGTTACCACACAATGCCTGGCAATATGTGAAAATCCGCCGCATGCAAAGCAACGAATCGCTTGTCTCCCTGCACGAAACCTTCTCTGGGCACATGGTGATCGGCCTTGCTGCCCAACACTAGGCATCATAGCATGACTAGATCCCACACCACTATCTGAATGGAATACCTTTACCACAGAAGTATCCTCCACCATTGCACCAACATTCCCAACTCCAGGGTCAGACAAATTGTCCATCTCCATCCCTGAGTCGGTTTCAGTATCTGACCCAAAGTCCTCAGACTTCTCCATACTTACCGCACAATGTTCAGCTTCTGTCCTCCTGCAGGGACCAGACAATTCCCTTACAGCCTCCTGTGCATGCGTCGAGCTTTCAGACAAACCTTCATTCTCCTTGCACAGCTCAGTATTAGACCTCACAGTACATTCATACTCAGTGCTAGCTTCAGCTGCCTGCTGGACAACAAGAGCTCTCAATTTATCCATTTCTACTTTTAAATCTTCCATCTCTCCTTCCAAACTCAGCTTCAGCCTACAAGACTCCTGAAATTTATCAGCTATCCAACCAGCAGCAAAAATCAGAGCATACTTTCCTTTCCGTTTGCGGAACTTTCCGTTACCTATCAGGTTTGCGACACAGTTCTTGGCCTCCCACCAAGGGTCAATAGATCCCTGCATAGCTTGAACAATGGCCGCCGTGTGTTCTATCTTAGCCACTTCCTTAAAAATGCTTTCCATTGTACAGAAAATACAAACACTACAATGCTTACTACGAAAAAGACACTGCTATCAATTTCTATGAGTTGTCCCAATACTTTTGGCATAGAACTACAAAGCACCACCCTCCTACACTGTAGTACCTGTAATTAACGATTACCAAACAATTCTACAATTCAGTGTAACAGCCACAGATATACAAACATTAAGTAGAATCATTAACCATCACACAATGATTCCCCTATCAGGCTGGTCACTGGGCTATAACATAACCGAACACTCAACCGATATCCAGCACAAAACTTACAACGAAATCAAGCCGTACATAGAAAAGTTACAAAAGAGACAAATAACTTCAGGACAAAAACTAACATTTGAGGGAAAAACAAACTAATCGCTTTCCATAGACACCAAAACTAAAAGTGAATCAGTTCCATCTAAAACTGAATTCCTTGTTAAAAAACCTGCAGCACCAAACTAACCAAGATGGCTGCCAAAGCACATTTTTTCTTTTCACACAAAGGAAATCAAAGATGGCTGCCAAGCCGCATGGCTTTTTCACACAAAGGAAATCAAAGATGGCTGCCAGGCCGCATGGGTTTTTTCACACAAAGGAAATCAAAATGGTGTCTCCAAAATCCAGCAATAGAGAAACCAAATTAAACAAAACAGTTTCTCTATTCCCTGTGCCCCACCCCCGAAACCAGAGTAAAAACCTCCTCTGATTTAAAGGCTAACAGTATAAAAATCCTCTAAATGCCGTTTCTCCTGTACAACCATTAAAACAAAATTCTGCCTTTACAAACCAAAATCACCTCTTACAAACATAAAAGTTACACAAATAGAAGTTACAACAAAACGATATCCTGTACTGGTCAGCACACACGTCACAATCTCACCATACAGTCTCTGTACAATCAGCTCAGATTCACCAAAAACTACACCAGAAAATTACTTATCACGTTCTTTTATCAAGCAGACATTTCCTCAACGCAAAAGACAAAATTACACCTTACTTTCTCTCCTTTTTTCTTCTGTGCAGAGGAAAAATCTGTTGGTTCCTTGTTTAGCTGACTCGCCATTTGTTTTGGAAATTAATCTACTATCAATTCCCTAGTGTAGTTTGACTTGCTGCACTTACAAGCAGCTCTGCAATCCCTGATATACGTACCTGCACCCGCGCAGAAAAGAGACACAGACACCATCACGTTGTTTCTACCTGGAGTTCATCTGACCAAGTCCAAGTCTCAAGAGCAAAAAACCCCCTGGCCTCTGGTCAGATTCATTTATTACACAAATAGAACAACGCCCAGTGGCCACTGATTGGACAAACAGAAAACCTGTTTGTCCAGTAATTACATTTACATATTAAAAGGACAGAGGTGTGGACTAGAATGACGAACCGGCCCCCTGTACACACCTCATCCTAGAGTATAATGTCCGCCGCTGGCTTGGATTTAAAACCACATTCAAATCCAACACAGGGAGACAGATTACAACTTCTAAAAACACACACACATCCTAGACTATAATGTCCACATAATAAAATTTCCACGACAGTGTCTTGTAATAAAGTTGCATTCAGCCTAAAAACGTTAAGCACTAGACCCAAACTAATGACTACGTGGTCCAGAATCCCCTGCACACGCTTGCCTAACTGTCACATTAACACCTTCACTCCAGAAGGGCACGCAACGTGATGAAGTGGACACAGAAGTAAACTTACTATCAGTCTGCACTCGCCCGGAATACTGACTACGTTGCACACAATCCTCTGCACCCACTTCCCTTGTAATTTATAAACGCTACCACCACAGACCGGCTTTTACCCATGATGCCTAATGCCTGAACCAGAGCTGGCCTGAGACTCTGGCTATGCACCCCAAAATAGGAAACAGTCCTTCACCCCAACTCACTGTTTAGCAGATTGACTAGAGTTTAAACAAAAAGGCAAATCTCTCTGATAATCCAGTCCAGTTAGCGGAGTTCGAGTACTCAGGCAGAAGCAGATCTTTATAAATTGTGTATTTTATTATGACGAAAAAATGTCACAGGCATTTGGAACAAGATATTACAATTAATAGTTACACACACAAGCAGAGAAATATAGGGGATTAAAACACAGAACCTACTCACAAATCAGCAAGCTAAAAGGACATCTGTGACCCCCTGGGGCTGTAGATTGGAAAAACCGGCAAATTCACACTTTTGCGTGACCCCAGAAAGACTAAGCCAAGGAGCCTGTGCTTGTCTCAGAATATATAGATTTCCTGATGAGTGTCCTGACCTGTGAAGAAGATGGCCACTTAAGAACGGAGCTCCTGAGTCCCCTCCGACATTCAGCTCCTTTTCGCAGCCACCCCTGGTCATGGGACTCGGTAAACAGAAGCAATACACGCCTAAGACCCCTGCACATCGATCGACCCGTGCCACGGGCCAATTGGACGCGTTTGTCACCCCGACCAACTCTTCCGCGCAAACCCCACCGCGTGCTAAAATGGCGGACGGTCCCTCTTCACCGCACATGCCTCCGGACTCCGCTGAGGCCATCCGGCGACTGGAGCGAATGATCTCGGCCCTCCCCACCAAAACAGATCTCTCGGATATTGTGACGGATCTGAAGGAGAGCTTCGCCGGAGACATAGGAGTGATCAGAACGGATGTTGCGGCCCTGACATCCAGGGGGAGCCTCCTGGAGGATGAAATGAATCGCCCCCCGTCTCTGCACCACCCCCGGCGGACTTAGGTGAGTTGAGGCGCTGTGTCGATGACCTCGATAATCGGGGAAGGCGTCATATTATACGGATCCGTGGCCTGGCGGAGGCTGAGGGCACCGAAGACCTCCACAACTTAATAAACGAAGCCTTCTGTATGGTGCTAGGCTGGCCCATTGCTGAGGTGATTCAAATGAACGCCCGCCACCCACTTCTCCCCCCAGAGATATCATATGTTGCCTCCCGAATTATACCCTCAAAGAACGGATCATGGTGGAATCAAGAGCATCGCGTTTTTGGGAATTTAAGGGTAGCAACCTGGAATTTTTCCAAGACTTTACTCTAACGGCCAGACGATGCCTCCAACCGGTGGTTCTCGCCTTACGACAGGCCGGCATCCCGTACCGCTGGAACTTTCCTTTCGCCCTGTCGACCTTGCGGAACGGCACGCGACACACCGTCTGTCACCCATCAAATGTCCCAGGCTTCCTGTCTGCCATGGACCTACCAGAGATCGTAGTCCGCAACTGGGAGCTGGAGGAGCGCCGACCAGCGCCACAGGGTCAGATGCGGCCTAGGCGCCAGAGATCCCGGAGCCAACGGTGACGACGCTCTGGAAATGGAGCCCCGGCTCAGATGGCTCCGGAGGAAGGTTCCCCGTTAGTATCTTATGCACTGACACTGATCGGCTCCGCTGGTCTCCCGAGACTTGCCTCTCCCATTATTTTTGAAGTCCTATGACCGACCTTCTTACCACGGCTGTCAGCTGCCCATCTCGGGGTTTCTTGATGCCGGGCGCCACTTTTTCTCGCGTCTATGCCAGTCTGCCCGGGAGCCCGTAACCAGCCCTGTACACTGTCCGGCGCGTGTTTGGTCGCTATATGCCCGCTATAGACCCGAAGAATGGACACCGATCAAGTTTTGCCCCCTTTTTGTTTTGGCTATTATATATTTCTCGGTGGGTTCTCAGAATGGCTTATATTACTTCACGCATGGATTACGGTTTGACTCACCCGTGTGTCCATGTGAAACTTTCGCCTTACGACCTATACATAGAGTAATGCTCGACCCACAGTTTGGTGTTTACTTGTTTCATATGATTACATGGTTCGGATACCTTTTACGTAATGTTTTCTTTGAGTTCTCCGAATCGCCTATTTTACTTCCAAGTGAGTTACGGGCTGGTCTCACATATGCATAGCTATGACACTTCCACCTTACGCCCTATGCACAGACTAATACGCAACCCACAGTTCGGTGTTCACTTGCTTACTATGGTCGCAGGATTCGGTTACCTGTTATATATGGGTTTAATGACATCCAGCCAGTTGGCGGATAATTGAGGGAGGGATACAGATAATTTCTATACCCTACCGTTGGGAGGGGTGATGTACGTCTATGTAGGCGGGGGACCAGTTGGTATAGCGCACCCTTACTCTTTGCAAATTTTGCGATTTTTGTATTCTACCGTTAGACAATGCACTGTACAATTGTCGTTTCGCACTCTTAATCTTTACACCCTATCACCAGATGAGACACGTAACGCTCCTTGCTTCGAGCAATCGGCCCTCTGGAACCCCATAAAGTGCTGGGGTGTGGCACACTTAATGTTTATATTATAAGACTGAGCAGAGTTATATATATATGTTGGTTATTCCGCACTTTTAATTTTTGCGCCCTGCCGCATGGCGGGGCATGCCACAGTTGTGGAATCGCACACACAATTTTTGAGCCCTGCCAAGGGCTGGGATGTGGCCGGTTTTCCGCACATTCTAAATTTGGACTCTGCCGTTAAGTGGGGTGAAATCTAATTGAGGAGTTTGCACTCTAATTTTTGCGCCCTGCCGCCTGGCGGGGCATGAAGCAACTATGACCACACGCACACAATTTTTGACCCTGCCGTGCGTGGGGCTGTGGTAGGGGTGTGTGGTTTTTTTTGGGGGGTTTTTTTACGCTTTTTATTTCTGATCCCTACCGTTAAGAGGTGTAATGCGTATTTAAAGGTTTTTGCACTCTAATTATTACACCCTGCCGTCTGGTGAGGCGTGCAACATTTACGGATTTGCGCATACAAATTTTGTACCCTGCCATGGGTTAGAGTGTGGCTGGTTGTCTGCACGTTTCATCTTAGAACTCTGCAGTCGAGTGGAGTAATATATGTTTCAAGGTTTCACACTCTAATTTTGACGCCCTACCAGCTGACGAGACATGATACGCCTGTCACCTCTCACGCCCAATTTTTAACCCTACCCAGGAATGGGATGAGAATGACTTCTCGCATATATATTTAATTTTTGCGCACCGCCGGCTGGTGGGACATGATACATTTGTTACCACGCGCTCTCTGATTTTACGACCAGCCACAACGGGCCGGGACGTGATAGGTTACCGTCCGTTTATCATATAACTTACCAATGTACTACCAACTCACATGCCCCCCTTTTTTTTTTCTCTCTCCCCCTTCTGCCCCACCACTGGGGTGGGCATTGTACATATACTTGTATATATAGGTTCTTGCCTTCTTTGCGCATGATACTGCTCATGATCTGCTTTCCTGGAGTCGGAGGGGACTCTTTGATTGAGCTTCCTACTATTTTTTTTTTGTTCTTCTCCCTTTTTCAATGCCCTATACCATTCGTGCCTCTCCATTTCCTGCGGCGGAGCGCTCTGCCTCTTCTTTGTTCAGGAGTGGACTGGGAGATTGACTCCCGTACCCTCGAGGACTAGACGCCACTCTTTCGGGTGAACTAGTCGACTCCCAACCAGTTTCGAGCCGACTAGACCTCCTCCTGAGGCATCCTACACCTCATTCTCTATCCTGTTACCTTGATTCTAACCCTTTAACTTTTTCTTCTCTCCCCACCCCCCCTTCTCTGGTTCTATTTTGTTTGTTGTTTTTGCCTTCCTATCGCCTCCCCAAACCCCCCCTACCCCTTTAACCCCCCCTGCGGTCACCATGGACGCGTCCAGGGGGTTCGCCCCGCGGTCCCTGCACCTCCTCACGTACAACGCTAAGGGCCTCAACGTTCCGGAAAAGCGAAGCCGATCCTACGTGAAGCATTGGCCTTGAGGGCGTCGGTACTCTTTCTGCAGGAAACACATTTTCGCCTGGGATCGGCCCCGGCTCTACGCGATTTTCGTTTTCCCAAGGGTTACTTCAGCGATTATCAGGGTGGCAAGAGCTGGGGAGTGGCTATCCTTTTCGCCCGGGATGTACCCTTTGTTCTAACGGACGTGCTGAAGGACCCGGAGGGGCGATATTTGTTCGTCAAAGGTACAATCGCAGACTACTGTTACACGTTCACTTCGGTTTACCTCCCTAACACTGCGCAGCATAGGTGCCTGACGTCTATTATGCGCCAATTAGAGACCTTCATGGATGGTACTCTTGTTGTTGCAGGAGATATTAACCTACCCTTAGACCCAAAAATGGATAATTCCATGGGTCGCTCTTCGATTCCTTCGAATGTGATACGACAAGTGAGACGTCAGTTGGACGATCTCCGTCTGGTTGATGTCTGGAGAGCGAGATTTCTTCTCCCCTGTCCATAGCACACACTCCAGCCTAGATTACATATTCGTGCAATACCATCAAGTGGATCTAGTTGAGACGTCCACAATCGAAGCCCAGACTTGGTCGGACCACGCTCCGGTAACAGCGACACTGACCTCCCCTCTCTATCGACCGTTGGAACGTATCTCTCCTTGCGGATCCGGGCTTTGTAGCTGATGTAGACTCACAACTCAAGACTTATTTCGAGATGAACGGTGACTTGGAGGTCCCCGAGCCGACGGTTTGGGAGGCACACAAAGCCGTGGTCCGAGGCCTTTTTATTAGCAAAGCCACGGCCCTGAAGCGCCTCCTCTCCGAACATGTGAAGCGACTTATCGGAGATATTCGCGACTTGGAGTTCCGACACAACACTCTTACTGAGCCCTCAGTTCTGCCAGAACTTCAGGCTAAGCGCCGAGAATTGAATGAACTGCTTGATGCGGATGTTAAGTTTGCGGCCCAAAAGGCCCGCTGTAATTTTGCCCTTAAGGAAAACAAACCTGGCCATTTCTTGGCCCAGATTCTCCGACGCAGGCAGAACGCCTCTTCTAACGCGAAGATCCGATCACAGAATGGGATGATTCACGTGCTTCCTGAGACTATTTTACTTGAGTTCCAACGCTACTACCAGAACCTCTATGACTTGACTGAGAACTCGAACACCGGACCCCCACTTGCCACAATACAGGACTACCTACGGGATAGACTCCCACGTTTGCTCTCTGAATCTGCGGCAACCACCCTAGAGGACCCCATTAGTGTGGAGGAGATTCACACGGTATTAAAAGCACTTAAGCCCCACAAGAGCCCTGGACCGGACGGCCTTCCGGCAGAATATTATCGAACGTTCTCGCCCACGCTGGTGCCTCGCCGCCTTAAACTATACGATGCAATCCGATCAGGCTCACACCTTGTCTGCCACAATATTGGTTATTTTGAAACCGAATAAAGACGCGTCGGACCCTCGTAGTTATCGGCCGATCTCGCTTCTTAATGCAGACCTGAAGATCATGGCAAAGATTATGGCTAACCGTCTAACCCCACTGTTGCCATCCCTGATCCATCCGGACCAAGTGGGATTTGTGCCGGGGCGTGAGGCACGGGACGCAACTACCCGAGCTCTGGGAGCAATCGGTGTAGCGAAAAGGACCGGCGAGGGCCTTCTCCTGCTTTCCACGGATGCGGAGAAGGCCTTCGACAGAGTGCGCTGGGATTTCATGTTCGAGGTGTTGAGAGGCCTAGGAGTGGGACCCTTTTTCATGCAATGCCTGGCAGCTCTTTATGATACTCCCACAGCGCGCATTAGGGTCAACGGGGCCCTGTCGGCACCACTGGCAGTGAAGAATGGGACTCGACAGGGATGCCCCTTATCACCCCTGCTCTTTGCCCTCTCACTGGAACCACTGCTGGTAGCTATCCGACGCAACACGGATGTGTCGGGGATTCAGGGACATGTATCCGAACATAAACTATCGGCATATGCAGACGACCTGCTATTTTTTCTCACGAAGGTAGACTCCTCCCTGCCGGCCGTCATGTCTGAATTAGAGTCTTATGGCTCCGTTGCGGGTCTTAAAATTAATCATGACAAATCGGAATTCTTGGGGGTCTCCCTGGTATCTGCTACATTGGAAACCATACGCACTACCTATCCGCTTCGACACTGTCCTACTTCCCTCCGGTATCTTGGCACCTGGCTAGCGGTCTCCTCGGATCGACTTTTCGACTTGAACTTTACTAGTATCCTGTAATCGTTTCATTCAGATCTGTCTGGACGAGTAAACACATCTCCTGGCTGGGCCGAGTGGCAGTGTTGAAGATGAACTTATTGCGGCGTCTCTTGTACCGCTTTCATGCGCTACCTATTGCAATCCCGGCATCGTTTTTTCGGACGTTCCGGAAGGAAATCCTGCAGTTTATATGGCCCAGGGGGCGACCCCGGGTCGGGATCGCAGTGTTATGTCGACCAAAATCCAGAGGAGGATTAGCTCTCCCTGATGTGAAACAGTATTACGTAGCTTGTCACTTGCTTCGAATCGTTGACTGGTCGGCTTCTGAGCCGAATAAGAGATGGCATGACCTGGAGCGTGTTCTCTCTGGTGACCCATTATGGGTGGTACCATGGTTCCCACCGGTTACGCGCCGAGGAGCCCCGTCGGATCCAGACCCAGTCGTAGTTACACTACGTATATGGCACAGAAGTAAAATGACCTATGGCCTGTCCACGGCTATCTCCCCTCTCCTGCCTTTAAATCACAATCCGAGGCTCCCGGCCGGAGTCTTACCGTCTTTGTGCATCCAACTAACGGGCACAAGGAGACTACGAGCCATGGACTTTCCCTGTGATGCAGACGGAAATGCCCCACAATGTTTCAGAGAGGGAGACCCCCGTCACTCTTGGAAAGATTTAATTATATGCAGATTAGGACATTCCTCCGCGATCTCAACTGTGGATACAGTTTACACAGGCAGCTCACGCCGTTCGAGTGCTTCTGTCAGAAGGGGCTCACCCTTTGAACACGGTGTGTCCACTCTGTACTGCCTGCTCCAAGCATCGGACACGACCGACCCCCTCTTTACATCAAGGTGGGAAACAGACCTGGGAGTCACCATTACGGATGCACAGTGGGCCATGACTTACATATACTGAATGAAACCCCAAATAAGACTTTGTGATCGTCATCCTTGTATATTCTTATCGGATCTTTCCCCTCCTGTTCCACTATCTTGCAATCATTGGTTATTTTTCTTTCTGGTGCCCAATTGTTACGATCTGTAGTGATTATGACTGCATAACTACTAGACACATATTCCCCAGTATATCTATCCACACTCTGCATCACCATGGTAGATGTCCATAACCATGATGGGTTTCTGGCTTTCGGATGCCAAGGCCAAATAGTCAACTGGCCTCCACATCTGGCTTGATCTTGATACTTAGAACAAACTGAAGATAGTACATATATTACCTTTACATGTATATTAGTATTAGGATTTACATGTGTGGGATGTAGATAAAGATGACACCATATTTTCTCTTCAATAACATTCCTCTTCTTAAACATAGCAATAGTAAGAGTGTTATCGATGCCTGTGGGTACTATACATTTGTTATCAGTGTTCTTTTGGTATACATACAGTATGTTTGAGTCTGGGTAATATTAATAATCAAATCATTTCTTCCATCTGATGTGTTAAAATGCATACATTCCTCTTGATTACCATTAAATTTGATTGATCCAAATATTGCATCATTGGAAGGATCAACATTAGTACAGCCACAATACGCATCTCTAGGATAAGATGATATACAGTTTATCCATCTACAATCAAATGGGAAGGCTGTGCATTCAGCAAAAATATTTCTACTTCTACATTTACGTGTCTCTGTTCCCTTCACACGTTGACAGTCTTTTTGTCCACAGTGTCCTTTGAAAGTTCAAAAATGTTGTCCTTTTTAATACCAAACAGTCTTTGTCCATGAAAAGACATTATAGAATCTGAAATAAAGAACAGATAGCAGTTTACTGCTCTTACGCATAACTAAGTTTGCATTGATCAATATGTACAAGAATAGATTTATTGCTTTTTCTACCAATTTTTAATCTTTGAATTTGTAACACTGTCCCAATTTCTTTAGAATGACATAGGGACCCTCCCACCTTGCATAATTTACCTATGTTTAATTTCAATCCATTATCTACCAGTGCTTGACAAATGTCACACCGTGTCTGCTCATGCTCTTCCCTTGTTTCCGTTTGGACTAATAAATCCTCAACATATTGCAAAATCTTGCTTTCATACTTCAGAGGTTCTAACACCTGAAATAGGTATTGACTGTTTTTAAAGGTAAAAGCAAAGCGATACGGGGGCGGAGCCGAACCAGCGATGTGAACAGCCACATGTTAGGTGAGCTCCCGGTTTCCTAGCTGCAGCTCCTCTCTTATTTGCACTATCTGCCTGCCGAAAACACTCCAGAGGGGTAGGAACTCTCCCCCAACATGATGAAAGCAACGAAAAAGAAAAAGGACCCGGGTCCAACATGGCGTCGATTTTTGCTGCCAGGCTGCGCTCAGATTTCACCATCCAAGATGTCGCCCGGGCGGCCTCACCACGGCCTTCCTTAGACAGCTATCCAGAGGCGGGGGTGACCTGGTCACGAGGGCCGATATTCAGAGCCTTCAATCCTTTATTGCCACTGAATTGGCAGAATCCACCCGCACTGTTTCGGCTGAAATCAAAGCGGGAGGTGATCGCACAGCCCGCCTGGAAGAAAGTGCTGACACACTCGTGGATTATTGTAATGCCCTAGCAGACCCTGCTGAGACTGTGGAAGCCAGAGTACAGTCCCTTGAGGATGCGTTGGAGGACTTCTCTAACCAATCCAGGTGCAATAATGTATGTCTCGGGCTTACCGGAGTCTATTACAATCAATGACTTATCCGCTACATTTACAGGCATTGTGAAGCGTTTACTGCCAGAACTCTCCTCTAACAGGCTTATGCTAGACCGGATACATCGCGCTCTGAGCCCTCGGAGAGATAACAATTCCAACCCCCGAGATGTAATCGCCAGATTCTACCACTACTCCTCGAAGGAAGCGTTCCTTAAAGTTACCAGGAGCCAGGACGTGGAGTATGAAGGGGTAGCTTTATCTTGTTATCAGGATCTTGCCCCGTCCACTTTGGCCAGACGACGCGAATGGAAGGAGATCACAGAGCTTTTGCGCCAACACGAGATCAGATATGCCTGGGGCTTTCCCATGGTCTTTCGAAATAACAGGCCTTTTTCGTATACCCACCTTTCTCAAACAAAGGATCTTCTGAGCCGTGTGGATATTCCCGTACCGCCTTCCATTGCCGAAATTACCCCTCCACAGCCCATGCCTCGCCTAGCCTGGGACTGGATTACCGCTGGGGACTGATCGCTCCTCGCGGCACATTTTTCCTTTTGAAATCTATGGCTTTGCCGTGGTCTGGTATTATCCTTGGCAGGCAGATACCATTGGTTTACCAACTCATCATTACAATAGCTCAGGTTTATTGTATGCCATTTTGATAAGTGACTTTTTATATTTCTGTATGATGTTGTTCTGATAGAACGACTAACAGGAGAATATTTCTTTTTGATATTGTTTCCTCAATTTATACCGCAGCAAGGAGCCAGGGCCACTGTTGGAATGGTTACTCGGCTCCCACTCCTTGCTGATTATTTTCTGACCACTTTTGTTCTCCAATCTCCCTATTTACCCCCCCCCCTTCGGTTTCCCATTCGGTGGGTGCTTTGTCTTTCCCTCGTGCTTGCCCGTCACGAGTCCTCATGTGTCTGTTCTTTTCTCCCTCCTTTTTTCCCTCCCTTTCTTCCCCTCATCCTCTTTCCTTCTTCCTTTTTCTCTTTGTTCCCCTGTGGACCTACTGTCTTGGTGGTACAGGGGGCGGGGGAGGGAGACCCTGGAAGACCTAGTATCTCAGCCTCTCTCTCCCACTTATCATGACGGATGTAACCGTCCTTTCTTTGAACATTAAAGGCCTTAATTCGCCTCGCAAGCGCCGACTGCTGTTTCGAGAATTAAAGCGCAAGTCGGTTGATATTGCCTTAATCCAGGAAACCAGATTCCCCAAATCGGCGGCCTTCCGCCTTTCTGATCCAGCGTATTCCAGGGTCTACCTCGCCTGCGCCACTCCTAAACGAAATGGGGTCGCCATTTTGTTCCGAAACTCCTGTCCGATTCATATTGAAGGAATGTATTCTGATGATGAGGGCCGGTGTCTCTTGGTCAGGGGGTCGGTTTCTACTCAACAGTTTTTTTTCCTATCCCTTTATGGCCCGAATTGCCCTTCGCGAGCTTTCTGGAACTCCGCCTACGACCTCCTCTCTGCACATTCCCAAGGTAAATTGATAGTAGGGGGAGACTTTAATGCCACACTTTGCCCCCATTGGACAGATCGAATCCTCACCACGGACTCGCTCCCGCACTTACGTCCACACAGGACAGACAATTTTACCACTTCGTAGCCCGCCTAGACCTTATAGATATATGGAGAGTCCAACACCCCTCCTTAAAAGACTATACGTTCTTTTCCCTGGTACATCACTTATTCCCTAATCGACTACCTTAACACAAATTATTAAGGCGTCTGGAACTTGCACACAAAGCCCATCCTTCACCTGATAACTTTGCCTCTCTGAGTCAGATCCATGCTGATCTCAATCGTTTATTTCTGGATGATGTGGGTAGGTCCTTGTTATGGTCCAAACAAAGGTTCTATGAGCAGTCCACTAAAATGGACACTCCCCTAGCGCGGCAGCTTCGCCCACGGGCTAAAACTCAGGGGGTCACTATTCTTAAAGATAAGGATGGCCACACTCATACTACGCCTCAAGCTATTCGCACCCTTTTCACTGATTTTTATAGCACCTTATATCATCATACCCCTCCTCACCTTGAATTGGACACAGAGATTAAGAGATACCTATCTCAGGCAGACTTACTGGTCCTGACAGAGTCACAACAGGTGGGTTT
This sequence comes from Leptobrachium leishanense, assembly GCA_009667805.1. Classification (NCBI taxonomy): domain Eukaryota; kingdom Metazoa; phylum Chordata; class Amphibia; order Anura; family Megophryidae; genus Leptobrachium; species Leptobrachium leishanense. The sequence goes on along the minus strand of CM019070.1, from coordinate 103,080,170 downwards.
AGCTTCCTCTATTACTGACGAAGAATTCACTAAGGCTCTGGGATCCATGAAACCACACAAGGCCCCTGGGCCGGATGGCCTTACATATCATTACTATAAATCCTTTGCAGATATTTTAGTTCCACACCTTCTTCACACATTTAACAATCTTCTAGAAGGTGGAATTCCCCACCCCAGACTCCTTACTTGCCTCTATTGTCCTGATACCCAAACCTGGGATAGATCACCAACTAGTGGGTAACTACCGCCCAATATCTCTTATTAATGCTGATCTCTAATTATTCGCAAAGATCCTCTCTATGCGCCTTGACGGCATATTAGGTGCCCTAATATATCCTGACCAGGTTGGTTTTATACCTAACAGACAGGCATATGAGAACACAAGACGAGCGGTCGATTTGATTTGGCTGGCATCTACACGCAAAGGGCTTTCTCTGTTTCTTTCCCTGGACACAGAGAAGGCCTTTTGATAGGGCGGAATGGCCTTTTTTATTTTCACTGAGACAAGTGGGCTTCCCAATTAACTTTATGACTGCAGTTCAGGCATTCTACTCCTCTCCCATAGCCCAGATTGTTTTACCGGGTACTGAACCGACCCCCTTCTCAATATTCAACGGCACCAGACCGGGATGCCCCCTCTCCCCCGCTCTTTTTGGAACCTTTACTGAGGCAGATCAGAGCTGATCCATCCATTCATGGCATTGATGTAGGAGAAACCGCTATAAGGTGTCTGCGTATGCTGACGATGTCCTCTTGTCCCTGACTAGCCCCAAGACTTCCCTGCCTCAAGTGTTCTCTAGATTGTCCGAATTTGCTGATCTGTTGGGTTATTAGGGCAATTTTGCTAAATCGGAAGGTGTGGCACTATTTCTATCTCAGGATGACATTATTCAGTTGCAATCAAAATTCCCCATTAAGATAGTTACATCCTCGATTACATATTTTGGTATCCAACTCTCAGGTGATCCTAGCAAGTTATACGATCTTAACTACACCCCCTTATGGCGCCAACTTTGTCTGGAGTTGGAGAGTTGGGACAAATGTTATCTCATGGGTGGGGCGGGTATATTGCATAAAAATGAATGTCTTGCCTAGATTGCTTTATATGTTTCAAGCTCACCCACTAGCTTTGAGGGCTGAGGACATCCGGGACTTTCAAAGAACTATTGATGGTTTTATTTGGCATGGTTAAAGGCACCGTACTGCACGGGTGACTTTATACAGACCTAAGCTTGCAGGCGGTCTGGGACTCCCTTGTTTATTTTCATATTACTACACAGACTACACAACTTGCACAAATAGTCGCCTGACACTCTCCTGGAATACGCACTTATGGCCCCTGATGGGCCTTACAAATGGATATGGCTATCCAGAAATCACCGCCCTCTTTTAGGTACCACCTGCCCGGCGAACGTGAACTCTATAAAGCTGTGGGACAAGCTGGCGGCTAAGTGTGACCTCACATCTCTCCCCTGACCCCCATTCAAAAGAACTGAGAATTTCCACCAGGCCTCTCTTAGAAACATAGAAAAATGTCGGCAGATAAGAACCTTTCGGCCCATCTAGTCTGCCCAATTACATGGATACTTTACCTGGATTTATCTTTTGTTTAGGATAGCCTTATGCCTATCCCATGCTTGCTTAAATTCAATTACTGTTTTGGCCTCTACCACTTCTACTGGAAGGCTGTTCCATGTATCCACCACCCTCTCAGTAAAATAATGCTTCCTGATGTTACTTTTAAACCTTTGCCCCTCTAATCTAAGACTATGTCCTCTTGTTTTGCTACTTTGTTTCCTTTTAAATATACTCCCTTCCTCTACCTTGTGGATTCCCTTTACGTATTTAAATGTTTCTATCATATCTCCTCTGTCTCGTCTTTTTTCCAAGCTGTACATGTTAAGATCATTAAGCCTTTCCTGGTAACTTTTCTCCTTCAAGCCGTACACCGTTTTAGTAGCCCTTCTCTGAACTCTCTCTAAGATGTCTATATCCTTCTGGAGATACGGTCTCCAGTACTGCACACAGTACTCCAAGTGAGGTCTCACCAGTGCTCTGTACAGTGGCATGAGCACTTCCCTTTTCCTACTGCTAATACCTCTCCCTACACAACCAAGCATTCTGCTAGCATTTCCTGCTGCTCTATTACATTGACTACTTACCTTTAGATCCTCTGAAATAATGACCCCTAAATCCCTTTCCTCAGATGTTGAGGTTAGGACTGTATCAAATATTCTATATTCAGCCCTTGGGTTTTTACGTCCCAGGTGCATTATCTTGCACTTATCCACATTAAAACTCAATTGCCACAACTCCGACCATTTTTTTAGTTTACCTAAATCATTTGTCATTTGGCTGATCCCTCCAGGAACGTCAACCCTGTTGCAAATCTTTGTGTCATCAGCAAAAAGACATACTTTTCCATTAATACCTTCTGCAAAATCACTAATAAAAATATTAAAGAGAATGGGTCCAAGTACTGACCCCTGAGGTACCCCACTGGTAACAAGACCTTGCGCCGAATAAACTCCATTTACCACAACCCTCTGTTGTCTGTCACTCAGCCACTGCCTAATCCAGTCAACAATATTGGAATCCAAGCTCAAAGATTGCAATTTATTGATAAGCCTTCTATGCGGAACAGTATCAAAAGCCTTACTGAAATCTAAATAAGCAATGTCTACTGCACCACCTGTGTATATTATTTCTGTTACCCAATCAAAAAAATCCATAAGATTAGTTTGGCATGATCTCCCTGAGGTAAACCCATGTTGTTTCTGATCCTGTAATCTATGTGTTTTTAGATGTTCAACAATCCTTTCCTTTAACATGGTTTCCATTAATTTCCCCACTACTGACGTAAGACTAACTGGCCTATAGTTCCCCGATTCCTCCCTACTACCCTTCTTTTAAATGGGCACAACATTTGCTAATTTCCAGTCTTTCCACCTTTCGCCTTCAACGGGGAACTTTCCCAATTGAGAGACTTTGTCACCTGTACTCTGGGGAAGTATTGATCCAAATGGATGACCTTATACCACCTGACTCGGGTCCTCCGGCACACCCTTTACATTACCTCCAATTGCGAGCTTTTGCTACCCGCCCTCATATCAAAGCAGCTGCGCTTTCTAGACCTTCTCGTTTCGAGAGCCTTTGCTTGAAGGGCTCCTACCCGAAGGGACTAATTTCCACCTTGTATAATATGATTACCACACTTTTGGATTGGAAAGAATTGCGATATATAACAGCCTGGGAAGCAGATCTGGGTGAATCCTTGAAGGCCGAAGAGTGGTCCGACATTTGGGAATCTATGAAGTCGGTCTCTGTCTGCACGACACTCTGATCAAGACGATCTACCACTGGTATGTGACTCCATTGCAAGTGTCCTGTATGTCCCCTTCCACTCCGGATCTTGGCTGGAGGGGCTGCGGTATCAAAGGTACATATATTCACATGTGGTGGACTTGCCCCTTGGTGCAAAGGTTCTGGGAGGAGGTCCACATGCTTCTCACAGCAGTCATGGATAAAGAGGTCCCCATGGACCCCTGGGCTTTTCTACTATCCAGGCCATTCCCAGATTTCTCCACATCGAAAAACAAATTGATTGTGACGCTTACTTTGGCAGCCCGTAGAGTTCTAGCTGAAAGTTGGAACTGTCCCAGGGTTCCTGCATTTACCCGTTTTAATCCAAAACTCCAGGATGTGCAATTGAAGGACGAACTTACAGCAGTTTCCAATCACACCCTACCTGTAGGGATGAGCCAAACACCCCCGTGTTCGGTCCGAACTCAAACAATTTCAAAAGTTCGAACTCGAACCGAACTCAATGCAAGTCAATGGGACTCAAAAGTTCGGTTTTTAGAGTGCCCTGCAAGAGGGCATATGTGCAAGATATTTGCCATAAAAGGATTCCGGCCGATCGATGTGCCCCCCGGTGCGGGCTGACATCCTCGATGTCAGCCCAGCACCCGGGACCGCCGCAGGCACCATTAGATGTCATTGCAGCGGCGCAATGACATCTAATTCAGACCCCCCCCCCCTGCATGTGCGCAGGAAGTGCCTGAAAGGGAGCGGGAGGTCCTTAGGACCTCCCTCCCGATCGCTGGGGTCCTGCGGCTGTAGGCAGGCACGGTTTGGAAGGGCACAGCCATCCCTTCCAAACCGTGCCTGCCTTTAACCCCTTGTGTGCCGGATCACGATTCGCGGCGCCGAATCGTGATCCTCTCCCGGAGCTGCCCGAAATCTTGGATGTCGGCCAAGCTTCCGGGAATGCCCCCTGACAACTGCATAGCAAGAGGACGCCAGTCCTGGAGTTAATGGTGGAGATAGGGGGTTCATTGGAAAAAAAAATGCATTATTTTTATTCGAGTATATTTAAAACCGAGTAATTTTCCCCCAAAAAAAATGTAACGAGACCCCATTTCTAATTTTTTTAACAAGCGCACCCCATACAAAATATAACCGCAATTGCTCGCATGTGAAAAAAAAACCACTTTACACGTTGTAAATTATTGAAAATTAATATTTTATTGCATATTTTGTTATAATATACAGACAGGACATGACATATACATATAATAATGACATATTATGAAACTGCCGAGTCTGCCGGAAAGAATGATATATAATATGTCTGGGTCATATACTAAAATAAACCTTCAAAACGCGTTTAAACAAGATTAGTCTTACGTCAGTAGTGGGGAAATTAATGGAAAGGATTGTTGAACATCTAAAAACACATAGATTACAGGATCAGAAACAACATGGGTTTACCTCAGGGAGATCATGCCAAACTAATCTTATTGACTTTTTTGATTGGGTAACAAAAAATATTAGACAAAGGTGGTGCAGTAGACATTGCTTATTTAGATTTCAGTAAGGCTTTTGATACTGTTCCGCATAGAAGGCTTATCAATAAATTGCAATCTTTGAGCTTGGATTCCAATATTGTTGAATGGATTAGGCAGTGACAGGCAACAGAGGGTTGTGGTAAATGGAGTTTATTCGGCGCAATGTCTTGTTACCAGTGGGGTACCTCAGGGGTCAGTACTTGGACCCATTCTCTTTAATATTTTTATTAGTGAGATTGCAGAAGGTATTAATGGTAAAGTATGTGTTTTTGCTGATGACACAAAGATTTGCAACAGGGTTGACGTTCCTGGAGGGATCAGCCAAATGACAAAAAATGGTCGGAGTTGTGGCAATTGAGTTTTAATGTGGATAAGTGCAAGATAATGCACCTGGGGTGTAAAAACACAAGGGCTGAATATAGAATATTTGATACAGTCCTAACCTCAACATCTAAGGAAAGGGATTTAGGGGTTATTATTGCAGAGGATCTAAGGGTAAGTAGTCAATGTAATAGAGCAGCAGGAAATGCTAGCCAAATGCTTGGTTGTGTAGGGAGAGGTATTAGCAGTAGGAAAATGGAAGTGCTCATGCCACTGTACAGAGCACTGGTGAGACCTTACTTGGAGTACTGTGTGCAGTACTGGAGACCGCATCTCCAGAAGGATATAGACATCTTAGAGAGAGTTCAGAGAAGGGCTACTAAAATGGTGTACGGCTTGAAGGAGAAAAGTTACCAGGAAAGGCTTAATGATCTTAACATGTACAGCTTGGAAAAAAGACGAGACAGAGGAGATATGATAGTAACATTTAAATACGTAAAGGGAATCCACAAAGTAGAGGAAGGGAGTATATTTAAAAGGAAACAAAGTAGCAAAACAAGAGGACATAGTCTTAGATTAGAGGGGCAAAGGTTTAAAAGTAACATCAGGAAGCATTATTTTACTGAGAGCGTGGTGGATACATGGAACAGCCTTCCAGTTGAAGTGGTAGAGGCCAAAACAGTGATTGATTGAATTTAAGCAGGCATGGGATGTGCATAAGGCTATCCTAAACAAAAGATAAATCCAGGTAAAGTATCCATCTAATTGGGCAGACTAGATGGGCCGAAAGGTTCTTATCTACCGACATTTTATATGTTTCTATGGTCAGGTCAGAATTCTTTAACCTGTTCAACATACAAGATAACTCCTCTCCCTAGATGCTCCAGACATGCGCAGGGCAAATAGAGACTATGGAGGAGAATAAACAGCTATATCTTATTTTCTGTGGATGGCAAGGTAGAGCTGCCAATTCCCACACTCATCGAGTGTAATCACATGTTGGAAGATAGAAGCGAAATCCAGACGCTCGGCGTGGCACGCTACTACTCTCATCTCAAGGCGATAGCTCATCACATTCCACCACTAGATGAGTCACACCCTTAAATAGCTGGCTAAACAAGATTAGAAGGGCAAAGGTTTAAAAGTAACATCAGGAAGCATTATTTTACTGAGAGGGTGGTGGATACATGGAACAGTCTTCCAGTTGAAGTGGTAGAGGCCAAAACAGTGATTGAATTTAAGCAGGCATAGGATAGGCATAAGGCTATCCTAAACAAAAGCTAAATCTAGGTAAAGTATCCATGTAATTGGGCAGACTAGATGGGCCGAAAGGTTCTTATCTGCCGACATTTTCTGTTTCTATGAGCAAAACCAGTAAAAATGAGTTCAGCACAGAGGCGTGAAATGCCTCAGCTGCGAAAGGGTTAAAAATGCATAGGGACTGGCTATTATCCTGTTAGATGAGGGAATGTATTATATGTATTAAGCAAGGTATATATGACAATGGATAGTCAGAGACTCTAGGGACTCAGCTTGTACGCTTTATGATAGACATTTTCACGTTGTGTTGTGAATTCAGAAGCATACAGAGTTCATACATGTGCAGGAGCCACACCCAGTCTGCAGGCAATGTATCAAATTCATGAGACCATACTAATTAGAAGCAGATGTTATTTCCAAACACTAATTAACACCTGTTGTTTACGCCGTTTGAGGGCCCTGCTGTAAGCACATGTCATTTAGAGGTGAGAATATATCTAATAAACCGTTGCTTATAATATTCTGCAGTAAAGAGTCTCTTTATTACTAGATTTTCTTTGTATTTTTTAAGCATTTTTCATACTTTTTAAAAAAAAATTCAAACCAAACACGCCAAAAGGTTTCAAGTTCGCGAACTCTCGAACTGCCGATGTTCGAGTTGAACTCCGAACTGATAGAACCGAACAGCTCATCCCTACCTACCTGCTTATTATAAGACTTGGACCCCGTTGCTGGAGCAAATGGGTGCCTGACCTGGAGGAGGATTGTTAATTTTTGGCCTCCTAGGCCCTCACATACTAGTGTTTGGCATTTGTACCAATTGTATGATTGATATAGCCACATATCTCCTGTTCCCTTTTTCAACGTCTTCCTTTCTTCCCCCCCCCTCCCTCACTTTCTTCTTTTCCCTGCTCCTCCGTTTTGTCTATCCTTCTCTCTTCTCTTTGGGGTTTGGGCAAACCCCGCTCTTCTCTCCTGTTAAACCTTAAAATTATAGAAAGGCTTATGGTTTTCTGTTGCTGTATTATTTTTTGCTCTCCCTCTCAATAAAAATGTATTTACAAAAAAAAAAGCAAAGCGATACGGACTGTCTGGATGTAATGGAACCGAAAATAACCCATTTGCAATATCTAGGACGAGAAATACTTAGCATTTCCATTTACTTGAGCCATAATGTTTGGTGAAGAGGCCGCTAAGTGAGCTGCAGGTGGAGTATATTTATTTACAACTCTCATATTGTTGAGAATTATGACTTCTTTTAATAGGTCAGGGATATATTAATTATGACGTGTATTTTTCTTATTTTTTATATATATATATTATTGACAGTGCCTCCAATACCAGTGGTATAAGTTGGTATTTTACCCTTAAGATGAGGATTAATAACCAATCAATGAATATACGTCTTAACAAATATATGGCGCGTTATCCCGAGTTCTTTTGATGCTATCTAGATATTTTAGACACAATAAAATCAATAAAGATGATATGAGACTGCGTAACGGTAAAACAATTCAAACCAAAATTTATTCACACGTCAAGTTTCATACAATCATATCTTATCAATGGATTAGCAAAATGCAATTTCAAAAGTAATTATAGATCGTGATTAGTAGCGATACTGCGACACGCAATAATCGAATGAACAAATATTTTAGGTTTATCGACCGCACCACAGATATACACGCCTCAGTTCTTAAACACCAAGTTCCATTCTATTCACTCAAACCTTTTTCATTATAAACCAATCCTCCACCTGGCTAAAATAAACACTCAGTTACTGGGCATCACCTGCAGCACAATTTATTATTGTGGGGGCCTATTCACTAAATGCAACTTCCTTCAGGGAGATACATAACAAACTCGATAGGTAGACTATCTCTTCCACAGATCAATCACAGCACTTCATTCAATATACGTTAACCCAAAGCTTCTTATTGACTTACATGCATTCAATCGAAAGGGCTGCAAGATGGATATGGAAGGAGTTATGCTAGTTTTACTAATGGGGCTGATGGCACTTGACATATAAAAACTATTTCACGGATCCAGCGTATCTCACTATGGGTATACAATTGATCTTTAGATGTCCACATCCAGTATTCTTGGAATATAAATAATTTCACTAAATTATGGCTCAAGTAGGCAGCCGTAATAGTCTCTCCCTTAGCGCTCGTCTGCAGTAGAGCGGAAATGCTGACACTATTCTACTGTTTAGGCTTCAACAGCAAAATAATTTGTTTATATTCCTTTAATTTGTGATGGACATCTAAAGTCAGGACTATGCAATTAGGAAGTAGATATCAAATTATTCAGGTATACTTTACCATCTGGTAGTGAAGATAGGGTGTGGTCACGTCTTATTGGAGTGGCTGATGGTATTTGCCCTTTCTCCTCTCCAAGCGTTCTTTCAGGGTCTCTTTTGTCAGTCTGATCCTCTCTCTCTGGAGTGTCCCCTCTATATAGTGGTCTTCCGCCCAGTTTTAGATCTAGCCCATCACTATGTGGCCTCATTTGATTGGAGGATATATATATTCATTACCTCCAGGGGTCTGTCCAGGTGTTATATTACCTGGCCAGCAGATGGCGCTCTCAGATCAACCTTCTGCAGGAATTAATTTATGTATTTGGCCAATCTTTTACTGGTTTGGGGTCGTTTTATTCCTATATCCCAGGACTCCATAGATTTTATTAACAATATCAAAATGTATTACTATTGTTGAATCGCCGGCATACTTCGCAACGGCGTGCATGCATTTCATACATTCATTCGTGATATCGTCTTTGAGATTCATTCATAAGTACCAGACTTAATCTGTTTTATAAATGTTAGTACACAAGACATTTGTTATGTAATAATCAACTGAATGTGGTATGGCCTCTGTCTTTTATAAAACACCCAGATTATCTATTATAACTGACCACATAAATTAAATATTCAAATACCATATAGTGTTAGATCGTATCGCCGAATAGTATAGCATTATAAGCTGGTTAAACAAATCATTTAACCTTCTCTGGGTTTTTTTTCCTTCTACAGGTTGGATGGCCCATTGTTCCTTGAAATCAAAGCAATGAGGTTTACCATATCAGTTCTTTTTACAGCTAGAATTAATTAGGACAGTTTTCTGAACAATGGACCATTTTTCCCTGGTTTGCGTAAAGCCAAAAGACTTAGCTTGTAACCTCTTAGCCACACACTTAAATTACCTGGGTGAAGCAATTCCTGGCCCCAAATTTAAACAGTCCTGCGAAATATAATGCGTTATAGAAAGTTCATATCTGAAAAGGTCTGACAATATCCACCACTAACCTGTAAGAGCCATCAGGCTTGATTACGGGCCAAATAGGGGAATTACTTTTGAAATTACCCTCTCTTAGTACCCCTTGCGATACCAATGCTTCAATCACCTGACCCACATGTTCCTCTACCTCCTTTGGGATTTTATATTGCTTAATGGCAGTAGGATCTGGACCTTCAATGACAACCTGTAAATTCATCCTTCCACAATCCTGTTTAGATTTAGACCAGACTGTGGGATACCTTTCTTTTAGATATTTTACAAAATCCTCATCTGGATATGCAGAAGGTGACACCTCACTCTGTTTCACAGCCATGATATGACTATACCATAATAAATCATTAAGTTCAACTGTTTTGCCTTCACCTTGAGCTTGCCATAAAACCTGATTAAATAAATCCACATACAACTTCTTTTCATTGATACTATCCATTCCCATGTTACATTGTGAAGATGGATTGATCCAAAAATCACATATGAGGTTTCCTCCTTTGACATAAATGTTATTATCACTCGAAAGAGTTGCACAGGCATGAGCACCATTAAAACTGAGAAGGGATATTGTGGATGCATCATATTTTATCGGCAAGTTATGATTAGTAATCGACACAGCAGCTCCAGTGTCTAAAAGAAACTGTTATACCCCCCTCTAGTGTTCCATGAATGTAAGGACTCCCATCTTCACCCAGAGTTATATCCGCAAAATGAAAAAGAGAACAGCTAGGGGTTACACATCCCTATTCATTATTTGTTACAGTTTCAACTTTTCTTTCAATTTCTCTCAACAGCTGAATACATTCTCCATATGGACCAGGTGCAGTAGCGGGAGCGGCCATCTCCACAATAGCTACACTCGGTCCATTCCTCTGGGCTGGCAAAACGCTATTTTCTTTCCCTTTTATTAGATTACATTTCTCATATTTAGTACAATATTTTCTGATGTGCCCTGGCAAATTACAAAAGTAGCACTTTAGAGGATTATTTTGATTAGTCCCATTATATCTTCCTTGGGGAGCGGAAGAATAATTCCTATTACTTTGAGCTCTGTTATGTACATTTTGTGGTCTATTCAGGGATCTCCCCCGACCATTAACATTTATGTTATCCCCCCCAAAATTCTTCCCTGTTTCTTTCATCAGGAACATAACTAATAGGGGCCAGTCCAGCTGGAGCATCCCTAGAAAATAAGGTTTCTGTGAAAGCAAAAATCTTTGCGGTATCAGTACTTTTTCTTTGTAATAATTGTAACAATCTCATAATCTCAGTAGCCACCAAATCTACTGTAGATGAATCAAAAGCTCTTAATTTTAGTTCACTAGGCAGACCAGTAATTCTAGATACAAATTCAGTCACACTTTGTCTATGCTGGTCTTTAGATATAGCAGATAATTCTGTGTCAGTAATCAAACTTCATACCTTATTCCACAAATTAGCACACACACGTATGTCATAATTTTTCTCCATTTTAAACGAATCTAAAGTGGAAAATTAAATTTTTTCTACGCCTGTGGCACTCTGAACCGCCGTAATTAACCTTTGTGTGTTATTTGGGAATAATTCCTCTACATCAACCCTTGGTTTATCACTTGTCCTTTCCTCCAACACATCAATGAGTTTAATTTTAACCCATTCACTTAATGATGTTGGTAACCAAAGCAAAAATCCTCTGGTAGCTACCACATCCTCAAATTGCGTTTTATTCATTTCACCTTCAAAAACGCTCATATTATAGTAAGCTCCCCTCTTCTCATCATACTTAGGAAAATTGATTAAAGATTTGCCTAATTTCAGAGTATCAATCAGACCTCCTACTTGTACGCTTCCCAATATTTTCTCTATCCACATTCCTCTTGTCCATTTTCATTACTTAACATTTGTGCCATCTCATTATCAGTTTCTGTTTTCAAAGTAAAATACATCTCTTTCTGATTTGAAGCTTTCCACAATATATCAGTACCAGCCCCCAAATAGTAATCTGTGTCTGCATCTGATCAAAATTGGAAACATTTATATCAAACTCCTTTCCACAATTGCAACATTGCTTTGTGGGACCGAGCTAACAAATCTGTCTGTTGTTTCAACATTTCTTTCATTACTTTAATATCTGAAATTCCTGATCATTAAAATCTAATTTACTTAACAACTGACGTGAATCATCTATTTGTGTTATGGTTTCTGCCAGCTCAGTATCAAATGCATCATCAAACGTTAACCTTGGTTTTAATCGTCCAGCAGCCAATAATTTTTTGGGCGATTTAACGCTACTGGAATATTCCTTATTTCTCGTAATAACACATACATCTTTCAATTGTGTTACAAACATATCTCTTTTTTCCTTCGATTTTGTACAAACAACAATTATTTGTCTTTTTCAATTGACTCCCATCATTCAATAAATTGTTAATTTCTAGCAAACATTTTGCTAATAATGCCACTTTATTACTCTCCTTTTTAAACGCATTACTTTTTCCATTCTCTTCTACACCATCTAATATTGTAAGGAAGCAATTCTCCCAAATAATTTCAAGATTAGCCCCTTTTAAAGACAGATCTTTGTTACACCTGACAGCAGTCTTTTGCAACCACTCCATGTTTAAACACAAGTAAAACAATTTTACTTAAACCAAACAATATAAAAAGAGAAATTACTGTAACTTTTTTTTTCTATTCAAACATAAGACACATACCCTTCAGAAAGCTGTTGTTTCTGACACAGCGCAAAATCTGTGAGACAGTTCTCGGAGTTGTACGTTGCAAGCGAAGGCAGCCCTCAGACTTTTAAATCTTCTTGCTTTCCTGAATTATACCCGAATTCTGCAAGGACAAAAAGGACCTCGAAACCTTCAATTTCTTTTTGCTCTTCCTCTGGTACCAGGAGCAATAAACCCACATCAAGACAAATTTTTCCTCCTTTCTACTTCACAAATGCTTGTAGTCCATGTAGTATTCTTTAGTGCTGTAGTGCAAAGTCTTTGGATTTGATTCCAGATGCTTTGTCTCAATTAACATACAGCGACAGGACTCTTCTTTTTTTTTTTCTTCTTTGTTGACACGCAGGATCTTTTCCAACTTTTTTGTTGTGCCCAATAATATTCTCCACCATTATGAAAGAAATTCCTGTCTCTGGGTATCTTCCAAAGATATTGATGTATACTTTTCACGGCAGGATACAGAAGAATACAAGCGAATTTCTTTTATAGAAAGCTGTATATTTATTTATACAATTGACACTTCGATTCTTAGCAGTCTGTATGTACAATAAAAATAAAAGTTACAGGACCAATTCCAAGCAGCAATATTTGTGGCAAGATATAAAGTTGTTCTTTGATTTCTGCAAAGCAAAAAACTCTTTTTTCAGAGGTAATGCATTTTGCATGATAGATGTTACCATGCTGGAGCTTTCAAGGTGGTTAAGGAATTGGTAGCTAAAAATCAGTTACGTTTCCTTTTATATGATAGTTATCTGTTGGTTTTAAGAACCATACGTGATGTACAATATCCTATAGAAAAAAGTGTGGGGCTTTAAGTCTGAGCAGGAAGCTCTTTGTCTCCCTCTTGAAAGACTGTTAATTAACACAATTGTGTTACATCCTTTGGTTCACTGACTGATGCCATCTGTGTTCAGGAGTGTTTGAAAAGCTTTAATTACCTGCCCCCAACTAAACAAAAGAAAGGATTTGAAACTGTTTCAAATCGGCCCTGCTTTGTGAGCCTAGAAAAGTCTATTGGAATGTGAGTTTCTAAATGTCCCATTTGTGTCCTGTAACCATCTGTAATAATAATTCAAACCCTATCCGCGCATGCAACTAATCAGTATTAATTAATTAATATATATATATATATAACAAATCAAATAATATTTTTCACCATACACCATAGTAATGGATCTGGTCAGCAATGTCACTGCTGTTGGCAGTAGGCTCTGATATACATGTATCCTTTATCCACATATATCCTAATTCTAATATATTGCTTGATTCTAATATATTGCCTAATTTTAAACATTTTATGCTGGGGGTTATTCATAGTATGTAAACAGTTGATTATTAGTGTGGACCATGTTTAAAGGGACACATGGCTAAGTCTTGCCCTGAAACATGTATTGTTTATATGCTGCAGCAGGGAAGTTATTGCCGCTCACCTGGCCTTCCTTTTGGATCTATTAAATGCATTGTAATGATTCTACATGCTGTTGGGTGGCATTTATCATACAATGCCCATCAGCCTTAATATATGTGTGCATATAAACATGGATGATATGACCACCTTGGAAGATTTTAATAATGCAGGGGTGTGAGGTTATTCACTGGATGTGTTCATATTCAAGCTTGTGAGGGCAGGGGATAGGTATGGCCCGGCACTCTGCACTGGAAAAAAAAGTTCTATCCCGTACACAACCGTGTAGCTCTGGGTCTCAGCCCGGGTCTTAGCGTTTACCTATTGTGCGCTAAACGACCTTGTATACAGACTCCTGCGGAAAAGGTGATCTTTTAGTAGGTCATCAGGCACTGAGTTTTACCGACTCATGCTAAATTTTTCCTTAACCACTTGGCTGCTAAGGATGCACTTAGCGCGTCCAGCCAAGTGGTTCTGCTGTGCTTCGGACGCGTTGAGCGCGTCCTAGCACAGGAGGCAGCAATCAGCCGGGATACCGGCTGACTGCTGCCCCCCCCCCCCCGGTGCAGGCTGATATCTAGCATGTCAACCCGGGACGCCGGGGGGAAGATAGATGTCATTGCGGCGGCGCAATGACATCTATTTCAGGCGCCCCCCCCCCCGAGTGCGGAGGATATGCCTGAAAGGGAGGTCCTTCGGACCTGTCTCCCTCCTGATCGCGGGGGACCAGAGACTGAAGGCAGGCACGGTTTGGAAGGGCACAGCCTGCCCTTCCAAACATGCCTGCCTTTAGCCCCTTGGGTGCCGGATCACGATTCGGCGCCGAAAAGCGCCGAATCGTGATCCTCTCCCGGAGCTGGCCGACATCTTGGATGTCGGCCAAGCTTCCGGGAATGCCCCCTGGCGACTGGCGTCATCGTGCATAGCACAATGACGCCAGTCCTGGAGTTAACCCCTAACTGCCACCAAAGGTGGAGATAGGGGGTTCCAATGAACCCCCGATCTTCCGATCCGTGGCAGCTAGGGGTTAATGTTTGGTATTGCTGGATCGGCCAGACCATGGCCTTTCCAACTATACCAAACCTGACCATGTAAAAATTACAGAACAAAAATAAAAAATATTTTAAAAGATAATTAAAAAAAATGAACAAGTTATTGTTTTTGTTTGATTTGTTAATTCAGCAAAATTGTTCCAATTTCAATTATAATGTGAACAATGATGCTGCACTAACGATTTTTGTATGCGGTGTGTTTGTTAAAAATAGCGAAATTTTCCCCAAAACAAAATGTAAGGAGTCACCATTTCTAATTTTTTTAACAAGCGCACCCCATAGAAAATATAACCCCAAATGCTAGCATGTTAAAATGTGAAAAAAAATATTTTTACACATTGTAAATTATTGAAAATTCTAATTGTATTGCATTTTTTGTTATAATATACAGACAGGACATGAGGTATACATATAATAATGATATATTATGAATCTGCCGAGTCTGCCGGAAAGAACGATATATAATATGTCTGGGTCATATATTAAAATAAGGCTTAAAAACGCATTTAAACATGATGAGCGAAACCGGTAAAAATTAGCTCAGCACAGAGGCGTGAAATGGCTCAGCAGCGAAATGGTTAATGATGGTGTTTTAGCTCACACCAGGTGATAGGGCCCTTAGTTTTATTCAGTGGTATGATTTAGTGGGGAAATGTATTAGTGCCCCCCCCCCCCAGTTTTGACTGTGGCATCTTATGTGGCCCCCTAAATATTGTTCCTAGAGTCGCCACTGTATGTATGTCCCCCATTTTTTCAATTAACAATAAGTGAATAAAAAGTTAAAACTGCTGTTTGTATTTTTAAATTGGTGAAATGTTCATCTGATTTTTCTAATTTGTCTTGGTTTGTTTTTTTCATTTTTTTTCCTGTTCCTAGGCAGCAAATGTTTGAGTTTGATGCAAAGTCTCTTCCAAGAGATGAAGATGCATTTCACTTTGTCAGCTATGTTCCAGTCAGTGGAAGGCTGTATGAGCTGGATGGATTAAAGGATGGACCAGTTGATTTAGGTTAGACTACCTTTCTTTTTTTCTCAAAACCTAGAACAGCACTAAACATTTCATACTGATTAACATATCAAATGATTCTCATATACAGTATGTTCAAGGGAACGCAGAAAGAAGTTGCGTATTTCATGTTAAATTAAGTAAGTTTCAGTCCTCGTACGAAAGTGACTTGCTACTTTTCAGGAATTGTGTGATTTAACCTCCTCACAGTTGTTTAGATTTGGCCAAAAAATATTAATACAACTATCAGAACTGAGATTCACGGATTGCCACAAATAGTACCATCATGAATATAACCAGTAAGTAAAATATATAATTTAAAATGTATTTGAAAATTTAAACGGCACGTTCACAGTTTGACCCGTTAAAAGTGCTGTACTAGTGTGTACATGGGGTGTTAATGCTCTCTGGTTGTGATCTTTTTTACTTTCCAGCAGAACAATATATCAGACTTAAACAATTTGCTTTTTAATTCAATGATGTACAGTACAGGTGAAACTCCAAAAATTTGAATATCGTGCAAAAGTTCATTTATTTCAGTAATGCAACTTAAAAGGTGTTTTTCTTAACCTTTTAAAACCTTTTAACCTTTTTCTTCAGCCTAATGATGGCTTGCTTCACTGATAGTGACAGCTCTTTGGATCTCATCTTCAGAGTTGACAGCAACAGGTTCCAAATAGCACACTTGAAATGAACTCTGGGCCTTTTATCTGCACATTGTAATTGGGGTAATGAGGGAATATCACACACCTGGCCATGGAACAGCTGAGAAGCCAATTGTCCCATTACCTTTGGTCCCTTAACAAGTGGGAGGCACATCTGCAAACTGCTGTGAGTCCTACACCGTTCACCTGAGTTGGATGTACATACCCTCAAATTAAAGCTGACAGTCTGCAGTTAAAGCACACTGTGTTTGTTTCATTCCAACTCCATTGTGGTGGTGTATAGAGCCAAAGATGTTAGAATTATGTCGATGTCCCAATATTTCTGGACCTGACTGTACATTCCAGTGTGCCATAATACCAGTGCGGCAGTACTCTTAATACAGTTAAAAAAAGATTTGTAAATTTCTGAAATTACACAGAGCTGCACAATGCTATCACAAAAAAGATGTACAATGCTAATTGGGATAACAGTATAAGGAATGACAGTGTAGCTTTTTAGTTGGGACAGGTAATGAATAGATGCAAAATGATGTCCCATTTGAAATTACAAGTAAAACCTTGGATTGAGATTAACTTGGTTTGAGAGTGTTTGCAAGAAGAGCAACAATTTTTTTATAAATTTTGTCTTGATATTCAAGCGATGTCAAAGTACATACGGTTTGTCTGCCGGGCGTCATGTCACAACTGAGGCCATGGTCACCTTTCCTCCCTGCGTCCGTTGCAGCATTCTGCCAGCTTGACTGGGAGGGCCACACGGTGTAACATGCGTTCTAGTATCGCACATTACAAAGGAAGTGCTGAAACCCTCCCAACAGATAGTGATCCCGTTTGTGATCACATCCTGCACAATAACCCTCCTCCTCCTCCTCCTCTCTCTCCCTCCCATCAGCCACAATTCTTCTCAAAGGCAATGTGCAGGTAAATGTGTTTTATTTTTACTTTATACTGTACAGTATTTTGTATTCCTGTAATCATTTTCATATGAAGAAATGGTTGTGGAACCAATCGTCAGAGTTTCCATTATTTCTTATGGAGAAATTTGCTTTGATATACGAGTGCTTCGGATTACAAGCGCGCTTAGAAACATAGCAAAATGTCGGCAGATAAGAACCTTTCGGCCCATCTAGTCTGCTCAATTACATGGATACTTTACCTGGATTTATCTTTTGTTTAGGATAGCCTTATGCCTATCCCATGCTTGCTTAAATTCAATGACTGTTTTGGCCTCTACCACTTCAACTGGAAGACTGTTCCATGTATCCACCACCCTCTCAGTAAAATAAGGTGGTGGATACATGGAACAGTCTTCCAGTTGAAGTGGTAGAGGCCAAAACAGTCATTGAATTTAAGCAAGCATGGGATAGGCATAAGGCTATCCTAAACAAAAGATAAATCCTTCCGGAGTGAACTATGCTCTCAATCAAAGGTATTACTGATTTTACACAGAAATTTTAAATAATTTTTTACTGTATTGAGTACTATGCATGCACTTACAATAGTGACCAATAGAGGATGCCTAATGGCGGCCTCTATTGGTTACTTTTGTAAGTGCATGCATAGTACTCTTAATACTGTCAGATGACACATGTTCTGCGTCAATCAATCCGTGGGAGGCGCTCCATCATTGGGAGAACTTTGGATGAACTTTGATGTGCCATGGGCAGGTGAGTTTTATTGCTGTGCAGCGCTGTGATACGTCATATGCAATGCACATTTCTGTGGGTTTTATTGCTGTGATACGCTCAAAGTGTAAAAGGTGGAGTCAAAAGAGGAAGGGTGGGGATTAACCAGGAAGAGGTGTTACTATGACAGGAAGGGGTGTGTCAAATTTAAATTAGGGGGTGCACGAGGGTAATCAGGCCTAGGGCAGCACAAAACCTAAATACACCACTAGTTATACCCTATATTGTATTGTTTGAGCTCATACCTACTTACAGTTTGTCATTACAATCAAGAAGACTGGAATTAATACCAAATGTAGTTAGAGATGGGAAGGGCCTGGGGAAAAAAATGAAAAATTGGGAAAAAAATGTTTTTTCCCTGGGTTTTTTTTTTTTCTTAACAAAGCAATTTTTTGTTGTTTTCCGAAAAAATTAAAAAAAAAAAGTGTGTAATATGTTCTTTTACAATGATATATAATATGTCTAATGATATGGTATTAAATCTATATAACATTATTGGCCCTCTTACATTCTTCACGCTAATGTTAGTGCTCACATGAGTGAGCATTAACTTTAGCCCTGGTGGCCCTAGCATATTACAATTCATATTACAAACCATATTACAATTCAAACGCTAATGGGTTAAAAATCCTGTTAGCGATTGGTATCTTGCGCTTTTCAGCTTTCTACTTTGCGCTCCCTACACTTAACATGGGGAGCGCAAAGAGCTAATTAGCTTTCGTATTACATTAAAAGGGATATGGGTATAAAGCTATATACTGTAACACTTCAATGTTCTTGAACCCAGGACATACTTGAAAACGAGAGAAATCTCAATGTATCCTTCCTGGTAAAATCCTTTATAAATAAATAAATAAATATACCCTGAAGCGTGGGCGCCTATATAGTTATATATCGTTTTTACCAATAAATGCAGTTATAATGATAAGTAAGTGACATGATGCCGCCCTGGGGTAAAAAACACAGAAAAAAACAACCAAAATCTGTGCTAAACAAAGATGAGAGAGGTGTAGCAGGTATCCCTGACAGCGCATCAATAGTGCAAAACACTAGAATGCAATTGAAACATTTGCATATGCATATATCAGGGCCGGCCCAAGCCACTGTGCTGCCTGGAGCAAAGGATAAAATGCTGCCCCCCCCCAAAAGAAAATCAAAACCATGTATGAGTGTATCACAGAGCTGCACAGCAATAAAACTCAATGTAACGTGCAAGGTGTATGAGCATATCACAGAGCTCCACAGCAATAAAACTCTCAGTAATGTGCCGTGTATGAGCGTATCACAGAGCTCCACAGCAATAAAGCTCACAGTAATGTGCGGTGTGCATGAGCGTATCACAGAACTCCACAGCAATAAAGCTCACAGTAATGTGCGGTGTGCATGAGCGTATCACAGAGCTCCACAGCAATAAAACTCACGCTCATACACACTGCACATTACTGTGAGTTTTATTGCTGTGGAGCTGTGATACGCTCATACACACTGCACATTACTGTATCACAGAGCTCCACAGCAATAAAGCTCACAGTAATGTGCGGTGTATATGACCGCATCACAGAGTTCCACAGTAATAAAGCTCACCGTAATGTGCAGTGTCTGTGACCGTATCACAGAGCTCCAGCGCTGCTGGAAAGAGAAGTACTGGCTAGACTCACCCAGAGCCGCAGGGCATTCTTCAACAGCACCTCTTCGGGTTTCAGCTGCATCTGCAGGGTGCTGGGCACTACCAGGCTCACATATAGGCACAGCGATCTGCTGGAGCCAGAGGGAAGGGAGCATTATAGCAGGGCACACTCAGCACAGTGCAGGCTGGCACTCACCACACACCCCCAGCATGAACAGACACCCACATATATACGCACAAACACACGCAGACTCACAAATTCACTCACACAAGCACAAACACAAGCACTCACACACACACGCAAGCTCACACACACGCAAGCCTCCCTGCTGCCCTCCCTGTCATTAAGCCCTGTCTGCTGGCTCTCTGCTGCATACTCACCTCTTTTGTACCCCTCACTCAGCTCCTCATGTCCAGACAGGGTTGATGCTCCCTCCTGTGGGTTATGTCATTCTGTCTGCCGCTGTGACTGGCCCCTTCTTCGCTGTGGCCCCTGGGAGAGAAGGGCTGGCTCTGGTCCCCAGCGTGCTGCTAAGTGATTGGATCCCTCATCCCCCACTCGGCCCTGAGTCCACGCAGCTTCTCCTCCTCCTGCACTGGATGTACACAGCAGGGTGTCCCTGACCCAGAGCTGCTACACTCGAGGCATAGGCGAGGTGATGGAATCCCATGCGAGCACTGTTCGCCTCATCTGGGTTTTTGCGTGACTGATGTGGCACCGGCGCGCTGCGTCACGTCAGTGTGAAGGAGGGGCTGGAGCCTGTACGCCCAAAATGTGGGAAGTGTGCGCCAGAGGTTGAGCGTGTATGCGCACACACACGAACTCAGCCCAGCGGGAGCATTCAAAAAAAATATGCTGGCCCCTGGATTTGCCGCTCGGACTGGGTGCTCCAAACGACTCCATGGCCGACCCTGAGAAGTAACGGCGCCGCGCACCCATGCTGACGGCAGGGTCCCAGCGGGCCCCTTACCTCAGCATGGGGCGTAATGCCCTGATGGTGGCCCTGGGGCAGGCGGAGCTCTGACTGATTGAGGAGGGCGGGCACGTGCCCACTGAGAGGCTTCGCAACCTGCTGGAGGGCCGTGCCTTGCCAGGCTGGGAGCGGAGCTCATTGCCTCAGCCCTTGACAGGGCATTTTGCCGCCCCTGACGGAGGGCCGCCTGGAGCCGCTGATCCACCCTGCTCCATGGACGGGCCGGCCCTGGCATATATGAATAATGGAGTAAAGTGCATCAACAGTAGGCACAATAGTGTAATAAAGTGCCACGAAACAGTAAAATGCAGTGGTGCCTTAAAAGAATAAAAACAACAGGGCATTAGTGCAATAATGCATATAGGAGGATACGTAGATAACCTGTAAATAATATTCAATAAAGTGCACAATTTAAATGTCCAATGCGAATCTGATGGGCATGCACAAAAAGTGTCCAATATTTCAATTGAATGCAATAGTGCATATAGCAATCTGTGAAAATGGAAAATAGAATACTCAGAAGTCCCAATGTTTGTGGTGCTCCTTATTCCGGTGGAAAGTTTGTCACGTCCTCGATTTCATAAAAGAGAAGGGAGAAGCACACGGGGAAATCTTTGGTGCAGGAGATCTTATGACAAATTTGGACAAAGATTATTACTGGTAGAGGTATATACCACTCACATTTAAATGAGCCTAAAGGTTTCCCGGCTCTAGGTTTAATCGCCTATGGAAAGATGTGGTATATCCGTGTCTGGCGCTGTCTGTATTTCGGTATCTGTATTCAGATATCCCTTAATCTTAGAGTGGAATGAAACCCCTAATGTAGTGTGAAAAGAATTGGTTGTTTAATGTATTTATCTGCAGTATATTCGGTGGTTACTCTTAATTCGTCTATAATGCGTAGGGTTAGGTTGTCTCCAGTGGTGCTGATTGCGACCAGAGAGGTTTAGACTGATCTATAGATCAAGTCTTGATGTTACCTAATCTGATCAGGGTTTGCCTTTATGTCTTTATGTAACACTTTAAGTATATAAGGTGATCAGTGCGTGATTTGACAATCTTCTACTGCCACCTGGTGGCTCAAAATAAAATCACAGTCTCAGAGAAAAATATACAGTAATGTGTTCTGCTGGAAAAGACAGGTTTTCTTTGCAGCTCCTTCCTTCTCTCTCGTCGTCCTCATAAGAGAAACAGGGAGAAGGTATACATAGCGTAAAACCGTTTTTACAAGCGGTGCTAAAATGTATAAATAGATACACTCACGTGGTCTAGAGCCTTAGTTGATGTAGTCAGGCTCAGACGTTTTGGCTTTGTAGGTCCATAGAGGTGACCTTATCCCTTCTTTTCCTCCACAAGTCCTCTGCTGTCGAAAAGTTTTCCCGGGGTCTTCTGGATTCTCAGGGCTACCTGTACCAAATAGCAGCTGTTGGGGCTGCCAGAGGTGTACCCTCCTATTCCTCCGGAGAAAAGCCAAAGACAGCAGACCAGGGGGTTAAAATAAAGGGTTTTAATAGCAACAAAATAAATTTAAAATAGTAAAAAAAGATCGGGGTATCCAGGACGCGTTTCGCCTAAACCTAGGCCTCTTCTGCTGGATGGTTACGATTATCGTGTGTCTTCTTTTAAAGTGGTGAGAGAACCTGCAGTTTTTCGATTTTTCGCGCCGTAAGCCGGCGTCTGCTTTGGTGTCCGGATCTGATTGGACCAGTCACGTGTAGATTTTCTCCAATCAGAAAAGAGAAGGTGTTCCTTAGGACGTTAGGATGATTTTGTCCATCCAGAGTTCGCAAAAAGAGTTTTTGAGGCAAAAGTGCCGGGTTCTTAATCGTGATGTCAGTGTGCTCTTCGAACAGGGCATGCATTAATGCAGTGTACATGTAGTGCCTACTGCTTCTTAAATAAGTATCAGAATGGTGAATCTTAATAATCTTGTCCTTGTTACGTGGTATACTTAAACTGCCTTCCTAGGTGTTTACTATGGAATAAGCGGTTGGTCCTAAAAGCAAATTCCCTCAAGTGTTATATTAGAGGGGACTTAGCGCGCATCATGTTCGGATCTCTATGCAGTGGGGGTTAAAAAATATGTGGCCCTGGGTAATCTTTAATTCGAAAAAGGATCGAGGTAGTAGGGGTCCGCGGGTGCTGCGTCCAGTAGAAAACATGAATTAAAATACAGGTAGGGACTGAGTCTAAGTTCAATCAATAATCTATATGTGCTGGGTTCAAAATTCTGGAGTGATAGGTCCAGTAAGGGATACAGAGATACGGGAAACTGTATCTAAATGGATGCTCAATCACAGATAATGGGGCTAAGGCTAATTGTGCTACAATTAAAATAATATAGAATGCTGGAGTGGAAAGTCCAGTGGGTGGTAGAAGAATATGAGAAATCTGTATCTAAGAGGATGAATTAACGCAGATACTTATAGGAGGCTAGAACCAACGTTAGAGGGGATATCCTCTGCCTACAGATATGAGGTGGGCTTGAGATGCCGGATCTTAGAACTGAAAGTAGATCTTATAGGTCCTTATTACAAGAAGTGGCACAATTCAAAATCCAAATTCAAACCTTTTGGATGTAGTGTATCAAATTCGTAGATACAACGCATTTCCTCTTGCCCAATTTTTCTAGCAATATCTCCTCCTCTTCTGTCTTTCTTTATTTTCTTAATGGCCATGAATTCTATTATTCTTGGATCACAATTGTGTTCTTTCTTGAAGTGGGCAGGAACACTATGCGATTCTAGACCCTTCTCAATATTTCTGACGTGTTCCCTGATTCTTACTCCTAAAGCTCTTGTGGTCTTGCCTATGTACTTTAATCCACATGGGCATGTCAGGAGGTAAATCACGTTTGTTGAAAAACAGGTCAGGATGTCTTTTATTTTCCATTTGCCTCTTCTGTTCGTTATTTCGGTTATGTGTCTTTTTTTATTTCCCGTGCTTCTGCAGCTGATGCAGTTCCTGCATCCGTAGAAACCTGTTTTTTGTTTGAAATGGTTTGTCAGAATTTTTGGTGCGTATTCGCTGGTTGTAAGTTTGGACTTAAGGTTCTTTGTCCCTCTACAGATAAATCTCGGGTTTGGAGGAAGTATGTCTCGTAGAAGTGCATCTTCCCTGAGAATAGGCCAGAATTTTCTGATGATGTGTTTGAGGCTTGGGTCTTGTTGGCTATAGGTAAAAAGAAAAGGGACTTCGTTTTGTATCGTATTCTGTAGGGTCTTGTCTTTGTACTCGAGGTACTTCGTTCTTTCTGTTTGTGCAATTTCTTCTCGGGTTTCCTCCAGGATTTCTTCCTTATATCCTTTTTCTACAAAGTCTTTAGTTAATTTCTCAGCTTGGATGTTAAAATCTTCTATTTTAGAACAGTTCCTTCTCATTCTAATATATTGTCCTTTTGGTACACCTTCTAGCCATCTAGCAAGATGGCAGCTGTCTCGACTTATGTAGCTATTGCTATCTACTTTTTTGAAGAAAGTTTTCGTACAGACCCTATCTTCCTCTATGTAGATAGTAAGGTCTAAATAGTTGATTGACTCTTTACTCCAAATAGTGTCTAGTCTAATATTGGGGTCTCGTTGATTCAAATTATCCAGGAATACTTTGAGCGTTTCTTCTCCTCCTTTCCATATAAAGAAAAGATCGTCTATGTATCTTTTGTACATGACGATTTTGTCTTTGTACTCTTCCATAATATCTTTTTCCCAAATATCCATATACAGGTTCGCAAAGCTTGGTGCGAAACGTGTTCCCATTGCCGATCCTCTGACCTGTATAAAGTGCTCATGGTTGAACATGAAATAGTTGTTTCTCAAGATATGTCCAATCCCTTCTAGAATAAACGTCTTCTGTTCGGGAAGCATATCGTTGTCTGCGTCTAGATGTTTACTTACTGCATCTATTCCTTCCTTATGCGGGATATTGCTGTATAGGGCCTGGACATCGCTGGTTATCATGATATATCCTTTCTCCCAAGTTGTTTTTTCTAGCTCTTGTATCAGGCTAAGTGTGTCTTTCAGGTAGGATTTTGTGTTTTGTACCATCGGTTGCAGCATCTTATCTATATACTCGGAGATTCTACTGGAGACAGATTCTATCCCTGAAATGATTGGTCTTCCCGGTGGGTCCTGAGCATTCTTGTGGATTTTTGGTAGATGGTAAAAAGTTGGGCGTCTGGGGTGTTGGATTTTGAGATATTTGTGTTCTTTATCTGTGAGGATTCCGAGTATGTTTCCTTCATCTAGGTATTGATGAAATGTTGTAGTTATTTCTTCTGTGGGATCTTTTTTTACTCTTTTATATGTATTTTCATCATTCAGAATCTTATACGATTCTTTCTCATATCTTTCTGTACTTTGTAGCACTATGCCTCCCCCCTTGTCTGCCGGTTTAATTACCAAGGAGCCATCTTTCCTAAGTTCATCTAGTGCTTTCGTCTCTCTCTTCGTGAGGTTGTTCTTGGTTCCTATTTTGATTTTCTCCATCTCCCTTGATACCATTTTTTCAAATGTCGATATCTCGGGGGAGATCATGGATTTAGGATAGAATTTCAATTTTTCTTTCAAGTCCGTATGTCTGTAGATCTGCATCGCTTGGGTCCTTTCTAAGGGATTTTTAACGAAATATTTCTTTAGGCAGAGTTTGCGTTTAAACCTTTGCAGATCGATATATGTATCAAAATGATTTAAATTATGAGTAGGTGCAAATTTTAGACCTTTCTTCAGTACTTTCGTTTGGTCCATTGTTAGGATGGTATCTGTTAGGTTAAAAATGCCATCGGGGGTATTAGTAGCTGTTACTATCTCCGTATTTTTCTTTTTGGGTGTTTTCAATTTCCGTCTTCCTCCCCTTTTGCCTCTTAGTCTTTTCTCGCTTTTTTGCTTGGCGAGTTTCGGTTTTCTTCCTCTCTTCTGTTCACCATTCTTAAGTCTGGGCTCCAGTCCGTCCTTAATTGTTCCGTTTTCCTTTTCCTTTTCGGGGTGGCGAGCCGAAAAACCTCTTCCTCTTCTATTCTCTCCTCTCTTTCTCTGAGATTGTCATACCTATTCGGATGGTGAAACTTTTCTTTTGCTATCTGGTATCTTTCCTGATGTCTGTTGTTGTCTCTATTTTCAGGAACATAAGTGGACGTTTTCTGTCTCCAGGAACTTTGGTTTACTGGTGCCCTAGGATTCCGGTTTATTCTATACGGAGGTGTCCTCCTATTGGATCCTCTGTAACGTTGTGGAGAATTATTGTATCCCTTGTAGTTTCTCCTGTCAGATTCATTACGTTTGAACGAAGGTCTATTTCTCCTAAAGGATACGTTTCTCAATCTTGGTGTTCTTGCAGGCCTGAATGTGGATGCATCATTCTGTCTCTCGTCCTCATCTTGTTCTAAATCGAAAATGTCATCCTCCAAATCTTCTTTTATTTCTACCTCCATATTGTTGATTTTGGCTGCTATTCTCCATACGTTTCCTCTTGCGTAGTCTGCTTTATCTCTGATATATTTCTTTTTCTTCTTTTTAATCAGATCTTCTTCTAATCTGCTCAGGATCCCTTCCATTTTTTCAGTGAAGGTGTGTACTCCCGTTTCGGATGTTATAGCCAGAAGTTCTTTTGTCGTTAGTTCAATTTTTTCATCTGTTTCTACTAAATTGAATTTTCTTTCATCAATTAGTACTCCCATTGTATGTATAGAGAAATTCTCGAGCATTTTGCTCCATTTATCGATGAATAAGTCTCTTTCATTACCTAGGGCTGGTCCTTTTGAGAAACGTAGTCCTCTAGGGACTAGTTTCTCTTTCATATATTTTTCTAAAGCAATAATCTCCCACTTTAGACGTAATTCTTTTTTAAGGGCCTTTTCTAGGTTTTTAAACATGTCATCTCTATTCATTGATGGTGTCTCTCCATCTTTTTCTTCATTGCTAAAGGTGTTATCTCTGGGTTTTCCAAATTTTTTTCTGAAATCCATTATGGGATTCTGTTCGGTCAAGTTAGATTTCCTTGATATGGATCGCTGCCTAAGGGTCTTTGTGTAACTTGATAATGGTCGAGTAATTTTACGGGTAAGATCCTTCTTATGGCGCTGATCTTCAAATTCTACAGCCTGCTGCCTAACTTGGATAGAATGGCAGTGTTACACACCTGCCTGTAATAGTCAAGGGAAAGATGTGGTATATCCGTGTCTGGCGCTGTCTGTATTTCGGTATCTGTATTCAGATATCCCTTAATCTTAGAGTGGAATGAAACCCCTAATGTAGTGTGAAAAGAATTGGTTGTTTAATGTATTTATCTGCAGTATATTCGGTGGTTACTCTTAATTCGTCTATAATGCGTAGGGTTAGGTTGTCTCCAGTGGTGCTGATTGCGACCAGAGAGGTTTAGACTGATCTATAGATCAAGTCTTGATGTTACCTAATCTGATCAGGGTTTGCCTTTATGTCTTTATGTAACACTTTAAGTATATAAGGTGATCAGTGCGTGATTTGACAATCTTCTACTGCCACCTGGTGGCTCAAAATAAAATCACAGTCTCAGAGAAAAATATACAGTAATGTGTTCTGCTGGAAAATGAATAATGGAGTAAAGTGCATCAACAGTAGGCACAATAGTGTAATAAAGTGCCACGAAACAGTAAAGTGCAGTGGTGCCTTAAAAGAATAAAAACAACAGGGCATTAGTGCAATAATGCATATAGGAGGATACGTAGATAACCTGTAAATAATATTCAATAAAGTGCACAATTTAAATGTCCAATGCGAATCTGATGGGCATGCACAAAAAGTGTCCAATATTTCAATTGAATGCAATAGTGCATATAGCAATCTGTGAAAATGGAAAATAGAATACTCAGAAGTCCCAATGTTTGTGGTGCTCCTTATTCCGGTGGAAAGTTTGTCACGTCCTCGATTTCATAAAAGAGAAGGGAGAAGCACACGGGGAAATCTTTGGTGCAGGAGATCTTATGACAAATTTGGACAAAGATTATTACTGGTAGAGGTATATACCACTCACATTTAAATGAGCCTAAAGGTTTCCCGGCTCTAGGTTTAATCGCCTATGGCTATGTAGAGAGTGGCCCTTCCCTTCTTTACCAAGTAGCAGATCCTAGGCGAGTTAAGAACAATGGGAGACAATGCTCCCATAGCGTAATACTGCAGGATAACCAAACAGAGGTAATTACACAGTGTACTTACCAATTAAGGAGCCTTTCAAACTCAGGCTCAGTCAGTATAGCCTTAGGCACTCTCAGGTACGTGCCCTGGACCTCTTTTCCTCGTTGGCAGGTCGAGTGGTGTTCTCATGAGGTATCAGGTTGGAATTAGCAAAACGGCCAATAAAGGGATAAAAGTGATGTAGAAGACTTAAACAGTCTCTTGAATGCCTGCTTCTGTCCAAATGGTTTGGAGAAGTTAATCGATTCTAGTGTGCACTGAAAGAAACAACACAGACTCGCTGGATAGTGGTCTATGTAGTCTTTCTCGGACAAAGCCGAGTGACTTCTCTCTTTTTAATTGAAAAAACGATACATGCTTATATACCACTTTAGTGCGTAAGTGGAAACAGGGTGTTAACTAGTACTTTAATTATCATCAGCAGTGAAATTGCAAACTCATACTGATTAAATAAAAAAAAACAAATGTCCGCTTATTCCAAATGTCAACTTATTTTGTGTCGTTGTCAAATGTCAGCCTTTTTGACCATCAAGGGTGTAGCCATGTTCGGATACAGCATGTTCAGGATGTCCCGCACCCTTCTCCTTGTACCAAAAAGGAACCGCATGACTTGTGGTTTAGCCATCTGCTGAAACAGGGAGTTAAGCAAAATACAATTTGATTCTCCCTGAAAAGACAGTTTATTAACTTCATTCCTTGAAGCCGTACTAACATACCTACTAACATACCTAAATGAGCATTTTTCTAAGCTTTTCGTTATTATTAAATCAGATACATATTTCTTGTCCATAACAGTCCCCCCTAAAAATGCACATTTCTCAAGAGTCCCCCTTGGAGACGAGCTGTGCCTTTATCTGTTCCCCTAGAGTCTCGCCAGCCTTCTCTGTTCTTCACCGGGTTTGAGACGAGTAGACCCTATTGGCACTACCCCCCTTTGTAGTCGGACTTATGGTTGGTCGAGACTGGTGGGTCGGGATTCAGGCCTACAGCTCGTCTGGCAATGGGTCACAGACCTTGCCCATAGACAAGTCAGATGCGGGTCTCCTGAAAGAGGGGGTACACGGACGCGTAAGTCTCATTGTGCATCTCCATAAGTCGTAGATTAGTACAAGGGTTCTCAATGTCCCCAGTTTCATTAGTATAAGGGTTCTCCCCAGTTTCCCCACATACGTGACTACGCATAATAGGGGTAGCGGATTCCACAGTTTTTTCTTCAACTTTTTTAATGAAGGGCAAAACACAACACCCAATCACCGCCAACACAACCATTATTACCAGGATAACTAACCCTATTTGTGCTAGGATCTTCTGCCAGCCACTCATCCAACCAAAATACTGATCCCACGGATCAGTAATTCCAGAATTTCTTTTTAGTTCCTCAGACAGGTCTTCCAGTTGTTTAATAGCCTTAGTGACCTTACCAGTAGGGCCTGTGTTATCCGGGATAAAGGTACAACAGGAGGCTCCTGTACCTTTTTAGCATCTTACAAACCCCACCTCTCTCTGCCAGTATCATATCCGGGCCATGCGATTCTGGAAGGTCATTGCGGAGGTCGGGCCTAGCTGGTCGGCCAAACCCTGGAGGGCATCTCGGGTATAGTTTACAAATCTCTGCTGATTGTAATAGATGTAATTAATCCAATCAACATTTTTATTGATGGTTATCATGGGGATTAATGACTCGAATCCCGCCTTTACTTGGTCTCTAGCTTTGAACTCATCAGGCACCCCCCTTGGGACTCCTATGACATCTATGTAGACGTGTGGGTCAAAACTCCCAGGTACAGGTTTCGGCTCTCTCCTTGTCTAGCGGGGGCTATTTGCAGATCATCATCAAAGGGCAGGATGTGGAGGGGCATGATGGCTTTAGCCACAGCACACTCACCTTCCCATTTACCTACCAGGCGGGAGCGGACTCGCATGTCACCGCAGATCCAATAAACATCCCCCAGGTACACCATCTGATTTTGCACTTTCTCCTTCTCCACGGTGCTGTACTGCGCACAATAACCTCCTGTGAAGTTCCCAACCACCCGGCCACCGGTCCGCCAAGAGGAATAACAGGTGTAGTTCCAAGGATAGATGGTGATGCCCTCTGTGGGCCTGGGGTTTTGTGTCTGGAGGGGGTATTTGGACTTACATTCTTCACAAGTATCTTGATTTAGGGTGTTGTTTGTAAACAAACTGAGAAAACATTCCTCGATGTTCTCGGGGATATTAAGAGGTACAGTACCTAGATGAGACCTAGCACTGCCACTCACATAGCAATTGGTTCTGTTGTGGGACTGAGCGCTATATTTCATCCATTCTAACCAACCATTCATATCTGAGTATCCCGTTTTGGCGGCTCTCTTCGAACGTGGGGTCAGTGATGGCCACTATACCATTGGAAGAGGTTATATGGTGCTTAAGGGGGCTGGACTGTTGGTGTGGGGGGACCCAGTCTGGGGCCAGGTACATGTCTCGCAGGCGGAATTTTCCCAGGCTCCCTGCATCCCCGGGTCCAGGATTTTCTAGGGTTAGGATCAGCTTCAGTGCCGTTGCCACTGTCCTAGGCCTAAACACCCCGTCATCATCTGACTCCTGCAATTCGTGTCTGGGGCATGTGTTCGGGGCCATTCTCAGTGTCAAGCGAGTAAGAAGTGATTTACCTTTTTTATCTTTTCTGTCCAGGGCGCTCTGTGGCTTGTGTCCCCAAGAAACCCCAGTATTCCAACCCACCGATCCCCAACTACCACACTCCTGTCCCCAATAGGTATTGGTAGCACACATATATATTTATATCGTAGTTATGTGGGATACCATTTCTCCAGATACACTGCAAGCGGGGGCCTGGGCAGGGGGTTATATCACAATAGTTAAAGGTATAAATTGCCACTCGAGTGTTAGAGGAATTATACCAGAAAGTGATTAATCTGTTTTCCCCAGCGGCAGCAATCTGTTGCCCAATGCCCAGCTTTTCCCCCCGACCTGTTGCACTACGGCAGCAGTCGTCTGTTCCACTATGATATCCCCTCAATTCCCACTCCCCAAATGAGAAGGATATACACGATCATGGTTGGGTTGCTGTCTGGTCCGTCTCTGGTGCACAGGTTTTTTTACAGTGGGAAGCATGGATCCAGGTGGCCTTTCCTTCCTGCTTCACCGAGGTTGTTGTTGTAGTAATCAGGACTTGGAAAGGACCGTCATATCTGGGCTCCAGTAGAGTTTTTCGAAGGAACTTCTTAACTAGTACCCAATGTCCCGGGACCAATTGATGAGTGCCGTCGATACTTTTGGGATCTGGAATGGAGGGGAAAAAAAACCATGGATATCAGTTAGTACTTTTGAAACACTGGTGATGTATTTTACCAGACTGTCAGATTGTAATTGCAGTTGCTGGGGGTCATAGCACCCTAGTCTGGGGGCCATGCCGAACAGTTTTTCGAAAGGTGACAGATTGTGTAGGCCCGGGGCGGTATACCTGACCTTGAATAGGGCCATGGGCAGACTTTCTGGCCAGGGCAAAGCAGATTCCAGTGCCATTTTAAGCCTTCTAGATTTCAGGGTACCGTTTAGCCTTTCGACTTTTTCGCTACTTTGCGGGTGGTAGGGATCATGATAAGCAAGGGTGACCCCTAGGGCGGACCAGATTTCCCTAGTTATGGTTGCTGTGAATGCCGGTCCCTGGTCACTTTCTATCACTTCGGGAACGCTGTATCTACAGACAATTTCTGTTAGTAGTTTCTTTGCTGTAGTTTTAGCGGTCATATTAGTCACTGGGTAAGCCTCGGGTCATCCTGAAAATATATCTATGAGCACTAGGGCATATTTGTACCTTCCACTTTTAGGCATCTGAATATGGTCTATTGGAACCCATTGGAATGGATAGAAGGACTAGCCAGGTGTTTTTTTGGTACTTTCACTGATCTACCAGGATTACATTTGGCGCAGATAGCACAGGATTTGCAGTACAGGGGCAGTGAGAGTAGAAATGCCTGGGGTGTAGTAGTGTTGGCCGATGAGGGCATTCATCAATGTTTTTGAGAGGTGTGAGGGCCCATTGGACAGCAGCTGGATAGAGGGCTTTTGGAAGACACACCTTTTTACTCATGCAGAGGAGCCCATTTATGCGTGTACCCCCCCTTTTTCCCATTCTCCCGTTTCACTGCTTGTTGCAGAGCCCTGGAGCTGTGTTATTTGTAACTCTGTAGTCTCTACTAATAATGGAACTGACTGCTTCAGTTCCTTTTCCTGTGTCTGTGTCGCTGCCTGTTTTGCTGCCTGGTCTGCTAGGTAATTTTCTCTGGCTTCTGGGGTATTAAGCTTGCTGTGTGCCTTCACTTCCAGGATTGCAACCCGCTTTGGTAAAAGTAGAGCGTCCATAAGGGACTGTATGGCTTTTCCATGTTTAACAGGGGTGCCGGCTGCCGTCAGGAAACCCCGGTTACGCCAAATCAGACCAAAATCATGAGTGACCCTATATGCGTAAGTGGAATCTGTGTAAATATTAGCGGTCTGATCTTTACTGAGGAAACAAGCTTGTGTGAGTGCGTGCAGTTCCGCTTCCTGGACAGAAACGGTGGGGGCGAGGGGGAAGTGTACAGAATTGAGAATTCACTCCTGACAGCGCAACCAGTATGCTATTTACCAGACTCTTCCGCGAAGTGGGAGCCAGCTATATACAGTGTCAGGTCGGAGGCTGTGAGAGGAGTATCGCACACAGAGTGCAGGTGCGCTGTTTCTGAGATCATGGCTTTGAGACAATCGTGTGGGCAGAGGGGTATGGGGTCAGGGGAGTCATCAGAACCAGAGTCCATAGGGGCCTCGTGGCTATCATCAGTACCACCATAACCATAATCACCCCCTTCAGGAAAAGGAAGGAGAGTAGCCGTGTTAAGGCACTGGCACTGGCACCGGGTCAGGGTTACGTTAACCGGGAGCAGTAGAGAACATTGCAAACGCAGGTGCCTTGCGGAGGACAGATGTTTGGGCTGGGTTTGTTGGAGGATGGCAGAAATGTCATGCGGTGCAGCAACAACCAAAGGATGCCCTAGGACTATTTCGGAGGATTTGTCAAGTAACGAGTGAGCTGCAAAGACTGCTCGGAGGCAGGACGGGGCACCGCGCGCCACTGGGTCTAGATGGCATGAGTCATAAGCGATCGGACGGTTACATCCACCGTGGTGCTGTGTAAGGACGCCAGTGGCATGGCCACTTCTCTCAGATACAAATAGCTTGAAAGGTTTCTGGTAATCTGGCAAACCTAGGGCCGGAGCAGTTGAGACAGCCTGTTTGAGTTTGTCAAAGTTGGTCACGGCGTCTGCAGGGAGAGAAAAGGGATCGGACTTAAGAGCTTCATACAATGGTTGCATGAGGGCTGAGGCATCAGGGATCCATGATCTACAGTATGTAATGAGACCCAGGAAAGCCTGTAACGCTTCTTCGCTGGAGGCAGGGGAACGGACAATATAGTACGTACTCTGGATTCAGTTAGGTGTCTGATGCCTTGTGAAATACAGTGGCCGAGGAAAACCACAGTCTGGAGGCACCACTGTAATTTGCCTTTGAAAGCTTTGCAGCCTTGTTTAGCTAGATACTACAAAAGGCTGAGGGAAGTGGCCACAGCTTCCTCGTAAGAGGGGGCACAGAGAAGGAGGTCATCCAGATACTGAAGAAGGACTACCTGAGGGTTCTCTCTCTGCCACGTATCTAATACGGTGGCCATTGCTTTGGAGAATTGGGTGGGAGAGTTTTGCGCCCCCTGAGGCATGATGGTCCAGGTGTACTGCTGACCGTTGTGAGTGAAAGCGAACAGATACATACAGGCGGGATCAAATGGCACACTAAAAAAGGCGTTTGCCTGTTATTTCACTGTTGTGGATTTGGCAGACGGTGGTATACAAGATAACTATGTGTGTGGGTTGGAAACAATTGGGGTGTCCAGTATAGTCGCCTCGTTTACAGCTCGGAGGTCCTGAACCATCCTGTAGGCTTCAGTTTCCCCTTTTGGGGTCTTTTTCTTAACAGGGAAGAGGGGACTGTTACACGGAGAGGAGCATGGGATGAGGGCACCGCTGTCAACAAGTATGCGTACCTGCTTTGCAATGGCTGCGGACTGAGCCGGTTTCAGGGGATATTGAGGATTGCGGGGCGAGGTTGCGCCAGGTTTTACAATCACTAGGACAGGTGGAACTTACAAGCGTCCTATATCCTCAGGGCCTCTCGACCACAAGTGATCGGAGACTTGCTCTAGTACCGGGTTTGTAGGAAACGCAGTTAGGCCAGAGTCGATAGACAGGAGCAGGGGAATAGCATTAAGGGCCACACTGTCATCCAATGACAGTGGCGCAGACAGAGTCACCTGTCCATCTGGCGTAAATTTTATAGAGGCTTGGATGCGAGACAGGACATCTGCCCCTAGAAGATTCAAGGGGCAAGTATTGGACTCAACGAATCTGGCAAGGAGATCGGGGTGATTTCCTATTTGTAAGGGTTTGGTTAAGAAACTGGAGTGAGGGACGCCATCCACTCCCACGCATGAAACATCAATGTCAGATAGAAAAGAGGGATCAGGTAGGTCTGTGGCTCGTATTACGCTACGTACTGGCTGCCCCTGTGTCTACGAGGAAAGTGGTGGGGTTATCTTCTATGGGTAACATTACCTTAGCGAGCGGCCCTCCCTGTCCCTCAGATGAGACGGCCATGACCAGGGGGCCTGACACAGGGTTAACAGTTTCCTAGTGCAGGGGTGGGGGAGCCGCTGCTCCTGTGCCACGCCAGGCCACTGCCAAGTCTCGCCCTGTTAAGTCACGTCAGGCAGCTGCTAAGCCTCGCCAGGCTACCAACATTGGCAAGCCTCGTCGAGCCCCTGTACCAAGGAGGTCTGCTGTCTGTGATGTCTCTTCGGAGGAGGAGGGTACATAGGATGAATCCGATGCTGAAGACATGGAGGTTTTGACCCCAGAACCTTCTGGGTCCATAGAGACCCTGCCTACCGAGCTCGTTGACACAGAACCCATGGTTATGGAACCTGAACCCCAGGTACCTATGGAGGTGGGTGTGACTCACGTATCTCCTATCCAGACTGTCAAGCACCCTAGAGGTGGTCCAGGAGAGCAATTCTCAGACCCCAAGTACATTATATGGCTGTGATACTCTGTCTGACAAAACTGTTTCATGCTCACCTAAGGAAGTCAGGACTTTCTCCATAGCCTCTGATGGCTTCATCGTGCCAGACTGTGACCTAGCTTCGTATGAACAACACCTGGCAGAGAAAAAGCAAATTTCTCCACCCATTATCGCTGGTATCGTTACCTGTACTCCTCTCATGCCCGTTCCACCTGTGGACATCCCTACTCCGGAGGGTTGCGTTTGGGCATCGAACTGAACATTGGTCCGCAAAGAAGACCTTGAAATATTTGAGAAGGCCCTGCTTGCCCATGGGGACATTGACAGTGATCCAGACTCTGATAGGTGGTGGTGACCTCTCATCTGATATGGTCATGCCCTAGGTGCCCGGAGTGCACCTTGTAAGGAGAGAGGTACTGTCATGCCTCAGGCCTGAGAACTTGCTGTTGCCAGTCTGGCTTTCCATTTCTCCTGGTCTGTATCCACCTAAGGGTTAACTCCTGTTCTAGAAGCCTGTGTGCTTTGCTTAAAACCAGGGCACGCCCTTTCCTCCACGTTCTGGCATTGTTCTACCTGCTGTGCTATAGAGAGGGTCCTCCTCCAGAGCTCCTGGATATTATTTGTATCTTTGTTCCAGTTTTGCTTGCTGTTGATCCTTTACTACATCTCCTGGATATCCAGACTCTGCATTTAACAACTGCTGAGGTCCCAGGTACATTGTCTGCTGTTTTCTGAGACTGAGTCTATATTCAGCTGTACCAGATCATCACTGTGAACCACTTTCTGCAAGGCCTGGAGAGATTGCCCAAGATCACTGTGGTACTACATTTACCATTGCTGTTACCAGAGACTGTTTACGTTTCAACTTTACCTGTGTACCTCTGTGTATTCATCATCTGCCACATCATCAATGTACGTTTATATCTGCATTTGTATCCAGTGTCTGTGTTAACTCCTGCAACCCCAGCGCCTGGGAAATATATACTGAACTTTGGGTCCCACCTAGGCTCATGCCTGGTGCCACCCTGACAAAAGAGGCTTTATTATGTTCAAGCATGTACATTAATCTGTAAATTTATGGTGATTTCAGTGTGCTGAGTGACATGTCACCTTGCAGTGTACAATTCAGCGACGTGTACCCTTCTGCAGTGTGCTACTCCCTGACATGTACCCTCTCATTGTGATGAACAGTGACATGTTCCCAATGAGAGGGTACATGCCAGGGAGTAGCACACTGCAGAAGGGTGCATGTCCCTGTTTACTCCAATACAAGCGTTCATATCACTCATGAGCACACTACAAAGTGATACCTTTGCAGCGTATTACTCAGTGACATGTACCCATGTAGTACAGCCAAACTACACTATTACCACAGTAAATATTAGCCACATCTCTCCACTTACCTTTTAGAAGTTGCAGGATTTGCCTTTCTCTCGCACCTTCAGTCTGGCTTTCAGAGGCACCTTCCTTCTCGGCTTCCCCAAAGCGTGCAGTTACTTCCAGCAGAGGCTTTAAAAACAGAAAACAAAAATGAGGAGGTTGAGGAATATACTTAAATTTACAAATAAGCACATTTAATAGGATAAATGAAAAGCTAATATTCTAGCTACAAATTAAGGGGGGGTTACATTGTCGCTGACGAGAAAATAAAATTCTGTTGCCTTTTTTTACGCAGTGCAACTCTAGATTTTTGGCGTAAAAAAGTGGTAACGGGATTAGCCCCAGATACCTGTATACCCACTTATCAGACCCCCCAGTTATCAGACTCACGTTATCAGACCCCAAGATACATATGTAGCGCTCACTCCCGGAGGAGCCGCTGAATTTAAACCTCGGGTCAGTCTCCCCGCACTAGGGAATAAATATACACCAGCACTGTTGTGGATTTTATAAGTTATATAGTTTCCTGAATAAACTGGCATATAAAGAGCCACACGGTATACGTATATATATTTACAGTAGTTCGTAATGCGAGAAACGCGCAGCGGAAAAGAAAAAGGAATTTTAACCCCTTCGTGGCTGGAGCGTGAGTCCCGTACAGGTTGTGTCCCAAGAAAGTGTACGTGTATGCGTGTATTGGTACCCGGGTACAAGATTCAACTGGCCAGTGAATGATTTCAATGTGTCTTCGACTAGTCACGTTAGGGCCCTGTAGGTTTTGACAAAACTGCAGCGTGCTTTATTATTTTTACTGTGGCCGGGAAGGCCTCTCACCCATCCGCCAGATACTCTGCGCTCTGCTCGACCCAGGACGTCTCTCCGCTCAATTTGACTGGGACTCTGTGTCACCGGATCTGCTGTCTTGCTTGTCTGTTTCTGCCACAAGATGCTCAGCTCACCGCCTGCACTCCCATTAGATCATCTGCGGTCTCCTAACTCGGGGTCCTTCAGCAACTCTGTATCTGTGTAAACTTTTCAGCGGTGGATCACTAGGTCTTTGGCAAGTAAAGTGAACCGATCTCCAGCTCCGCAAGGCCGCACCTGCTCTCTGGCCCGGTCACAATCGTTGTCTGTCTCACGTGCGTCTTGCTCCCTTCACTCCTCTGCGCGCTCTGCCTGTTCTCTCCACGAGGCTGCGGATGTAAGTCTTTCCTCCCCACCCACTTCCTGTTCCCGCCGCAAAGCATGCTGGAAAACGTAGTCCCATTGTCCAGTGTCTTACATTGCGCTTGTCTCCCTCTGGTGGCCAAAAATAAGTACTACAGCAACAGTGTTTTAAACCAGCACTACACATATAAACCCAGATATCAGACCACAGTTATCAGATCCCCAGATACATGTATACCCAGCTATCAGATGTATCAGACCCTCAAGGTGAGACACCAGTAATCAGACCCCCCAGTTGTCAGACCCCAGTAATCAGAGCCCCAGTTGTCAGACCCCCAGTTATCAAACCCCCGTTGTCAGACCCCAGTATCAGATCCCCAGTTGTAAGACCCCTGTATCAGACCTCCGCTACTGCTTGCAGCCAGACTCGGGGCCCCCAACTAGACCTGGACATGGTTCCCGTTACCTGGTCAGGTGGTGTTACATCCTCAGCCCCTGCTGTGCTATCTGGGGGGTCTGGGCATGGTTCGGTGCTACTGGCTGGTCGAGTGCCAGCACTATGTAATGGGCGAGCGGCGTCCGAGGGGGCCTGGCGTGGTCATGAGGAGCCGCCAGGTTTAAAGCAGGGTGCGAGGAGTTGCCTCGTCGCCCTGACGTGGAGTTCATTCCCGCATTGCTTCCTTTTGATTCTCATTGCTGTTTACGTTGCCGACCCATTCACGTCTACGATTCCTCCTCCTGATTTTTACCTGGCTTGTTTTTGACTATTCTCATGTTACATGCTATAGCGGTTGCTAGTGCTGTGCGTTGTTTGTTTAACCCTATCCAGGCTGCTTGGGGTTTTACTCGCCTCTTGAGGAAATTCCCATCTTGCTCTGGTGTACCATATATAGCCTTATCGGGGTTCTGCTCCAGGCCCAAGGTTCCTGATATACGATCGTGCACGCTTATACAATCTGCAATAACAAAATACCACTTGTTTTCTACTTATGTTCATCTTGCTCAATTTACCAAGTGTACCCGGGCTTTTGCTATCCTTACGCAGTTATGTGTGTCAATAGACCCTGGTGATTATAAGGTACAACATACCTGTTTTGGTTTCACAGAAAACGCTAAGTTGGTCCGGTCAGTGACTGCCCTGCAGCCTGCACAATTCGTTAACTGTCGTACTACCTACCTTGGTACACGCACTCCAGTCTTGCAGCTCTCTGTATTGTTGTGTGCTCTAAGTTGTCCTCTGGTCTCAAAACAATGGGAACTTAGTAGCAGTTCGGTTCTCTTGTCATACTCCTTGGCTTTGGAGTATAAGTCTGAAAATACCGTTTATTTTCTTACGATCGAGCAGATAAGTCCAATATGATCTCAATCTCGTTACTCCTGTGTGAGCGCTGCAGCGCCCGTTACAGGTGGTTGGAGATGGAGATGGTGCTGACCTCGGCCGGAAAGATACTGCCACAGGGAAGGATCCACCCCCTTGCATGTTTCGGGCCTTAATCTGTGTGTGTGTGTGTGTGTGTGTGTGTGTGTGCGGTCAGTCAGCGCTCTCAGGAACTGCGCTGTAAAGAAAAAAAATTAGTGCCAGGTGACGGAATCTGCCACGTTGGAGCCTTGCTCCAACCGGCAACTGCCGTACCCCCTGCTTGTGATACGCGTACTCCATGGGGTACACATACCACAGGTTGAGAACCAATGTTCCAGAGGATGGG
Organism: Leptobrachium leishanense; assembly: GCA_009667805.1. Lineage (NCBI taxonomy): Eukaryota > Metazoa > Chordata > Amphibia > Anura > Megophryidae > Leptobrachium > Leptobrachium leishanense. Next base: position 103,040,791 of record CM019070.1, on the reverse strand, counting down.
GGCTGCGCGGGAGAAATCTTGCAGGATTGAGAATCATAGGGTGGAGTGAACATGACGACCTGCCGAGTTGACAAAAAAAGCAAGGAACAATAGTCACGGAAAATCATCTTCAGTAAGCAGGTTATCTCTGTCATAAAGTTGCCAATATCTTGGGTCAGGCTGTAGACTTGCCTGAATAAAGAAAAGGGAAAAAAAATGGGGTGGCGAATATATCGCCTGACAATCAATCATTGGCCCCATATGGTACCCATCCAAGATGTCCCGGACCTAGTGGCATTCACGGGTACGGGTGCCCGAATGCATGGCCTCACCAATTTGCCTGTCTGCTCTCCAAGGCGACCCCAGACAAGGCCAGGGGGGGACTCTGAGGGCCGCGGTAGCATCATAGGCAGGTGATCTCTGAGGGGACCTCCGTCCAGCACCGATAGCATCTGGGACTGATCCATCTCCCAGTCTGACACCAGACCAGCCGGTAACTCCAAGGTCTCCAGAAATGCTGGTATATCTCTCGATGACCAGAGGGTATATTGGCGATTGGCCCTGCAGAACTGGAGAGCACATGAATAACTTCATCTACAGTCAGGTCCAGAAATATTGGGACATTGACACAATTCTAACATCTTTGACTCTATACACCACCACAATGGAGCTGGAATGAAACAAACACAATGTGCTTTAACTGCAGACTGTCAGCTTTAATTTGAGGGTATGTACATCCAACTCAGGTGAACGGTGTAGGATTTACAGCAGTTTGCAGATGTGCCTCACACTTGTTAAGGGACCAAAGGTAATGGGACAATTGGCTTCTCAACTGTTCCATGGCCAGGTGTGGGATATTCCCTCATTACCCCAATTACAATGTGCAGATAAAAGGCCCAGATTTACAGCAGTTTGCAGATGTAAAATAGCTATTTGAGCATGATCAAAAGCTGCTGATCACATTCTCTCCATGAATTGGATTAAAGATCATCACGAGATACGGCCCAAGATCGGTGAGTCTCCAGAATTCCCCGTATGTTCTAGCGCCTGGAGCGATTTTTCCCAGTCGCCAACTCTGCGCCGGCAGTCCGGTAGAGCCCATTGGTCCCCCAATGGTCTGAGGCTTGACAGGCCACAGCCTTGGACTCGGGTTGCATGATACATACATTTAGGGCCGTAACAAACTCCTTTACCTCCACAATTTCCTATCGGAATGTAACGGGTGCGATGGACCGGTTTATGTCTTCAAGCGTGGAGAGCATTTGAAAAAGGCCCACCAGCCTCTGTATCCAGCTATCATCCACAAGATTTGTAGCATTAGGTGAGCCCACCGCAGCTGCCATGTTGGAGAGTTGCATCCACGGGCAGGATGTCTCCAAGGAGGAAATAAAGGTGTCTTAGGTTCCCAATTGGGAGGTTTGAAGGTTCTCACTTTGGATTTGGAGTACATTGGCCTTGAGATGCGTTTGGGAGGTGTGGTCCTGATGTTTTTTGTTTCCCTGCCCTCTATGTTGGAGTCACCCTGTGCCTTCAGTTCTAGGTGCAGTGTGTGACGAAACCGTTCTCTTCTGCCTGTCCTGACTCTCCAGACACCCCTTCGTTGCGGTCAGCCCGGCTACTGGGAGCGCTGTCCTCAGCGCCTCGAGCAGCTTGACCCGCCTGCTTCTGTTTCTCTGCCCTGGAGCCGTTAGGAATTTCCAGAAGGCCGCTCGGTGCCTTCTGAGGTTGAGTGTATAGTGTAGCGTAGCTGAATGAAACACCAGATGCGGCTGTATGTTCCAACAGGATTCTCTCTCTGTCTCACTCTCTCTGAGCTTTTAATGAACAAAACGCCACAATTTATGCTTAAATCCAACAGCCATAAATGACACACATCGTCCTACTAAAATGCTAATTACATTATGTCAGATATTTACAATAAACATTCTTTAGCCTTTAGCTCACACAACATTTACATAATCTATTGTTCTAACACATCAGATTAAAGACAAACACTATCACAGATTTATTGAATCAAACATGCAGCCAGATAAGGGGAAAAGCCCTGTTGCATAAATTACACAGCAGTAAAGCTTGTTTACTGGCTATACAAAAACACATTTACCTACAGGGATATAAGTATATTTAAAACTAAAGCTACGCCATTTTACATTAACTAATTTAAACTAAAACCAAACGATGTAAAATATATTTAAAATCACACGATACAAATGAACATAAAGTCTCTTGGGGTTTGAAGCGTGGAGCGTTACGTCAGCTCCATGACACAGTGTATTTGTGTTTTCTGTGTCTATTCCCTGATGTCTTATTATTATTATCTTATGGATTGATTGTAGAGTGTCATGTGATATATACTGTACTTTTTTCCTGATATGTATCTGTAAGTAATGGATTATTTTGTCTTTCCCTACTTCCATCAACACCACCCCTAGGAACTGGCTTAAACCAGATCTCCTTGCCATCTTCTCCAGCCATTTTCTATTACACCAGGGTGTGTGTGTGTGCACACTAGAAGGCTATGGCAGTATAGAAACCCTGGAGCGCTCGGTACTATTGTCTATGCTTCTTGCAGCTCGCTCTCTAGTACCAGTCTTGTGGCGTACTGGCAGGATCCCCTCCATTGAGGATTGGATGGGTAGAGTGGAAGTGCTTAGGTCTATTGACCACCGAGAGGCGGCAGACAGAGGACAGTAGGCGGAATTCGCGACAAAGTGGTACTACTGGGAGGTCCACGCTGCATCGCTGCGCTCGGGGCTCGACGGAGACCAGATGGCCCATAGCTGAATGAGCTCTGATTAAAGAGCCCTGCTTACCTTGTCCTGGCACTGTGACTTTACATATGCCCGCTGCTCGATATGTGTCTCTGTGTTGTGTCATCACCCCCCCCCCTCCCATCCCCCCTTTTTTTTTTCTCTTCTCTTCATATCCACTTTTTCTATCTCTTTTCCTCCCCCTCTCTCTCTCTTTCTCTCCTCTACTGGCCTCACTAGTACACCAACACTCTCGTGTTAACCTCACAGTCTCTTTTACACTCCAAGATCTATACCCTTTGGCCCCCCCACATTAGGTTTGGTCAACTAAGTGCACGACGCCCGAATGTTGATGATCCGATTCTCGTGGCGATGGGAGTGGACCAGAGACTCGTGACCAACTGTCGATTTTCTCCTACTGTTGGGTCGGTGTACACCTATATACATCCGGTTTACTTTGTTAATGGCCTTTTTCTTTGTACTTGTTGTACTCTCATCTCACCCTTGAGGGTTGTATCTATTTTACCTTTCTCTGTTATTTTTGTGATAATAAAAAACTTTGAATTTCAAAAAAAAAAAAAAAAGAAACCCTGGGGCGTGTTTTACCTTTGTATTCTGCAACTCCCCCTGACTGTGGCAGTAACTGTAAACCCCGTAAGTAAAGTCATTCCCAGTTTGGTTTTCACCCTGGAAGGAGCTCTGACTATTGACTAGGTGGGTTTGGGCCAGAATCGGTACCCCTACGGAATACTGATGACAAAGGGAGCCTTTATGCATGTGGATACCCATTCTTAGTACTGATCCCCACATTACAGGAGGATCACAGAGCTTTTGGTCCCAGTGTGCTGGAGGATGGTGTCCTACTTTTACCCATGTCTGGGAAGGCATTATGTTGTGATCAGCGGAGAATTCACACCGCCATCTTGATCAGTCCAATCTTCCAAGCTTTAAGCAAACCAAAAGCCCTCCTTCCAGAATATGCTCATCTGCAAATATACTCTGTTTTGGCCAAATTTTAATTATAAAGTATTTTACCAGGAAGGATACATTGAGATTTCTCTCGTTTTTAAGTATGTCCTGGGTGCACACTTTGCTCTCGGCGATCCCTACAAGTGAAGACCTCTACATTCCAGACTCCCTCATTGTAACCAAAGCTGACAAGCAACATACCATCACTTTCATGGATCATTGTCTGAACCTGCTCTAGGAGGTGGGATATCTTTCAATGAGCAAATGTTTCATCCTCAAAGAAACGGAGGACCTGAAACACCCCAAGAAATAAAACTTTTTTGCAAGATCTAGAACTCAGTTCCTGAAGTGAGACCTCTGGACACTGTGTAAGCACTTTGTATGCCACTTACCTGATATTGACTCCGTTGTATATCTCTTCACATTTTGCATCTACAAATTTGCTAATTGCATTTTGAATACACCTAGGGCCCGATCCCAATGTTAGTAAGTTATTCTGAGAGGGAGGTGGAGGCTGAGTTTCTACCCTTCTAAGGAGTTGCTTAGCACTTCTTGCAGATTTTATTTTCAATTCTATAAAATCTGCTGCTCTCAATATTAACATGTCACCTTTCATTATAAGGAGCAGACTCACACCTTTCCAAAAATGGGTACTTTTTAATGTCCGTCTTATAGAATGGGAAATACATTTAAATGTGAACATTGTAAACATGCGCTTTTTTTTTTTTTTATCTGTTGAGTCCCGTACATGCTCTGGTAATGTTTATCGTTCATAACGTTATCCAGGCAAGGCAACCAAATGTAATTAGATTTATTTCTTCACTTCCAAGGCTACAGGGAGGTAATGAACACAAGTTAAATACATGACGTATGGGACTCGTCCTTAGTCAAGGGGTTAAAGTGCAAAAAGGCGTATTGATGTTAGAAACTGGACTTCCGTTTGCCTGCCAGGGGGTTCCCTATAGAGGAGATACAGGGTGTCCTTTAGACCACTGTATCTCCAGAGTGTGGTCTTTTCAATGATACCAAACATTGACCAGGTTATGTATTATGAAAAAAAAAAATTATGATAAAATATATAAATATGTTATTTTATTTTTCTGTTTTAATGCAGCATTATTATAAAGTGAACAATGATGCTGCAGTAACTCATCTTCTCCTTTCCCATGCTGCCAGGAAGTGTGGAGACGATGGCACAATGTACTATTATGTATTGTTTCATAGAAATCTTAAACCACCACACAGCAGCGAGGAGTGCCAGGGGTCCTTTGGGACTCTTCCTCTCAGTTTTTTACACTGCACAAAGTCAAGAGAGGTGTTCTTGGAAAGGTCAGAGTCTAGCCTTTCCAACAATACCAAATATGATGATGTTCTGTGTGAAAATTAAGAAAACAATTGAATGGAATATGTTTTTTCCCCTCTGTTCTAAGGTAGTGGCATGTGCTTTTACTTATAAAGCAGTCCAAGCCACTTCAATAATTCACCTTCTCATTTCTCACACCAGGAACAAATGTGGAGATAATGGCGCAGTCGATATTACGAATTGTTTCATCTATGACACAAGCCGCAGTAACACTGTAAGAATAGCGGGAGACTTTTGACCTCTTCATTTCCATTCTTTAAAACACAAAAGGTCACATCTGGTTTCACTGGACAGGACTGAGTCTGACCTTTCTAATGTTACCAAACATGGCCATGTAAAATGTGTATAAAAATACCACAAACAAAAAAATAAAAAAATATTTATTTTTGTTCCAAAGAAATTGCATTATACATTTGTCACGTTTAAAATGAGCAGTACCACTGCCATTACTCACCTTCTCATTTTCCATGCTGGGAGCAAGCTCAGGGTTTTATTCCTTTTTCATATTATTCATAAGACTCAATCGACCAAAATACAAGAGAAAAAGTGAGCAGCCTGATCTGTAGCTCCAGACCCGCTTGGTCTGCTCCAGCCTTTTTGAATTTCCAGAAGACTGCTCTGTGCCTTCTGAGTAGGGGAAGTAAGAGTACCCCGAATGAGACACCAGACAGGCTGTACGTTCAATCAGGAATAACTGACTTTTATTGAAAAACACCAATATTTCATTATTTAAGAGTTCAAACAAGGGTCTTTTGTATATACCAAACCCCTGTAGAAACCACTGGGGGGCCTAATTACACTGGAACATAATTGTACAAACATTGACTTCTTGGAAGGTGAACTCTAATCCCATTAGGTCAGTTAAATTGGACAGTTACAGTAACCATTACTTAACAATCAGTTATCACACACCATTTACATAATCCATTGTCCCAATAGATCAGATTGGGACAATGCTCACAACTCACACATATCAGATAAACAGACACAGCATTCTTGCATAATCACAGAGCACACAAATTTAATTACAGTCTACACAAAAGAAAGGTCTGCACCTCCAAAACACATCTCCAAGTTCACATTAAAATATTGCATAAATAAAGAGAATGAAATAACCACCATTTATGGGGAATAAATCCTAAAACCGGGTGACACAAGGGAATAAAGTCCGCCTGTCCCTTCAAGCATGCGAGCGCCATGTCCGGTCCATGACAGAAACTATGACTGCACAGGTTCATGGCTGCACAGATATACATCTTAGCACATGGTCCCTCTGGTTGCTCCGGGTATCATTGCACGTCAGTTCTGCCATTTTTTTTCTAGTTCAAGCCCAAACTTCAGTAGGCCTCTTCTGCATGTAATAGTGGCTATAAGACCTAACCCCCCCCCCTTTTTCTCTCCTCACTCCTCCAAGCTATGTATTGTACTTGGTATATTAATATCAAGATGTTTCGCAAACTTTTGTATATCATGATTTCTTGTTTGCATTTTCCTAAAACTGAATAAACATTTATATTTTTTTAAAAAATTGCCATTTGTTTGTTAGAACTTTCTGACGGGACATGACGTATACACATAATTATATATTTTGAATCTCTCAAGTCCACTGAAAAAACAAATGGCTGCACTCAACCTGACCATGAATTTTTCATAAGGGTGCTGTTGGAACCAGTTATTGTGGCATAACAATTATATACATTTGTATTTTAATAAATGGTCAAGCACTGCTGTTTGTAGACTGTGTAATATCCTAATAGGTCATAATTTAAATGAAACATGAAAGTTTATAATCTGAGTGCTAATCCTTCTATTCTTTTTTTTTCTGTAGGTGCTTGTAATCAAGAAGAATGGATTAGCACCGTGAGACCTGTTATTGAGAAGCGAATGCAGAAGTAAATGGCTCTTTATATTTACTTTTGGTAACATAGCAGAGACTATTAAAACACTTTATAATATTGTCCTTTCAAGTTATAAAGGGCTGTTATAGTATTACGAATATTGCAAAAAGCATTTCCCTAATTTACATCCATTATTTCAGGAATGCTCATCCTTTTGGAAGTTGAGGGCCACTTTGAACATTTTGGCACACAACATGCTATAGTTAATATAATATATTCTTCTATACAATGGCAATGTCAGAAATGGAAGATTCTTTTAGTGAGAGGACTACCTATTTTTTTATTAATAATTACATTTTGAAGACTTGTTCTATAGTAGCTAGTTAGAGGCACTCCCCCCTAGTTAACAAGAAGTAATTTGTGTCCACAGTTTCGGCTTGGAGTGCTTTCTAATAAAATTTGTGTCTCCTACACAGTGTTTTATCAGTAGTCTGTGCTGGGAACGTCAGAGGGATCAGTGTTTGTATCTGATAAGGAAGTTAGCAAGAAGCTGGAGTCTGTCATTTTACAGGCGATTGAAGTTGTGATTTAAGTTCTATGGTATACTGCTCAATGCGAAACAAAGTATACAGTTCTCAGCAATGGCACAGGAATGTGACTATTAAACAGAATATAATAAATATGTAACTTATTCCGTATGCAGTGTCTTATGTGATCTGTGCACATCAATAGTGTATAAATGATATAAAATGATGGGTGCACTAAACCGTACAAATACTTATCCAATACTTGACTAAAGTGATTGGTGAGTGCATAAGTATATAAACACTATGGAACTTGTTTGCGGTTCATAAATACTTATGAAACTGTAACTTAAGATCCACAGTGGTTTATTTGGATCTCATAAAGAACAGGATAAGAAACAAAACCAATAGTACAACTCTAACATAAAGCCACAGATTTCGAATGTTTGTTGTTGTAAAGGTTACGCTCACATTTTCCAAATTGTAAAATATTTCGGCTCGGTTTTATTTAGCCTTGGGTTTATTATGGGTGACCCAGGCCCTCTTTTCCTGCAGGTATTTAAATGTGATGGTGGCATCACATAGCTTAACATGTCACATGTAATATTATAATAATGCTATTCACTCACCAATGCCGGAGGCACAACATTGTAGGCTCTATAAACACCACCTTGGGTACTTTTCAAGGTAGGACCCAGACCTATGTTTAGGTAGTATTCCTTGGAAGTTTATGACATTATAGATGGTCCTCCTTGGGATCCGTATATGCAGATGGTACCTCCAAACTTGTGGTAGCTGCGTGTAATCTGGCAACCCTGCCCCTGACTAACTTTCTGGTTTCTTATCCAGACTCTTCTTTGTCTCCATTCATCATTAACGTTTGATAAATAGTTTGAGGCGTATGGCACCCCCTGTCGAATTTCACTCCACAGCTAACTTCTTTTGAATTACTAGTCAATAGGAACAAGGTCCCCGACTCATGGAATTTCTTTGCTGTACTCCGTGCTACAACAAGCAGCTTGTGCCGGGGGGTGAGACGACTTAAAAATGATTTTCTGTCACCATTTGCATTTTTTATATATTTTTTTCGGTTGTGTTCTGAGGCCAGGGTTTCCAGGAAATTTTTTTATTTTTTTTTTCTTCTTGGTAAAAGTATAATATTATGTAGCTTGACTTACGAACATACTGTATCTTTACATTTGTTTTCCATTTTCAATCAGTTTTTTGCAACTTTTTTTGATTTAAAATAAAAAAAATCACTTTTCTGGCTTTAAAATGTGGAAGCTCTAATTATAGATTGTTGTTTGACAAACTGCGTGTGGAGCTGGGATCCTGGGACAAGGATTGCATTTTGTGGATCGGTAGGATCCACAGTATCAAAATTAATATTCTTCTGCGTCTTTTGTACCTGTTCCAGGCTCTCCCGGTTCTGCTCACAGAGGGTGACCTGAAAGACTTTCATAGACATGTGTGTAATTTCGTATGGAAATATAAAAGACATAGAATAGCTCGAAGAGTTCTTCATGCCTCGCGACGGTCCGGAGGTTTAGGTCTCCCTGATTTCAGATCATATTATTTGGCAGCACAATTCGCCCAAGAGGTTGCAAGGCATGCCTCAAGGGGCACTAGACGATGGGCAGACTTTGAATCTGATACTATGGCGCCAGATACTCCCAGCCTTTGGTTATGGCTTGCTAAACATCATCGCCCAACATGCTCCTCTTCATGTCCGCCTCTCCTCCATACTATCCATTTATGGAATCAGTGGGCCACCAAGTATGGTTTGGTGCAACAACCTTCCCCGCTGACCCCATTGGATCGCAATATAGATTTCCCACCGGGGATGGACACTCGATGTTTGATGGGCCTTAGACATGCCGGGGTCATACGAATAAGAGATATGTTTCATTGGGACCAGCCTCTTATGTTTGACGACTTAAACGCTAGATTCCATTTGCGGCCCGCTGACTTTTTTCGATATATTCATTGTTGAGCCTATGACATGATACCTCAGATAAGGTCTGCTGCTAATAGCTCCATGACTTTTTTGGAACAAACGTGTCTTAAAGGGAGCTCTCCGCGAGGCCTTATTTCTTGGTTGGTTGCAACCATAACAACCACTAGGAGTCTTGATCCATTGCCATACATGACGACCTGGGAACGCGAATTATGTCAGGTGGAGACTGAAGATTGGAAAGATATGGGATTCTAGCTCTAAATCTGATATTGTACTCTAGGAACAATCTTATAAAACAATGATGAGATGGTATGTGGCCCCATCCTTCCTTAATAAGATCAACAGAGCTGTCCCTGACACATGCTGGAGGAGTTGTGGTGAGAAGGGTACCCATGCCCACATGTGGTGGCAATGCCCCATTATTCAGCCATTCTGGGAGAGGGTTTGAATATTGGCCTCCGGAATTCTGGCCTGTACTATACCGATGGATCCATGGACATTTCTTATGCCGCGCCCAGCATCATAATAGACTTCTTTCTAAAAAAATTGGCCGCTCAGAAGGCCATGGTGGAATCCTGGCACCCCGACAGAACCTCCTCTATGGGGGAGAGTGAAGCAAATAATTGAAGAGGTGCGAGTCATGGATGAGCTATCTGCCAGACTACACGGTACAATGAGAATTTATCATAAGATATGGAGGGCATGGCTAGAAGTATGTCCTGGGTAACCTTAAGTTATGAGAGATCATTGAGATGTATTGAATATGTTGGTGGGTGGGGGCACCCCCTTTTTTTGTGTATGTTTTATATGTTGTGTGTTCAGTGGTGGAAGTACCAGGGTCGCAGCAGTCGCACTTGCGACCGGGCCCTGGCATTCCGCCACTCGTGGCAGCCAGAGCAATGAGCGCTGGAATCTGGAAGCAGCGCCGCCGGCCGTTCCTCTCCCTACAAGCGGCCACTGGTGGTAAATATACCCATGTGAGCTGGGGCAATATATCCATGTGAGCTGGGGGCAAATATATCCATGTGAGCTAAGGGAAATATATCCATGTGAGCTGGGGGAAAATCTATCCATGTGAGCTAAGGGAATTATATCCAAGTGAGCTGGGGCAAATATACCCATGTGAGCCGGGGCAAATATACCCATGTGAGCCGGGGCAAATATACCCATGTGAGCCGGGGGCAAATATACCCATGTGAGCCGGGGGCAAATATACCCATGTGAGGCGGGGCAATATACTCATGTGAGCTGGGGGCAATATATATCCATTTGAGCTGGGGGCAATATAAATCCATTTGAGCTGGGGGAAATATACCCATGTGAGCTGGGGGAAATATATCCACGTGAGTTGGGGGCAATATATCGACGTGAGCTGGGGGCAATATAATCCACGTGAGCTGGGGGAAATATAATCCACTTGAGCTGGGGGCACTATAATCCACGTGAGCTGGGGTAATATATCCACGTGAGCTGGGGCAGTATACCCATGTGAGCTGGGACAATACATCCACGTGAGCTGGGGACAATATATCCATGTGAGATGGGGGGAAATATATATCCACGTGAGCTGGGGACAGTACTATCTTTTTTATATTGCAGGAAAAAAAGTAAAAATATAGTTCTTTTGGGGGGGGCCTTCATGGATTCTTGCACCGGGGCCCTCAGGTTTCTAGTTACGCCACTGTGTGTGTTAGTATGTTTTGTTTGTTTCTGTTGTTGGTTTCTTGAGGCAAGATATTTGTTGTGTTATTATAAAACAAGGTGTACGGTTTATGAATAAAAGGGTGTGGTAATGTATAAGTGCTGATGATAATATACTGATTGTATGGAATATTTTATATACCTTTTCGAAAAAAGAATTTAAAAAATTTGGAAACTCTGCATGATTTCATTATATCTGTTAATCTAGAAACTGTAATTTTAGATTTTATATGTTACAGGAAATTTATGAAAATAAACTATTGTATATATATATTTATTATTATTATTATTGGAGAAGCCACTTACACATCACAGCAATCCAGATAACCTTTATAGCTTGGAGGCTTTTTATCTCACTTTTTGTCCTCCACCACAACTGTTGAAAGTAATGTATATATATATATATATCATTTTTTTAAACAGATATTGTGAAGGTGAGATACGATTCAACTTGATGGCTGTTGTATCAGATCGAAAGAAGATTTATGAGCAAAAAATTGTGGAGTTGCAGAGACAGCTTACAGAGGTCAGAATTTAAGTATTTTTTGAATTTAAGATTGTATAAGGTGTCTTGAATTTTCGGACTAAGATCTTAAAACTTGTAACTGCTAGCTACATACAAGATTTCTTAAATTGGATTGTTTTCCTTTCCATTTTGTTATTGTACAAATAAGATATTTGATAAAAAAAATCATTCAAATAAGGATAAGTAACTACAGAAAGGGTTATACTTTCATTACAATTTTTTAAGTAACTGGATATGTTCCTGAAGCTGGAAACTTTACTTATGGTCATTTACATGTTAGGGTGTTATTCACAAAGACACATGGTGGATTATTCAGAGAGCACTGAAATGTCGCCGACATTTGGGTGCTCTCTCGTTCCCCACACTTTGGGGAATCAAAGTGAATTCAGCATTCACCACAGGGTCCCCGGTGTGCAGGGAAAACCCGCCGCAATCCTTCCAAACACCCCGAAAACCCTTTGGAACTGCTGCAAAAAACACGCCGGAAAAGGCCACCAAGCCGCCGATCACAGCGCAGACCAGCCGCCGGAAAAAGTCGACAAGCTGATGAATGGGAAAAATAAAAAAAAGCTTGAAAGTGTCAAAATGTAGATGCTGTTTGCAAAAAAACTATTGAACTTAAATGTCTGGAACTTGCATATAAGGTCCTATGAATGATAATAAAAAGGTCTGTTACAGAAAAAAGAAAAAAAAAATCTTAAAAAAGAAGGGAAATAAATTGCTGAAAAATGCCTAGAAGATCCTAAAAAAATCAATAAATAGGCTTTTTACTGCAGATTAAAATAATAAACACTTTATTAGATATTGAATGAGAATGAGAATATTTTTAACATTAAAGCCTATGGGGTTTGCCTGAATAAACCTGCCGAATAAAAACACCGAACAGCAGGGCACATCGGCACCTTTTCACTGCTGTTTGATGTTCTCTGAATAGATTAACCATTGCTTCTCTAAGTGGATTTCACTGCCTTGGAACTGGGAACCGTACATGCTGGCAGTTTGCCAAATTTGGTGAACTGCCTGCTCTCAGAATAGCTCTCTTAATAGCTGAATGGCCCTGAAATGTCACCCTTTTCGGTGACATTTCGGGGCCAGATCGGCTGTCTCTGAATAACCCCTATGGCTTACTTTTATTGTAGACAACTGTGAACATTACTGCTGTTGCGATAAACTTTGGCATTTCCCAAAATGGAAATTTAAATAGCGGAAGGATTTTTCAATTGCTTTCTTGGGATCATCGAGCGCTGTAAGTCTGCCACACTCACATGGTAGCAGATATCGTGGGGTGCGAGGGAACATGAGTATGAGCTGCAGTACCGAGGAGCCAAGGGAAGGGGGTGAGGGAATGCCCACCCATTGACTGTTCTATGGAGATCCACTGTTGGTGTGATGAGCCTGTGCTCCAGGCGCAGAAGGTGAAGAGCCTGATAGTATCTCCGGAGGTGTGGTTGGACCACCCCTCACTGGGATTTAGGAGCCATCAGAGTAGCCATCTGAAGGCTCGGCTGCCTGCTGTTCCAGACGTACTTAATAAACTGGGTCTGCATAGAGCGGAAAATAGGCAGGTGGGTCTGGAAAAGGTAAAGTACTCTCTCTGGAGAATATTCATTTTCAGGACACTGATGCGGTCGAACCAGGTGATAGGAGGGTGCGACCATCTAGAGACGTGCGCCAGAATGGTGCGCAACAATAGGAGGACATTGGAGGCATAGAGGTCCAAGGCAATGGGGGTGAGCAGGATGCCAAGATTTTTTGAGGAGGCGCAAAACCGGTAAGTGAACTAGAGTTGCAAAATCCGCACACTGCTGGGCAGCACCTCTCTGCAGTATAATTAATGCAGCATATGAATCCACACACTGCCAGGAACTTCATTAATTATATGCATTAATTATAACTCCTAAAAAGAAAACTACCTGATCAAAAAATCGATATGAATCGATCTCTAGAGAGATGCTGCCCGACAGTGTGCAGATTCATATGCTGCATTAATTATACTGCAGAGAGGCACTTCCCAGCAGTGTTCAGCATATGCTGCATTGAAACCTATGGGTTAAAAAGCCTTGTTTCTTTACAACAGTTAGGAAAACTAAAATTTCACCCAAAAAAAATCCTAAAAGAATAAATAACTAAAGAAACTTTCATTCTATTGGTAGTACTCTACTTCCCATTCTTAATAAGCAATAAAAAAACGAAATAACTCCTAAGAAAGCGAAAAAAACAACTGATTCGAATCTCCTGACATGATCCGAATCATCGAAATCGATCCGCAATTTCGGATGGTCGATATTTTGTTTTCAGAAATGCTCCCGAAATACGAAAATGGTGAATTTCGTCCGAATTTAAATTCGGAATGAAACGAATTGCACATGTCTAGAAGAGATCTCACGTGCTGTCTAATAAAGAACAGTAGGTCATCGGCATATGCCGCGACTTTATGTTCACAGGCATCAATTCGGATTCCAGAAATCGACGAATCGTCATGAATGGCTTGGATCAGGGGTTCAAGGGAGAGTGCAAATAGCAAAGGGGAAAGTGGGCAGCCCTGTCTTGTGCCATTATGAATGGTAAATGCAGCAGAGAGGACACTATTTAAATTGATCCTCACGGTAGGGAGTGCGTAGAGCGCCTGAATCCACTGAATGATACTAGGACCAAAGCACATGAACTCCAGGGTCATAAATATAAACAGCCAGTGTACCCGATCAAAGGCTTTTTTTACGTCAGTGGAGAGGAGCAGGGTGGGAGTGGATCGAAACTAGGAGGCAGCGAAGATAAGATTAACAGAAAGATGTGCTGGAGCTGGCGCTTCTTGTCCTGTTAGTGGTTCCTTCTGCTGCAGCCCGTGGCTCAGAAGTGTGGTTTCCTTACAGGGTTACCATCCTCCGTGTCCCTCAAAATATAAAATGACTCACATAGAGCAATATTGTATAAAATGGAGTGCAAACAAAGGAGAAGAATGTTGTACTCACATTTGCTGGTGTCTTATCGGACACAAGATTTGTAGGCAGCCGGTGACTTCAGAAGGTCCCCCGGATCACCTATCAGCCTCAGCCACCTCCTCAGCGAATATAAGCATCTAGGACACGGGATAGGCGTAAAATAAGGCGAATTTTAGTACTAATAAATAGGGATGAGCCGAACACCCCCCGAGTTCGGTTCGGGCCCGAACCCGAATTTTTCCAAATGTTCGGGCCCGAACCCCATGCAAGTCAATGGGGCTGAAAATTCGGTTTTTAATGTGCCCTCCAAGAGGGCATATATGCTACATATTTGCCATAAAAGGTGTATGGGGGTCCGGGTAGTGCCCTGGGGGACAGGAAACCAGGACAAAAAGTTTAAAAAAATACGTTTTTAAAGGGACAGTGAGTTTTCCATGAAATAAGGGTTAAAAATAAAAACGAAGGCCAGCAGCGGATGAGAGAGGTCGCATGCAGTGAGAGCTCTGCTGTGATTTCAGCATTTCCAGCATTTTTTGACAGATTTTTAGCGATCCTCTCCCTCTGCTTTCAACTTGTTGGTGACCTGACACCCGCAGCGCATCGGAATCGCTGTTCCTCGGGCACGCAGAGACATTTTTGGGACGGTCGAAGTTCGGGCCTAGTTCGGCCTTGCGGTGGCGGCCATTTTGTGAAGCCTGGGGAGTTTCCTGCTGCACGTAGCGGATCTGAATCCCGGCCGTCGGCCTCACATTTTTACCCAGAGGGCCCCAGACAAAGAGACATCAGAGGTTTTTTGGCGTGGGTCTGATTTCCGGCGGTCGGCCATTCCTCTCTCCCTGAAGATGGGAAAAAAAACGCTACTTAAACGGAGCAGCGGATCGGTGAGTTCCGGACAGCGGGACATCAGGGAGTCCTTGGGGGGTGGATGCCCTGCCAGAGCGACAGCCATCGCTTCTACCCTTCCCCTGGGGTATGGCTCGTCGGAAGAGGAGGATGGTTCCTGGTTATTGGGTGTCTGCCTGAGACTGACTGGTTGCCCTCGGGGTCCCGAGGCCGAGCTCCGGCAGCAATGAGCCCTGCTGCGCGGAAGAGGGCACAGAAAAAGCGCAAGAAGACTGTGGTGGCGACCTCTCCCGAGCCCGCGGTTCTTGCCCCTGACCCCCTATTGGGCTATACTGACGCAAACTTACCGCTCACGGATGACGGGGATTTACCGCAGCCTGCCGTTCGCTCTCCTCGTTATGATGTCCTGCAGCGGTTGCCCGCAGGGGAGATGGGAGCTCCTTCTGAGGAGGCGACTTCCTCTGGAGAGGATACTAAGGATGCCTCGGATGATGCACGTCCCACAACGATGAGGGACTACCGGAGCTTCATCGCCGAAATTAAGTCGCTGCTGTCCACGGAGATGTCTAAAGTGAAAGCTGATGTGGAGGTGATACGATCCCAAGTGGTGGCGGTCCAGGCCCAAACTACGGACCTTGCGACTGAGCAGGTGGTTCTCTCGTCCCAGGTGTCTGCTCTACAATCTCAAGTTGATCTGCTGACACGATCTGTGGAGACACTGGAATCTCGCCATCGTCGACGCAATGTCCGAATCCGTGGTATCCGGAGTTGATCTCTGCTGCGGACTTGCTCGCCTATGCTAATCGTCTGGCTCGTCAGGTATCCGTCCCCACCGATAAAGCAGACGTGTTTGGGGGGTGTACCGTATCCGCAAAGCTGCGACAGCCCCCCAAGATGCCCAAGGGATGTTATCGCAGTAGCCGCAGATGTGGCAACTAAGACGCGACTCATGTCGGCCCCTGGAGCTAGAGCACCTGTTCGATTTGACGGAGCCCTACTGACGATATATCAAGACCTGCCCTTCATGACCCTGGTGGCACGTCGTCGGTTCCGAGACGTGACAGCCTTCCTACGCATAAGGGAGTCCGCTACCGCTGGGGGCTAGCTGGCTCACTAGCGGTTACCTACATGAACGTTCTCTACAATATACCGGAACCGGCTGAAGCCTGGCCAGTGCTTTTAGGAGCGGGTCTCGCTCCGGATCGGGCGGTTACTGACCCGGGTTGAAGCCACACTATGGGGACCTCTTTTTGTCCCCCTCCTGGGACTCCTCTCCTCGCTGAGTTGTGGAAAATCCCACCGAGCTATTTTTTCTCCCCCCCCCCCCCCCCCCCCGCTTGGCATTTTTTTTTTTTTTTTAATTTGGCTATTCCGGGACATCTCGGACGCAGCCGTGGCCTGGTGCCCGGCTTGCTCCTGAGTGCCCGGGCCAGGTGCCGTTATTCCCCCTTGGCCTCCCTGCGGCCTTATGGACCGTCTGGGTAGTCGCCAAGGCAGGCACATTTTTGGCCTTTGCCATCTTTTTATTCCCTCCCCCCCTCTTTCTTTTACAGCTTGATGTCCCCGACTGGCTATTATTATTAATTTTTTTTTTTTTTTTTTTTTATGTTTATGTTTCTGTTCCCTACCTGATGACTTTCTCTGGCTGTTAATAGCCATTAGTTCCCTATAACTTGCTTTTTGGATGAGACCCCCCTAATAGGGGATGATTTTGTTGAGTGCATTCCTTGTAGATGACGTTGAAATCTTAATGTGCTTTTCGCAGATGACTTTAAACTCTAGAGTGTTTTTTGCAGGAGACCTTACATTTAAATGTGTTTTCGAGTGATCTTAAATTTCTTTTTTTGTTTTTCTTCTATAGTTACCAGTTGACTTATTTTGGCCCTGCGAGGTCTTTTTCATTATATGTTGACTCTCTATGTCGATGCAAACTTTCAAAAATAAAGAATTAAAAAAAAAAAAAAAATTCCTTCAAATATCGTGCCTAGGAGGTCCCCATAACCTGCCCGTGAAGTGGCGGATTTGTATGATGTATAGAAACACTTAAAAACAAGAAAATTATGTTTCAAATGACGGTAAATGCTTTTCCTTTAATCTATCCATAAGCAACTGCTTGGGGCGGCAGTCTGTATGAAAAGAGGAGACATTTTCGCACACGCAGAAAAAGTTTACTGATTTTTTTTGGCTAAATTATTGTGAAACTTATGCAGGCTTTGGATGAAAGTAACAATAGGTGCTTCAAAATTGGTCCTTTAGTGTCCCCAACAGTGCCGTCACACCGTAACCCCTCTGAGGATGTGAATCTGATACAGGCGTCAGTGGCAGTGCACCCAAATATTGTGCTTTTGGTGCCAGGCCTGCAAGTACTATCATACAGTAACCCCTCTGTGGTATTGTGGAAGAATGCAGGGGTGAATCTTGCGGTCCTATAGTAAAAGATATGCATCTGGTAAAGGCGTCAGTGCACCCAGATATTCTGCCTTTGGTGCAAGACTGCCAGGCCAGCAAGTATCATCATACAGTAACCCCTCTGTAGTATTGTGTAAGAATGCAGGGGTGGACCATGTGGTCCTATATTGAAAAGTTTTTTATCTGGTAATGGGCGTCAGTGCACCCAGATATTGTGCCTTTGGTGCCAGGCCAGCAAGTATCATCATACAGTAACCCCTCTGTAGTATTGTGGAACAATGCAGGGGTGGACCATGTGGTCCTATAATAAAAAGATATGATTCTGGTCAAGGCGTCAGTGCACCCAGATATTGTGCCTTTCATGGCAGCTAGTGCCTTCACACCGTAACCCTTTTGTGGTATTGTGGAAGAGTGCAGGGTTGGACCCTGCGGTTCAAAAAATGTAAATGATATAAATCTGGCACAGGCGTCAGTGCAGCCAAATATTGCGCCTTTCATGGCAGCAAGTGCATTCATACCGTAACCCTTTTGTGGTATTGTGGAAGAGTTCAGTGCTGGAGGTTTTGTGAATGCAGAAGACATCCCCGATCTATTCCGTTACGTCAGCATCAGGGGGTTGATAGCTGCTGATCCAGGACTGATTCATTTTTATAAATGTCAGCCGGTCTACAGAGTCGGTGGACAGACGCACTCTTTTTTGTCTGTGACAAAACCTCCAGCAGCACTGAACGTCCTTTCAGAAAGCACGCTGGATGAAGGGCAGCCTAGTAGCTGCATAGCATATTGGCTAAATTCTGGCCAGTGATCCAATCTCAACACCCAGTAAGCCAGTGGATCATCTGCTGGAAAGGTATCCAGGTCTGCCCTTGCCCCTAGGTAGTCCTGCACCATATGGTGAAGACGCTGGCAATGGGTGCCTACATTTGACGTCCCTGGGCGTCGTGGACTAAAAAAATTAAAAAATGCATCAGTCAAGCGGCCCTGGCCTTCACCACTATTCCTCTGATCATCCGCAGCCTCAGAAGCACTTGTGTCAGCACTTGGTAATCTACCAGTGCCTGGAAAGGTGTTACACAAGTGTCGCTTTAGAGCGTCTTCAAGTTTTTTCATCCTGTGCTCCCTCTGTGCGGGCAGGATGAGCTCTGCAACTTTACCATTGTATCGTGGATCAAGAAGGGTTGCCAACCAGTAATGATCCCTCTCCTTGATAGCACGAATCCTGGGGTCCTTTAGCAGGCTTTGCATTATTAGGGAGCCCATGCAGCGTAGGTTGGAGGTGGCATTAGCTTCCGAGTCTTCCTGGTCAATGAGGATGACCGTATCGTGCACTTCCTCCTCCCAATCACGCACTAGCCCTTCTGTTTCTGGGCACACGAAACCCTCTCTTGAGGAATCTCCACCTTCAATGCCCCCACTACTTAAATATTCCTCCTCTTCCTCCTCCTGTCTGATCTGAGTAGGACCCGCTGGAATGCTGTCTGCGGAAGACTGGGGCCTTGAGAGCTAGGGAAGGCCTCCTCTTCCTCCCGCTGCTCTGCCTCTAGAGCCACATCTTATATCCCCGCAGAGTGTGCTCCAGCAGGAACACTAAAGGAATTGTGTCACTGATGCATGCACTGTCCCTGCTCACCATCCTCGTTGCCTCCTCAAATGGTGACAGTACAGTGCATGCATCCTTGATCATCAGCCACTGCGGGGGGGAACCAAGTTGACCTGAACCTGTCCTTGTGCCATACTCACACAGGTACTCGTTTATGGCCCTCTGCTGCTTGTGCAGATGCTGCAGCATTGCTAATGTTGAGTTCCACCTGGTGAGCATGTCACAGATCAGACGGTTTGTGGGAAGGTGGAATTCTCTTTGAATTTCTGCCAGGCGAACGCCTGCTGGGAGTGACCGTCTGAAGTGGCTGCAGACTTTTCTGGCCTGGCTGAGAAGCTCTGGCAGCCCTGGGTACTTGGTTAGGAAACGCTGTACCACTAGATTTAGGACGTGTGCTAGGCATGGTACATGCCTCAATTTACCCTTGCGTAGGGCGGAGAGAAGGTTGCTGCCATTATCACAGACGATCATTCCCAGCTCAAGCTGGCGTGTTGTTAACCATCTCTGCACCTGGCCCTGCAGAGCTGACAATTTCTGGCCCAGTGTGGCTCCTGTCCTAAACAAACCAGCACAGTATGGCTTCTTTTTGCTTGAGCCATTGCATAGACCCTGTCAGGCGTCGGTTTAACTGCCACTTCGCCAGAGACAGAGAAGGAGGAAGAGGGAGAGGTGGTGGTGGTGGAGCAGACAGACCTCATACAAGCAGCTTTCTGGAGGCGTGGTGGATGAACAAGCTCCAGCACAGAGCCCCGTCTTGGATTCCTCCCAGCTGCAATCAGAGTTACCCAGTGTGCCGTGAAGGAAATGTAACGACCCTGTCCATGCTTGCTGGACCACGTGTCTAAAGTCACATGCACCTTGTTGCTGACTGCCTTTCCCAATGACTGGATAACATTGTCTTCCACGTGCTGGTATAGTGCTGGAATGGCCTTGCGTGAAAAGTAATGGCGTTTTGGAACCTGCCACTGTGGTACAGCACATTCAGCAAATTCACGTAAGGGAGCAGAGTCCACCAGCTGGAAAGGCAGCAGCTGCAATGCGAGTAATTTTGCTAAGCTGGCATTTAGACGCTGTGCTTGGGGATGGTTGGGACTATATTTTTTCTTACGCTGCGGCAACGTAATCTGACTGCGTAAATCTTCAGCTGCTGGGAGGATATCACATTGTGAGGAAGGTCCTGCTGGTACATCCATTACTGTAGCATCATCCCTGTCAGTGGAGGTTGTAGGCAATGACATGGCAGGACATACAGTGGGGGTAGAGACAGATGAGGAGGAGGACCTACGCAAAGTTTTGCGCCAACTGGATGCGTGGCGGGTGGTCATATGTCGCCTCAAGCACGTGGTACCCAAGTGTCCGGTGTTTATCCCACGCTTAATCCTCCTCTGACATAGATTACAAATAGCAACGGTGGGGTCTGCTGCACATTTCTTAAAAAACTTCCAGACAGCAGAGTTCCTGCATGTGTTCTTTGAGACAACAGCGCTCTGCACCGGAGCAGCTCTGACATCTGATGCCTTGGACTGGCTAGTGCTACGGTTGGTCACAGAGGATGTTGTGCCTCGTATTTGCTGTGCCTCCTCCCCCTCCTCCTCACTTGATTCCTCAGTTCGATCTGGCACCCAGGTGGAGTCATCACCTCCTGATCAATGTCATCTTCACCCCCTATTTCCTCATCACTGGAGCCAACTTGGCAGTATGCTGCAGCTGCTGGGGCAACATGAGTGCCAGTTATTTGTGTGTCATCACTGGCACCCCCTTCCTCTAGGTTGATTATACTCCCTTGCTCAACCTCAGAGATTGAATCTCAGCACTGTAGTTGCTGCGCATCCTCAAGCAGCATGTCACTGTCATTGTAGTCAAACAATTCAGCTGACTCCTCCGTGTGTGATAGCGAGGCTACGGCAGGAGTAGCTGTGGACATGGAGGCTGCATTAGATGCTTTGGCAGCTGAGGTGGACTGTAAAGCACTAGAAGCCTGGCTGGCGGAGGATGAGGATGGCCTGGCTAGCCAATCCACCAAATCCTCTGTATGTTGCTGCAGGTTAAGAAGACGGCCAGCACCAGTTATAAAGGACAAGCGTGCCCCTGCAGAAGATGCACCACGTCCACCACGACCAGAGGCACAGCCTCCCGACACAGGGGCTGCTTGCCCTCTTATCTGTGTCTGGGAGTGTCTGCCTGTCCTTTTTGTTCTTTCAGACATGGTGAGTGATATATAGATTAAATATATACAGAACTCTGATTCAACTCTGGTATAAAGATTTACAGAACTCTGGTATAACTCCGTGAGACACCCTGATAGCTGGCAGCCAGTGACAAGACACAGATTACAATTCGCAGAAACCTCCTATAAATCATTGAGACCCCCTGATGGGTGCCAGTGACAAGACACATACTACGATTCGCAGAAATCTGCTACAAGTCAGTGAGACCCCCTGATAGGACACCCTGATAGCTGGCAGCCAGTGACAAGACACAGATTACAATTCGCAGAAACCTCCTAAAATGCAGTGAGACCCCTTGATGGGCGGCAGTGAAACCTCCTCTAAATCAGTGAGACCCTTTGATGGATGGCAGTGAAACCTCCTATAAATCAGTGAGACCCTTTGATGGGTGGCAGTGAAACCTCCTATAAATCAGTGAGACCCTTTAATGGGTGGCAGTGAAACCTCTTATAAATCAGTGAGACCCCTTGATGGGTGGCAGCCAGTGAGAACACACGGATTATAACAATTCCCAAATATTTTGTAGAAATTAGTGACCTCAAAAATACTGCGTGGTACTGGCTGTGTGACAAGACACAGAATATCTCCTCAATTCACAAATGTTTTAAAGAAATTAGCCCCAAAATACTGCGTGGTACTGGCTGTGTGACAAGACCCACATCACCTCAATTCACAAATATTTTAAAGAAATTAGTGAGCCCCAAAAAAACTTGCTGGCTGTGTGACAAGACACAGAAGATGACCTCAATTCACAAATGTTTTAAAGAAATTAGTGAGCCCCAAAAAAACTTGCTGGCACAGTGACAAGACACACATATCAATTCCCTGATATTTTGTAGAAATGAGACCCCCACAGACCCCCCCAGTAGCGTGGCAGAGCAGCAGTAACAACACACAACAATCTCCTCTGAAATTTCCTCTGAAATGCGTGCAGAATCGGCGCTTGGAAACGTTATATAGTGTGTTGCGGGACTTAGCTCTGTGAGCCCATGATTGGGCAAAATTTGCCCAATCAGGACTCTGAGCGGTGATTGGCATACTGTTTAATCTGTCTTGCACCAGACCTGTGGTCAGGTGCAAGGCTGTAGCCAATTACGAGCTTCAGGCCAGTGGGAAGATGCATTGTGGACTCGAACATGCGCCGAACACCCGGAAATGTTCGGAGTTCGCGATCTACCCCAACAGGCTAAGTTCGGGCCGAACTGTCCGAACCCGAACCGCTCATCCCTACTAATAAAATATACAGTATACCAAAATGTGTTTCGCATAAAAAGCTTCATCAGTTGGTGCTACTGTAAATGTCATCATATGCGTGGGTCTTTTAAATAGTCCTTTTGTTTGTGAGAATTTGTAAGAATATTATAGAAGAGTTATAAGTTTCTTTTGTGTCTGAGTCTCTTTGAGCCCCTCCTTGAGCATGGCTGGGTGAGAGAGATGAGTGAGAATGCATGAGAGGAAGAAGTGAAACTGAAGTCAGTATACTCTCTGTAACTACCTACATGTAGGGTATTTTACATCACTTGTCACGTGCTTCTAATTAGCATAAAATATATGGCCAATGATATTCAATGAGAACTTGCCGATTCATAATAGAACACTAGATGGCAGTGTTGATTTTCAAAATTGAATTAAAATTATTTTGTTCTATTTTATTTTTATTTATGTGACATAAGTCATAAGTCAATTCTAATCTTATATTGAACAAAGAACGTTTCACGTTCTCTCCAGACTTCTGTCTCTACTGTCAAATTTAAGATCCCTCTCTATCCTGCTTATTTTGAGGTTTCTTCTCAGTTACTCTTATCAGTTAACATATAGGAATCTCTACTTTTAAACTAAAACCTATTTCTAAATATTTTACAAATATACCAACATAACACTACTACAATATATATTGGAGCTTCTAAATATTAAATCTATATACTTGTGCATAGCTATATAATTTTACATAGATATAGTTTAAACCTTGAAGAAACTATATTCTATTTAAAGACTTCTAGATAAAACAGACAAATATAAATCTGTCTTTTGACATGTCTTAGCACTTAGTCTATAGCATATATCATATAGAACCCTTTATATCTAAAACACACACAGAACTATTTTATCCCTTTCTAATGATTAACTTTTTATGAACTCCAGTCTTTTTTTCAAAGTATGTGAAAGGTAATTCAAGGAAAAAGTATTTTTTATAAGAAGAATATGGATGAATGAAAATTACACAAAATGGCTTCAGGCATCTATTTTGATTTCCTATGAAAATACCCGACAGTACTCGGTGAACACAAACCAATCCGGAGGGTGGGTGTGGAGACTATGAACAAGCGCCCCATGGCCCCAAACAAACCCATATAAGGGAAAGGGGGAATGACCTGTAGTAGGATTAATGGAGACTCAAGTGGGGTCCCCCGCGTGTAGGAGTCATAACTAGGGTCCACTTTGTGGGAAGAGCTCCTCTTGATGGCATGGAGAATCCCTCCACGGCAGGTATAATAAAGGCCTGTAAAAAAGTCTGGGACCTCCTGTTTAGAAGAACAGGATAAAGGTTTGCTCTCCCTCATGGAGGGTATGTGGAGGGGGAAGCCCCAAGCATATTTGACGTCATAGGATCATAGGTGGTCCGCAGCCTACATTTAGCCAGGATAGCCATTGAGAGATATTGAAACACCTGCAGGACGGTATCTTTCATATTTGAGCAGAGAAAGTCTGGTGGCTTTCAATATTTTGTCTTTTGCAGCATAATAATGAAGGCATAGAATGGTGTCATGGTGTGCACTTTGGGTTGCCGTTCAGGCCTTATTCGGTCTGTGAATCCTGTCTATGTGGAGACGTTCTATGGTACGATGGGAAGGCGTGCATGCAATAACACCCAGACTGCGGAGGGCCTCGCTGTTGCTGTTTCAGGAAGGCCTCTAATACGGACATTATTCCGTTGGAATCTGTTAGATAACTTTTCCTGTTGTGCCTGTAGACATTCGATGCGGCCCAGTAAAGGATTAACATGATTCACTATTGTATTCTGATGCGTAATTAGACCATCAATCCTGCCTTCATGGTGTCTGTCCTAGCACCCAGCCTGTGAATTTCCCCCATTACCTCTGACTTGGGCAAGACACCGAACGATACATACTCGCCACCCAGGACATACTTGAAAACGAGAGAAATCTCAATGTATCCTTCCTGGTAAAATCCTTTCTCCAAAAAAAAATAATACAGAGTTTCATCTCCGTTGCAATGAAATCCTGCATGGTGACCATCATGAGATGCAGATCCCGGCAGGTGGCTGGAGAAGATGCCCAGTCTAGCTCCTCAGAGCCCTGGGAGGGTCTGTACTGCGTGGTCACCAACATCTTGTGTGTCCCCTGTTGGTCCCCTCCAGGATGGTGCAAAAATGGAGTGTCAAACCCTCGGTTGCAGGGTGGGAAATGCCATTTTTTTGGCCGCCGGAGCTCACACGCTGCACCAACACTCGCATGTCTGACCTTGACACCACATTTCCTGTTTTTGAAATACTCTGCAATCTATATTTTCCTTCCAGAAAGCAGAGTGGAGTCCAAATATTACTCAGTCTATACAGTAAGCTCCCACAGAGCTATAAATGTTTATGTGTATTGCTATAAATGTATTGATATAACCCAAAATACAGGTGAAACTCGAAAAATTTGAATATCATGCAAAAGTTCATTTATTTCAGTAATGCAACTTAAAAGGTGAAACTAATATATGCGATAGTTCAAGCCGTGATTTGTCATAATTGTGATGATTATGGCTTATAGCTCATGAAAACCCCAAATCCACAATCTCAGAAAATTAGAATATTGTGAAAAGGTGCAATATTCTAGGCTCAAAGTGTCCCACTCTAATTAGCTAATTAAGCCATAACACCTGCAAAGGGTTCCTGAGCCTTTAAATGCTCTCTCAGTCTGGTTCAGTAGGAATCACAATCATGGGAAAGACTGTTGACCTGACAGATGTGCAGAAAACCATCATTGACACCCTCCATAAGGGGGGAAAAGCCTCAAAAGGTCATTGCAAAAGGAGTTGGATGTTCCCAAAGTGCTGTATCAAAGCACATTAACAGAAAGTTATGTGGAAGGGAAAGGTGTGGAAGAAAAAGGTGCACAAGCAGCAGGGATGACCGCAGCCTGGAGAGGATTGTCAGGAAAAGGCCATTCAAAAGTGTTAGGGACTTTCACAAGGTGTGGACTGAGGCTGGAGTCAGTGCATCAAGAGTCACCACACACAGACTGATCCTGGACATGGGCTTCAAATGTCGTATTCCTCTTGTCAAGCCGCTCCTGAACAACAAACAACGTCAGAAGCGTCTTACCTGGGCTAAAGAAAAACAGACCTGGTCTGTTGCGCAGTGTTCCAAAGTCCTCTTTTCTGATTAGAGCAAATTTTGCATTTCATTTGGAAACCAAGGACCCAGAGTATGGAGGAAGAATGGAGAGGCACACATTGCAAGATGCTTGAAGTCCAGTGTGAAGTTTCCACAGTCTGTGTTGATTTGGGGAGCCATGTCATCTGCTGGTGTTGGTCCACTGTGCTTCATTAAGTCCAGGGTTAACGCAGCCTTCTACCAGGAGATTTTGGAGAACATAATACTTCCTTCCGCAGACGAGCTTTATGGGGATGCTGACTTCATTTTCCAGCAGGACTTGGCACCTGCCCACACTGCCAAAAGCACCAAAACCTGGTTCATTGACCATGGGATTACTGTGCTTGATTGGCCAGCAAACTCGTCTGACCTGAACCCCATAGAGAATCTATGGGGCATTGCCAAGAGAAAGATGAGACATGAGACTGAACAATGCAGAAGAGCTGAAGGCAGCTATTGAAACATCCTGGTCTTCCATAACACCTCAGCAGTGCCACAGGCTGATAGCTTCCATGCCACGCCACATTGAGGCAGTAATTGCTGCAAAAGGGATCCAAACCAAGTACTGCGTACATATGCATGCTTATACTTTTCAGAGGTCCAATATTGTTCTATGTACAATCCTTGTTTTATTGATTGCATGTAATATTCTGAGATTGTGGATTTGGGGTTTTCATGAGCTGTAAGCCATAATCATCACAATTATGACAAATCACGGCTTGAACTATGATATGTTAGTTTCACCTTTTAAGTTGCATTACTGAAATAAATGAACTTTTGCACGATATTCAAATTTTTCGAGTTTCACCTGTACAATTGCTTCAACAGGAGGAGCCGATGGAGACAGAACAGAACAGTACTTTAATAAATTCTATACAGTAAGCTCCCACAGAGCTATAAATGTTTATTTGTGTACTGCTATAAATGTATTGTAATAACCCAAAATACAATTGCTTCAACAGGAGGAGCCAATGGAGACAGAACAGAACAGTGCTTTAGTAAATTCCATTCAGTCTGAAATCACAAAATACCAGTTTCTTATTGTAGAAGAAAACCAGAAGATGAAAAGATATAAGGTTTGCTTTGATTTGTGTGTGCGCTATTACTTTCTGTTTAGTAGATAATGTAAGAATTGAATTTAGTACTCAAGTCTGTCCTGTAGACTTCTTTCTTTTCTGAAGTCAGAATAAGATAATTCGTAGTGAATTGAAGCAATAGCATCTGCAAATACTCCTGTACTACCTGTATGCCAAATTGGTGTCTCAGGTTGTGCATTCTCTCAAACGACTGGAATTCCTTCTGCCTTTTATATTTAACTAGTTATTAAGTCTGCTTGGAGGGCAGTCTATTGTTATTGTTTCCAGCTCAGAATCCGTGTCCACATATTTGCTTTTCAATGTCCTGTCCAAGAGTATCTCTTTATATAAATGCAACGGGAGGGCCGAGTAAGCAGCTGTGATGGGTGCGCACGCAGCTGACAGTGCATTACAAATACATTTATTTATTAGCAGGGGTGTGGAAATTTTAAAAAAATCTACTTGTCCAACGGACTAAGTAGTAGTCCAATCTACTTGTCCCTCAGGACAATCTACTTGTCCTGATAATTTCAACAAAATAGTGTTTAAATAGAGGTCTTTATTATTATTATTATTCTGTATTATTTATAAAGCGCCAGCACATTCCGCAGCGCTGTACAACGGTGGAGTGCAGACATGAGACATACTAAAACACCTAAGGAACAGCCTAGAGAGGCAGCGTCAGATACATGTGATGAATAAAGACCTTTATTTAAACACAATTTTTTTTAAGTTTTTTATTTTGAAATAAGTCAGCATTACATCATACTGTAAAATAATGGATGACCTCGCAGGGCAAACAAGAAGACATAACAAGCAACGGAAACCACACATGGCCAAAAAAGTGTCATCGTAAAAACAGCGAATCGAAAAAATCTAAGGATAGCAATATGTTAGCAGAAAACATCCCCTAGACGGGGGTCTCATCAAGGTGGGAAATCAAACATATATAAATGCAGCCACTTAAGGCCGGCCAAGGTAACTACGGTCAGCTGGTCAAAAAACATGCGTCGCAAGAAGGACAGGGCGGTAAAAATAAGTAAAAAGGCAGAAAGTACCATGTGCAGGCAAAAAAGCAAAAGCCCTATGCAATGCAGGCTGGGACTGATCAAAACAAATTACGAACCGTCCTGAAAGTCCAGGCACTAGGCCAAGCTAGAGACCAGGGACACGTAAGCATATAAGAGAAATGCAGGGGAGGGGTGTAATTCAGTAAAGCTCAGACCTGGAGAGGTAGAGGGCATAGAAACCAGCCTTCAATCCGGTCGAGGGTCCGGTTGTTGTGTGTGTATGTATAATATATATATACTAGTTGTAAAGCCTGCCCAGAGGGCAGTCTATTGTGGATATACTGCCCCTGCTCATGTATACTGCCCCAGCTCGTGGATACTGCCCCAGCTCGTGGATACTGCCCCAGCACGTGGATACTGCCCCAGAACGTGGATACTGCCCCAGCACGTGGATACTGCCCCAGCACGTGGATATTGCCCCAGCACGTGGATATTGCCCCAGCACGTGGATATTGCCGCAGCACGTGGATACTGCCCCAGCTCGTGGATACTGCCCTAGCACGTGGATATTGCCCAGCACGTGGATATTGCCCCAGCTCGTGGATACTGCCCCAGCTCGTGGATACTGCCCTAGCACGTGGATATTGCCCCAGCACGTGGATGGATACTGCCCCAGCACGTGGATATTGCCCCAGCTCGTGGATACTGCCCCAGCTCCTGGATATTGCCCCAGCACGTGGATACTGCCCCAGCACGTGGATATTGACCCAGCACGTGGATATTGCCCCAGCACGTGGATATTGCCCCAGCACGTGGATACTGCCCCAGCACGTGGATATTGACCCAGCACGTGGATATTGCCCCAGCACGTGGATACTGCCCAGCACGTGGATATTGCCCCAGCACGTGGATAATGCCCCAGCACGTGGATACTGCCCCAGCATGTGGATATTGACCCAGCACGTGGATATTGACCCAGCACGTGGATATTGCCCCAGCACGTGGATACTGCCCAGCACGTGGATACTGCCCCAGCACGTGGATATTGCCCCAGCACGTGGATACTGCCCAGCACGTGGATATTGACCCAGCACGTGGATATTGCCCCAGCACGTGGATATTGCCCCAGCACGTGGATACTGCCCCAGCACGTGGATATTGACCCAGCACGTGGATATTGCCCCAGCACGTGGATATTGCCCCAGCACGTGGATACTGCCCCAGCACGTGGATATTGACCCAGCACGTGGATATTGACCCAGCACGTGGATATTGCCCCAGCACGTGGATACTGCCCAGCACGTGGATATTGACCCAGCACGTGGATATTGCCCCAGCACGTGGATATTGCCCCAGCACGTGGATACTGCCCCAGCACGTGGATATTGACCCAGCACGTGGATATTGCCCCAGCACGTGGATATTGCCCCAGCACGTGGATACTGCCCAGCACGTGGATATTGACCCAGCACGTGGATATTGCCCCAGCACGTGGATATTGCCCCAGCACGTGGATACTGCCCCAGCACGTGGATATTGACCCAGCACGTGGATATTGACCCAGCACGTGGATATTGCCCCAGCACGTGGATACTGCCCCAGCACGTGGATATTGCCCCAGCACGTGGATATTGCCCCAGCACGTGGATACTGCCCCAGCACGTGGATATTGACCAGCACGTGGATATTGACCCAGCACGTGGATATTGCCCCAGCACGTGGATACTGCCCCAGCACGTGGATACTGCCCCAGCACGTGGATACTGCCCCAGCACGTGGATTGATACTGCCCCAGCACGTGGATACTGCCCCAGCACGTGGATACTGCCCCAGCACGTGGATACTGCCCAAGCTCGTGGATACTGCCCAAGCACGTGGATATTGCCCCAGCACGTGGATACTGCCCCAGCACGTGGATACTGCCCCAGCACGTGGATATTGCCCCAGCACGTGGATATTGCCCCAGCACGTGGATACTGCCCCAGCACGTGTATATTGCCCCAGCACGTGTATATTGCCCCAGCACGTGGATACTGCCCCAGCACGTGGATATTGACCCAGCACGTGGATATTGACCCAGCACGTGGATATTGCCCCAGCACGTGGATACTGCCCCAGCACGTGGATATTGACCCAGCACGTGGATATTGCCCCAGCACGTGGATATTGCCCCAGCACGTGGATATATGCCCCAGCACGTGGATATTGACCCAGCACGTGGATATTGCCCCAGCACGTGGATATTGCCCCAGCTCGTGGATACTGCCCCAGCTCGTGGATACTGCCCTAGCACGTGGATATTGCCCCAGCACGTGGATGGATACTGCCCCAGCACGTGGATATTGCCCCAGCTCGTGGATACTGCCCCAGCTCCTGGATATTGCCCCAGCACGTGGATACTGCCCCAGCACGTGGATATTGACCCAGCACGTGGATATTGCCCCAGCACGTGGATACTGCCCCAGCACGTGGATATTGACCCAGCACGTGGATATTGCCCCAGCACGTGGATACTGCCCCAGCACGTGGATATTGCCCCAGCACGTGGATATTGCCCCAGCACGTGGATACTGCCCAGCACGTGGATATTGACCCAGCACGTGGATATTGCCCCAGCACGTGGATACTGCCCCAGCACGTGGATATTGCCCCAGCACGTGGATATTGACCCAGCACGTGGATATTGCCCCAGCACGTGGATACTGCCCCAGCACGTGGATATTGACCCAGCACGTGGATATTGCCCCAGCACGTGGATATTGCCCCAGCACGTGGATACTGCCCCAGCACGTGGATATTGACCCAGCACGTGGATATTGACCCAGCACGTGGATATTGCCCCAGCACGTGGATACTGCCCCAGCACGTGGATATTGACCCAGCACGTGGATATTGCCCAGCACGTGGATATTGCCCCAGCACGTGGATACTGCCCCAGCACGTGGATATTGCCCCAGCACGTGGATACTGCCCCAGCACGTGGATATTGACCCAGCACGTGGATATTGCCCCAGCACGTGGATATTGCCCCAGCACGTGGATACTGCCCCAGCACGTGGATATTGACCCAGCACGTGGATATTGCCCCAGCACGTGGATACTGCCCCAGCACGTGGATATTGCCCCAGCACGTGGATATTGCCCCAGCACGTGGATACTGCCCCAGCACGTGGATATTGACCCAGCATGTGGATATTGACCCAGCACGTGGATATTGCCCCAGCACGTGGATACTGCCCCAGCACGTGGATATTGCCCCAGCTCGTGGATACTGCCCCAGCACGTGGATACTGCCCCAGCACGTGGATACTGCCCCAGCACGTGGATATCGCCCCCCCAGCACGTGGATATCGCCCCCCCGCTCGTGGATATGGCCCCCCGCTCGTGGATATACTCACCTACATCGGCCCTCCAGCGATGGCGGTCCCGCGTCCGCTTCCAGCATCCTCTCTCGCTCCGTTGGTCGCCGGGATGACGTCACGAAAGCCTTTGACCCCCGGGGTCAAAGGCTTTCGTGACGTCATTCCGGCGAACAACGGAGCGAGAGAGGACGCTGAAGCGGGACCGCCATCGCTGGAGGAGCTAAGGGCCGATGTAGGTGAGTATGTGTAGGCAACATCCCCCTACATTGGCCCGGAGCCTCAGCGGTGGCTGTCGTAGGCTGCTCGGCCGGCCTCCAGGCTTAGGCGAGCCCCGGCTCGGCTGGGCCTGTAGGCCCAAGCCAAGCCGGGGGCTCGCCTGAGCCTGGAGGCCGCCGAGCAGCCTGCGACAGCCGGAGGACAGTCACCGCTGGAGCTCAGGGCTAATGTAGGTGAGTATGTGCTCTCCACACCCACCCTGCTTACTCGGCCGGTATCCAAGCTTAGGCGAGCCCCCGGCTTGGGCCTAGAGGCCCAGCAGAGCCGGGGACTCGCCTGAGCATGGAGGCCGTCGAGTTGCATGCTCGGCCGTCCTCCAGGCTCAGGTGAGTCCCTGGCTCGGCTGGGCCTCTAGGCCCAAGCCAAGCCGGGGCTCGCCTGAGCCTGGATGCCGACCAAGCTTAGGCGAGCCCCCGGCTTGGCGTGGGCCTAGAGCCCAGCCGAGCCGGGGACTCGCCTGAGCCTGGAGGACGCCCGAGCATGCAACTCGACCGGCCTCCATGCTCAGGCGAGTCCCCGGCTCGGCAGGGCCTCTAGGCCCAAGCCAAGCCGGGGGCTCGCCTAAGCTTGGATACCGGCCGAGCAAGCAGGGTGTGTGTGTGTAGAGCACATACTCACCTACATCAGCCTCGAGTCCTCCACCGGTTCCACACATACTCACCTACATCGGCCCTTAGCTCCTCCAGCGATGGCGGTCCCGCTTCCAGCGTCCTCTCTCTCTCCGTTGCTCGCCAGGATGACGTCACGAAAGCCTTTGACCCCGGGGTCAAAGGCTTTCGTGACGTCATTCCGGCGAACAACGGAGAGAGAGAGGATGCTGCAAGCGGGACCGCCATCGCTGGAGGAGCTAAGGGCCGATGTCGGTGAGTATGTGTTAGGCAACATCGGCCCTGAGCTCCAGCGGTGACCTCCTCCGGCCGAGCAGGCTGCTCGGCCGGCCTCTACGCTTAGGCGAGTCCCCGGCTCGGCTGGGCCTGTAGGCCCAACCGAGCCGGGGCTCGCCTAAGCCTAGAGGCCCGCCGAGCAGCCAGCGGCAGCCGGAGGAGGTCTCCGGTGGAGCTCAGGGCCGATTTTGGGGTGTATTTTTTGGGAACTTCGGCCCCGATCCTCCAGCGGTGACCTTCTCCGGCTGCCGCTGGCTGCTCGGCGGGCCTCTAGGCTTAGGCGAGTCCCCGCTCGGCTGGGCCTGTAGGCCCAAACCGAGCCGGGGGCTCGCCTAAGCCTAGAGGCCCGCCGAGCAGCCAGCGGCAGCCGGAGGAGGTCTCCGCTGGAGCTCAGGGCCGATTTTGGGGTGTATTTTTTGGGAACTTCGCCCCGATCCTCCAGCGGTGACCTTCTCCGGCTGCCGCTGGCTGCTCGGCGGGCCTCTAGGCTTAGGCGAGTCCCCGGCTCGGCTGGGCCTGTAGGCCCAAACCGAGCCGGGGCTCGCCTAAGCCTAGAGGGCCGCCGAGCAGCCAGCGGCAGCCGGAGGAGGTCTCCGCTGGAGCTCAGGGCCGATTTGGGTTTGTTTGGAACTTCGGCCCCGATCCTCCAGCGGTGACCTTCTCCGGCTGCCGCTGGCTGCTCGGCGGGCCTCTAGGCTTAGGCGAGTCCCCGGCTCGGCTGGGCCTGTAGGCCCAAACCGAGCCGGGGGCTCGCCTAAGCCTAGAGGCCCGCCGAGCAGCCAGCGGCAGCCGAGGAGGTCTCCGCTGGAGCTCAGGGCCGATTTTGGGGTGTATTTTTTGGGAACTTCGGCCCCGATCCTCCAGCGGTGACCTTCTCGGCTGCCGCTGGCTGCTCGGCGGGCCTCTAGGCTTAGGCGAGTCCCCGGCTCGGCTGGGCCTGTAGGCCCAAACCGAGCCGGGGGCTCGCCTAAGCCTAGAGGGCCGCCGAGCAGCCAGCGGCAGCCGGAGGAGGTCTCCGCTGGAGCTCAGGGCCGATTTTGGGTTTGTTTGGGAACTTCGGCCCCGATCCTCCAGCGGTGACCTTCTCTGGCTGCTCGGCGGGCCTCTAGGCTTAGGCGAGTCCCCGGCTCGGCTGGCCTGTAGGCCCAAACCGAGCCGGGGCTCGCCTAAGCCTAGAGGGCCGCCGAGCAGCCAGCGGCAGCCGAGGAGGTCTCCGCTGGAGCTCAGGGCGATTTTGGGGTTTGTTTGGGAACTTCGGCCCGATCCTCCAGCGGTGACCTTCTCCGGCTGCCGCTGGCTGCTCGGCGGGCCTCCATGCGCAGTAGGGTTTTGGCGACGGACAGTTTTTAGCTTATTCTTTTATAGTATAGATATATATATACACATTGCAGCCCTGTGTGTGTGTATTTACATGTATACACATGTATGTACCGTGTGTGTATACACACACAAGGCTGCAATGTGTATGTATGTAAATACACACACACAAACGCAGGGCTGCAGTATGCGTATACATATATATACACAGTGTGTGTGTGTATATATACACACAAACATTTCAGAACTCTGTATATATACACACACAGCTGCAATGTGTTTGTATATATACAGAGTTCAGACGTGTGTGTGTATGTGTGTGTATGTATGTATGTATATATATATATATATATATATATATATACACACACACTTCAAAACTCAATATGTATACACACACACTGCAACCCTGCGTGTGTGTGTGTGTGTATTTACATATACATACATTGCAGCCCTCAGTGTAAATAATTATACACACTGAGGGCTGCAATGTATGTATATACACACACTGAGGGCTACAATGTGTGTGTGTGTGTATATATATATATCAGCCCTGTGTGTGTGTACAGGGCTGCAATGTGTATGTATGTAAATACACACACACACAGGGCTGATAGATATATATATCTATCTAACACAGGCAGGTTTCAGACCTCAGACCAGACATGGGGCGCTGTCCGGACAGGCCTTTGCAGTTTACCGCTTTTCGTACCTTTTACCGAGTGCCGCGGACAAAGTCTCCCAGCGGCCGCTCGTTGCTAAGCCCCCAGCCGCGATCTTGCGAGATTGCTCCCAGCGCAATCTCGCGAACTCCGCGAGATCGCGCCTGGGGGCTTCCCAATGAGCGGCCGCTGGAAGACTTTGCCCGTGGCGCTCGTTAGAAGGTACGAAACGCGGTAAGCTGCTGGGGCCTGTCCGAATGCCGTTAGAGCGTTCTGACAGCCGCCCCAGCCCCTCAGATGCCGGCAAGCCAGCTGAATGCTGGCTTCCGGTATTGGGGGTGTCCCTGGAATTAGTCCGCAGTCCGGCGGGCTTCAAGCCTGCCGGGCTGCATCTCAAAAAATACTACGCGCCCGGATCTTCATGTCCCAGCCGTTTGGCGATACAATTCCCACACCCCTGATTAGAGCAGGCTCCTCTTCCCTCTTAGATTGTAAACTCACGGGAGCGGGTTCCTCTTTATCCTCTTAGATTGTAAATTCACCAGAGCAGCTCCTCTTTCCCCTCTTAGATTGTAAATTCACGGGAACAGGCCCCCCTTAGATTGTAAACTCACGGGAACAGGCCCCTCTTAGATTGTAAACTCATAGGAACAGGCCCCTCTTAGATTGTAAGCTCACGGGAACAGGCCCCCCCTTAGATTGTAAGCTCACGGATGTTAGGGTTAAATCCGCTTCTCGTCTAGATCCCTGATCTAGCCTGGTATCAGCTGCAGAAGAGGAGACCTCAAGTTACGTTGCAACGGAGAATAGCCCACAGATGAAGAAATGAAACACACAGCAAGATAGTCTGGGGGCTCTACTGCCCCACCCAAGTTTTACTGAGTGTTATATAGGTTGGTTTGGACCCTTTTGCACAGTCATGCACAGCAATGTAAACATTACAGAACAGCTGGACATATACATAGTGTCACCATGCAGAAAACTGGTGAAAAATCTGTTTGTAGTGGCTAGGTAAATATATCACAGATACAAAACCTTTGGTTAGCCTTGTGGTTTACGGTTTCAACATGTAGACAGAATTATCTTAGTCAGGGAACAAAGTGCAATACATGGTATTTGACAACTCTTTGTGCAGACACAGCTCAATCTGTAGAAGCAAATGTTAACCCTTTCCTTCAATCCCCTCTTAGATCATAACATGATCTACCCCCAACCTAGGTTGATAAGTTCCGCTGCGATAATGGGAGAGATAGGTAGAGTACGGATGTTCAGGCTCGGGCAGGGCAATACACTTTAGGGCAAAGCCATAATATATCACAGGGGTCAATCACATAGGTTACGACCGAGACAATGGAGGAGTCCTAATGTAGAATAGTTTGAGATGAAGTCCACGTAACCCATACACCAATATTTGCTGTTGTTGTGCCTATGGCGCGCTTGTGCCTAGGGGCATATGTATATGTATGATTGAGCCACGGGGTGGAGGTTGTGGGTGGGGCACCATTATCTGAAAAATAGGGGGACACAGCATAGAAGAAGGCTCCGGAACCCAAAATCAATCCCCACACCCCAAATGTACATAAGCATGTTAATTTGTGGTGTGAGACTGTGTCCTTCATATTCAAGATAGGAGTAGGTTGAGCAGATGGATAGGGATAACGTGGGCCTGTTCCTCAGGGATGTCTTGCGGAGTCTCTATATGTTGAGTGACCAACTGGCCACTTCCAGGAGTAGTCTCTGGTTGGGACACCCGGGGAGTCCTGTTCTCGCTTTGGGTGGGTTTTTGGACAACCCTCTTCTCTGTTGTGGGCTTTTGGTCAGCCCTCTTTACACGTGATGCATGGACCCAAGTTGGCTCTGCTTCCGTCAGAACAGCGGTCTGGGTGATGGCGACAACACAGGTGGCCTCAGAGAAAGGGAAGAGTTGGGGTTTCCGACCCTTCTGTAGACGTTTAACCAGGACCACGTCACCAACCTTAAAAGGATGAATAGGGCTCTGTGGAGACAAAGGAAGAGTACGAGCAACGGATCTCTCAACGGTATCAATAGCATTCACTATGTGACGAACAAAAGAGTCCGTCAGCTGGTCGAGGTCCTTTTTCTCAATCACATGGGGGGCCTGTGCCCAAGGATGGGGGAAAGGCCTACCCATAAGGATCTCAAAACCCCTTTTATTTAGAAACCTGTCGATTTAGACGGTGTCATTCGCATTTCAGTTAGAATTGCTGGCAGCACACGTTTCCAGTTATGAAATGTGCCTGCTGTGGCCTTCCTTATCTTGTCCTTGAAGTTCCTATTTGTGCGTTCGACTGTGGCAGTGCTAGTTGGATTGTACGGCAGGTGTAGCTTCCATTCCACCCGTACTGTTTTTGCAAGTTGTTGACATATGAGGGCAGTGAAGGCAGGACCATTATCAGTATTAATGTTCAAGGGAAAACCCCATCTGGGAATTATTTCCTCAATAAGGATGCGCACTACTGTGCGGGCATGCTCATGAGTGGTGGCGAACACCTCTGGCCATCTGGAAAACATATCCACAATAACCAGGGCGTATTCTTGGCGTTTACCTGTTTTAGGAATGTGGGTGAAATCCATTTGCAGGTGTGTGAAAGGGGGGGTAGGATAGTTGAGGTGAGCCTCAGAAAGGAGAACAGATGTGTTGGGATTATTACGGAGGCAGGTCAGGCAACGGCCCACGTAAAGTTTAACTAATGAGTTCAGGTCAGTAACGTAAAAACATTTGTTAAATTGAGTCAGAGTCTGTTTACATCTTATATGTCCTACTCCATGAAATTGGACTATGTATAGTGGGGCACTAGCCTGGGGGATGCAGACCCTACTTGATTTCATGTACAGACCTGAAATAGGATCAAGTGTCTTTACGGTTTACGGGTGTAGACCAGTTATCTATCTCGTCTGGCGTAGCGTAAGCCTGTAGGGTGGAAAGGAGGAGGGTAGCATCTGGCAGGGGTGGGGAGAGCATGGGCATGACAACAGTGGCAGGTGACTGGGCAGCAGCTTTCTTCGCTTGTCTGTCGGCAAATGCATTACCAGTGTTGTTAGTGTCAGTGCCTAGAGTGTGTGCCCTGCAGTGTATTATGGCTACCGCTGATGGGAGGAGGAGTGCCGAGAGCAGAGATTTAATGAGGGTTGAGTGGGAAATTGATTTACCATCAGCGCTACAAAGCCGCGTCTCGCCCAAATGACCCCATGATCATGCACCACCCCGTACGCATATTTAGAATCAGTGTAAATGGTAACCCGTTTTCCTGCAAATAGGTGACAGGCCCGGGTGAGGGCAATGAGTTTGGCGGCCTGCGCGGATTGGTAGGGTATTGGTTTGGCTTCCAGGACAGAATCCGGGAGGGACACAATAGCATAACCAGCCAGGTATGTGGAATCATTGGGACGGCTGCAGGAGCCGTCCACAAAGACCACAGAGGAATCAGGGATGGGAGTGGACAGCATGTCTGGACAGGGAGACGTATCTTCATTTATGGTGGATGCACAGTCATGAACTGGGGGGACCTCATCCTGGTCCCATTTTAGGAGGGCATTTAAAATAGGAGCGGGACCCACAGCGGGGGATGAGTACTGGATCTGGAGGGTGGGGCTGGACATCAGCCTCTGGGCTGACATGTGTTGGGTGTGAAGTGTTTTCAACATTATGTGTGGTGTGCAATATTGTCTCATGTCCCAGAGTGAAGGGTGTAGCCATTTCAACAATCATAGTGCATGCAGCCAGTGCGCGTAGACAAGCAGGCATGCCTTGGACCTGCGTTGGGACGACTTTGGAAAAAAAAGCAACGGGGAGAAGGCCTCCGCCGTGACCCTGAGCTAGGACTCCCGCCATGGTTTTACAATTGTCCCTGGCATACAAATGGAACAGCTTGCCGTAGTCTCGGATGCCAAGCCATGGGCTGGTGACCATAGCACATTTAAGAGCAGCATATGCATGAATCATCTTATCAGACCATTTGAGTATATCTGGAGATTCGCCCGTAGTGGCTTGTCTCAGAATGTTGTCATAGTGGGAACAGTCAGGAATCCATTGTCGGCAGTAACCAATCATGCCGAGGAAGGTGAGCAAATCCTTCCGTGTGTGTGGGCGGACCAGACCCACTAAAGCCGCAGCTCTCTTCTGACTGACCCTTCGTTCCCCCTGCCTCAACACAAATCCTAGATATTGTATAGTTTCTTGACACCATTGTAATTTCTTTTTAGACACTTTGTGCTCACATTTGTGCAATCATTTGAACAGACTAACACCATCTGTGCGGCTGGCATCCATAGACTTGCTACAGAGGAGGAGATCATCCACGTACTGTAACAGGACAGAACCACAGGGGGCAGTCCAGGCTCGGAGCGTGGTTTGGATGGCAATGGTTT
This sequence comes from Leptobrachium leishanense, assembly GCA_009667805.1. Taxonomy (NCBI): domain Eukaryota; kingdom Metazoa; phylum Chordata; class Amphibia; order Anura; family Megophryidae; genus Leptobrachium; species Leptobrachium leishanense. The sequence goes on along the minus strand of CM019070.1, from coordinate 103,001,808 downwards.
ACACAACCGGACTATCCACAAATCCCATAAGCATATGGACCCAGCTAAACTGGCGACCCTGAAAAGTAAAAAGCAAAAAGTAGCCTAGTCTCTTTGTCCACAGGGACAGAAAAAAATGCGTTCTTTAACCTCCCTGGCGGTAATCCCGAGTGTGACTCGGGGTTAAATTTCGCTACTGCGATCGGTAACCCCGAGCCACACTCGGGCTGTATACTCACCGCATCCAGCGCTCCCTCGCCATCTCTGCAGTCACCTCCGTGTGGTTGTGGCGTCGGCGTGTGACTTGCTTCCTGGTTCCGCTTCCTGTGGGCCACGCGACACAGGGGGCGGGACAAGGCGGCAAATTTGAAACCTGTAAAAAAAAAAGTAAAAATTAGATTGTATAAAATCCTGACAGGTGCAATGCATTCTGTCAGGATTACTTTGTGTCATACACCCCCAGGTATCCCTAGTGAGTGGTCCTGTGTCCTGACAGCATTTTTTACGGTCATGGCGTCCAAAAAGTGCACTTGTACCTCCAAAGCGGCTGCAGCGCAGCCTGAGAGCAGCGACAGCGAGTACGAACTGCTTGTGGAACCGAGCGACAGTGACTCGTGGGTCGATTCCTCATCAGACCCTGAAAATGATGACTGTGAGGTATCTGATGCTGCGCTCAGCGACGTTCCAACTTGGTGCTGTATTGATGGTGCAGATAATGCAGCGCCCCCAAGGTTCCCATTTACTGGAGCACCTGGTATAAAAGTGGACCTTGAACTCGACAACCCCCTGGCATACCTGCGCTTGTTCCTGACCGATGCGATCATAGAAAAAATTGTAATCGAGACAAACCGGTACCAGGAGCAACAGTCGGTTACTCTGCCGCAGAAGTGGTCACGTAGCAGAAAGTGGGAACCAGTGACCAAGGATGAGATCTGGAGATTCCTGGCCCTGATAATTCTCCAGGGAGTCATCGCTAAACCGATGCAGAAGTGGTACTGGACAACCAATAAATTGATTGCAACGCCTTTCTTTGGCACGGTGATGCCAGAGTACCGGTTCGCGCTCATTATGAAGTACCTGCACTTCGTGAACGAGGTATTTGACGAAACCACGCATCCTTCCCCTAAACTGCGCAAAATTTGGGACGTGTATGAAATGATTGTCACAAATTTCCAGCGGACCTATGTGCCAGAGAGGGACATCAGTATAGACGAAAGTCTAATGGCATATAAGGGACGGCTGAGCTGGGTGCAGTACATCGCATCTTAGAGGGCACGATTTGGCGTCAAATCCTATATGCTGTGTGAATCCTCATCCGGCTACATCTGGAACTCCGTTATATACACGGACAAAGGGACAAAATTCGCCGCCAAATACAGCAAGTATGGATTGGCAACATCTTCCGTGCTGTCACTCATTGAGCCATTGCTGGATCAGGGCTATTGTGTGACAACGGACAATTTCTACACGTCCCCTGAACTCTGAGTGTCTCCTGCAGCACAAGACAGACGCATATGGGACCGTCCGACCTAACCGGCGCGACATGCCACCAATCTTCAGAAGTAAAAAGCTGAAGACTGGAGACATGGTTGCCTGGCAGAAAGGCAAAATGCTGGCACTGCGTTGGCGTGACAAGAAGGATGTTTGCCTGATGAGCACTGTCCATGACAACTCCACTGTCGTGGTACATACGAGAGTTGGCAAAGACATTATGAAGCCGCAGGTAGTGGTGGATTACAATTCCACATGGGAGGTGTTGGCCGAGCTGATCAAGCAATAACATTTTACCCTGCGATGCGTAAACAGCAGAAGAAGTATTACAAGAAGATCTTCAGGCATCTTCTTGAACAGTGCCTGTGGAATGCCTGCATTCTGCAGAAAAAGGCAAGTGACCAGAACCTCCTTCATGCGGACTACATTTGGAAGGTTGTTGAATGTATATTTCTGGGCCATCTTACACCGGTGGCTGGCAGTAGACCTGGACGCCGTGCTGTTGGCGTTGTCAACCCTGAACGCCTGACTGGTCATCATTTCGTCGACCACATCCCACCAACAGAGAGGAAGTCAGCGCCTACTAGGATGTGTGTGGTGTGTTGCTCCAAGCGGGATGACAAGGGCAAGAAAATCCGAAAGGAAACCAGGTTCCATTGTCCTGATTTTGACGTTGGACTTTGTGCAGTCCCATGTTTCAAGATATGTCATACCAAGGACGTGTACTGAGGCAATATGCAGTCACTAATATTGCAAACATGTTTTCTGAAAGATTTCAGTGGTTTTGGTTTGATTATTTTATTGAATATTATTTATTTCCATTATTGTGGATAATTATTTGTGGGATAATAAATTATTATTTCGTGTTTCAAACTTTATCTGACTCAGTGTATTTACATGACCCTTGTTTGTACGGATTTCAGTGAGTTATTCCTACGGATTACAGGCCTACTATATGAAACAACACATTTCCTTCCCAAAAAAATTGAAACGCTTTTTGACACAAAATTTTGAAAAAATCAGACCGCCAGGGAGGTTAAATCAATCACTGTGAAATGGCTAGCCTCACAAGGGATAGAAGACAACATTGACGGGACATCAGGAACTACAGGTGCAATGGGCGTTATGAGACTGTTGATAGCTCTAAGGTCATGGATGAATCTGTATGTTCCATCAGGTTTTTTGATGGGGGTGTTGTATGGTGAGATTATAGGTTCGATAATCTGTTGTTGTATAAAGGAGTCAATTAGGGGTGCAATCCCCTCCTCTTTCTCTTTGGAGATTGGGTCTTGTTTGTGATTTACGGGAGTTGCTCCTGGTTTAACCCCTTAACGCCGCAGGGCGTTCCTTGCCGTCCTGCATTTGGCGGGCTTTAACGCCGCAGGACGGCATGGAACGTCCTCGGCGTTAGGAGCCCAGCCGGAGGTTATACTCACCTCCCCGGCGGCTCCCACGCAGATCTGGCTTCAATGAAGCCTGATCTGCGCCTTTTCTAGCCTCCCGGCACACTGACGTCATCGAGCTGGCGCGATGACGTCAGTTTCAGGCGCCCCGCCGGAGCATGGGGAAGCGCCTGGAGCAGTGGCGACTCTAGGAACAATATGTAGGGGGGGCACATAAGATACCACAGTCAAAACTGGAGGGGCACTAATAATTTTCACCACTAAATCATACCACTGAAAAAAAACTAAGGGCCCTATCACCTGGTGTGCGCTAAAACGCCATCACTAAAGGAAAAATTTAGCGCGAGTTGTTAAAACTTAGCACCTGACGACCTAATAACAAATCACTTTGTTCATAGTAGTCCGTGTGGTTTGGCGCACGCCGGGGAAACGATAAGACCCGGGCTGAGACCCAGCGCTAATGCGGTTGTGTACAGGATAGAACAATTTTTTTTCCAGTCAGAGTGCCGGGTCATACCTATCCCCCGCCCTCACAAACTTGAATAAGTATGAACACATCCAGGGAAGAGCCCTCACACCCCTGCCTTATTAAAATCCTCTAAGCTGGCCGTATCATCCATGTTTATATGCACACATACAGTATATTAAGGCTGATGGGCATTGCATGATAAATGCCACCCAACAGCATGTAGAATCATTACACTGCATTTAATAAATCCAAAAGAAAGGCCAGGTGACAGGAGTGACAATAACTTCCCTGCTGCAGCATATAAATAATACATGTTTCAGGGCAAGAAAGACTTATCCATGTGTCCCTTTAAACCTGGTCCTAACTCCTAACCCCAATACTCAACCGCTTACATACTATGAATAACCCCCACCATAAAAGGTTTAAAATTAGCCAATATATTAGAATTAGGATATACGTGGATAAAGGATACATATATAATAGAGCCTACTGCAACAGCAGCGACATTGCTGACCAGATCCATTACTATGGTGGATGGAGCCAAGAGAACACCTGTGCTGCATTCCTTTCAATTGCCTGTTAATTGACTGTAAATTTTGGGTAAGGCTCTGTTTTTTTGGAGTTAGCACCATGGTTGAGCAGTAGGTAAAATGTTGCAATTAGCGCCCCTCAAAAAAATTTGATCTGGCACCAAGTGATCTGTTAGTTGCAAAAAGCGCTAGAGATCTCTAACTCTCCCCATGTTAAGTATAGGATGCGGAAAGTACAGTAAGCTCGTGCATCAAACCGCTAATAGTGATTTTTCCTGTTTCTAGAAGGAGGCAAACTATCTGTTGGTCAGGCGCTAGACTAAATTAACCTGGCGCTAACGCAAAACCATGCCAATGCTAGGGTTAGTTCACACCAGCTGATAGGGCCCTAAATAGGTATATATAAATAAGGTTCCTTCCAAAACCCCACAGTAATGTGATGCAATGATACCTTTTTATTGTACTAACCTGATACCTAAATTAAATATTTTATTTGGCGGCTTCCACTGAATGTCCGATAACGGCTTAAACGACTCCAATTTTAGCGAATTACAGTGACCATTCTCTAAATAGGGAATTCACCATATTTTTGGCAAAATGAATTCCCTGAAATGTGACGAAAAGCAGAGGATCGAAAGATGATTAGACCCTTTAGATTCTAACTTCCATATTAACCCCTAAAATGCCATTAATCAAGGAAAAAATAAGACGTATACTTTGAGGGATGACGCCTACCCATTAACCCTTAATATACAACTAAACCAAGGCAAAAGCGAATGTAATACACAATGTACTGTCTAGTCTGAACATTAACCACTTCACTGCTGAGCCATTTCAACCCTGTGAAAATGTATACGTTTACAAACACGTTTTTATTTAGTGTTTTATGACTTTTGCTTTACTCTGAATATGGTCATGTTGGATATCATTGGAAAGGCCAGAATCTGCCCTTTCGAATGACATCTAGATCGTCCATACACGATGCACAGGGACTGAGATATCGCAATCTGAAAAAGTGTAGGAACCTGGATGCTGATTTTTGGTGGGGGGGCACATGAGGGGGCAAGGAATAACCTAGGGGGGGCAATTGCCCCCCCTTGCCCCCCTGTAGAGACGCCTATGGCCTGGAGGGGAGGCCCTATCTCCCCATCGTCGGGGGCTACAAGGCTGTGGCCAGCATCACTGGAACAGTCACAGCCTGACCTTTCCAGCGATGTATGGGGGTTAACCCATTAGTTGCCAGGTCGCGACCGGGCACTAATTTGTGCCCGATCGCGGCCTATTTCCGGTGGGGGCCGCCATCTTGGATGGCAGCCCCCATCTCTGGGTCCCCCCCCCCCGCGTCAACTGACTCATCGCGCCATGCGCGATGATGTCAGTTAACTGGGGAAGCCCCTAGCTGCAATGGGATTTCCTAAGGAAATCCCTTGCAGGAGATAGGGGGGTTCTTTGAACCCCTTTATCTCCTGATCGGTGGCAGCTAGGGGGTCATGCCTGATATCGATGCAAAGGTCTGAGCATGGCCTTGCCAACGATATCAAACATGACAATGAAAAAAATAAAATAAAAGTGTTTCAAAATAAAAAACAATTAATTAAAAATAAAAACGTGCTTTTTTTTTTTTTTTGATGCAGCATTATTGTTCACATTTCAATTATGATGTGAACAATGATGCTTCACCAATGATTTTTTTTTGGGGGGTTTAGCTAAAATCACGTAATTTCTCCCCCGCCCCCCAAAGAAAAATGGGTTCCCAAGTCTACGCCATAGAATATAACCGCAAGGATCGGATAATAAAATGCGGGAAAAAAAACACTTTACACACTGTTGTCGATTTGAAATTTTATTGAAAATTCACATTTTTTTACATTTTCTGTTATAGCATTCTGGCAGGACATGACGTTTATATATAATTATGATATATTATTAATCTGCCGAGTCTGCCGGAAAGAACGATATATAATTTGTCTGGGTGGTATAATAATACGTGACTTAAAACCGCGTTTAAACATGATGAGCAAAAACTTCAGCAAACTTCACTTCCGAAAGAGCGCCGAAGTTGTAAAATTACTCCCGTCCTTAAGGGGTTAATGAGTGCCTTATATGGGGTACAAGAGATGCAACCCACATCATAATCAGACGTGGCCCAGGCAGTGGTCGGGAACTCAGGTTCATGGAAATCTTTCTCGTGTGTCAAGTAGAAATATCTAAATTGTGAGTCTATCATGTTTGGTTTGATGTCCAATTGGGGGGATGTGACATGCATGCCCCCTCCTGGCAAAGTTTTTATGGTAATCTGTAAAGCATGAATAAGATCCCTGCCTAACAGATTAACTGGACAATCTGGGATAATTGTGAATTTATGGTTTAGCATTATCCTATTGTTATGGTCACGTATTTTTAAAGGTATGATTTGGTGAGATTCCCATTTATTCCCAAAGAGGGTTCTGATTTCTCCAGAGGTCCTTTGTATGCAGTGGCACATAATGTACTGCGGGTGGCGCCAGTATCAACAAGGAATGGCCAGTGGATGCCTTCTATACTCCGAAGAATGAAAGGTTCGTCATTGCATGTTGTTGTGATCTCTGGAAAAATAGGGACAAGATCCCTCGGGCAGCTTCATGCACGCCTTTGGGAATCCCATTCCAAGGGAAATTTTGGACCCTGATCTTGTGACTGATATTGGGCGTTTGGAGACTGGTGTGGGATGTTTGATTGCAATTCTGATTGTCGCGGTTTACGGGGCCATGGGCATTCCCTGGCCCAATGATCCAGCGCTCCACAATTAAAGCAAGGTTGAGGTTTGTGTGGCGTGTACAACGTGTCTGGTGTAGGGTTGGGACCTGCTGTGTTTGGACCTGGGTTGGGTACTTGTCCACCCCCCACCCCCTCTGTACCCACTCCTAAATCTTCGCTGCGACCGCGTCCCTGGTACAGTTGCGTTTGAGCAGGGGAGGTGGATTTAGGTTGAGGTAAATCAAAGCAGCCCGCAGCTTCGCGTTGGGCGATGCGGTCTTGGAATTGTGGCAAATCACACGATGCCCATTCAGGCATCATCTGTTTCACTGGGGTGATCATGTGTGGTTTTAAATTATTGATAAAAGTGGATATGAGAAGGGTGTGCATATCCCTTTTCTTGGACAGCCCAGCATCATGTTCCCATGCTTCACTGAACCTGTTCCAGAATTCTAGGACTGATTCAGTCTGCTTTTGTTTACATGCGATGGCAAGGGGGAGGGAAGCACGTGGCTGGAATAGTTTAATAATATATGTGGATAACTGTTCCCACATAAGAGCTTGTCCTTCTGATCTATTTAGAATATAGTCAGCGGCACTAGTAGTAGGGGTTTGAAGTGTATCTATAATAGGGATATTCGTCCAGTCCCAGACAGCATTGGAACCGACAATGCCGTCCGTAATGAGGCGCATATCTTCCTGTGTGTAGTTTCTCCCTTTACAAGCTTTTTTTAAATGGGCAATGGTGCCAGCTGGGGCTATCGTGGGTTTAGGTTAGGGCAACGTTTGACTACTCTGTCTATATCTTCAATTTCCATTGTTTTTTTTATCAATTCATTTCCGATTGTTAGGAAAGGATACTGCCTGACCTCTATCCCTAGTCTTTCTGGTTGTGTAGTTACTCTGCCAGTTGTTCTTTTCACGGTTTGTGTCTCATTCGTCGTGCCCTTTGTGTCGTAATCATTGTCCTCTGTGTCTGCTCTTATGTCTATATTCTCTAAAGTCAGCGTATTGTCGATAGAAGAGAGTTGTTGTCTTTCTGGTATGGTTGTTGTCAGTTCAGGTTCTGACCAGTATGGGCTACCCGGCACAAGAGTATACAGTTGTTGCTTTGGACTAGGGACACAGTGACTTGGACTGTGTGGCGCCTGACTACCTGTCGTGGTTGATTCCAGAAATTCCATTTTATGTGGACTTTTGTTTTCTAGTTTATGTGACCTTAGTGCATGTGTGGATGCCAGGCTTTCTATATCTGAAGATGAGGGATATAGGGACATTGGCAGTGGATACGGGGGTGGGGGACCCTGTTTCATAGGAGTTTTATAAATAGGGGCTTTAGGTAACATTCTTTTAATAGTCTGTTCGATTTTATGCTTGTTTGCTTGACGGGTGACATTCTCGGGTTTGTTAACTTTACCAACATGTGATTTTAAAGTATCTATCTTTATTCCTTTGGGGAACCACCCTGGGGCAAATTGTAACCAATTTATTCCGCCTTGTTTTATATAATCTTTATCCCATTGTGGGTCTGGCGGGAAATAGGGCCAAGCGTCGGTGTCAAGAAGGCACAGACCTTTTATCATATTCATGTGGAACGTATCATTCCCACCATTGCGTGGAAATGGACTACAACTCCCCATCACCTTGGTCCATCCCACTAGGTGATCAATCCATGGGACCACATAGTATGATTCTGTGTCACTGACTCTACAAACATATTCTTTACAATTTTCTCCCACTAAAGGGACAGGGAATTTGGATGATGTTTTTCCCATAATTCGTTTCAACAGTGAATTCTCAATTCAGCAATACAATCAAATACAAACTTGATAATATAACAGTGACTGGAGTCAGTTCCTTACCACTCAGACTCCACCAAAAGATCACACACACAAATATATAGACAGAGCAAAGATAGTACAAAAAATACTCGATTCTCCTCTTCCTTGGCTATATTATTATCACAATATTCCTAATATTGTCTATTCTGTCTATGTCCCCAGGACATCCGGCCGTATAAGACGTACCAGGTTTGGATTATTTTCCCCACATAAAACAAATGGGTATGGCTACCACCAAAGCGGACAGTAAAGTACGCTGTCAGACATACTCACCACTCTTAGGCAGCCATCCCGGACCAGCCCCCAATTGTTAGGGTTAAATCTGCTTCTCGTCTAGATCCCTGATCTAGCCTGGTATCAGCTGCAGAAGAGGTGATCTCAAGTTACGTTGCAACAGAGAATAGCCCACAGATGAAGAAATGAAACACAAAGCAAGATAGTCTGTGGGCTCTTCTGCCCCACCCAAGTTTTACTGAGGGTTATATAGGTTGGTTTGGACCCTTTTGCACAGTCATGCACAGCAATGTAAACAATACAGTACAGCTGGACATATACATAGTGTCACCATGCAGAAAACTGGTGAAAAAACTGTAATGGCTAGGTAAATGTATCACAGATACAAAACCTTTAGTTAGCCTTGTGGTTTACGGTTTCAACAGAATTAGCTTAGTCAGGGAATAAAGTGCAATACATGGTATTTGACAACTCTATGTGCAGACACCGCTCAATCTGTAGAAGCAAATGTTAACCCTTTCCTTCAGCGGGAACAGGCCCCTCTTAGATTGTAAGTGGGCATATTTATTACAGAGAGCCCCCAGCTCTCACATATACATGGATATAATTGCCCCCAGCAGTTCACACATGGATATATTGCCCCCAGCCCACGCATGGATATAGTTGCCCCAGCTCACACATGGATATAATTGCCCCAGCTCACGCATAGATATACTTGCCCCCAGCTCACGCATAGATATACTTGCCCCCAGCTCACGCATGGATATTATTGCCACAACTCACGCATGGATATAATTGCCCCCAGTTCACGCATGGATATAATTGCTTGAAGTCCCTGCTCGCTGGAGGCTGGGCCCATCTGCGAGCAGGGACTTCAAAATGGCTGCCGGCGGGCTTCCTCTGACATCATCAGAGGGGGCCCGCCGATGGCCATCTTGAAGTCCCTTCTCGCCGGGGCTGGGCCCATTGGTGAGCAGGGACTTCAAGATGGCCGTCGGCGGGCTTCCTCTGACATCATCAGAGGGGGCCCGCCGGTGGCCATCTTGAAGTCCCTTCTCGCTTGGGCTGGGCCCATCGGCGAGCAGGGACTTCAAGAAGGCCACCGGCGGGCTTCCTCTTACATCATCAGAGGGGGCCTGCCGGCGGCCATCTTGAAGTCCCTGCTCGCCAGTGGGCCTACATTGGCCCAGCCTCCGGCGAGCAGGGAGGCATGCCGGCGGTCAGGGCTGAGGGCAGAAAAAAAAGCGGAGCCGTTGGAGAGGCGCACACAAAGCGCCTCTCCCTCTTAACTCCTCACAGCTCAGTGACTGAGCTGTGAGGAGGTGGGAGAGGTGCTTTGCGTGCGCCTCTCCAACGGCTCCGCTTTTTTTTTTCTACCAGTTTCAAAGTCCGTCGCGCATGCAGCACTCAGCGCTTGACGGCGACGGACTTTGAAACGGTTTTATTATATAGGATGAATGAGACTTAAGTCACAAGACCCTCAACACTTAATGGCAACTGGACGTGCGTAAAACCACATTTCGTGTTTTATCTCTTTCATATATGAACTATCTAATATTACATTGCTAAATGAGATACTGCACCTAAACATGACTCTAGTGATGAGACGCCACAACCTTGCAGCTCACTAATGTCTCTGTTTGCCTCCTTATTGACTAATAAATTCTGACATGCTGCTTCTGCACTGTTGTTTCACGTACCCTTATTAAATACTAAAGTGTGAGAGCAGCATCAAAGAGTGTCCCTTTCCATGTAAAAATTTCCCTGCATGCATTGCTTTTTGATTGCCATGCCAGTGGAAGAGCAGTGCACGTTGGGTAAATTTGTTGATATCTTTTATCAGTTTCTAGCAAATCTATTCATGTGCTTGCAATTTGACTGCTATAATCTTTAGACAAATATTTATGCTTATTTTAATTGCTAAAGTTGTTTCTGGCTTTATGTGGTCAATATATGGACACGTGAACATAAACAAACAATTTATTTGTGTAAATTGTAGACCATCAAATTGTTTTAAATGCTGTAGGAATATTACAATATATTTGAATAGAGTTGTTTTGAGCAACTTTTAAATATAGATTTTCAATACAATCTGCAGTCATAGAAGCTGAAGTGCCTCACTTTGTTTAGATGATGAATCAGGAGTATTTGAACCAGCTCTTCTTCATTGCGCAGATCAAGCTCTCTGCTGGGTTCTACTGCTCTTAATGAATTTTGCAAATCAGGCACTTGACAGGAAGATGTCAAGTCTATTAACTTAACATTGTTTTTGAACACCAATTTTCAGATTGAAAATATTAGAAGAAAACATAATTATCTTCCTTTTATCATGGAATTGCTAAAGACCTTAGCAGAACATCAACAGTTAATACCTTTAGTAGAAAAGGTAAGTTATAAATAAATAATTTACAAGATTTACTCTTTAACTTTTTTTATTATACTTTATTTAAGCAGTGTCAAATGCACAAGAACATGAAGTCATAACTCTCCTCACTGGGCACGCAGTCCCTAGAGAGGAATTGGTGAGCCAACGGATAATTGGAGCTTCATAATGGCTTTTATCTAGCGTTTCTCTTAAGTTTCTGCATCGACATGTTGTAATACTTGCATGTGGCGACAGAACTGTTTTTCAAGTCTGGATCCAGAATCAATAATGGCCAAAATCTGTTTATAATTTCTCTCACTGTATTCCATCCCATATTGAAATTTCGGATACAGGTGAAACTCGAAAAATTTGAATATCGTACAAAAGTTCATTTATTTCAGTAACCCAACTTAAAAGGTGAACCTAATATATGAGATAACAAGAATTGGTGTCTGCGGAGGCGCTTACTGAATTATTATTGTAGATAAGAGTGCGCTGCCTACAAGGTATTGCACATAAACCGATATGTGGTCAATGGGAAAGTCCGAGTGGCGCAATTTATTATTCAGATGGTTTTATATATGGAAATTGAATCCAGACAATTGTCTTACGCCCATAAAGTGCTTATACCAAGCCTAGGTCTGCATTTTACACGGTGATCACTGGCATAAAATAATACTCTCCTATTGGTAAATGGCTTCCGAGCTAGTGCAAATTCACAAAATCATAAAAATTGACTGGGTTGGCAAACTTCTAAAACAGGTATAATATAATTAGTTCTCCTATTTGGAAATATATCATAAAATCAATCAAACCAATTCTTTTATAAAGTGCATGTGCTCAAGTGTATCTCCTATAACAAAGTGCAAAACACAAATAGTGTCAAAGTGATATGCACCAGGATCGAGGGATGTCCTTCTATAAACCGAAATAGTTCATTAATAGTTCCTAAAACAATATAAAATGCACGTGCAAAAGTGCAAATAGATGGAAATATAGACCATATGATTGTCCGCAAGTCTCTTTATGGGATGAAGATTGTACTGTGGGATCCGATATCCTGCCTCCACAATTCCTTCTCTTCAGAGGGCAAATCTCGATATAAATACGACCCTCTCAAACTGATGCAGAGAGTCTGAAACCAACAAACCTGAAGAAAGGGGTCCCCCCCATCCTGTCCCCACTCTGACATCAACGCTGATCCAAAGACCGGAGCTGAAAGACATCCTGAGGAAGAGGGGTCAGGTACTCACCTAATAAAGCAGTACCATTCGCCCACATGCAGAGCCTGATATATCCGAGGCTCCAACATCGGTGAGTGAATTGAAAACACAAGTACACTGTGATTTTTTTACCGATTGTGTTATGCTATGGAAGCGTTGTCTCTCTATGTTTACTCTATTTGAGGCCGACTGGAGGATGTAAGGAAGGGGAGCGCCACCCTCATATGGTGTAAAGCCCTTCAACCTCAGAGCTGGGAATTTCGGGCTCAGTAATTTGTGAGTGAGCTTTTTATAATACACTCAACAAAGATTCATTTGAATCAGTCTGCACTATTGTTGTTCTCTCTCTCTCTACTCGTATTTATATCGAGATTTGCCCTCTGAAGAGAAGGAATTGTGGAGGCAGGATATCGGATCCCACAGTACAATCTTCATGCCATAAAGAGACTTGCGGACAATCATATGGTCTATATTTCCATCTATTTGCACTTTTGCACGGGCACTTTAGATTGTTTTAGGAACTATTAATGAACTATTTTGGTTTATAGAAGGACATCCCTCGATCCTGGTGCATATCACTTTGACACTATTTGTGTTTTGCACTTTGTTATAGGAGATACACTTGAGCACATGCACTTTATAAAAGCATTGGTTTGAGTGATTTTATGATATATTTCCAAATAGGAGAACTTATTATTTTATACCTGTTTTTAGAAGTTTGCCAACCCAGTCAATTTTTATGATTTTGTGAACTTGCACTAGCTCGGAAGCCATTTACCAATAGAGTATTATTTCATGCCAGTGATCACCGTGTAAAATGCAGGCCTAGGCTTGGTATAAGCACTTAATGGGCGTAAGACAGTTGTCTGGATTTAATATATGAGATAGACTCGTTACATGCAAAGCAAGATAGTTCAAGCTGTGATTTGTCATAATTGTGATGATTATGGCTTACAGCTCATGAAAACCCCAAATCCACAATCTCAGAAAATTAGAATATTACATGCAATCAATAAATCAAGGATTGTACATGGAACAATATCAGACCTCTGAAAAGTATTAGCATGCATATGTACTCAGTACTTGGTTTGGGCCCCTTTTGCAGCAATTACTACTACCTCAATGCGGCGTGGCATGGAAGCTATCAGCCTGTGGCACTGCTGAGGTGTTGTGAAGACCAGGATGCTTCAATAGTGGCCTTCAGCTCTTCTGCATTGTTCGGTCTCGTGTCTCTCATCTTTCTCTTGGCAATGCCCCATCTATTCTCTATGGGGTTCAGGTCAGACGAGTTTGCTGGCCAATCAAGCACAGTAATCCCACGGTCATTGAACTATCTTTTGGTGCTTTTGGCAGTGTGGGCAGGTACCAAGTCCTGCTGGAAAATGAAGTTAGCATCCCCATATAACTCGTCTGCGGAAGGAAGCATGAAGTGCTCCAAAATCTCCTGGTAGACGGCTGCGTTGACCCTGGACTTAATGAAGCACAGTGGACCAACACCAGCAGATGACATGGCTCCCCAAATCAACACAGACTGTGGAAACTTCACACTGGACTTCAAGCATCTTGCAGTGTGTTCCTCTCCGTTATTCCTCCATACTCTGGGTCCTTGTTTTCCAAATGAGATGCAAAAGTTGCTCTCATCAGAAAAGAGAACTTTTGACCACTGAGCAACAGACCGTTTCTGTTTTTCTTTAGCCCAGGTAAGATGCTTCTGACGTTGTTGTGTTCAGGAGCGGCTTGAAGGGAGAAATACGACATTTGAAGCCCATGTACAGGATCCGTCTATGTGTAGTGGCTCTTGATGCACTGACTCCAGCCTCAGTCCACTCCTTGTGAAGGTCCCCAACACTTTTGAATGGCCTTTTCCTGACCATCCTCTCCAGGCTGCGGTCATCCCTGCTGCTTGTGCACCTTTTTCTTCCACACTTTTCCCTTCCACATAACCTTCTATTAATGTGCTTTGATACAGCACTTTGGGAACATCCAACTCCTTTTGCCATTACATTTTGAGGCTTTCCCTCCTTATAGAGGGTGTCAATGATGGTTTACTGCACAACTGTCAGGTCAGCAGTCTTTTTCATGATTGTGATTCCTACTGAACCAGACTGAGACCATTTAAAGGCTCAAGAACCCTTTGCAGGTGTTATGGCTTAATTAGCTGATTGGAGTGGGACACTTTGAGCCAGGAATATTGCACCTTTTCACAATATTCTATTTTTTTGAGATTGTGGATCTGGGGTTTTCATGAGCTGTAAGCCATAATCCTCACAATTATGACAAATCACGGCTTGAACTATCTCATATATTAGTTTCACCTTTCAAGTTGCATTACTTAAATAAATTAACTTTTGCACGATATTCTAATTTTTCGAGTTTCACCTGTACATCTGATGGTTTGAGACTCTTGTTTTTTAGAATTCTGAAGTAGCCATTTACATTCTACGTTATGGACTCGTTGGTATGCTCATTTCAGAACCCTGTTAGGATATCCTTTTGCTCGGAAGTCTGCTCTCAGGTCTTTTGCTTTTAGTTCAAATTCTTCCTTAGAGGAACAGATGCATTTCAATCTCAAGTATTATCCATATGGGATTGCTTTCTTGAACGTTATCGGATGAAAATTTGACCATTGTAACAGGCTGTTTGTAGCTTTTTTTTCTTTTCATGGACTGTTGTCGCGGCCTTATCTGAACCAGACTGTTTGGAGATGGTGATATCCAAGAAATTCAATGCCTCAAATTGAATTTTATATGTGATGCATAAATTAAGTTGGTTACAATTAGCTTAGTGAATTCCATAAACTGTTCTGGAGTTCCGCTCCATACGACAAGTATGTTGTCAATATATTGTTTCGAAAGGGATATATATGTTACGATTGGCTGGGCCTGGCATGAATGCAGGAAGGTTAGGTGTGAGCCTACTGTGCAGTGATGCCAGATCAGACCGAGTTAAAGGCAACAACCAGGTTTATTGTAACAAACCAATAAACCAACATAAAACTGGAACAAGAAGCACTATACAAAAATATAACCAGACCAGAATGAAACACAATAGAAACTGAAACACACAGATAACTGAACTAATCAACAGGAGGGAGCTAGGCACTAGAGGAAATAGACTAACCTAGAAGAGCTACAGATAAAGACTGAAAACCTAGATGGGAACAGGCTGATACAGGGGATCCAAAAAGGGGCGATGAAGGAACAGACTAGAAACGAAAGATGATACAAGAATGGGCTGAGGCAATAGAGGGATGGCTGGGAGTGGTAGGAATGAGGTATAGAACAAAAAGCAGAAAACAGGCAGAAGAGACAAAACGTGTAATAGGGGACTAGGGACCTAACAGAACACAGAATGAAATACTTAAATACAATATACAATAACTACAATATGATACAAGGCTAGACAACAGTACATAATGGAACAGGCAAAGAATATTCATAAATACATAAACGGGTCTGAACAGGATGGTCAAAATATAAAGCAATGGGACTGGTACATATGGGATCCAATAAAGCAAGAAACACTGAACTAAGAATAACAGAGGAATCAAAGGAATCAGGAATGACCAGAGGGAAAATAAGCGGGCGCATGAACTAGAAATAAACCAGAGAAAATATCAAACAAGAACATAGACTAAGAATATCAAGCAATAAACTAGAATTGAGTGTGTACTACACCAAGGCCAGGACTCCAGTGAATGAGGCAGCGCCCTCCTTAGGGTGTTGCCTCCTTTTAAACACAGTTCAATTCAGTTCAAGACGTCGTGAGGTGAATTCCAGGGCTTGAACATGTGAAGATCCTGGAACCTGCATATTCATTTCAGGATGAGACTGGCAACAGGAATCAAGGGGGTCGCCAGGGGCTCAGAATGTCCAGATCGTTACAATATATTGGCGAAAAGGATTTATAGTTTCATTAAATACAAACATTTCTTCCCATCGACCCAAATATAAGTTTGCGTATGCTGGTGCACAAGCTGTGCCCATCGCTAGACCGTGAACTTGTCAATACCATTTCTTATTAAATAGGAAATAATTCTGAGTCAATATGAATCTCAGCAGTTTGATAACAAAATCTATTTGAATCTTTGGTAATTTCGTTTTACGTTAATTTCGTAGAGACCTTTGTCATGAGGGATTGAACTATATAAAGACTCAATGTCTAGACTACAAAGGTATGAGTTGTCAGGGATAGGAGTGGTTTCATGTAGTTTGAGTGTTGATTTAGAGTCGAATAGGAAAGATGGTAATTCAGATACAAAAGCTTTGTAAAATTGATGTAGCTAAATACTACAATTTTAAATTAAATTGTTAATCCCGGACACTATTGGACGGCCCAGGTTTCTTTTTTATCTATGAATCTTTGGGATTACATAGAAAGTTGCGACTCTTGGGTGCTCATTAAGCAAAACATTATATTCATGTTCCGTTAGGACCCCTTCTAGACCTTCTTGAAGTAAGTTGCGGAGTTCTGATGTAAATTTAATTGTGGGATCATGTTCTAAGATTTCATAAGTGGAAATGTCAGAAAGGAGGGCCAATGTCATAATTTTCATTTTGATCAGATGTCCTAATTACCACTTTGCCCCCCTTATCCGCAGACTTGTTCACTAGATTGTGTTTTTGGGAAAGTTCAAGATTTTTGGATGTTTGACTGTTACTGGAATCCACCTGGTTCACTCGGGAGTAAAGTCGGACCAGCACGGACAATGACTGCTTGGACACGAGTCTCTTCAGGAAAGGCAAACTTTATTGTGACGTCACAACATGTGCTCACACAGGATTGAATCGCAAAGAGTGAGCCTCGATCTCACCCCGACATCGGGTCTTATACCCCGAATACATAATTAGGTACATCCCAATTAGCCCACCTCCCGGTGACACTATCCCACCCCACGTGGGTCCGTACCTCCCTTAATCGAATACAAAGACATTCCATACATTGGTCATAAATTGGCAAGCTTCATGGCATTCTGACACAAGAGGATTTACAATTGCTCTGGATCCTGCCTGTGTCCACCTCCCTTGCGCTTGTTTATTGTTTGTTTTAGATAAGGCCTGGTCTGGTTTCACACTCCTCTTTGTCTCAGCTGCAGGCTCAGCTGCAGGCCCTTGATGTATCTCTTCTTCATCCTGTCACCCTGTGCCAGCAACGGCCCGGATCTTCTCTAATTTAATTGCTTTACTGCTTGCCTAACACATTCCAAAGATTCTATGTAAGCTTTATTCTAACTTCAACTAATATCTACCTAGTTATATTCAAGTGAACCAATATTCTGAACAAGATGGCCGCCTGGCTCAGGATGACTACCATCTTCTGGCCTGAGTCCATTACATTCTCCCCTTGGCTCAAGTCTCAGATTCTCCTTCTGAGGCTTGTAGCCACTACACTCCACTAGTACTATCCTTGAACACCTTGTACTTTAGGGGACTCATTTTAGCTGGGTACATGTCTGGTGGGATCATCAGTGGTATCTTTTGTGTTTGTGTAGGTGTCAGTGCTCTCTTGCATAGTGGCCATAGACATAGCCCTATGCGATACAGGAGTATCCCTACTACCAGGATCACCACCACCATCAGAATCATGGATCCAATCTGCGAGATAAATCTCAGAATGGATCCGAACCAATCTCCGAATGCTCCGAACCCACGGAGTGGATTCCAGCCTTCAGCAGCAATCCGCCTAGCTGTGTTCTGCAACTGTACTACTTTCTCTTGGTGGTCCTGGATTACCTGGTAGTAATCAGGGACATCATGTGTCGTGTTTCTGATGAATGTGCAACATTCATAATGCATTGTCATCTCACACCCACACCCCATTCAGAGCTGCACTGATCTGTTCCAGTGCCATGTCATGTATCATTAGTACTGTTCGTATCTCTCGCAACTCCAGATTCAACAATTGGATATCCATGCTGGTCTTATTCAAAATCTCATCCATCAGACTGGCTTAACTATTCATTCTTACCATCAATTCTCTTCCCCATCCAGTCCATGCTGGAAACCACGCCCATATTCGATCTTTCTTAGTGAACAGTTCTCTCTTCTGTTTCTCAAACACCAGTGGGTACCTGGGGTGTAGTGCAGTGTCTGTATCAGTGTCATCCCCTCTCACTCTCTGGATTGGAATCAGTCTGGCCAAATAACACATTCCTGTTATTGTAGGTGGTACCCATGTGTAACACATCTTTCCACAGCATACCTGGTACCCTCCTCTTAGTATAAATGGTGATAAATGTAGTGTCCCTTTTGACATTTCTAATATCAGAGGCCCCAATCGTTTCACCAAATCCAATGCACTCTGCTTACCAGTAGTCACATTCGCAATTATCAGTTCTTGGTCTCTGGTGAGCTTCTTTCTCCTGATATATATAAAATTCTCCTGATCTTTTGTGTCGAATTTGTAAGTGTATAACGTCCAATTGAATCTACTTGAATTACACAATCCCCCCATGCCTGTTTCTCTATCTGGTCCTAATTGGAAACACCATTCTGGTGGGTACACTGGCCCTGTTATTGGGTATCCGGGAGTGAATGCCTCTGGCTTCTCTCGTGGTTCATCAAAAGCATATATTGTGATATTTCCTGACGCAAATATACTTAAATTCATTGGGATTGAAGCAAATGGTATATGGATTGTCTCTGGGTGCAGTCTACTACACACCCAACACGCAGTTTGCCCAGACTTTTTGGCATATTCATATTTAAATTTCACAAGTAAATGTCCTCGTGGGGTGATTTCTGGATCTGCATCTCGCCGGTATCTTTGCATAGTATGGTTTTCCATCACCTGCCGTGTACCATTCCAGGCTTGGGAAGTATTTGCTCCGTTGATTAACCTTGGACACCTAGGGCATGTCCCATGGGATAGTCCATAGATCAAATTTGCAAGGTACAATATCAGTACCAGAAATGCCCCAAATGTCAAAATCCCTTGGGCAATTCTTTTCACAGTCACATAAACCCAATCCCTCCCCACCGGAATTTCAAAAGTAAAAGTCATCTCTGGATGATCAAGGGTTGGGGCAGGGCCCCTAAAAATAGCCCTTGGGGTATGCCCCGGGGGATCCCTTTGCTCCTCTGTTGGTGGGTGGTCAGGCATTATTGTGTCCGTCAAAACACCCACTTGTTGAGTCTTTTAGGTGCTCACAACTGTGGTCTTTGTCAGCTTTAGCCTCAATGGATTGGTCTCGTTGGTGACGACCTTCCACTCTGGTTCAGGATTGGCTGCAGCTACATTCAATCTGGAGTGATGTATCCACAGGACCACCTCGGTCACCTTCACTGCTGTGGGGGTTGATAACAGGACACGGTAAGGACCTCTCCATTTTGGGCCTAGTGGGTCATTTTTCCACTCCTTCACCCAAACCGAGTCACCTGGACATTACTTATACAGTGGGGGATATAAGAAGTGAGGTATATTATCTCCCACCCAAGTATTCAACTTTTGCATTGATTTACCCAACAATACAACCTGTTCATTTAGTTTAGTTTTTCCCAATGCCGAAGGTCCCTCCTTAGTCCATTAATTAGAGTGGTCGTTCATCCGAACATAAGCTCGTATGGACTTAGCTTCAATTGGGGGGTTGGCCTGCACCTAATGTGCAATAGGACTATTGGCAGTACATCCAACCAACCCAGTGACGTCTCTTGGCACAGTTTGGACATCAAAGTCTTTAGTGTACGGTTCATTCTTTCGACTTTTCCCGAGCTTTGGGGCCTGTAAACTGTATGTAGCTTCCAGGTGATGCCCAACAGACAGGCAAGCTGCTGCAAACAGTTCTGTATAAAAGCTGGGCCATTTACGCCTATTTTGAGGGGAAGTCCATACCGTGGTATTACTTCTTTCATTAGACTTCTCACCACTTCCGTTGTCTTCTCTGTCCTTGTGGGGAAAGCCTCCACCCATCCTGTTAGAGTGCACAGCATCACGAGCAGATACTTGTATCCTTTGCAGGGTGGTAGCACTGTGAAGTCTATCTGCATTGATGCCATTGGGGACAGTCCGATTGGTTGCTTGCCTGGAGGTTGAGATGGGCCTGTTGTTGGGTTATTCTTGGCACATGTCACGCACTGCTGGGCTATCGCTTTGCAGATTACTGACATTCCTGGCACATAGAAATGTGGCTCCAGCTGTTGTTCCATCATTTCCCGTCCTCCATGGGTACTTGCATGAAGTGCTCTCACAATGTCAGGATCCATGCCTGCTATTTGCTGCTTAATCCGTGCTTGCAGCACATCCATGAAAAGTGCTGCCCAGTCTCAGCTCTCGCTGACCAGAACCTTCACAGTTAAACACAGAACACACACACACCACACCCCTGTGTCTGCAATAAAGGTTCTCTCTGCCCCTCCCTCTGGACTTCTGCATTAACTACCATTCCTTGACCTGAAAGGACCTTTGATACCTATGCTCTATGTGTACCAGACCTCTGCTTTGCCCACCGACTCTGCATCCTCTCTACCAGCCCTTGAACCTCAGACCGTCTCCAGACTACGATTCTTGCCTAGCCCTTTTGTCTCCACGCTACCCCACAAGGTACTGTCAGTCTATAACCCCTGAATTCACTGCATAATGGGCTTAATACAACCAGACTGGGACCCCACCAGCGCTGATCCTGACACACGATCTCAGGTGCCAATGTTGCTGGCAGGACTATTTGTCCACTCTTCAACTGGAACCATCCGCTTCTCCATATCCACCTTGTTCTTCTGATAGCCATTTTTTCTCTTTCTCTGAATACACAGGTGTCCATTCACTCAGTGGCGCCGTTAGGAGTGCAGCCACCACTGGTGCTGCTTTGTATCTTGCCAATTCTTCCTGGTTTCCCCAGATGAATTCTTCTTTTGGGAAGTAGTATCGCCAGGCAAAGAACAGCAGATTTTGTCTCTTCTGCGTATCTCTCACTGCTGGTACAAAGCAATTCATCACACTTTTCTTCATCCTTGGTAGCTTGTTTTTAATAAGGGTCTCTTTGAGAAAGAACCTTACCAAAGGGGCTTGATATTCTTCTGCTCCCAGTTCTCCCAAGCTCAACAGCACTCGTGTGATCCTTAAATTATTATGAGGGTTGTCTGTTAGATTGTCAAAACGTGAGGTGAAATTTTCTGCCCGTTCAACTTCGATTACTTCAATATCTTCTTCATCCTCCCCCACTATTTTTACGCCAAAGGATTTCAGCATCATCTTGTATGCTCTGCGGAGTCTTTGCTGAACTTCTGAGGTGTCAATCATTATACGTGTTTCTTGGGGGTGAAGAGGAGAGGAGTAGAAATTTCGGCCCTGGGACCGTGTTGGGAAAAGCCACTGTATATAATCATGGTTTTCTTCCAGTAGCTCGTAATTGTTATGCCACTTTTGCAGGACGGTTTCAATAAATTCACCTTTTGGTTCAAATTTTCTCAATTCATATAGAATTCGTAATTCGGCATGGGGAGTTGATCCTCTTGCTACTACCATCGGTGAATAGCTGTAGATCGTATTTGTCGAGGGGTACGTCTTTCAGGTCTTGTCTACTACTGAATACTTCTTCCATGACTTGGAGGCATTCATGATTTGGATTCTCTTCACAGTCAGGCAGTAGTGTAGCTGGGTTTAAGGTAGCGATGAGGTCCAGATGAACCCGTGGGATTCTCACACATCATGGCTTTGTACTTCGTCATCCGGCTATTGCTGAATCAGTAACTTCCTTTTACATCAAGCAGGGCTTTGACCGCATGTGGCACCTTGTCATGAAGAACCTGTCCAAGGGTCAGCTTGTCTGCTTCCGCTATCAGCATTGCGGTGGCTGCCACTGCTCTCAGGCATGGGGGTAGGCCGCAGGCCACAGGGTCAAGCTGTTTGGAGAGATAGGCCACAGGCCTAGGCCATGAGCCAAAATTTTGGATCAGTACTCCTGTTGCAGTCTGGTTATACTCATGCACATATAACTGGAAAGGCTTGCTATGATCTGGCAAACCTAGTGCTGGAGCTTCCATCAGAAGAGTCTTTAATTTCAGGAAAGCTGCCGCCTGTGCCTCTTCCCAGAGAAAGGGGTCATGCTCTCCACCCTTGGTGGCTTGGTGGAGAGGTTTAGCAAAATTGGGGATCCACAGACGACAGAAGCCTGCAGCTCCGAAGGATTCACGGACTTGTCTCCTTGTCTTTGGTTGGGGTATACGGCACACTGCTTCCTTTCTTTCAGCTTCCAAGGCGCGTTTAGTACCTGTTAATTGAAAACCTAGGTATTTTACACTTTGTTTGCATATTTGTGCTTTTCTTTCTGGAAACTTTATATCCTGCTTGACACAGCAGGTATAACAGTGCTTTTGTGGCAGAAAGACAGTCTGTTTCTGTGGGAGAAGCCAGTAATAAATCGTCCACATATTGTAGTAAAACAACCTTGTCTGGCTGAGCGTTGAAGGACAGGAGTGTAACGGTTAGCCCCTGCTTGGGCCATCGTGGTGGCTTGGAACATGAGATGAAGCCCTTAAGGCAGATGAGTAACTGACTGGACACAAGGACAGACGGATTTCTCCAAAACCAAGGAGCACCAAAAAACAGAACAGAATTGCCACTAAGCTCCGAAGGCTTCAAGACCGACAGACAACTTAGGACACTCAGAAACACAAAGATACACTTGACAATCCGTAAAGGGAGCAGGCTGCAGGACAGTAAACAAAACAGACAGACTATACTAAAAGAGGTCCTTATAAGCGGCCTCTGAATATAATACTAAACTAAGACAGACAAGGTTCATAAAACATGAAACATACAAGAATCGTCAATCAGGCAGAGGTTGGCAACAGATCAGAAATATACGGTACCAGGGGGAAGTAGAAGGGATAGTCAAAAATAAAGCCGAGGTCAGAACCAGAAAACACTTGAACAGGAATGCTTTGCAGCAACTCAGGAAACACGAACCAGACAGAACCACCATCAAACTCCACAAACAGTCAATGAGGCTCTGTGCTGCTGGGAATATATAGGGAGTGGGTCTGTGTGATTGGGCCATGTGACCCCAGACCAGGAGATCACAACAGAACCCCAGATCAGCCCTAAACAGCACAGCCAGACACACCATAGGGGAAAAACAAACATGAAAACCCTTCACCACCAGGAGGCAAGGTCGAGACGTGACATAACCCCCTCCCTTACGGGTGACCTCACGGGCACCCAAAACAAAAAACATGGCAGACAGAATCCGGAAACCAGATCACGAACACCAGTCACCAAAATCCATTGAGGTCCCACTCAGAGTCGTCATCCTCCTCCCCAAGACGCCTCCGACTATGCGGGTTCCTTTGAATGGCATCCCAGTGGTCCTTCCTGAACACCAGTCCAAAGGGCGACTGCACATAGCCCTCAGGGACATGACGGGGTTGGGGGATCTCGGCATCAGTCAGACTGGACATAGAATCAGTTGGACTAGGGTTAGTCACCTTTTTACATCTTCTCCTTGAACGAGATCTAGAACTGGTGACCACCCCACACGACACGGCAATAGTAGGGGCAGACTTGGTTATCTGTTTAACACCACACGATTGAAACCTCTCTACCCCACAAGTGTGTTTGACAGCAATGGGCCCACTGCAAGACGTGGGCACAGTGGTCACGTGACTTGACTTGGATACGACTCCCTTGCAGCTCGACTTGGACAGACTTGACAACTCGCCTTTAACTGGCACACCGTTGGAACAGAGGACATTGCCAGGATATGATACAACTGGCACCTCACCATTGTTACAGATTTCATCTGGAGGAGTGCACTGTGGACCCTCCGAGTCATCGGAATCCTCCTCAAAACACCTGAGAGCATTAGGGTCTTTCTTGATCATGGCCCAGTGTGCCTCACGGAACAACATCCCGCATGGGGATCGTATATAACCTTCGGGTACAGGGCTAGAATTTGTAGCACCAGTCAGTTTGGATGTCACTCCATTAACTGGCAGGACTGGCAAATAACCAGAAACAGACATACCTGGCAGCGTGTAAATTGGCATATCTCCAGAAAAAGGCATTAGGGGCACATTGCCCGAATTACACATGAAGGGCTCGGGACCCACACTTGGCAAGACAACGGTAGGAACAACACTGGACCCACTGTGGGACAAGGGCACAGTGGTCTCATGTGTTAATGTGAGCACATTGGTCTCATAACCTAACAAGGCCTCAGCTGTCTCGCAGAAAGACATGGGCACTGTTGTCTCGCAGAAAGACATGGGCACGGCTGCCTAGCAGCAGAACATGGGCACGGCTGTTTCGCAGAAAGACATGGGCACGGCTGCTTCGCAGCAGAACATGGGCACGCCTGCCTCGCAGCAGAACATGGGCACGCCTGCCTCGCAGCAGAACATGGGCACGCCTGCCTCGCAGCAGAACATGGGCACGGCTGCCTCGCAGCAGAACATGGGCACAGCTGCCTCGCAGCAGAACATGGGCACGGCTGCCTCGCAGCAGAACATGGGCACGGCTGCCTCGCAGCAGAACATGGGCACGGCTGCCTCGCACAACACGGGCACAACTGTCTCATGGATCGGAATCGGCATGACTAGCAGCTCGCTAGTAGAACCAGGCATGAAGGTTTCATGTTTAGATACAGGCACTTCAGCCTCATAACAAAGCATAGGCACGGCTACCTCGTAGCTCAACATTGGCACAACTGACTCGTCAGCAGGCAGGAAGGGCTCTGGGCCCACGACAGGAGTGAAGGGCTCTGGGCCCACCTGGGACAAAACCGCTGACACACAGCTTGGGAGGGGTACAGCTGACACACAGCTTGGGAGTGTTACCGCTGACACACAGCTTGGGAGTGTTACCGCTGACACACAGCTTGGGAGTGTTACCGCTGACACACAGCTTGGGAGTGTTACCGGCAATGTGCCAGGTTCTGGCACCGCTGACACCTT
Source organism: Leptobrachium leishanense (assembly GCA_009667805.1). Lineage (NCBI taxonomy): Eukaryota > Metazoa > Chordata > Amphibia > Anura > Megophryidae > Leptobrachium > Leptobrachium leishanense. Next base: position 102,976,650 of record CM019070.1, on the reverse strand, counting down.
GTCAGACAGAAACAAAACTGGCCTCCCGCCAGGAACGGACATAGGCACAATACAATGTGCAGAACAGACAGGTTTTTCTTTATGCTGTCTACCTGTAACAACAGCGCCACCCTGGACCCTTGTGGCATCAGCGCCACCCTGGGCCCTTGTGGCATCAGCGCCACCCTGGGCCCTTGTGGCATCAGCACCACCCTGGGCCCTTGTGGCATCAGAGCCACCCTGGGCCCTTGTGGCATCGGCGCCACCCTGGGCCCTTGTGGCAACAGCGCCACCCTGGCCCTTGTGGCAACAGCGCCACCCTGGACCCTTGTGGCAACAGCGCCACCCTGGACCCTTGTGGCATCAGCGCCACCTGGCCCTTGTGGCATCAGCGCCACCCTGGGCCCTTGTGGCATCAGCACCACCCTGGGCCCTTGTGGCATCAGCGCCACCCTGGGCCCTTGTGGCATCAGCGCCACCCTGGGCCCTTGTGGCAACAGCGCCACCCTGGGCCCTTGTGGCAACAGCGCCACCCTGGACCCTTGTGGCACAGCGCCACCCTGGCCCTTGTGCACAGCGCCACCCTGGACCCTTGTGGCAACAGCGCCACCCTGGACCCTTGTGGCAACAGCGCCACCCTGGACCTTGTGGCATCAGCGCCACCCTGGGCCCTTGTGGCATCAGCGCCACCCTGGGCCTTGTGGCAACAGCGCCACCCTGGGCCCTTGTGGCAACAGCGCCACCCTGGACCCTTGTGGCAACAGCGCCACCCTGGACCCTTGTGGCAACAGCGCCACCCTGGGCCCTAGACCCATGACAAGAACTGAGAAACAGTGATCCACTGCATAACATGGAAGCAGGTAGTGTGCCTTGAGGTGGAACAATTTTGGCTTTATTACCACACATGGAATTTGCAACACCCCTGCATTGCACAGAAACAGAGGTCCCAGCAGTAGGGTCAGCGCTATGGCTACATGACGTGGATACCAGGGTCTCACCCTGAGAACATGACATTCTGGGTTTGGGCTTTAATGGACAGCAAAAGATTTTATGCTGGGGTGAACTGCAATAATAACAGAGATTAAGAATTCTACGTCTCTCTCTTTCACTCATGGGAGGTTCCCCAGAGACTCTGCTGGGAGGAACCGCATAATTAAGCACACTGAGAGACAGCATTAACCTCTTCAGCTCTGTCAGCAGATCAAAAACCATCTGAAGCACAGAATTTAACACAGTAAGCTCACCTGCAGGCATTAATGGACTGTTTGTAATGTAACGGTTAGCCCCTGCTTGGGCCATCGTGGTGGCTTGGAACATGAGATGAAGCCCTTAAGGCAGGTGAGTAACTGACTGGACACAAGGACAGACGGATTTCTCCAAAACCAAGAAGCACCAAAAAACAGAACAGAATTGCCACTAAGCTCCGAAGGCTTCAAGACCGACAGACAACTTAGGACACTCAGAAACACAAAGATACACTTGACAATCCGTGAAGGGAGCAGGCTGCAGGACAGTAAACAAAACAGACAGACTATACTAAAAGAGGTCCTTATAAGCGGCCTCTGAATATAATACTAAACTAAGACAGACAAGGTACATAAAACATGAAACATACAAGAATCGTCAATCAGGCAGAGGTTGGCAATAGATCAGAAATATACGGTACCAGGGGGGAGTAGAAGGGATAGTCAAAAATAAAGCCGAGGTCAGAACCAGAAAACACTTGAACAGGAATGCTTTGCAGCAACTCAGGAAACACGAACCAGACAGAACCACCATCAAACTCCACAAACAGTCAATGAGGCTCTGTGCTGCTGGGAATATATAGGGAGTGGGTCTGTGTGATTGGGCCATGTGACCCCAGACCAGGAGATCACAACAGAACCCCAGATCAGCCCTAAACAGCACAGCCAGACACACCATAGGGGAAAAACAAAAATGAAGACCCTTCACCTCCAGGGGGCAAGGCCGAGACGTGACAAGGAGGTCCTGGCTGAGCACGCACCCGAAAATCGTGGGCGAGTTTTTGAAACCTTGAGGGAGGCGTGTCCAGGTCATTTGATGACGTGCTCCCGTGGTAGATTCCTCCTGCTGGAATGCGAAAAGGGGCTGACTTGCTGGAGCCAGGCGGATGCAAAAGAAAGCGTCTTTTAAATCAAGCACTGTGTAATATTTCGTATCGCCTGGAATTCATGCCAATAAATTGTATGGATTTGGAACCACAGGGTGTAGGGTTACTGTGGCTTCATTAACGGCCCGCAAATCTTGGAGACAATATCGGTGTATTCCACGGTGACACACAAACTTTTAATATCCCGTAATCTTTCAGTCTCTGTAAATTTGTCTGTTTTTAGTTTGGCTTTCTGTGGAATATGATATTGGCTTAGAGCCACAGGCGTTGCGCCAGGTTTCAGATCAACATACACTGGAGAAATATTTACAGCTAATCCGGGCGGGTTTTCTTCTGCCCAGACTCCAGGGATTCCCAAGAGTAGTGTATATGGGTCTGGGGCGGCCGGCGGGGTTGGTGCCGTGTGCCATTCTTCTTCTCTTGGCATAATTACTGCAATTTTTACAGGTTGGGTATTCTGGCTGGCTTGGCTGTACTGCCGTACAGAGCTGCCACTCTCAGGCAGGTCTAATCTAGCGTGGCCCCCGGGGAGAAATGTAATTTGGGCTTGCAATTTGCAAAGAATATCCCGCCCCAGGAGTTGGATGGCACATTCAGGCATATATATATATATATACACATTTGTATACCTTAACTAAAGAGAAGGAGGACCATCTATATATACAAACAATATCTACAGAGGTCTCTCTCCCGTAACCAAATCAGACTCTTAATAACACATCAGAAAAATAAAATTAGTAATCATTTAAAATACTATTATAACAATAGAATAACCATCTTATCAGAAATTGCATAGAAATATATTTTAATTAATTATATTCTTTCACCATCATTAATGTAATATTTTAATTGCATTTTTAATCATAATTTTGCTATATCTTAACTATATGGGACATGAAACAGTATAGAACTTGTTACTTTAACCATTTCTCGAACTGATCTTTTCACTGTTATTTTCTGACCTTTTCATATATTTCTAATTATTTCGTTAATAAATTTTATTATATATTGGTAGACAATATTGTATTCTAAATACCCATTATTGTTGTATTCTGTAATAATATAAAAACCAGAACACCTTCTTTTATTTAAGCTCTGTGAACTAAACTAGAGTTTCTGGAATAATACCAACACATTGCGCAACATTGCCTGAAACAACCGGACAACAATACTGGACAATATAACATTCTCACATATAGCCTAGCTTATGTAAAACTATTTCAATATAGTCTGTCAAGATAGACTTAACCTAATACATCAACACAAAATATAAACATACATTTCGCATTTGACAGACTTCATTCATTCTATTGTAGCACACATAAAAATTAGCTATACCTAGCTATCTAATTAGTAATTTTTTTTTATTTCTTTGGTAAACCTAAGTTCGCTGCACAGACACACAAGGGTTAATTCCTTTGTTCATCAGAGAGCAGAGAGCTAACTACCTCCCTCCCCTCTGTGCAGATAGTGTGGGCTAGAAAGGAGGGGGGAGCGAATACGGAGAAAACTGTTAGGAGGAAAATCTCATTACCTCTCAGCCATCGCGCACTCTAAATTAACATCCAAAACTTATTACAAAGATCTTTTGTAACTACTAAGACACTTTACTCTTAATTGAACAGTTTGATAAACTAAAAATAAACAACATATATATACACTGAGTAGTTTCTTCCTATTTGGCAGTTATAGGGTATATACAGTTGTGTTCAAAATTATTCAACCCCCAATGCTGTAAAGGGTTTTAGGGAATTTAGTGTACATTTGTAATTGTATTCAGAATGAAATCCTACCAGGACTTTTTAAAGAACCATATGCAACTAAAATGACATCAATTGGTTTTGTAATACAGTAGTAAATGTTTCTTTTGTGAATTCTTCATTGACACAATTATTAGAAACATAGAAATGTGGCAGATAAGAACCTTTCGGCCTCTAGTCTGCCCATTACATGGATACTTTACCTGGATTTATCTTTTGAGGATAGCCTTATGCCTATCCCATGCTTGCTTAAATTCAATTACTGTTTTGGCCTCTTCCTTAAAGACTACCACTCTGAAGAACAGAGGTTCATTCAAGTGTTTTCAATCAGGTATTGAAAACACCTGTGGATGTCACGGAGCAGCAATAAAGCATAATAAGCACCAATTAGGCAGCTTTAAAATGACTGTGATACTCAGCTCCTTCTAGACATTTACTGGTGTGGTTACAAACATGGTGAAGTCAAGAGAATGGTCCAGGAAGACAACAGAAGAGGTGATTACTCTTCACAGGAAGGGCAATGGCTATAAGAAGATTGCAAATATGTTAAACATACCAAGAGAGACCATAGGAAGCATCATTCGCAAATTCAAGGCAAAGGGCACTGTTGAAACGCTACCTGGTCGTGGCAGAAAGAAGATGCTGACTTTGACTGCTGTGCGCTACCTGAAGTGTAGAGTGAAGAAAAGTCCCCGTGTGACTGCTGAGGAACTGAGAAAAGATTTGTCAGATGTGGGTACTGAAGTTTCAGCTCAGACAATTACGGCGCACACTGCGTAATGAAGGCCTCCATGCCAGAACTCCCAGGTGCACCCCCTTGCTGTCTCCAAAGAATAAGAACAGTCGACTGCAGTATGCCAAAAGTCATGTGGACAAACCACAGAAGTTTTGGGATAGTGTTCTGTGGACTGATGAAACAAAATTAGAACTGTTTGGGCTCATGGATCAACGCTATGTTTGGAGGAGGAAGAACAAGGCCTATGAAGAAAAGAACACCTTGCCTACTGTGAAGCATGGCTCAGAGTCTTCTGCAGATCATTACATGGTCCACACACAGGGCTTGTAACTTATCTTTGTTTAATTTACATATACATAGACTTATTCCAAATATACATAGACTTATTCCCACACTCATATTTATATTTATTTGAGGGCATACCTTTCTTTCTTTGCCCTACTAGCATAACAAAATGGCTTTTATCTCTCACACAGTACCTCCAAATATCTATATATGGATACTGATCAGGGTGTCCATACTTCCCGGTGATATGGGAGTGCATTTTCTGTATTAGCTCCGGGTCCATAGACCCCTGTTCTGGCCATTCTGGAACCAATAGTGGCCATAATATTGTACACAACAATTTAAATTTTTCCTTACTCAAATCCACACCATAGTGATGTGTCTCATACAACGCTTCAAAATTTCGTACCATATACTCCAAGGGTGTCTCACCCTCTTTTGCCTTCTTAGGTTTGGACAACCCGTTACCCCTTGTTACTCTTGCGGGCAGTAACTTTTTCGCAATACAGATATTTCTTTCAACTTAATCACTTTATATCAACTGTCTGGTTGTCACGGTGGCCCCCGCACCCCGGCGCCTGGCAGCAGCTTCCTCGCTGCTCGCTGGCCAGGCGCCGAATGATATTGCGGTCGCTTCCGCACACGTGGGGAAGCCGGGGGGCGGGGCCTGGCGGGCTGACGCGGACCCGCCGGGTTTAAAGCCAGGCTCTCAGAAATGCCGGTGCCCTGACGTGGTAGTTACTTCCCGCAGAGCTCTTGTATATTTGGCAAACAACTATTCTGTGTATTGACCCCTTGGCATTGGCAAACGACTATTCTGTGTATTGACCCCTTGGCATTGGCAAACGACTATTCTGTGTATTGACCCCTTGGCATTGGCAAACGACTATTCTGTGTATTGACCCCTTGGCATTGGCAAAAAACCATTCTGTGTATGACCCCTGGCATTGGCGAAAACGAACCACTCTGTGTATGATCCCTGGCATTGGCGAACGAACCATTCTGTGCATAACCCCTGGTATTGGCATCAACTCTTCTAATTCTGGTATTGAGGTCAGTCTGTGTGGCACCCTAAGCACACATCAGACTACCCCTTGTGTTGTTAGGGTCTTGGGAAGAGCTAATTATTCTAATTTCTTGTGTATCATTCTGTGTCTGTCTAGTCGTGCCGACCACTCTAAGGATCGGAAGGGTAGAGACTGTTCTGTGTCTAGAAACCACTAGTCAGATAAAGCAGAGGGATCCGTGACGTCTCTCTTGTACGTGCTCTGTACTGCCATTCTTGTAGTCTGTCTAGTCGTGCCGACCACTCTAAGGATCGGAAGGGTAGAGAGTGTCCTGCGTATAGGGACCACCACTCTAGTATCAGGGGGATCCGTGACATTACGTCAGGGCATGGATCCCGCAGACCTCTCTAATCAGTTGACACGTATTGCAGACAAGAAGAGCAGGACCATAGAATGGACCAGATTGCTCTTGCCCTGCAAACCCTGCTAAACCGATCCAGTTCTGGTACTGCAAGCCCGCCAGACCCAGTAGTGCCTAGGGTCAGTTCGGCCGCTCTCGAGGGTTGTAGGCTCAGTATGAAAGCACCCGTACGTTATGACGGAACACCGAACATATGCCGGGGCTTTCTGACCCAACTCGAGATCTTATTCGAAAACAATCCCGGGTCCTGTATGTCTGATAAAGCCAAAGTAGGCTATCTGATTAATCACTTGACCGAAAAAGCTTTATTATGGGCCACGCCCTTGTGGGAAAACAAGAAACCCATCATATACGACTGAGGGTTTTACCTCCGAGTTAAAGCGTACTTTTGATCCCTCTAGACGGGCTACCAATGCGGGTAGATCCCTGTTTCACATCAAACAAGGTAATAGGAGGGTTTCCGACTATGCCATAGAATTTAAGACTTTGTCTTCTGAGGTACACTGGCCGAACGACGTTTTAACCCTGGCCTTTACCGAAGGTCTGAACGAGGCGTTTATGTTTGAATTGGCTCCCCTAAAATTACCAGAACATCTGGATCATTTGGTTGATTTCTGCATCGCCATGGACGATCAAATCAGGGAAAGGAGACACACCAGAGACAGACCCAGAAGGGTCCTACCTCCTTTACCCTTAGTACCCAGGCATACCACTGCATCAGGTAACCTGGAGACCGTTAAGACCGATGTACGGCCATTGAACCTATGCAGATAGGTAAAACGGGTATTTCAGAGGCAGAGAGAGCTCACCGGAGAGAAAGGGGGCTCTGTTTTTATTGTGCCGGGGCAGATCATTTCCGCCTTCAATGTCCTCAGAGACCCAGGGGTAGCAGGGGTGAGAGTGGCAAATCAGGTCAAAAGACAAGTAATACCCAGGTTATTGGTTCTCTGTATGCCTCCTTTGTGGATGATGAAAAAAAAAAACTCGGATTCTGTTACCCATCTCCCTCACCTGGGAGGGGGTTCACCTCGAGACTGAGGCATTCCTAGACTCTGGAGCCTCAGGTAATTTTATGGATAGATGTTTTGCTGCCAACCACCTCTTACCTCTGGTTCTAAAGGAGAGGCCTCTTATGGTAGAAGCCATAGACGGGAAACCCCTGTCATGTCCCCATATCACACAACGACTATCGATCGATGTGTGCATGACTACAGGAGTTCTGCACTGTGAAACCATACGATTCCAGGTTATCGACTCTCCCTCATGTCCTGTCGTTCTAGGGTTCCCATGGTTGACAGAACATAACCCGGTGATTGACTGGGCCCAGCGAGATATAATGTGTTGGGGTCCTAGTTGCCAGTCAAAGTGCCTGGGCAGGGTTAATGTGATTGGTAGTCTCAACATTGCCACAGCACCTCCTTTGTCCACTGAAGTCCCAGAATGTTATATGGCGCTAAAGGAGGTGTTCTCTAAAACCAGGACTGAGGTCCTACCACCGCATCGTCCTTATGACTGTGCTATAGAGTTACTCCCTGGTACTATGCCTCCTAGAGGACACGTATACCCCTGTCTCAAAGGAAAATGACATTATGGAGGAATATATAAGGGAGAATCTAGAGCGAGGATTCATCAGACGATCCTCCTCTCCAGCAGGAGCAGGTTTCTTTTTCGTTTCCAAAAAAGAGGGTGACCTGCGACCTTGCATCGATTATAGAGGTTTAAATAGGATTACCTAAGAAATGCATACCCGATACCTCTTATAACAGAATTGTTCGACCGTTTAAAAGGGGCCCGTATTTATACGAAACTTGATTTACGCGGAGCGTACAACCTGGTCAGGGTTAAGAAGGGGCACGAATGGAAAACGGCTTTTAATACACGTAGCGGGCATTATGAATACCTGGTGATGCCCTTTGGGTTATGCAATGCGCCAGCCGTTTTCCAGGACCTCATAAACGACACCCTAAGGGATTTTCTGCAAACGTTCGTTATAGTATATCTGGACGACATCCTGATATACTCTCCTGATAAGGAGACTCATCACGCCCACGTGAGACAAGTGTTGAAGAGACTATTGAGGGCTGGGTTATATTGTAAGCTAGAGAAATGCTTATTCGACATAGAGACAGTGCACTTCCTTGGGTATATAATAACCCTGAAGGTTTCCAAATGGATCCTAAAAAACTCTCAGCGATTCTTGACTGGCCTTTACCCCAAGGGCTTAAAGCCATCCAGAGGTTTTTGGGGTTTACTAACTACTACCGGAGGTTCATTAAAAAATTTTTCGGCCTTGATAGCTCCCCTCACGGCTATGACTAAAAAGGGGTGGTGAATCAGAAGTGGACTCCCCAGGCCAGTCAAGCCTTTGAGGCACTTAAACAGGCTTTCACCACTGCCCTGTTCTCCGACATCCTGATCCGGCTCTGCCTTTCCAGGTTGAAGTTGACGCCTCCGAGCTAGGTCTTGGTGCAGTCTTGTCCAAAGGGAGGCACCCGACAAGCCCTTGCATCCATGCGGCTTCTATTCCCGAAAGTTGTCCCCGGCAGAGAGGAACTATGATATCGGAAACAGAGAATTGTTAGCAGTTATTGCAGCCTTGACGGAATGGAGATACTTATTAGAGGGGTCTAGGGACCCCATTGTCATCATAACCGATCATAAGAATCTCACGTACATTGGAGACGCTAAACGGTTGAATGCCAGGCAAGCGAGATGGTCATTGTTTCTTTCCAGCTTTAATTTCGTCCTCACATACAGACCTGGGTCGAGAAACATTAAAGCAGACGCATTGTCAAGACAGTACGAGTCATACGAACATAACATCCAAGATCAACATCCCATTGTACCCCAGGAAAGGATTATAGCACTTACCACGATTAGTGTCTCGTCTCCTCTAATGTTAAGATTGCAGACCGCCCAGGGCACAGCTCCTGGGGGGAGACCTCCTGCGAAACTCTTTGTACCTGAGAACGAAAGGGAAGAGGTATTAAAACTGTATCATGATAACAAAATCTCTGGGCACATGGGATCACCAAAACAGTGTCTAGTATACGTAACTCCTTTGGTGGCCCACGGTGCGCCGTGACGTTAAAGATTACATAACCGTGTGTGAAGTGTGCACAAGACATAAAAGTCCCAAAACAGCGCCTATTGGTTTACTCCAGCCTCTGCCAATCCCGAACGACCATGGTCGCATTTAGCTATGGATTTTATAGTAGAGTTACCTGAGTCTAGAGGGAATACTGTAATACTCACGGTCATAGATCGATTCTCCAAAATGGGTCACTATGTTCCTCTTCGGAAACTTCCTTCGGCAGCCGAACTGGTGCCCATTTTTGTTTCCAATGTGGTCCGCTTACACGGTATTCCTCTTGGGATTGTCTCGGATAGGGGGACCCAATTCGTCTCCAGATTCTGGAAAGGGTTTTGCAAGAGTGTGGGGATAGACCTATCCTTCTCTTCGGCCTATCACCCCCAGACCAACGGGGCGGCGGAACGAGCCAACCAAAATATAGAAAAATATCTCAGGTGCTTTATATCCGAACGACAAGATAACTGGTCAGACCTGATACCGTGGGCAGAGTATGCCTTGAACAGTGCAGTAAGCGAAGCCACAGGACGTTCCCCTTCTTCACTGTTTACGGTTTTGATCCTCCCGTGCTCCCTGCTACGTTTCCTGATACCGCGATTCCTGCTCTGGATGAGCATTTAGTGTCATTGAAAGAAACCTGGGGAAGGGTTAAACGGGCACTGGAGGATAGTAGTGTTACCCAGAAGATCAAAGCCGACAGACACAGGAGGCCGGCACCCGTGTATCAAGTTGGGGACAGGGTTTGGCTTTCTTCACGGAACATTAAGCTTTTAGTACCCTCCATGAAACTGGCACCCAGGTACATAGGCCCCTATAAGGTTCTGCGGCGAATCAATCCGGTCTCCTATGCTCTGGCTCTGCCTCCCATATCAAGATACACAATGTGTTTCACGTGAGCCTTTTGAAACCACTTTTGTGTAATCGGTACACCAGGGCCCGTGTCCCCCCTCCTCCGGTCTCTGTGGAGGGCGAGGAGGAGTTTGAAGTTGAGGCCATTCTGGACGCCAGGGTTTCTAGGGGGTCCTTCAGTACTTGGTTGACTGGGTGGGCTACGGCCCAGAGGATCGCTCTTGGCTTCCGGCTACTGAGGTTCATGCTCCTCGGTTGGTGAGGGCTTTCTATTTGGCTCATCCCCCGCCCCTGGGGTCGTCCAGTGGCCGCCCGTAGAGGGGGGGGTCCTGTCACGGTGGCCCCCGCACCCCGGCGCCTGGCAGCAGCTTCCTCGCTGCTCGCTGGCCAGGCACCGAATGATATTGCGGTCGCTTCCGCACACGTGGGGAAGCCGGGGGGCGGGGCCTGGCGGGCTGACGCGGACCCGCCGGGTTTAAAGCCCAGGCTCTCAGAAATGCCGGTGCCCTGACGTGGTAGTTACTTCCCGCAGAGCGCTCTTGTATATTTGGCAAACAACTATTCTGTGTATTGACCCCTTGGCATTGGCAAACGACTATTCTGTGTATTGACCCCTTGGCATTGGCAAACGACTATTCTGTGTATTGACCCCTTGGCATTGGCAAACGACTATTCTGTGTATTGACCCCTTGGCATTGGCAAAAACCATTCTGTGTATGACCCCTGGCATTGGCGAACGAACCACTCTGTGTATGATCCCTGGCATTGGCGAACGAACCATTCTGTGCATAACCCCTGGTATTGGCATCAACTCTTCTAATTCTGGTATTGAGGTCAGTCTGTGTGGCACCCTAAGCACACATCAGACTACCCTTGTGTTGTTAGGGTCTTGGGAAGAGCTAATTATTCTAATTTCTTGTGTATCATTCTGTGTCTGTCTAGTCGTGCCGACCACTCTAAGGATCGGAAGGGTAGAGACTGTTCTGTGTCTAGAAACCACTAGTCAGATAAAGCAGAGGGATCCGTGACGTCTCTCTTGTACGTGCTCTGTACTGCCATTCTTGTAGTCTGTCTAGTCGTGCCGACCACTCTAAGGATCGGAAGGGTAGAGAGTGTCCTGCGTATAGGGACCACCACTCTAGTATCAGGGGGATCCGTGACACTGGTACTTCAGTCAACAGTTTGTTTATATCGTATTCGCTTCCTCCGTTAGTAGCCGACTGCAGTCGCCTGAGCCGGAAACGTACTTTAGGAGTCCACTCTCAGATTTGCTTCCTTGCTAAGCACTCACAACACTCTCAGCAGCACTCACAGCACGTACTGTACCAGATACATTCAGCACAAAACAATACATAAACAATTCTACTCTTTCTACTAGCCGAGTGCACGCCAACCCTCCTCTTGGCTCCTTATACACAGTCAATTGATCTCTAACTCTTGTCTGCTTGTGACTGTACCCCGTTCTGTGGCAACACTCCCGTCTGCAATTCCAATTTGCCTATGGGCAATACACCCACTCGGCACCACTCCCGCTGCAGCTACCGCTGGCCTCAATTGGCCCCCTTCACTACACGACATACACACTAGCACTGACTCTGGGCTCTCAGCCCAGTCACAGGATCCCTCCTCCTTTCCTTGTCCACGTGCAGCAGTTCTATTTACAAACACTGACTATGACAATACTACTCCACGTGGCTACTCTCTCCCTCAGATTCAGAACTACACCTTAATCAACATCGATTTCCCCGGGCCCAGACACGCGCACTCTCTTCCGCCGTGCAATGTCCGTGCTGTATGCGGCGGGTTCGGTATGTCGACGAGACCGTGGCTGCGGGTCTCCTTATCCAACTATGGTCGGACTTTTTCCCTTATACCGGTATCTCAATACACATACAAACACAGAAGACACTTTACCTCTTGCCGCGCTGCTCGCTGTTTCCTCGGACTCGGTGGAGTCCTTCCTGGGCCGGGGGTCTGTTTGGGACTGGACGAGGTCCACTTAACAGGAAATCCTGCTTGGCGCCTGCAGATGTCAGCTCACCTTCAACGGACACCCAGCCTCGGGACCCCTCAGGCTTGCAGTCAATTGCTACTGTCCAGCAGTCACTGCCCATCCAGAAGGGACTCTCATCCCGGACCAGCCCCCGAAAATGTTACCGGAATCCACCTGGTTCACTCGGGAGTAAAGTCGGACCGGCACGGACAATGACTGCTTGGACACAAGTCTCTTCAGGAAAGGCAAACTTTATTGTGACGTCACAACAGATGCTCACACAGGATTGAATCGCAAAGAGTGAGCCTCGATCTCACCCCGACATCGGGTCTTATACCCCGAATACATAATTAGGTACATCCCAATTAGCCCACCTCCCGGTGACCCTATCCCACCCCACGTGGGTCCGTACCTCCCTTAATCGAATACAAAGACATTCCATACATTGGTCATAAATTGGCAAGCTTCATGGCATTCTGACACAAGAGGATTTACAATTGCTCTGGATCCTGCCTGTGCCCACCTCCCTTGCTCTTGTTTATTGTTTGTTTTAGATAAGGCCTGGTCTGGTTTCACACTCCTCTTTGTCTCAGCTGCAGGCCCTTGATGTATCTCTTCTTCATCCTGTCACCCTGTGCCAGCAAAGGCCCGGATCTTCTCTAATTTAATTGCTTTACTGCTTGCCTAACACATTCCAAAGATTCTATGTAAGCTTTATTCTAACTTCAACTAATATCTACCTAGTTATATTCAAGTGAACCAATATTCTGAACAAGATGGCCGCCTGGCTCAGGATGGCGACCATCTTCTGGCCTGAGTCCATTACATGACGAGTCATTGAATTTATGTTTATATTCTTAATTGCTTCACACACCAACTTGCAAAAAAGTTCCACATTCTCGTGGGTTTTTGTCAACGGTGTGAACCTACTTTGAGGTCTTTGGGATGATGACACGCACCAACCTTTCTCAAAGTTCTCATTTTCATGAAGGAGGGCCACCATATCTTTAATGCATTGGTATTCACATTCGGATAATCCCAATGTTCTTAAATTTTGTCTAAAATGTAAATTTTAGATACATGATATTTGTGGCGCGCTAATATCCTAGAGAACAAATGTATGTCCTTCACCCATATAAACGTGTTGATATTGGGTGTGGGAAAATGATAGTCCCTTTCATAGTACACTCAATTGATATTCTACTACACTTCAACAATATCTTGAAAAAGAAATGATTCCACGAGGTTTAAGAATATATACCCAACCATCAATTCAAGCTAATAATCCTGACTTAGTTACAGACTAGGAAGAAGCAGCAAATATCTGTTCATATGTAGATTATATGTAAATATGAACAACAAACTTTACATAAACTTAACCTATTTGGCGGTCTAATTTTTTCAAAATTTTGTGTCTAAAAACATTTCAATTTTTTTGGAAAGGAAATGTGTTGTTTCATATAGTAAGCCTGTATTCTGTAGGAATAACTCGCTGAAATCCGTGCAAGCAAGAGTCTAGTAAACACACGCAGTCAGACAAGGTTTGAATCCTGAAATAATTTATTATCCCAAAAATAATTATCCAAAATAATGGAAATAAATTATATTCAATAATATAATCAAACCAAAAAAATGCCTCTTTCCTCTGGGTGCTGGGATTCTTGTTCAGATGTACACTCCTTTGCCAATGAAATATACAGGACACGGGGGTACCAAAAAAAGAGTATTTATTCTCAAAGCGGCTTTACAGAAATAAAAAGCAAATGAAAATAATTTCTAAAATGTAATAAGGCTTTGCAATACAGGTTTCGCTGCTGGATCTGGGCAAGCACCAGCGAAACTTGTATTGCAAAGCCTTATTACATTTTAGAAATTCTTTTTATTTACCTTTTTATTTCTGTAATTCTGCTTTGAGAATAAATACTCTTATTCAAAAAAATTAAAAATCGCGTTACCGATAGCTATTTGTGTATATGAAAAGAAGAAAGACGACATACAGATATGTCCAAATGCAATGTACAAGTACATCAGAACCTCAGAGACGAAGGAAGAAGAGGAAGAAAAGAAAACGCAATTAGTAAAACAAACAAGATCAAAACCTGTAATTAAAGCGGCCCCTCTTTAAGAGTAATAAAAAAACGCAATTTCACATCCATGCTATTTCATCCCAATAATGATAGCAGAGAAGCTAGTGGCCAGGTTAGCCAGAGTTATAACACAAAGTGAATACAAAACCAAACAAAGGACAGCATTCCTTTGTCACTCAGAATGATGTTAAATATAACTTTTATAATCTTACAAAAGCATCCAGTGAACACAACATTTCCCCCCCCACATGGTGTCATGTGACCAGCACAATATCAGAAGGTCTTGCCAAACATCAAATATAAACGAAATAACGTATAGCACCTGGCTCTAGGAATATGTGCTTCAAAGTTGTAAGTATTCTTCTAGATCCAGGTCAAGGCTCAGGAGAGGGGGACTAGGTTTTAACCGCTTGCATTTTTTATGTGCACCTACATATCTATACTGTCAGGATAGAGAGTCACCCAGCATGCAGACAAAACCCAGCCAATCGAGGAAACCCCTAATCTAAGAATCTGGTCCTTGTAATGGCCAGTAACTAAACTAAAGAAACATACAAACAATACATAAAAGTACAGATCAGGTGCAGGTGAGATATCTTAGTTCAATAACAAGCCAGAGGTCCGTACACGGAATAAACATACGCCAAGGGACAAACGCAGAAATCACGGTCGAATACTAGCCAGAAGTCGTACCAGGAAATCATAAGCATAAACTATCAGGAGCACGCTGAAGGGTAACATAAACCATGACAGGGCTCAGAGCTCTGTCAGTGACCGTTATTTAAAGGCCTCCTAGGTCTCTGATCAGGTGCAGCAATCCCATCAGCCAGATTCTCAGAATGGCGCCCTCTGTGTTGAGATAACCTTACTGAAGGACCACCAACTGGCATGACACATACAAGGCAATTCCCAATTTTGTCTGGAAAGATTGGCAACCACGATCTGCCACTTTCCAATCAAAACTGTAGAGAGAATTGGGCATCCCACACCTTCCTTACTTTTACAAAGCTGCTAAACTGGCTTTGTTATCCCTCATAACTCTGCCCCTTGGCTAGATGAGAAGGGTATAGCTGGAGAAGGCCACGGGAGGGGGAAGACCCTTGAGCACTCTAATGTGGCTATCTGATATATACAGTTGTGTTTAAAATTATTCAACCCCCACTGAAATTGAGTGTTTTGGCCAGTTTGATATTGATTTTGATCATTCAGTCATCTTGCTTACAATTAAATCAAAGAGGCACGTGTAGGTCAGACAAATATAACATAACATTTATAATGAAATAACCACAAATGTCTTTTCTGTGCTCACATCATTATCAGTTTTATTCAACCCCCAAGTGACATTCAATCTTAGTACTTACAGTTGTGTTCAAAATTATTCAACCCCCAATGCTGTAAAGGGTTTTAGGGAATTTAGTGTACATTTGTAATTGTATTCAGAATGAAATCCTACCAGGACTTTTTAAAGAACCATATGCAACTAAAATGACATCAATTGGTTTTGTAATACAGTAGTAAATGTTTCTTTTGTGAATTCTTCATTGACACAATTATTCAACCCCTTAAAGACTACCACTCTGAAGAACAGAGGTTCATTCAAGTGTTTTCAATCAGGTATTGAAAACACCTGTGGATGTCACGGAGCAGCAATAAAGCATAATAAGCACCAATTAGGCAGCTTTAAAATGACTGTGATACTCAGCTCCTTCTAGATGTTTACTGGTGTGGTTACAAACATGGTGAAGTCAAGAGAATGGTCCAGGAAGACAAGAGAAGAGGTGATTACTCTTCACAGGAAGGGCAATGGCTATAAGAAGATAGCAAAGATGTTAAACATTCCAAGAGAGACCATAGGAAGCATCATTCGCAAATTCAAGGCAAAGGGCACTGTTGAAACGCTACCTGGTCGTGGCAGAAAGAAGATGGACGAAGAGGTTTTCTACTTTAACGTGAAAGGCATATGTACCCTCAACCTCTTTCAAGTAGCAGATCAGTTCAGTCATTGAATTTTCTACAGAATCACAAATATGGTAATCAGAATAAGAATGTCCTTATTTATGTGAGCTAAAGAAACATTGCTATTTTACACACTAACAGCTGTCTTTTCATCTTCTCCAGGCCAAAGGAAAACACAGTACAAGAAGGCTGCAAGAAGCAAAATGATATATCTTTCCTTTACATTTAAACAGAAAAGGGAATACAGTATGAATATATTTCTTTTTTCTTTTTCTTTTTTTTTATTAAAATTGGAACATACAGCTTTTTGTCTATCATATTTGCAAAGCACATTTTTCAATTTTTGTATAAAAGGACTGTTTATTTAGTATGTATTACTGTACATGTTTGCAATAATATGGAATGAAATGTGCAACATATTTTCCTGCATGACGTTATCTAGTTAAATTATGAGCAGGCACATATCAAAGTAAAAAAATACGTATCTGGTATGCGCGAAGTTAGACGCTAGGGAACTCAGACTGGTCTCCAGTCTGAGTTCCCTAGCGTCTAACTTCGCGCTTACCAGATACGTATTTTTTGCCACATTTGTACACTTGGTTTGGGGGAAACCACTACCCATCTGGTCTGCTGGGCATTCGGAGGGTATAGTGTGGGTGCTTACCATACTTTCGAACATATCAAAGTCCAACGTAAATTTGAACAACACTGTATACAAATCAAAAGTATCACAAACAGCTTCCAAAAAACATATACTTTGTTACATCCTCTAATAATAGGTCTTGTGATACTGAACATTGATGGAAGAATGTTTTGAAGACAGCCACCAAACTATTTGTGGTACTTTTGCTTGTTTCCTTTAGATTTTATTTTCTGTTTCCTGTTTGTTTGAATCTCAAATGTGTTGTATTCTGGTTCATCTGAAGTCTACAATAGTTTTGATTGCCTTTTCAATTCTTAAAGATTATCTTTTTGTTCACTCTATTTAAGAAATGGTGAAAAGAATGTATGCAGTGGGAACTGAAGCAATGCATTTTGAATAAATATAGATTTCTCTTGAACAGCAATAACCTCAATAATTACAGCCATTTCTGCTGGTTTAATTTGATGTTTCTTAAGAGCTTAATAAAATTGTATTAAACAAAATTAACGAGGATGCAGTTTTATGTATGGAAATAAAACTAAAACTTGATAATTGGAACATCAAAAAGGTATTTATACAACCACAATGTAACATACACTATATTCCCAAAAGTATTCGCTCACTTGCCTTGACTCGCATATTTATTTATTTGCAAAGTATTTTACCAGGAAGAATACATTGAGATTTCTCTCGTTTTCAAGTATGTCCTGGGTTCAAGAACATTGAAATTTTACAGTCGTAAATATGAATTTAAGTGACATCCCATTCCTAATCCATAGGGTTCAATATGACGTCGGTGCATCTATAACAGCTTCAACTCTTCTGGGAAGGCTGTCCACAAGGTTTAGGAGTGTGTTTATGGGAATTTTTGGCCATTCTTCCAGAAGCGCATTTGTGAGGTTGGACGAGAAGGCCTGGCTCTCAGTCTCCGCTCTAATTCATCCCAAAGGTACATACAGAAAAAACGGCGTCGCGCCCATACTCACCAGAGCGGCTGCAACAGCCAGGAGTAACAGCCCAGATAATGTATAAAACATAACAAGGGAAAAAAGTGTCATCTGCGCTCGTTTCTATGTATTCCATGTGCAACAAAACACTGAGGTTTTTGTTGGTTTCAATGGCCATTGAAAGTAAGCTCACTCGCCACTTCAAGGCACCTCTTTATAGAGTGAGTACCTAACCATTGTAACCAAAAAGCCGCTCTGCTGTTCCTCTTTCCATGTCTTTGATCCCAAATGGGAAGTGTTTGGTGCGTGTATAAATAAAACCCACCATTTCTCTGCCTCTCCTTAGCTGAAAAGCAGCAGGAGGGGCTTGGAGCTGCTCAGTAGAGCGGCTTTTTGGTTACATTGGTTAGGTACTCACTCTATAAAGAGGTGCCTTGAAGTGGCGAGTGAGCTTACGTTGCAATGGCCATTGAAACAAACAAAAACCTCAGTGTTTTGTTGCACATGGAATACATAGATACGAGCGCAGATGACACTTTTTTCCCTTGTTATGTTTCATCCCAAAGGTGTTCTATCGGGTTGAGGTCAGGACTCTGTGCAGGCCAGTCAAGTTCATCCACACCAGACTCTGTCATCCATGTCTTTAGGAACCTTGCTTTGTACACTGGTGCACAGTCATGTTGGAAGAGGAAGGGGCCAGCTCCAAACTGTTCCCACAAAGTTGGGAACATGGAATTGTCCAAAATGTCTTGGTATGCTGAAGCATTCAGAGTTCCTTTCACTGGTACTAAGGGGCCAAGCCCAGCTCCTGAAAAACAACCCCACACCATAATCCCCCCTCCAGCAAACTTTACACTTGGTACAATGCAGTCAGACAAGTATCGTTCTCCTGGCAGCCGCCAAACCCTGTCTCGTCCATCAGATTGCTAGATGGAGAAGCATGATTCATCACTCCAGAGAACGCGTCTCCACCAGTGGCGTAGCGTGGGGGGGGCTGGGGGGGCCGTGGCCCCGGGCGCAGTTTTGTTAGGGGCGCATTCGCGCCCCTAAAACTGGCCCGGGGGTTGAGGGACCCAGATGCCGGGCAGCGCGGGAGCGCCTGCCCGGTCTTGAACAGTTCGTCCTGTGAAGTGGATGCGGCTGTGTGCGTGCGCAGCCGGTCACGTGGTCCGGCTAATCAGGTGGTACTGAGTCTCTGTACCACCTGACTGGCCGGACCGTGTGACCGGCTGCGCACGCACACAGCCGCATCCACTTCACAGGACGGACTGTTCAAGACCGGGCAGGCGCTCCCGCGCTGCCCGGCATCTGGGTCCCCTCAACCCCCTGCCGGAGCTGGGGCAGCAATCCAGGTGAGAGCTGGGGCAGCAATCCAGGTGAGAGCTGGGGCAAATCCATGAGCTGGGGGCAAATCCATGAGTGAGCTGGGGGCAAATCCATGAGTGAGCTGGGGCAAATCCATGAGTGAGCTGGGGCAAATCCATGAGTGAGCTGGGGCAAATCCATGAGCTGGGGCAAATCCATGAGCTGGGGCAAATCCATGAGTGAGCTGGGGCATATCCATGAGTGAGCTGGGGCAAATCCATGAGTGAGCTGGGGGCAAATCCATGAGCTGGGGGCAAATCCATGAGTGAGCTGGGGGCAAATCCATGAGTGAGCTGGGGCAAATCCATGAGTGAGCTGGGGGCAAATCCATGAGCTGGGGCAAATCCATGAGCTGGGGCAATATCCATGTGTGAGCTGGGGCAAATCCATGAGCTGGGGCAAATCCATGTGTGAGCTGGGGCAAATTCATGAGCTGGGGCAATATCCATGTGTGAGCTGGGGCAAATCCATGTGTGAGCTGGGGCAATATCCATGTGAGAGCTGGGGCAATATCGATAACGTGTCCACAGGTTGGGGGGGGGCGCACAATTCTTGGCTGGCCCCGGGCGCTAACAACCCACGCTACGCCACTGGTCTCCACTGCTCGACTGTCCAGTGGCGTCGTGATTTATACCACTGCATCCGACGCTTTGCATTGCACTTGGTGATCTATGGCTTGGATGCAGCTGCTCGGTCATGGAAACCCATTCCATGAAGCTCTCGGCGCACTGTTCTTGAGCTAATCTGAAGGCCAGATGAAGTTTGGAGGTCTGTAGCGATTGACTTTGCAGAAAGTTGACGACCTCTTCGCACTATGCCCCCGCACTATGCATCCACTGACCCCGCTCCGTCAGTTTACGTGGCCTACCACTTCATGACTGAGTTGCTGTCATTCCCAAATGCTTCCATGTTCTTATAACACGGCTGACAGTTGACGGTGGAATATTTAGGAGCGAGGAAAGTTCACAACTGGATTTGTTGCACAGGTGGCATCCTATCACAGTTCCATACTGGAATTCACTGAGCTCCTGAGAGCGACCCATTCGTTCACAAATGTTTGTAAAAACAGTCTGCATGCCTAGGTGCTTGATTTTATACACCTGTGGCCATGGAAGTGATTGGAACACATGATTCTGATTATTTAGATGGGTGAGCGAATACTTTTGACAATATAGTGTATATGCTCAACAGTTCCTTAGTACCCTACCTCAGGGATTTTGTCTGTTACACCCTTTGACTCCTTTTGTTATAGACTGGCAGTACCTCTGGCCTGTAGTATAGCTGTTCTATAAGGCCTTCTCCCATCTGTTACTTAGGAGACACCAGCTTTTATGGGAATCTATTCTCAAGAACTTTATTTCGGATTATTTTTGTCTAAAATGCTTTCACTGGACCGCTATGGAAGTAAAGCCTCAAAATGTGCCGAAAATGCTTACAAGCTTTTGATTTTTTTGGTATACTTTTTCTCTCTCGCACGAACCCTGCATCTGATCCCACTTGATGGAGATGCAAATCAGAAACCGGTTCATACTTGCACCTTGTGTGGTGATTATGTACTCGGTTAGAAAACACAAAGTTTGAACTCAGAGTGCACCAATCTATTAAGGCCACCTTTCAATGTGAATCATAAAGACTACAGTTGCAAGAAAAAGTATCTGAACCCTTTGGGATTACTTGGAGTTTTGCATGAATTGGTCATAAAATGTGCTCTGCTCTACATCTAAGTCACAACAATTTGAAAAACACAGTCTGCTTAAAATAATACAGCACAAACATTATATGTTTTCATGTATTTATTGACCAGAACATGTAAACATTCACAGTGCAGGGTGGAAAAAGTATGTGAACCTTTGGACTTAATAACTGGTTGACCCTCCTTTGGCAGCAATAACCTCAACCAAACGTTTCCTGTAGTTGCAGATCAGACCTGCACAACGATCTGGAGTAATTTTGGCCCACTCTTCACAAAACTGAGGTCAGGACTCTGACTGGGCCACTCCAGAAGGCGTATTTTGTTTTGTTGAAGCCATTCTTTTGTTGAATTACTTGGTGCTTTGGGTCATTGTCCTGTTGCATCACCCATCCTCTGCGGAGCTTCAGTTGGCGGACAGATGGTCTTACGTTTTCCTGCAAAATGTCTTGATAAACTCTGGAATTCATTTTTCCGTCAATGACAACAATCCGTCCAGGCCCTGAGGCAGCAAAACAGCCCAAAACCATGATGCTCCCTCCGCCATGTTTTAAAGTGGGGATGAGGTTTTGATGTTGGTGTGCTGTGCCTTTTTTTCTCCACACATAGTGTTGTGTGTTTTTTCCAAGCAACTCAATTTTGGTTTCATCTGTCCACAGAATATTTTGCCAGTAGTGCTGTGGAACATCCAGGTGCTCTTTTGCAAACTTCAAACGTGCTGCAATTTTATTTTTGGACCGCATTTGCTTGGTCCGTGGTGTCCTCCCATGTACTCCATTCTTGTTTAAAATTTTCCTTATTGTAGATGTGTCAACCAAAATGTTAGCATGTGCCAGAGATTTCTGTAAGTCTTTAGCTGACAATCTGGAATTCTTCTTTACCTCATTAAGCATTCTGCGCTGTGCTCTTGCAGTCATCTTTACAGGACAACCACGCCTAGGGAGAGTAGCAACAGTGCTGAACTTTCTCCATTTGTAGACAGTCTGTCTTTACCGTGGACACATGAACATCAAGGCTTTTGGAGATACTTTTGTAACCCTTTCCAGCTTCATGCAAGTCAACAATTCTTGATCGTAGGTCTTCTGAGAGCTCTTTTCTGCGAGGCATCGTTCACATCAGGCAGTGCTTCTTGAAACCAGTAAACCCAAAACTGGTGTGTGTGTTTTTAAAGGGCAGGACAGCTTTCAGCAACACATCCAATAATATCACACTGAATGGACTCAAGGTTGGCTCACTCCTGCCTCCAATTAGCTCTTGGAGAAGTCATTAGGCTAGGGGTTCACATACTTTTTCCACCCTGCACTGTGAATGTTTACATGTTCTGGTCAATAAAAACATGAAAACCTATAATGTTTGTGTTGTATTATTTTAAGCAGACTGTGTTTTTCAAATTGTTGTGACTTAGATGAAGATCAGAGCACATTTTATGACCAATTCATGCAAAACTCCACATACTTTTTCTTGCAACTGTACTTAATAACGTTGATTCTATATGAACACCAGCTTCAAAAAAGGGGGATATATCTGAAATGGAAGAATAAAATCTATAGGGTAGTATCCCACAGACTAGTTGACGCAAAAATAAACTTGGCAGCTCACAAAGGTAAATGTAATTCAGCCCATCATCCTCCAAGAATTGCCATGCGGTAGATGCCCAAACGATGTTGAGTCGGTATCACATCCATCCGATGATAAACGATCTCGGAATAAATGATAAACAGGGATGGCACCAAGCATCAAAGTGTAAACAATAAAAATTTATTTGACTTACTCTTCAGATTAGTTAAAACAGTACTGGAGGCATCAGGATAAAAACAAACAGCTCAACGCGTTTCTAACACACAAAGTCTTCCTCAGGAGAAGATAAACGTTATAACCATCATCCCCCAATGTGTGAGTCTTTTTATAATCTGACATCTAAAGAAAATTGGTCCCACCTGACATTTAATCCCCCTCACCTGCGGCATCCGCCGCACTCAGTTCGTTAGGCATGCGTCGTGGTCCGACCCCCATGTTGGTGATATCATTACTTTAATTCAGGCGCTTATGATCGGTGTCACTTCCGCTTCCTGGGAACCACCGTGCATAGATCTATGTCTGCCGGATATAGTGAGTCCAGCCCTTCACAAGTCTGAAGCTGCTGGCGACATCTTAGAGTAGGGCAACCATAAAAAACATTGGTGCCCCTCATCCGCGACATCCGTTGCACTAGACTCACCACACATGCATCGTGGTCCGGCGCCCGATGTCACTGACACCAGTGCCCCAAGTCTGGCTCCCAAGATCGGCGTCCCCTCCGCCCCCAGGGAACCACCGCGCACGGATGTAGGCCCACCGGACCTGGTGGAGTTCAGCCCTCTATATTCTGAAACAACCGGCCCCATTTTAGAGAGGGACAATTAGAAAAATATCCTAGCCTACAGAGCAATATATAATATAACATGAAAAGACATAAAAGAACCACCCTTCATAGCTCTAAATTATAGAGCCGCTGGCACCATCTCAGAGGAGAACATATTACAAATGATAGTCCAAGGGGATGGAGCGAAAACAATGTTCCTTTCTTTAAGTCCCAGGAGTAGATTTCCCAGATCCTGAAGAGAGCTTTCTTCCTAGGGTAACCTCAAAAAAGAAAAAACATCATTGTACGATCTGATGTATACCACATGGATAAACCAAAGCAGCGTCAGCGCACTCACGTGAAATAAAGCCTTCCTGGCTCTGGTTGATGCGCCTCTGGGTTATTAACTGCTACCCACTTGCCCTTTTCGGTACAGGTAGTCTTGATACTTCAAGTCTTTACACCCTTAAATACGGATACAGACAGGGCATAGCATAGACTGTAATACTATGGAAAACCGAAAAGTGGAATAGAAATATACTCACACTTTCTTGGACCTAACCTAGGTCCTTAGGAATCAGGCTCATAAGTTGTTGTAGGGTACAACTTCAAATAAAACCCCATGCGGTGGAGTAAAAATCTAAAATTTAATAAAACACAGCATAAAATACAACAAAAATATAAAATAAGGGAATAATTAGTGACCAGAATGCATTTCGCCCATTGAGATATCCTCAGTGGCTTCCTCAGTTGGTTTTACAGATCAAATGACCATTACTCCCTTTAAATATCCTAATCTCTCAATGGTTACCCAATTAGGAGTCTTCTTTTAGGCGGGGATTTCACCCCTACCAATCATATAATCCCTTTCATTTTGTTAGCCTAATAGGTATAATAGAGCTAAAAAAAATAATCATTTTGTTAACCCCTTAGTTTTACACAAATTCGTCCTTTAGTGACCGCTGCTGTTTTACGTTTCTGCACTGTTAGTGTTTAGGTCAAATTTTCCTCTTACTCGTTTATTCAACCCACACATATTATACACCCTTTTTCCCGCCATTAAATGGACTTTCTAGAAATACCATTATTTCCATCATATCCAATAATCTATATAATAAAACAGTTTCAAAGTCCGTCGCCATCAAGCGCTGAGTGCGCATGCGCGACGGACATTTGAAACTGGGTTGCGAGCTGGCCGTTAAAACAGGTAGCTGCGCGTGTCGGCCACCTGCAAAAAAAAAATCGTCGAGTGTCGCGCAGCTACCAGTTTGTTTAAACGGCGCAAGCCCCGAATCCACCAGCGGTGACCGTCCTCCAGCTGTCCAGGCTGCTCGGCCGGCATACAGGCTTAGGCGAGTCCCCGGCTCGGCTGGGCCTGTAGGCCCAAGCCAAGCCGGGGGCTCGCCTCAGCCTGGAGGCCGGCCGAGCAGCCTGCGACAGCCGGAGGACAGTCACCGCTGGAGCTTCGGGCCAATGTAGGAGGATGTTGCCTACACATACTCACCTACATCGGCCCTTAGCTCCTCCAGCGATGGCAGTCCCGCTTCCAGTGTCCTCTCTCCGTTGGTCGCCGGTATGACGTCACGAAAGCCTTTGACCCTGGGTCAAAGGCTTTTGTGATGTCATACCGGCGACCAACAGAGAGAGGACACTGGAAGCGGGACTGCCTTCGCTGGAGGAGCTAAGGGCCGATGTAGGTGAGTATGTGTGGAACCGGTGGAGGACTCGAGGCCGATTGTAGGTGAGTATGTGCTCTCCACACCCACCCTGCTTGCTCGGCCGGTATCAAAGCTTAGGCGAGCCCCCGGCTTGGCTTGGGCCTCTAGGCCCAGCCGAGCCGGGGACTCACCTAAGCATGGAGGCCGGCCGAGTTGCCTGCTCGGGCGTCCTCCAGGCTCAGGCGAGTCCCCGGCTCGGCTGGGCCTCTAGGCGCAAGCCAAGCCGGGGGCTCGCTTAAGCTTGGATGCCGGCCGAGCTACTTGCTTGGCCGGCATCCAGGCTCAGGCGATCCTTAGGATCCCCTTATTTCTACATGGCAGCTAGATGGTTAACTGGCCCACTGACATCCTCACACATATGGTGAGGTTGTCAGTGGGTGGGGGGGACCTGGAGGCTTGGCTGACATCCAAGATGTCAGCCCCCCTCCAGGTTCGAATCGCGTTTTGGCGCCAATTAGCGCCGAAACGCGATTCCACGGCGAAAAGGTTAATGCCATACATCGCTGAAAAGGGAAGACTCTCCCCTTTCCAGTGGTGCAAAAAGCATCTCCCTAGCTTCAATGGGTGGGGAGATAGAGGGCTCCAAAGGAGCCCCCCTCCCCTCCATTGATTTGCATGGGGGCACCTGCTGATGACATCACCACGCAGCGTGTCGACGTCATCAACCTCGCCGGCCCTTGTAAATCACATGGGCAGGCTTCCTCCCTGCCAGATCGCCGAGGGATCCAGCGAGGGAGGTAAGTATCGGGCAGGAGGGGGGTTAGGCGCCGCTGACGTACCCTGTACGTCCGCGGGTCTAAGGGAGACCCGTGGACAGGACGTACAGGGTACATCAGCGGTCCCTAAGAGGTTAACCTAATAGGTATAATAAAGCTAAAAACAAAGACTTTCATTTTGTTGATCTAAAACTTTAAAACTATAGGAGGATGAATGTACTCCTATACATCATATAAGTCATCGTTGCGCTGCAGCTCCATCTGTCCCAATACCTATGGAGAAGGGAGCTGCAGCCCAAAGATGGCAATCATATCTAAAATATCATCCCTTATAATGCTTCCTAAAATCTGATTTTAAACTTTACGTAAACATGGCAGACTGGGAGAGCCGGTTTGTCTATGGCGGGCATGACTGGGTACAAAACCTGGTTCTATTTAAGAGATACATAGACGATATTCTGATTATATGGGAGGGTGATACAGAATTCCTGAACCAATTTTTTCACTATCTAAATGATAACAACTGGGGTATTGTTTTGGATTCAAAAATAAGTGCCATATCCATCGATTTTTTTTTTTTAGATCTTAATATTTATATTGAAGACTGCCAGATCAAAACCAGAACCTTTTTCAAACAGGTTGACGTCAATAGTTATATTGACCCATCCAGCTATCATGCCAAACACTGGTTGAAAGGAGTCCCTAAGGAACTAAGGAGTCTTAAAAGGAACTGCACAGAGGAAGATCAATATCTGCAGCAAGCTCATAGATTGAAAAAAGACTTTCTGGAGAAAGGGTATGGGGAGTCTAGTCTCGATGTAGTCATTGAAGAAATTAGAACTCAGGACAGACAAGATACCCTCACATATAAACCCATCAACGAGAGTTCAAATGATGAGATCATGTTCATAAGTGATTATAATCAACATACAGGAGCAGTACACCAAATAATTAGGAAGTATTGGCCAATATTACAAAGGGATCCATTGCTAGTATTGCTGACCTGCTTCCTGATTTCCCCATTTCTGATTCCTGCAGCTACAACCTTCATTCCCATCATCCTTCTGCAATCAACCTGGTTAGTCACCATTTCCATCCACCTTCCTCTACCCATATCCATCTGTTTATTTGTGCAGACCACTGCACGCTGGGCTCATACTCCCCTCACCCCCGGTGCCACCCTGGTACCATCCCTAACCCTGACAGCTGGATAGTAAAAAACCCTTTATAACAAGCAGCGCTGGGAGAAGAGAGGGACTTTATAAAATGTGTGCTATCTCCAATCCTGCTCTGCATAGTAGGGGCTTAGGTCTGATACATTTTATATTATCCTGGTGCACTATACCCCTTTTCTCATCTATAATACACGTTTTATATATATAGTCCCTCTCCTCTCCCAGTGCTGCTTGTTCTAAAGTTTTTTTTATGTCTGATACATTTAGTATCCAGCTCTCACAGTTACTCTTTCATTATGATTCTTCAGTGTGATTTATTTGAATGTTTTCCCTGGATTTAAAGTGATTTTATTATAAAAATAAATTTGCACCAGTCATCTCTTCTCTGAGCTTTCAGACCGATTTACGTTAATATTTTCCCTCTCTCCTGCTTTTATATTCCTGTGTCTCTCCCACAGAGATACAAAGTTTAAGTAAAAGTTCCCTTTCCTGTGCTGGATAAGCATTGAATTCCGAAGTTCTGCACCCTCCACACACCAATGCAGTAGGATGTTCTATACAGAGAGGGGCATTAATTAATGCAGGAGGATATTCTATACATTATACAGAGAGGGGTATTAATTAATGCAGGAGGATGTTATCTACATTATACAGAGAGGAGCCTTTTTTTTAGCCCTTTAAATCTAGTGGCTGTGAGCTCTGAGATCGGCTGCTAGTTATATTATCTCTCAGTACAATGTATCTGTAACAGCGCTCAGAGTTTCAGTAAAACAAGGAAATAAGATTGTTCTAACCTCTTATATATAAAAATATTATTTACTTGTTTTACTGAAACTGAGCACTGTGATGAGCAGCAGTCATTTACTGTAACAGCTTTGCCTGACACATTGTGCTGAGAGTGAGAGATACTGTAACAAGCAGCCGACCTCAGCCCTCTGAGGAGCCACTGAAATAGTAATTGTATCCACTGGTTTTCAGATGAATGAAATTCGTTTTCATACTAAAGAACTGAAAACAAATTTCTTTAGCAACTAAATAAATTGCATTTTAAGACTAATCCATTAGTTCAAAACGAAATTTTGTGCTGTGCACATGTCTAGAAAATACCATCCCAGGGCCAGAATGGAAAAAAAAAGGTGCTGTGAACTAGTGATGTGCATGACTTTTTTTTTCCGTTTGGTTTGGTTTGTTTTTTCAGGTGTTTTTTTCATTTCGGATCGTTTCGGAGAGTTTTCCTTTTAGTTTTGGATCATTTCAAATTGGTGATTCGGATCGATTCGGTAATTTGAATCATTTTGGCGATTCGGATCATATTCGGCGATTTGGATCATTGCGGGTGATTCAGATCAATTGGTTTTTCACTTTTTTATGAGTTATTTCGTTTTTTTATTGCTTATTTAAGAATGGGAAGTAGATTACTGTTGGTTATGTATGAAAAAGGCACTGGAGTCTTGTGAATCTTCAGTAGAGAACTTTACTTTGTGCATATAGCAATAAAACAACTTATAACAGATTAGTCACTGGATATATATCAGGATGCTTCATCATCACACAGCTAGAAAGAAAAAGGAAGTAAAGCAGATACAATAGAGACTTATTTCCTGTGAACATATACCAACGAGTTTAGAACACATTTAACCACTAACAGCGCCACCTGCAGTCCATAGTATAATATATGCTGTTGTATTTCCAACAATTACTACCAAATAGAATGAAAGTTTCTTTTACTTATTTATTGTTTTATGATTTTGTAGACATTTTTTGGGTGAAATTTTAGGTTTCCTAACTTTTAACTTTTTTTTAACCGCTACCCGACCGCTGACCTACCATGTACGTCATGGCCATGTATCTCCCTTAGGCTAGGGTCAGTCGAATGCAGTGCGCACGCGCGTGCAGCCGCACTTTATCACGGACGTAGTAGCAGCAAATGACGGGCAATATACGCAGTACGGCCGCACAAAAGTGCGGCTGCGCAATGCAAGCAGCAAAAGAATGCTTTCTTTCGAGAACGTGATACTGCTAGTACTGACGTACAGAGTGCGCTGCGCCCGCATAGCGGCGTGTGTGCGTGATTAGGAGACGTCAGACACTGCTAATGTCCGGACTACAAAACGTCCAAACACCCAAAGTTTGCTGGTTTTGTTGAAGTGTACCTGGAACTGCTGCAGAAAATGTCAGGCACTGAAATAGATGTGGAGAGGCTGATCAGCGCTGTGGGGTAGCATCCCGAGATATGGGACACGGCCTGCGAGAGGTACAAAGACAAGGGGAAGGAGAGCAGCGCATGGGTCGTGGTGTCTCGAGTCGTGTACCCAGAGTATGATACGTGGTCAGAGAAAGAGCAGAATATTCAGAGTGAGTATATGATTATTTTATTCATAATCGCATACATGTAAGGTACAATAATAATACTAAACAACAAATATTTATTGTCGTCAAATCTTAAATGCTGTCCAGATGCCAGGGCACCTGACCTGCATTGCTAATGAAATAGTTAGACAGAGCATCGCAAAACCTATTCCTGTATCTATTCACAGGTATTATGTCATCATTCGCATAATCTTCCAGGCCCATAACTGTGAGGGTATCCTCAAAATTAGAACCGTCCCTAGCACGAACATAATTATGGAGGATGCAGCAGCATTTAACTATATCCACACAGAGATCAACATTTACATCAAGCGGCCTTTGAAAAATCCTCCACTTGTTGCTCAGTATGTCAAAGGTACACTCGACATACCGTCTCGCCCGCGACAGCCTGTAATTAAACACCCGCTTCTTCACATTCAGGTGTGTCCCTGAGTATGGTCGCAGGAGATGTGTGGATAGGCCGAATGCCTCATCCCCCAGTGCCACGTCACTGTCAGGCAAAGGTGCAGGTCTGGGGATGTTCAGGGACCCACTCTCAATTTCATTCCACAGTGTGGAGTTCCTGAACAGTGTGGAGTCAGAGTCCTTGCCGTATGATCCGACATCCACATACATATAGTTGGCATCTGCCACTGCCAGTAGGCCTATTGAAAAATAATGTTTATAATTTTGATACAGTGAGCCACTCTGCTGTGGCTTCACTATGCGGACATGTTTGCCATCCACGGCTCCCAGGCAGTTTGGAAAGTTGTCACTCTCCCAGAATCCTGCTGCAATTTATACACATGCCTTGTGTGTGGGTGTTGGCAAACATTGGTCCTTTATGGTGTGCCATATTGTTTGGCACACCTTGCGGACAATCTCGCCAGCTGTTGATCTGCCAATGCAGAAGTTGTAATGCAGATCCTACAAACTGCATCCACTAGCAAGATACCTAGAAGACAAAATTAAAATGTTTGATGATGATCACATCCGATGAACCCAAGCTAATGTCACTCTCATCGTGTTTTGCAGCACAAGAGGCCATAAACAAATGGCGCACAGTACGGAACAACTATACGTGGGTACAGAAGAAGCATGTAATAGCAAAACCGTTAACAGATTTATTTAACCAATCCTTGTTAATGGGAGTCGTCCCAGAAGACTGGAAATTAGCAAATGTTGTGCCCATTTACAAGAAGGGTAGTAGGGAGGAGTCGGGGAACTATAGGCCAGTTAGTCTTATGTCAGTAGTGGGGAAATTAATGGAAACCATGTTAAAGGAAAGGATTGTTGAACATCTAAAAACACATAGATTACAGGATCAGAAACAAACATGGGTTTACCTCAGGGAGATCATGCCAAACTACTCTTATTGATTTTTTTGATTGGGTAACAAAAATACTAGACAAAGGTGGTGCAGTAGACATTGCTTATTTAGGATTTTGATACTGTTCCGCATAGAAGGCTTATCAATAAATTGCAATCTTTGATCTTGGATTCCAATATTGTTGAATGGATTAGGAAGTGGCTGAGTGACAGGCAACAGAGGGTTGTGGTAAATGGAGTTTATTCGGCGCAAGGTCTTGTTACCAATGGGGTACCTCAGGGGTCAGTACTTGGACCTGTTCTCTTTAATATTTTTATTAGTGATATTGCCGAAGGTATTAATGGTAAAGTATGTATTTTTGCTGATGACTCAAAGATTTGCAACAGGGTTGACGTTCCTGGAGGGATCAGCCAAATGACAAATGATTTAGGTAAACTAAAAAAATGGTTGGAGCTGTGGCAATTGAGTTTTAATGTGGATAAGTGCAAGATAATGCACCTGGGGCGTAGAAACCCAAGGGCTGAATATAGAATATTTGATACATGTCACGTTCCCATGTTCCAACCCTGTCTCCCTGCCCTCTGTATTCCTTATGTCTGTGTTTCCATGTGGTTCCCTATGCTGCTTTCCCTGACATGCAGCTCAGGGGTTAAGTTCATTGCTCATTGAGCTTCTGCTGATGATATGGGCTGATTACTCCCCTATATAAAGCCATGGGCCCATATCACCATGCTCTTGCATCCTGGTTCACTTCAGCTACAGATTTGTTCCTGAGAGCTCCCTGTTATTCTATCCTAGTTCTTTCTGAGTTTTTCCCCCTTGCCTGAGTTCTAGGTTCCTGATTGACTTCCTGGTATTTGACCTCTGGCCTGGCTGACGGATTTTCTCTGGTGCTGTATTCCCACTTTGGCTCAAGGTATACGTTTTGGTTTTGACTCCTGTCTTATTTATTGACGACTCTTCTGGACATCCCTAGCTGTTCTGTGCATATTGATTTATATCTTGTGTATCCCTGTTGACCACGGCTTTTGTATATTGAAGTCCTTCCCTGCAAGTTGTTTAGTATAACTCCTTCAGGTGTCTGTGTTTTCCCCAGGACTCTGCACGGCTACAAGGTAACCTTTTTCCATTAGTGCAGATTCGACCACTCTAAGGACCACTCTATCAGTATAGGGCTTCTTCGGTATTAGCCGTGCAGAGGTCCCCAGTGTTTACTGTGGTTTATTCACGTATCCTGATTGTTGTGTCACGCATCTCTGCATATAGTGGCTTTTCCTCATACCTGGGCCCTACTTGGCGCATGCCAGGTACCGCCATAGTGGCTGAACGTGACAATACAGTCCTAACCTCAACATCTGAGGAAAGGGATTTAGGGGTTGCAGAGGATCTAAGGGTAAGTAGT
Organism: Leptobrachium leishanense; assembly: GCA_009667805.1. NCBI lineage: Eukaryota > Metazoa > Chordata > Amphibia > Anura > Megophryidae > Leptobrachium > Leptobrachium leishanense. Next base: position 102,944,679 of record CM019070.1, on the reverse strand, counting down.
CAATGTAATAGAGCAGCAGGAAGTGCTAGCAGAATGCTTGGTTGTGTAGGGAGAGGTATTAGCAGTAGGAAAAGGGAAGTGCTCATGCCACTGTACAGAGCACTGGTGAGACCTCACTTGGAGTACTGTGTGCAGTACTGGAGACCGTATCTCCAGAAGGATATAGACCTCTTAGAGTTCAGAGAAGGGCTACTAAAATGGTGTACGGCTTGAAGGAGAAAAGTTACCAGGAAAGGCTTAATGATCTTAACATGTATAGCTTGGAAAAAAGACGAGACAGAGGAGATATGATAGAAACATTTAAATACATAAAGGGAATCCACAAGGTAGAGGAAGGGAGTATATTTAAAAGGAAACAAAATAGCAAAACAAGAGGACATAGTCTTAGATTAGAGGGGCAAAGGTTTAAAAGTAACATCAGGAAGCATTATTTTACTGAGAGGGTGGTAGATCCATGGAACAGCCTTCCAGTAGAAGTGGTAGAGGCCAAAACAGTAATTGAATTTAAGCAGGCATGGGATTACCATAAGGCTATCCTAAATAAAAGATAAATCCAGGTAAAGTATCCATGTAATTGGGCAGACTAGATGGGCCGAAAGGTTCTTATCTGCCGACATTTTCTATGTTTCTAAGCCATGGCTGCACGCTCTGGAGCTGGCTTGAAGAAAGTACGTGGCTATATATTCGCTGACCAACTGTCCTTCCTCTGAAGGACCCAGGAGCCGCAAAGTACTGTCAGCAGTATTGAGCGGCCATCGACTTCCGGCTCACAGGACCAAAACCTGCTGCCTGGAGGTTCTGCCAGCTGCCAGGAGGAGGTCAACTGGGGTGGTGCAGAGTCGCAGCTGGAGGAGGATGTGGAGACAGGACAGGTGCCAGGTACAGCACCAACAGCCAGCACCAGACCTGCACATAAGAGAAGGGCACCAGCTGCAGACTTAGAGCAGGCCATGGTCACCTTCATGGAGGGGAAAAATGTCACGGTTCCGGGATCCCACCACCCAGTCCTTAAAGCCCAACAGAGCCAAAAATCTACCAACAGAGTAGCCGTAGAACAATCCCTAACTGTCTGGTCCTTAAAAATTGGCCAGGTATAAGTATACTAGCTAGACAGAAAGGGTTAATCAAAGACAATGTCGTAATACAAAACCAGGTCAGCAACACGGGGGTAGTCAGACGAGCCAGAGTCAGGAATACAGAGAATAGAATAGTCAAATGGAATAGCCGGGTCGATATCAGTGCAGTAGCGTAGTACAAGGAAAATAGTCTAGGGCAGCGGAAGGCAGAATGGTCAGAAAACAAGCAGAGGTCAATAACAGGTTAAATCATGAGAGAATACAGGTACAGGGAGCTCAGGTATGGATAACCACGATCTGGCACTGCTGAGAAGGAACTGTGGGTTTTTAAAGACCTTCACCAGACTGCACCCACCTCTCAAGCCGCTCCTCGTGCAGCCACCTCCCTGCCTGTCTCTATTTAAACCGGGTGTTGGTCAGCGACCAGCATCAGACATGCTGCCTTCAAGCACACTGGAGAGGCTGGAAGCCCCCAACGTTACAGTACCCCCCTCTCCACGGAAGGCCACCGGATGACCAACAGGACAAGTGGCAGGACGACCACCGGGGCAAGTGGCAGGACGACCACCAGGGCGAGTGGCAGGACGACTACCAAGGGCATCGGGGTACGTGGCATGGAACGCCCTGACCAACCTAGAGGCATACATGTTGGAAGCCGGAATCCAGGACCAGTCCTCCGGACCATAACCCACCCAATCGACCAAGTACTGCAGAGCACCCCTGAACAGCCTAGAATCCAGAACTTTCCTAACCTCATACTCTGTCTCCCCATCAACCTGAACAGTTGGAGGTGGAGGAACGACCCGCATGTACCTGTTACACAACAAAGGCTTCAGTAGGGAGGTGTGGAAGACGTTGTGCAAGTGAAGATGTTTAGGAAGGGCAAGAGCATAAGCCACAGAGTTAACGCGGCGAATGATCTTGTATGGACCTATAAACCGAGGTGCCATTTTCATAGAAGGAACCCGCAACTTCACATTCCTAGTGGTCAACCAAACTCTATCCCACACGTTATAGGAAGGAGCTTCTAACCTATGCCTGTCAGCCTTGCGTTTCTGGACAGCAACATTGCGCTCCATGTTTTCGCGAATCTGTCTCCAAATCTCTTGTAGTTGTGTGAGATGTTCATCGAGAGCCGGGATGGCCTGTTCAGCAAACTGAAGCGGTAGAGCCGGAGCGAAAAAACCATAGATGGCAGAAATAGGAGAGTGGCCAGTGGTCTCATTAACGGCGTTATTACGTGCATACTCAGCCCAGGGCAACAACTCCAACCAATTGTCTTGTTGTTGTGTGGTAAAGCAACGTATGTACTGCTCGAGACCCTGATTTGCCCGCTCTGCTGCCCCATTGGTTTGTGGATGGTATGCTGAAGAGAAGGCCAATCGCACCCCCATCTCCGCACAGAAATCTCTCCAGAAACGAGAGACGAACTGAGCTCCTCTGTCAGAGACTATTTCAGACGGAACCCCATGTATTCGTACAATCTCTCTAGCAAAGACAACTACGAGTTCTTTGGCTGGAGGAAGCTTAGGTAAAGGAACAGGAAAGGCGAGGAAACTGACATGACCGTGGAAGCCACAATACGTTCAGGAGGAACTATAGGATTGTAGTCTTGTGTATTTGATTCATACGGGTCATATTGACAAGATAAGGCATCAGCCTTTACATTGCGGTCACCTGGTCTGTAAGTCAACACAAAATTAAACCGAGACAGTAGTAATGACCACCTGGCCTGTCTCGAGTTCAAATGCTTAGCATCCCCGATGTATGTAAGATTCTTATGATCAGTGATTATCAACAAAGGGTCAAGAGTACTTCCAACAAATGTCTCCACTCTGACAGGGCAGACACAATAGCAAGCAATTCTCTGTTACCGATATCATAATTGCGTTCTGCTGGTGATAATTTTCTTGAAAAGAATCCTCAAGGATGTAGAGGCTTCCCTGGAGACTCTCTTTGAGATAGGACAGCCCCAATGCCTATCTCGGAAGCATCAACCTCAAGGACAAATGGAATTCTAGGATCAGGATGCCGTAACACGGGAGCGGAAGTGAAAGCCTGTTTAAGAGCTTCGAATGCCTGTTTGGATTGTGAAGACCAGACCTGATTCTTCAGACCTTTACGTGTCATATTAATGATAGGAGAGGCTACAGTGGAATAATTCTTGATAAATCTCCTATAATAGTTTGAAAACCCCAAAAACCTCTGTATGGCTTTGAGGCCTTGAGGGAGAGGCCATTCTGAGATGGCCGTGAGTTTGGAAGGATCCATCTCAAAACCTTCTGGAGTGATAATGTACCCGAGAAATTTTACAGTGGTAATGTCGAATAAACACTTCTCCAGTTTGCAATAAAGACCGTTGTCTAGTAATTTTGTTAATACCTGTCTGACATGTTCATGGTGGGTTTTCAAATCGGGAGAGTAAATCCGTATGTCGTCTAGGTATACTATAACAAAGGATTGCTTAAAAAAATCTCTGAGCACATCATTAATAAAATCTTGGAATACAGCTGGAGCATTACAAAGACCGAAAGGCATGACCAGATATTCATAATGCCCACTCCTGGTGTTAAATGCTGTTTTCCACTCATGCCCTTCTTTTATACGTATCAGGTTGTAAGCCCCTCTTAAAATCGAGTTTTGTGTATACTGCTGATCCCATTAACCTGTCGAACAGTTCTGATATAAGAGGGATAGGATACACATTCTTGATGGTGATCTTGTTAAGCCCCCTATAATCAATACAGGGGCGTAAATCTCCTTCTTTTTTAGACACAAAAAAGAACCCAGCCCCTGCTGGAGAAGAGGAACGTCTGATAAAACCTCTCTCCAAATTCTCTTTTATGTACTCCTCCATGATTTGGTTCTCTTTTATGGATAGAGGATATACTTTGCCTCGAGGAGGCATGGTACCTGGATGAATATCTATGGCGCAGTCATACAGTCTATGTGGAGGTAGTTTCTCTGCCTCTCTTTTATCAAATACAGCTCTGAGGTCGGCATACTAGTCAGGAACCTCTGTAGACAATGGGGGAGCTGTAGTTGTGTTCAGGGCACCAATATGTTGAATGGGTATTAAACAAGTCCCAAAACAAGTAGGACTCCAAGATAATATCTCTCCCTTAGCCCAATCAATAACAGGATTATGTTCCACCAACCAAGGGAAACCAAGCACAACAGGATTGGAAGGTGAATGGATAACCTGAAATGTAATTTATGTAAGAGACCAGTGATAAGAACCACTGTAACCGTATCGTGAGTAATCCTAGGGCAGGATAACGGCCTACCGTCTATGGCTTCGACGGCTAAGGGTGTTTCTCTTACAACCAGAGGGAGAGAAATGGAAGAAGCGTATTGAACATCGATAAAATTACCAGCAGCCCCAGAATCAACAAAAAGCGGTAGTATGCGTGGTCTTGGTCTCCCAAGCCACGGATACTGGTAACAAAAGTTTAGTGTCTTTGACAGGAGACATGCACGTCACACCCAAGACCTGTCTCCTCAGCTGCCTTAGGTGCGGTAGTTTTCCGACTTATCATGCATTCTAGGGCGAGTGGGACATTGAAGTCGTAAATGTCCTTTCAAACCACAATACAGGCACAATCCCTCACAAAGACGCCTTGTTCTCTCTTCCTCTGTAAGCCTAGTATGGCCTAGTTGCATAGGCTCAGAGGGAGGAGATAACTCTCTGGGTGGTGCCTGAAAGACAGGAGCCAACCTTGGTAACTGTCTCTTAGGTTTCTCTCTTGGAGTTCTTCTGTCCCTTATCTGATCATCCAGATCTATACAATAATCAATGAGTTCACTCAATACCTCAGGTAATTTACAAGGAGCCAATTCATGCATCAATGACTCTGATAACCCCTCCATAAAAGCCAGAACCAGAGCCTCATCAGTCCAGTTCACGTCAGAAACCAACATTTTAAATTCTATGGCATAATCAGACGCAGTCCTGTTCCCTTGACGTATGCGGAACAAGGATTTGCCCGCTACCTTGGCCTTTCTGGTAGGATTAAATGTACGTTTTAACTCAGCTATGAATTCTTTATAGTTCCGTACGATAGGCTTCTCTGCCTCCCATAAAAGATTCGCCCATGTCAACGCTCTGCCAGACAGATGGTTAATAATGAACCCCACTTTGGTTATGTCAGTGATAAACATTTGTGGATTTAATTTAAAATGAATATCCACATGGACCAAAAATCCCCGGCACTCCGAGGGAGTACCGTCAAACCTCATAGGAGCGGTCATGTGTACCTGGGATGTCTGAACGACAGGGGACACAGGTATAGCAACCCCAGCTGGTTCAAGGTGAGCCGTACGAGTCAGGATAGTTTGTAAGGCGAGAGCAAACTGATCCATCCTATGGTCCTGCTCGTCCTGTCTGGATACAAGGTTATTCAAATGTTGTGTTAAGTCTGCGGGATCCATTTTGGCCAGATCGTAATGTCACGGTTCCCGGATCCCACCACGCAGCCCTTAAAGCCCAACACTCCACAGAGCCAAAAAGCTACCAACAGAGTAGCCGTAGAACAATCCCTAACTGTCTGGTCCTTAAAAACTGGCCAGGTATAAGTATACTAGCTAGACAGGGTTAATCAAAGACCATGTCGTAATACAAAACCAGGTCAGCAACACGGAGGTAGTCAGGCGAGCCAGAGTCAGGAATACAGAGACTAGAATAGTCAAATGGAATAGCTGGGTCGATATCAGTGCAGTAGCATAGTACAAGGAAAATAGTCTAGGGCAACGGAAGGCAGAATGGTCAGAAAACAAGCAGAGGTCAATAACAGGTTAAATCATGAGAGAATACAGGTACAGGGAGCTCAGGTATGGATAACCACGATCTGGCACTGCTGAGAAGGAACTGTGGGTTTTTAAAGACCTTCACCAGACCGCGCCCACCTCTCAAGCCGTGCCTCATGCAGCCACCTCCCTGCCTGTCTCTATTTAAACCGGGTGTTGGTCAGCGAGTAGCATCAGACATGCTGCCTTCACGCACACTGGAGAGGCTGGAAGCCCCCAACGTTACAAAAACTCCCCAACCACATCCACGCTGCATGCTCGCCGACTCCGAAGACATGTCATATTTTAATTCATGTCTGTCCCTCAACCAGATGACCCCGGTGGAGTACCGCCGCAGATCCCTGGTGACCATAGATGACATAATTTCCCGTCCCCAACAGGCAACCGTTTATTACGGTACTTTGCCACAATCCGCCAATGCCAGTGGATCTTCCCACCCCAGTCAGGCGCTGTCTACCCACCCACCCATGCCTGTAGCTAGGCCACCCACAGAGTCAGGAGTCCCGCTGTAGCCACAGGACCGGCCCTCATGACCCAGATGCTCGTCGGTTTCATGATATGTGATGTATAGCTTAAATTTGTTTTATTTTTGTTTGTACAAATTTGTTCTGTGGTTTGATGTGTAATATATCTTGAACTTCAGTTTACAAACTATAATATATGTTTTGAATATGTTATTGTTATTTTATTTGATACAAGGTGGAAAGCCTGCCCAGAGGGCAGTCTATTGTGGATATACTGCCCCAGCTCATGGATATATGCCCCAGCTCGTGGATACTGCCCCAGCTCGTGGATATACTGCCCCAGCTCGTGGATACTGCCCCAGCTCGTGGATATATTGCCCCAGCTCGTGGATATATTGCCCCAGCTCGTGGATACTGCCCCAGCTCGTGGATATTGCCCCAGCACGTGGATATACTGCCCCAGCTCGTGGATATACTGCCCCAGCTCGTGGATACTGCCCCAGCTCGTGGATACTGCCCCAGCTCGTGGATACTGCCCCAGCACGTGGATATATGCCCCAGCACGTGGATACTGTCCCAGCTCCTGGATATTGCCCCCCCAGCTCCTGGATACTGCTCCAGCACGTGGATATATGCCCCAGCACGTGGATATATGCCCCAGCACGTGGATATATGCCCCAGCACGTGGATACTGCCCCAGCCCGTGGATATTGCCCCAGCACGTGGATATTGCCCCAGCACGTGGATACTATGCCCCAGCACGTGGATACTGTCCCCCAGCTCGTGGATACTGCCCCCCCAGCTCCTGGATATTGCCCCCCAGCTCATGGATATTGCCCCCCCAGCACTCATGGATATTGCCCCCCCAAGCTCTTATGGATATTGCCCCCCCAAGCTCTCATGGATATTGCCCCCAGCTCATGGATATTGCCCCCAGCTCATGGATATTGCCCCCCCAGCTCTCATGGATACTGCCCCCAGCTCATGGATATTGCCCCCCAGCTCATGGATATTGCCCCCCCAGCTCATGGATATTGCCCCCAGCTCATGGATATTGCCCCCAGCTCATGGATATTGCCCCCCCAGCTCATGGATATTGCCCCCCCAGCTCATGGATATTGCCCCCCAGCTCATGGATATTGCCCCCCAGCTCATGGATATTGCCCCCCCAGCTCATGGATATTGCCCCCAGCTCATGGATATTGCCCCCCAGCTCATGGATATTGCCCCCCAGCTCATGGATATTGCCCCCCCCGCTCATGGATATTGCCCCCCCAGCTCATGGATATTGCCCCCCCAGCTCATGGATATTGCCCCCCAGCTCATGGATATTGCCCCCCAGCTCATGAATATTGCCCCCCCAAGCTCTCATGGATATTGCCCCCAGCTCATGGATATTGCCCCCCAGCTCATGGATATTGCCCCCCAGCTCATGAATATTGCCCCCAGCTCATGGATATTGCCCCCCCAAGCTCTCATGGATATTGCCCCCCAGCTCATGGATATTGCCCCCCCAGCTCATGGATATTGCCCCCCAGCTCATGGATATTGCCCCCCAGCTCATGGATATTGCCCCCCAGCTCATGGATATTGCCCCCCCAGCTCATGGATAATTGCCCCCCCAGCTCATGGATATTGCCCCCCAGCTCATGGATATTGCCCCCCAAGCTCTCATGGATATTGCCCCCAGCTCATGGATATTGCCCCCCCAGCTCATGGATATTGCCCCCCAGCTCATGGATATTGCCCCCCCAGCTCATGGATATTGCCCCCAGCTCATGGATATTGCCCCCAGCTCATGGATATTGCCCCCAGCTCATTGATATTGCCCCCCCAAGCTCTCATGGATATTGCACCCCAGCTCATGGATATTGCCCCCCAGCTCATGGATATTGCCCCCCAGCTCATGGATATTGCCCCCCCAAGCTCTCATGGATATTGCCCCCCAGCTCATGGATATTGCCCCCCCAGCTCATGGATATTGCCCCCCCAGCTCATGGATATTGCCCCCCAGCTCATGGATATTGCCCCCCCAGCTCATGGATATTGCCCCCCCAGCACTCATGGATATTGCCCCAGCTCATGGATATTGCCCCCCCAGCTCATGGATATTGCCCCCCAGCTCATGGATATTGCCCCCCAGCTCATGGATATTGCCCCCCCAGCTCATGGATATTGCCCCCCCAGCTCATGGATATTGCCCCCCAGCTCATGGATATTGCCCCCCCCAGCTCATGGATATTGCCCCCCAGCTCATGGACATGGATATTGCCCCCCAGCTCATGGATATTGCCCCAGCTCATGGATATTGCCCCCCAGCTCATGGATATTGCCCCCCCAAGCTCTCATGGATATTGCCCCCCAGCTCATGGATATTGCCCCCCCAGCTCATGGATATTGCCCCCCAGCTCATGGATATTGCCCCCCAGCTCATGGATATTGCCCCCCAGCTCATGGATATTGCCCCCCCAGCTCATGGATATTGCCCCCCCAGCGCTCATGGATATTGCCCCCCCAGCTCATGGATATTGCCCCCCCAGCGCTCATGGATATTGCCCCCCCAGGTCATGGATATTGCCCCCCAGCTCATGGATATTGCCCCCCCAGCTCATGGATATTGCCCCCCAGCTCATGGATATTGCCCCCCAGCTCATGGATATTGCCCCCCCAGCTCATGGATATTGCCCCCCCAGCTCATGGATAATTGCCCCCCCAGCTCATGGATATTGCCCCCCAGCTCATGGATATTGCCCCCAGCTCATGGATATTGCCCCCCCAAGCTCTCATGGATATTGCCCCCAGCTCATGGATATTGCCCCCCCAGCTCATGGATATTGCCCCCCCAGCTCATGGATATTGCCCCCCAGCTCATGGATATTGCCCCCCCAGCTCATGGATATTGCCCCCCCAGCTCATGGATATTGCCCCCCCAGCGCTCATGGATATTGCCCCCCCAGCTCATGGATATTGCCCCCCCAGCGCTCATGGATATTGCCCCCCCAGGTCATGGATATTGCCCCCCCAGCGCTCATGGATATTGCCCCCCAGCGCTCATGGATATGCCCCAGATCAGACCCCAGACCAGACATGGGGCGGCTGTTCGAATGCTCTATCGGCATTCGGACAGCGCCCCATGAGCTCCGCGCCATACTTACCTTCCGAGCGGCGCCGGGGAAGTGAAAGTGTCCCCACTTCCGGTCTTTGAAGGACCCAAGCCGCGGTCACGTGACCGGGGCTTGGGTCCTTCAAAGAGCGGAAGTGGGGAAACTTTCACTTCCCCGGCGCCGCTCGGATGCGCTCGGCAGCCGGGTAGAGGCCTCTACCCGGCTGCCGCGCGCATCCAAGCCCCGAGCGGCGGAGGGACCTTTCCCTTCGCCGCTCGGGGGTTGGATGCGCGCGGCAGCCAGGTAGAGGCTGCGAGCGCAGCCTCTACCCGGCTGCTGTGTGCATCTTGTAACCGCCGCGGCGAGCGCACAGCCGGCTCGTGCCGCGGCGGTTGCATGCGCGCGCAACCAACCGCCGCTGGTTGCGCGCGCATGCGCAGAGTAAGGCTTGGCGACGGACACGCCAAGCCTTACTCTTTTATAGTATAAATGTTTGCTACAATATAATTTGTTGGGTCTACATTGTTGTCGGTGACATGTATGATTCTGTACGAGTGATGTGATGCCCGCGTGTGTCTGGGTATGCATGTGCCAGTGGGCATATAACTACAGACCGATGAAAGGGGCTCTGCACTCCGAGCACATGTCTGGTGACTGGCAGCGATGTCATGTATGCAGGTGTGTGATAGTACTTACCACAAAGTGATAACCAGCATCTCCTCCAGTGGTACGGCAGCCCTCATGTTTGTGTCCCTCTTGGTCAGCAGCTCGCGTACCCTCGACAACAGTTCATCAAAGGAGGGGATGGACATCCGCATGTAGTTGAAGAACTTCACGGGGTCTCTCTCTCACAGTGGCCTGTACAGCGTCACAAAGTGTCCATGCGTGTATCTGGCACCGTTAATTTGATGAACCCATGTTCGCCGCTTTCTCTTCTTCTTAAAGTACAGGTACCCCATTGCAGCAAACAAAAAGACTTGGACTGCATCCATCTTGTAAAAACGCCACCATCCACAAAATGGCTTTTTATACCCCTTACCCTTATTTTTTCATTCAGCAATTAATTTGATTAATCAGATTTCTGTCTTTTTTTCACAGCTCCGTCAAAAAATACGTCCAGAATTGCACATCGTCTGACCACTTTCGCGTATTCCGTGAAAAAATGCGTTCGGACGCATCAACGCACCTTTTGACGGTAGACGTCAAAAATGCGTTAGTCTGACCCTAGTCTTAGACCTAAGTCAGCGGTCTCCTAACCTCCCTCCTGCCGATACTTACCTCCCTCTCCGACTCCCACGGCGTGTCTGGCATGCTGGACATCATTGGCAGGCGCCCACGGCGCCTGCAGTAAAATTCAGGAAGGGGAGCCTGCAGTAAAATTCAGGAGGGGGGGCTCCTTTGAAGCCCTCTATCTCCCCAATCGTGTAAGAAACAAATTACACCACTGGAAAGGGGAGAGTCTCCCCTTTTCAGCAGTGTACAGCATTAACTGTTTCACTGCCGGATCGCGATTCAATCCTGGAGGTGGCTGACATCTTGGATGTCAGCCAAGCCTCTGGGTCACCCCCCACCTTCTGACATCCTCACCATATCTGTGAGGTGTCAGTGGGCCAGTTAACCCCCCTAGCTGCAAAACAGCTAACAGTGTAAAATATTGATATTTTACACTGTGTTTGCAAATATGTGTTTTCTTTTTTGAAACTTTGTAGCCCGCTTCCCATAGGAGATGCAGCAGCTCTTGTGTTGCGGTTAAACAGTCTTTTTCAGTGGGGAGGCAAGCAGTAAATCATCAACATATTGCAGCAAAGCTATAGCTTTGTCTGGCTGAAAGTGAAAGGCCAGGAGATCCTGACTCAAAAATTGTGGGCAAGTTTATGAAACCTTGTGGTAGTTATGTCTAGGTCATTTGATGCTTTGACCCAGTTTGAGAATCTTCCCACTGGAACGGAAAAAGGGGTTGGCTTGCTGGAGCTAGGCGGATGCAGAAGAAAGCGTCTTTTAAATCTAGTACCGTCTATACTGTGTATTTCCAGGTATCAATGCAAGAATATTATTATTATTATTATTCTTTATTTATAAAGCGCCAGCATATTCCGCAGCCTTTGTTGTAGGGGTTTGGGACAACAGGATGCAATGTTACAGCTGCATTATTCACAGCTCCCAGATCTTGTACAGGCCAATATTCTTGTGTACCCTCTTTCAGCATGGGTTCCATGGTGACACGCAGGATTTCAGTATATCGTGTTTTAGTAAATGCTGCAGTATACCATGTAAATGCTTTCAGTATACCGTGTTTTAGTTATTGTCTGAACGTTCTGTTTGGCTTTCTAGGGGATTTGGTACTGTCGGAGCGCTACACTCATTGCTCCAGGCTTCAAATCAACATGTACTGGGGGTATATTCAGCACCAGGCACTGTACAAATGGATCTGGCTCTGGGGGTGCCTGGAATGCGGCCCGCTACTCTTCTTTCCTCGGCATTACTAATGCCGGGTGATTGATCTGATGTGGTTTGGTTGTGCTGCCGAGTAGAGCTGCCAGTCTCTGGCAGGTCTAAAATAGCGTGATCCCGGGGAGAAAGGCAATTCGCACCTGTAATTTACTCAAAATATCCCTTCCCAGGAGCTGAATTGAACATTTGGGCATGTACAAAAATTAGTGCTCGACCTTATGCCCTCCAAGACTGCAAACCCAAGAGTTTAAAAAAGGATATTTGACTATTATTCCCATTGCCCCATCAATGTAAGCTTCCCCACCTGACGGGGGCGCAATGGGTTGGGTTACATCGGAATATTCTGCACCAGTGTCAACCATAAAAATCGTCTCTTCATCTCCCACTCTCGTCAAGACCGTGGGCTCGCTGGTACCGAGTGAGATTGGCCCTGGTCTGTGTTAAATAGGACCATCTACCCTGCAAAGGATGTTCCTGCCAGACCCACAAAATCTCCCACGGCTCCCTCGGTCCTTTCATATCTCCTGTTTAACACCTGCCCATGGAGTGCCCCGTTCACTTCTCCTGCCTGGGACATCCTTTTCGGGCACTGATCCTTCCAATCTCCCACTAATTTGCAGAAAGCACACTGATTTCTGCCCAGTTGCTGCCTTTCATCCCTTCCTCTTGTCCCGCAGCCCTGGCCTCTCTCTGCATCCGCGACATCTTTCCTAGATGGATTGTGGAGTGGACTGTAATGTCATACCAGCAAGATTGGCGGAAGACAAATCTAAAATTCTACCATGTGATAAGATGCTAAGGAGGTACAATATGAGCACACTGAAACCAGTAGGGGTATGCAAGATTAAAATAAGAAACCCATGCAATCAAAAGTAATATCAGACTGAGTTTGTGGTCATTGACACAGAGGTGTGTCATCCTATACAGGGATGTAGAGCTATTCAAGCTAGGGATCTGATCTCGGTGCCGCACCAAAATATCCTAAATGTGGAACAAGATGGCGACCACCCAGATGCCATGGTGTGGTGCTGGTCAGCCATCAATAAAGAGTATGCAGATATTTTTCAAGGAATAGGCTGTCTAGAAGGAAGACTGAAATTGGAGTGGATGCTCATGTACAGCCTCTTAGACTTCCAAAAAGAAAGGTTCCTGTGTCCTTACTCAAACGCCTTAAAGAGGAACTTGCCAGTTTAGAACAACTGGGTATTATTATCCCTGTAGAGAGAAGCACAGACTGGATTGGTAGTATGGTGGTAGTGAAAAAGCCATCAGGAAAGTTAAGAATTTGTATTGAAAATGAGCCATTATCCTTTGCCAACAATTGATGACATACTTCCAGATCTAGTGAAAGCTATTTTAATATGATAGGTAGTGTGAAATCCACCCCCCCCATTATAATTGTCAAACCCTGCAAGTCTTTTACTTGCATAGGATGTTAGCCTGTGGAATTTAGCCATTTCCTTTGTGTGCAGGAAAGGGTGTGTGAACAGTGTAAGCTAGAAAAAAGCCATCTCTGAATCAAATGTAGTAATTTTTGTCTCACTGTTGGTTAAACTCTGACGTAGAAATGTATCTGTATGCTGATTGGCTATAAGTTCTTTGAAATCTAATAAAAAGTCTGTCTAAGGAAGTATATTTTAGACAGGACTGACGCTACATTGCTTTGTGGCCGATTTTGTTGTCTCTCGCCATGGTGCAGCGCCACGCCCGTGTTCAACTTTGATATATGAGAAGAAACATTGAAAAGGTTAATTGAAATTTCATAAATGGTAATTATTATAGGGAGTTTGTTTTTGTTTGCTTAAGATTCTAATTTATCAGTTGTTGTCTGAAGTGGGATTTGCCATTCAAATGTATCCTTACATTTAAATGTATCTTTACATTTGAATGTATCCTTACATTTGCTTGTTCAGATTTTGCGAACTTGCCTCCAGGCTTGTTTTTTGTTTATTTTCCTTGAAGTTAAAGCTATGGTTCAGAGCTTGTTAATTTTTTTTTTTTTATTATTTTTTTTGGTGCAAGGTTGGACTCTTTGTCTTGGTTTGTTTTTGTCATTTTATGTATTGTAGTAAAGGAAAAATCGTTTGAGGACCTCACGTGTGTTGTTTGAACTCGCCCGCTGTGTTGAGTATAGTGTATTGTATATGCTGGAAATTGAACTCATAAAAAAAGAAAAGAGATGTTTCTAGTTGTATTGTCTCCGTTCTGTGTCTATCTTGTACTTCAATTCTGGTGTTTCTGGGTCTTCCATATCTTGTAATTGTGAGAATTTTATTTTAATTGATTAGATTTTAATTTCTTCTCATATAGCAAAATGTTTTTATCTTCCATTGAGAGACAGTTTTTTCTTTTTCCTCTTATTTTTTTATTTTCTTGCGCACCGCTGCCATTTTTCTTTCTTTTTTTAAATTTTTTTGCTGCGTTGCTGTACGTCTGTTTATTTAAATGTTTGTCTTTACTAACTATTAATATATGTGTTTATCTTTGATGTTTTGTATTTCGCAGTTTTGATATTGTGTTTTTTATATGTAATTTATGTATAGGGACTGCTTCTCTTAAAACAGGTTGCTTTGTTTCTATGTGTCTTTACTGCCTTGCCTCGTGTAAAAAAAAAAAAAAAAAAGAACAGGAAATGGAGACAATAGGGCTTTACTTTTACAGTAAATTTCAAAAATGACTGCTTTTTATATTCTTAGCTTATGTTTGAAAGATGAACATAGAAAGTCAATACTCTGACAAGGCAGGTTACACGTGAATGTTATGTTATAAGTTGATGTATGATATATATATAAAAAAAATTGTGTATCAAGGTGATGGGCTCAATCTGCCTTAAATATAATTTATACATTTTCCCAAAAGAGGCATGGTCAGTTATTTTCCTCTGGTCTTTGTTTGAGTCCAGCACCAAGGGATTGACTACACCTTAATATAGGTTATATGTTTTGCCAAAATGGCTGACTGAGATCATTTACAGTTTTTGTAACTTGTATAATGGAATATATATGTAGGTTCATGTTTAGTTGTTTGGAATCTAAGAGGATGAAGTGATATAAAGCTGAAGGATTTGAGTGAAAGTTTAAAGGAAAGCGCCTACAGGTTTAGTAGCGCTGTACAAAGGAAATTAGGCAGATTTCAAATGAGAGTTTTTTGGTTTTATTTTAGTTGACTAAGGGAGATGGAAGGTTGTAGTTTGGTATCTGAGTATTGTTTGATTTTCTTTTTCTGCAGTGGTAGCCAGATGTGTAGTTTTATTTTTTGCTGTCTGATGTTTTTGTCTTTCGGTGTGAAGTGCAACAACGTATGACTGTGCCCCCATTGAATATTCTTGGAGGGAATAAAACAGGTTGTAAAATAGCTGCACAAACACCTCATGTTTGAATGTTTGTTTTAACCAATATCCTTAATAATGATTGTAGTTTTAAATGTTTATTAATAAAAAAATTCTCTGAGTTTCCTCTGAGAACTTTGCTAGTTAACGCGTCACGTTTTTAACATGCCCTTCTATACTTTCTTTCCCAGTTTGATATTTTTATGTGTTTTTATTTGAATTGAAGAGCATTTTAGGAAAAAAATGGAGACCGTTGCAAAAGTAAAAGGAAGTTTTCACATTCTTTTCTTAGCCTCCTCCATTTTTTCTCTCTCGTGACCACTCCTTTTTCTTTGTGTCCAAAAAAAATGTGTTGCATTTTTTTTCTCCATTTTAAAAGTATTTTAACCAGATAAATTTTAAAGTTTTTGACGGGAAAAAAAATGTATTATTAACCTAAGTTTTTTACTTTAGGTGAAAATTACCCATGCATGCCAACTTTGCTCAAGCTAGATGGAAGATTATTGAATACCAATATTGATAAAGCTGTTGGAATTGAAGGAAATTTACTCAAACACATTATTATTTCACATTGCAATGTTACATCAACCAGATAATAAGGAATTATCAGACACCAGGCAATAAAAAATAGTTTATCGACAACTCATCAATAAATCATGCGATTAAAGAAGATCATTGATTTGGAAATAAAACTTAAGATATGTCAGTTTTACAAAACAGTTCTTTTCAACCAATAAGACAGAAGACAAAGAAAGAAGATAATGTATTTTTATATGCTGATGGATTATCTTTGTGTTGTCGTCTAAGTGATAATTATTTTGTGTCTTTTATTATTTTATATTTTATTATTTTTGTTGTTTGGTTACAATCAATATTGTTCAAATTCCTGACACATTTAGGATTATTGAAGATCACATCCATTTAAATTAGAGTTAATTAATGTATTTAGGAACATATAATTTAATGCATTTGCATAAATACGTTTCATGACATATATAGTGGTAAATGGAAAGTTTTAATTCGGTAAAATTAATGCTGTTTTTATTTTTTTGATTTCATTTGAGGATTGGTGTGTTTTTATAAACACCAGGTTTGTTTCAAAACACTGAACAAGACTGAATAGGATAGTAGTTAAATATTTTTTTTGATATTTAAAATGGGTGGAATATGCACTTCGGCTATTTCCCTTTTGAGCCAAAGTTGCGTATATATATTTTTCTCTAACAATGAGTCAGAAGTAGTATAATTTTTTTATTGCGTGAGGCCGATAGGCTTCGCGGGGAAATTTTTAAATTTATTATCTGTGTCTTTTCTTGTGTAAATTAACATTTTTATTGTTTTCATGCACTTGAGAGTGACAATGAATGAATAGATGTTGTTGTGGAAATTTTATTATGTGGACATTATATTCTAGGATGTGTGTGTTTTTATAAATTGTCATCTGTCTCCCTGTGTTTGGATTAAACGGAGAACCGCTCTAGCAGAGTGTATTTTGGGTTAATCAGAACCAGCGGCAAAACCGTCAGTATGAAAACCTTCTCTTGGGTTTAGAGACGTGTTCTCAGTGTGTGTAGGCGTTTGGCGGTTTGTGAGTACTAAGTGCAATGCGCTGGGCTCCCTACCTCCCATTGTCTATGCACATTGGAGAAGTGAAGTCTGCATAACGAGAGATACGTATTATATCTCTGTTGCGGCTACGCTATCCCTTTCTGGATACATACCTGCTTTTAAGACATTTAAGCCTTGTCTGGACACTCGTACCGTGCACAGACAATAACTGAATGTCTCCACAGATATGTCACAAATCCATAAGAATGAGTAGACTGATCTTCACTCAGATGCTGATCACTCTGAGCAGTATCTGAGTGGGGTCCATACTGCCAGTGATGGGGATGGTCGGACAAACATGGCTGACGGGGACCATGGAGATGACTCAGGGATGAGTCATGTACAGGAGGCCGGTCGGTCATTCTAGTCCACTCCCCTGTCCTTTTGATATGTAAATGTAATTACTGGGCAAACTGGTTTTCTGTTGTACAGCCAGTTGGCCACTGGGCGTTCTGCTATTGTGTATTAAATTAAGCTGACCAAGAGTCACACGGACACTTGGGCAGATGAACTCCAGCTAGAAACAACGTGTGTGTGTGGCTTTTTCTGGGTGAGGATGCAGAAGACCACAGCAGAGTCTCTGGGTCTCCTTACTGCGGGCGTTCAGGTAAGTATTGCAGGGATAGCAGAGAGCTGCTTGTAAGTGCAGCGGATCAAACTACATTAGGGAATTGATAGTAGATTAATTTCTACGACAATGTATATGATTAGCGGGGTATTCATATTTTCTTTTCTTTTTTATTTTCTTTATTGTTGCTAAAACCGTATCACATCATCAAGAAACCTGACAGTCACAATGACTGCATATGGAACGAATCATGGACATTTTCTGTCAAGGTCACAGGTAATAAGCAACCAGCGCAAAGAGACAGCTTGTTCAGGAGTCCCTATGGTGGGAGCTCTGATGAAATTCAATGATTATGCGTCTCAAGCTGGGATGTTGAAAAAAAGACCACACCTTGATCTCGCACTGTGGACTACGGTATTAGATTATGGAATATTATTCCCGCCTAGATAAGTGTGAGAAAGGATTTGATTTGTGAAAATGAGAATGTATTTCTTGAGTGTGTGTGTGTGAATGCAGGTGTGTATGCGTTTTGTGGAGTGAAGCTGAACATAGGAAAACTCACAGATATACAGTTGTGTTCAAAATTATTCTACCCCCAATGCTGTAAAGGGTTTTAGGGAATTTAGTGTACATTTGTAATTGTATTCAGAATGAAATCCTACAAGGACTTTTTAAAGAACCATATGCAACTAAAATGACATCAATTGGTTTTGTAATACAGTAGTAAATGTTTCTTTTGTGAATTCTTCATTGACACAATTATTCAACCCCTTAAAGACTACCACTCTGAAGAACAGAGGTTCATTCAAGTGTTTTCAATCAGGTATTGAAAACACCTGTGGATGTCACGGAGCAACAATAAAGCATAATAAGCACCAATTAGGCAGCTTTAAAATGACTGTGATACTCAGCTCCTTCTAGACATTTACTGGTGTGGTTACAAACATGGTGAAGTCAAGAGAATGGTCCAGGAAGACAAGAGAAGAGGTGATTACTCTTCACAGGAAGGGCAATGGCTATAAGAAGATTGCAAAGATGTTAAACATACCAGGAAGCATCATTCGCAAATTCATGGCAAAGGGCACTGTTGAAACGCTACCTGGTCGTGGCAGAAAGAAGATGCTGACTTTGACTGCTGTGCGCTACCTGAAGCGTAGAGTGGAGAAAAGTCCCCGTGTGACTGCTGAGGAACTGAGAAAAGATTTGTCAGATGTGGGTACTGAAGTTTCAGCTCAGACAATACGGCGCACACTGCGTAATGAAGGCCTCCATGCCAGAACTCCCAGGCGCACCCCCTTGCTGTCTCCAAAGAATAAGAAGAGTCGACTGCAGTATGCCAAAAGTCATGTGGACAAACCACAGAAGTTTTGGGATAGTGTTCTGTGGACTGATGAAACAAAATTAGAACTGTTTGGGCCCATGGATCAACGCTATGTTTGGAGGAGGAAGAACAAGGCCTATGAAGAAAAGAACACCTTGCCTACTGTGAAGCATTTTGGAGTGGCCATCGCAGCCACCTGACTTAAATCCGATTGAGAACCTCTGGTGGGACTTAAAGAAAGCAGTTGCAGTGCGCAAGCCTAAGAATGTGACTGAACTGGAGGCTTTTGCCCATGACGAATGGGCGAAGATACCCGTAGATCGCAGCAAGACACTTGTGTCAAGCTATGCTTCACGTTTAAAAGCTGTTATAACTGTAAAAGGATGTTGTACTAAGATTGAATGTCACTTGGGGGTTGAATAAAACTGATAATGATGTGAGCACAGAAAAGACATTTGTGGTTATTTCATTATAAATGTTATGTTATATTTGTCTGACCTACACGTGCCTCTTTGATTTAATTGTAAGCAAGATGACTGAATGATCAAAATCAATGTCAAACTGGCCAAAACACTCAATTTCAGTGGGGGTTGAATAATTTTGAACACAACTGTAGATCTGACTCATGTTTATTTATTAGATAAATTAACTTTTACATTCAAGTTATTATACTTTTCTTGTTCGGTGAATTATATTTTGGGAAATGGGAATAAATAGTTATTTAATGTCTAGAGTAGGTATTTTTGCCTACGCTCCAAGTGTGGTTCGCTGGAAGAGTGAATCTATATAGATAAGTGTATTTTATGCTCATAAAGGGCATCCTTGGGGAATCCTTTTCGTATATCGTACAGGTATTAGGCGAGGATACTATGGCCCCAGGTATAATTAGATTAATTGTCTAGTTTGTTTCATCCATTTTTGTGATCACAATTGTATATGTGATCAATGAGACGATTGAAAGGTATTTTAAAATGATAGGTAGTGTGAAATCCACCCCCCCCATTATAAGTGTCAAACCCTGCAAGTCGTTTACTTGCATAGGATGTTAGCCTGTGGAATTTAGCCATTTCCTTTGTGTACAGGAAAGGGTGTGTGAACAGTGTAAGCTAGAAAAAAGCCGTCTCTGAATCAAATGTAGTAATTTTTGTCTCACTGTTGGTTAAACTCTGACGTAGAAATGTATCTGTATGCTGATTGGCTATAAATTCTTTGAAATCTAATAAAAAGTCTGCCTAAGGAAGGATATTTTAGACAGGACTGACGCTACATTGCTTTGTGGCCGATTTTGTTCTCTGTCGCCATGGTGCAGCGCCGCGCCCGTGTTCAACTTTGATATATGAGAAGAAACATTGAAAAAGGTTAATTGAAATTTCATAAATGGTAATTATTATAGGGAGTTTGTTTTTGTTTGCTTAAGATTCTAATTTATCATCTAGCATAGCGAAGATTTTTTCGGTTCGCGATGTCAAGAGTGGATTTTGGCATATTGAATTAGAGGAAGAATCCAGCTATTTGACCACTTTCTCTACTCCTTTTGGTCGATACCGCTGGGTTAGAATGCCTATGGGCATCATCCCTGCCCCGGAAGTTTTCCAGCGAAAGCTAAATCATGCACTGGAAGGATTACAAGGTATCAGGATTATTGCAGATGATATTCTGATTGTAGGAGAAGGAATCACAATTGCCATTCAAGATCACAATCAAAAGTTGAGGAAATTGCTTGATAGTTGTAGAGAAAGACCCCTCAAACTCAATCCGGAGAAATTCCAGCTAAGGAATGTTGGATATAATCTCTGCACGTGAATACAACACGTTTATATATATTGGAGTTATCAGCCAAGCCTCCAATATCTCTATATTGGACTTACTGGACCTACCTCGGCAGTTGCCTCCAATATATCAGGGATTATTATTTCATAAGAAATTTATACGAGACACAAATATCAATCGTCTATATTTCTTAGAAATTATCCTGAATTCTTTTAATTGTCTGTGTTTTGCTTTAAAAAATACAATAATCGGATAAAAATATATATATCTTTATTACGTATACAAAAAAGTTTCAAATCTCATATCATAAACAAAAATTTATAAACCACAATCCATCAGCATATAAAAACTAGCTTCACAATATATGTATCTCCGGTTAGTAACTGCATATATGATTAATATCATTTACCTTATCAGTTAGTAACTAATACACAAATGGTTAATAAACATTTCTGCTTAATACAACATGCATTTCCCAGCAAACAATGTTTAACCAGCCAGCTCTTATAGATATATATATATCTCTATGCTACATGGATAAACAAAAGATAAGCTAATTTAATGATATGTAATAAAAACTTATTTAGTGAATCCTCCCCTAATCTCAAGAATTAAACTTCTAATCTTTTGCTTTTTATTTTGTAGTTATATAATTCCTTGCTTATTAATTTTAATCACAGTAATTTCCAAATTCAATATATATATTGGTATCAATCTTACAACATTTCTTTAAGGAATAAATCCTTATATCCACTTCTTCATATTTCTATCTGCAGATTAGAAAATACTTAGAATTTGGATTTAACCGTATCCGAGAAGTCTCAGTCTACGTTGCAAGAATCTCTACAAATATATATTTACATTAATTCCTTATTTCATACATTACCTGTCCAATTTGGATGTTGATAAGTCTGCCTTGGAATTCCTGATGTAGTAATTTTTGGAATGTGTGAAAATTATCGATATCAGATAATCAATGCATGTGAGTTAGAGATTTGGTGAGAGTCAGAAATTTAGTGAGAATCTTGATTGCCTCTTGTCTTGGGATCTGCCTGCATCGTGGTGTGAGTCTGAGTGTTGGAATCTTGGACTCTCAGAGTGTCATGTCTAATGCATTGCAGTGTGAGTCTGACTGCTGGAATCTCCGACTTCAGAGGGTCATGTGTAATGCATTGCAATGTGAATGCATTGCGGTGTGAGTCTGACTGCTCGAAGCATCCATTTTAAAATTCTCCTTTTCTGTGTAATATACCTGACAGGAAAACAGAAGTGACGTATATAGGTCACTTGATGTCAGCCCAGGGACTTCATGCATTCCCAATCAAAGTCAAAGCCATTACTGAAATGCCCAGACCCTTGGATTTTAAAGGTGTACAGATATTTATGGGGATGGTGAACTATCTTTCAAAGTTTTGTGACAATCTCTCTGATGCAGGTGAACCACTGCGCCACCTAACTCAGAGGGATGCAGTGTGAAATGGAATAATCAGTTTTTAATTTCCTGGATGAATATATAAATATTGTGATTCAAATACATACCTTTGTTAATATGCCTCATTAGTTTGAAAAGAGTGTTCTAATACAGATGGGCTATGGTTTTCCCTTCCCCCTTTTTGTATGTTACTCCAAAAGTTAAAATGTAAACCAGATGTGTAGAAAGTTTACTAATTTCGACGTGGCATATGTATCCGTGCCATTTTAACGCTGACTTTATCTGTTTCATGATTGGCTGATATATCACATTCCTGTTGCGGGACAGAAATGAACCATGTCTCTGTAGAACACTCTCATTGGTTATAAATTTGTTTGAGTTTTAATAAAAGACCTGTCTGGACAAAGACAAGTCAGATATATTTGAAGCATCAAATCCGTGTGATTGTTTTCTTCAGTTATCTCCGCTATAGCATAGCGCTACTGCTTGCATCTTTTCTTGGTTATATGAAAATAAATGACAGACGTTATCTGGAAATATGCTCTGGTAACTATGAATAGGAAGACTGATTTGTTTGATTTATTTTTTAACAGTTTTGGTGATCAGAAGTGGGATCTGCCAATTTAAATTTGTCCAGAAGTGATAGATTGTATATTTTGTTTGTTCAGATAATGAATTTGCCTCATTTTGTGTGCCTTAGTGGCGTTTGTTGTTTTCCTTGGGGCTCTCACACACGGAGGAGTCAGCTGAATTGTTTGACTACAATGAGAGTGACATGCTGCTTGAGGATGCGCAGCAAGTACAGTGCTCTGATTCAATCTCTGAGGTTGAGCAAGGGAGTATAATCAACCTAGAGGAAGGGGGTGCCAGTGATGACACACAAATAACTGGCACTCATGTTGCCCCAGCAGCTGCAGCATACTGCCAAGTTGGCTCCAGTGACGAGGAGATAGGGGGTGAAGATGACATTGATGATGATGAGGTCACTGACTCCACCTGGGTGCCAGATCGAACTGAGGAATCAAGTGAGGAGGAGGGGGAGGAGGAGGAGGAAGAGGGGACAGCAAACACGAGGCACAACATCCTCTGTGACCAACCGTAGCACTAGTCAGTCCAAGGCATCAGATGTCAGAGCTGCTCCGGTGCAGAGCGCTGTTGTCTCAAAGAACACATGCAGGAACTCTGCTGTCTGGGAGTTCATTAAGAAATGTGCTGCAGACCTCACCGTTGCTATTTGTAATCTATGTCAGAGGAGGCTGAAGTGTGGGATAAACACCGGACACTTGGGTACCACGTGCTTGAGGCGACATGAACAAGTGCCACACATCCCGTTGGGGCAAAACTTTGTGTAGGTCCTCCTCCTCCTCATCTGTCTCTACCCACACTGTATGTCCTGCCATGCAATTGCCTACAACCTCCACCGACAGGGATGATGCTACAGTAATGGATGTACCAGCAGGTCCTTCCTCACAATGTGACATCATCCCAGTAGCTGAAGATTTACGCAGTCAGATTACGTTGCCGCAGCTGCTGCAGAAAAAATATAGTCCCAAACACAGCGTCTAAATGCCAGCTTAGCAAAATTACTCGCATTGCAGCTGCTGCCTTTCCAGCTGGTGGACTCTGCTCCCTTCTGTGAATTTGCTGAATGCGCTGTACCACAGTGGCAGGTTCCAAAACGCCATTACTTTTCACGCAAGGCCATTCCAGCACTATACCAGCACGTGGAAGACAATGTTATCCAGTCATTGGGAAAGGCAGTCAGCAGCAAGGTGCATGTCACTTTAGACACGTGGTCCAGCAAGCATGGACAGGGTCGTTACATTTCCTTCACGGCACACTGGGTAACTCTGATTGCAGCTGGGAGGGATCCAAGACAGGGCTCTGTGCTGGAGCTTGTTCATCCACCACGCCTCCAGAAAGCTGCTTGTATGAGGTCTGCCTGCTCCACCACCACCACTTCTTCCTCCTCCTCCTTCTCTGTCTGTGGCGAAGTGGCAGTTAAACCCCTGTTTGTGTTTTTGTTGCAGGGATGTTTTATGGACGTTCTATTTGTTTGTTTTGGTTTGTTTAAACTTGTGTTTATTTTAACTCGCCCGTTTTGCGCTGAGTATTTGTATGTTTCTTTTCTCTCGCCCGGGAAACAAAGTAATAAAAAAAATAAGAGAACTGACGTTTCTTGCGCTGAGTATCTGTTGTTTGTTTATTGTATCTCTGTTGTGGAGGAGATTGACTTGTCCATGCTTGCTTGCTTGCAGCTTTGAGCATTTTATTTTTAATTGATTAGATCTCTGTCCGTTTTTCTTCTCATATAATGAAAATGGCCGCTGAGCTCCCATTGTGAGTTGCCTCCATTTGCGCTATTGCCTCCCTTTGCGCCGCTCCCATTGTGAGCTACTCCCTTTGCATCGCTCCCTTTCCTGTCCGCTTGTGACCTGTGTCTAGTCTCCATACTGCAATTGCTAACTAATTTTTTATTGCTGATAATTTCTACAGGATTCGGTGCACTGTTTGTTTTTTTCCAGCTATCATGTTTTTGTAGTTTATTACTTGTCACTGTTTCTAACTCATAATTGTTATCCTTCATGTTTTATATTATACTAGGTGGAAAGCCTGCCCAGAGGGCAGTCTATTGTTGTTGTCGCCAGCTCAGAATTCACGTCCACATACTCTTCTTGGATAGGACATTAAAAAAAGACTATCTCTCTATATAAATACGTTTGTAATGCGTCCATCGCCATCCCATCCGCAACAGGAGGGCCAACTGAGCAGCTGTGATGGGTGCGTGCACAACTGACAGCGCATTACAAAGGCATTTATATATTAGAGCAGGTTCCTCTTCCCTCTTAGATTATAAACTCACGGGAACCAGACCCTCAGATTGTAAACTCATGGGACCCCTTAGATTGTAAGCTCATGGGACCCCCTTAGATTGTAAGCTCATGTGGCCCCTTAGATTGTGTTGGGCTTGGGCGGGCATTTTTTTTGTAGCGTATACATTATGCGTATATTTAATGGCACGTGGTATGCATGGCATGGCAGGCTGGTATTTAGGCACACTGGTATTATGAGACACTGGTATTATGCATGGCAGACTGGTAATATGGCTGGCAGACTGGTATTATGCATGGCAGACTGGCATTATGACTGGCAGACTGGCATTGTGCATGGCAGACTGGTAATATGGCTGGCGAACTTGTAATATGTTTGGCAGACTGGTATTGTGCATGGCAGACTGGTAATATGGCTGGCAGACTGGTATTGTACATGGCAGACTGGTAATATGGCTGGCAGACTGGTATTGTGCATGGCAGACTGGTATTGTGCATGGCAGACTGGTATTGTGCATGGTAGAATGGTATTAAGGTAGGCAGACTGGTATTGTGAATGGCAGACTGGCAATGTGCATGGCAGACTGGTAATGTGCATGACAGACTGGTAATGTGCATGACAGACTGGTATTGTGCATGGCAATGTGCATGGCAGACCGGGCACTGTGGAGATGGAGGCCGGACACTGAGGAGATAAACAAATCCGGTCCATTGGAGAGGCGCTGTACTGTGCGCCTCTCCAATGTATTGGATTTGTTTTGTCCCTCGCGCACGCCGGCTGTGTGCGTGCCGCGGCCGTTGGATGCGTGCGCAGCCAACCGCCGCAGGTTGCGCGCGCATGCGCAGTCCATTTTTTGCCGACGGACACGCCAGAGCTTATTGTTTTATGATATAGACTAGTTGGAAAGCCTGCCCAGAGGGCAGTCTATTTTTAATATTGGAAGGTAGGAGTTACTCCAGTGGCGCAAATGAGGGGGGGGGGTTGACGTAAATGCAATGTAAACAGAAAAGGTTCTACAGATGCAGTTTAAAATCAACTGCAGGAGCACAGTCTCAGAATGGACCAATGATAAAGTGCTATCTCAAGTGTACACTAGAAAAAGTGCAAATGCAATCAGAAGTGCATATAGTGCAAATATTAACTTAAAACGTGGTGCACGTTAAAACGTTGTGCAAATAACAGCTAAAAACGTTGTGTGCGTTGAAAACGTACTTGAAAAGTGCATAAATTTTAAGCAGGACAAAATTCGTAATAAGAACAGTTCCTAAAATCACATAAAAGCACATAAAAAACACTTTTGTGCAAAATAAAGTGCAATTACAATGGCACACTAATCGATGCAAAGGGGGGAGTAATAAAAATAGTCCAGGGAAATATGAAAGTCTAATGAAAAAAAGTCTGATTTGCGAAAGGGTAAAGGAGGGCTTATTTGAGATGTGTGGGCCTCTCACTTGTACCGTCCATGTGCGAAGATCCTCCAAAATGGGGGAGAAAAAGGTCTTGTCCTTGTTGTCCTAGTGGATTCTTAAAGTTGTTATTCACCTCAAATATGCAAAAGACAGGGTATTCATAGCGCAAATTGTATGGTGGCTAAATTAGTAAGGGTAGAGTTGGTCTCACTCACCGATGGTGGAGCCTTGTTCCAGGCTCAACTTATTGGCATACAGTGCTCCTTTGCTCGGTGGGCACCGTCACCTCTTTAGCTGCACCTCTTTGATGGTCTTCTGCTGGCTCAGAAGAGAGGATGAAGTGAAAAACATAAAAGACGGCAGCTAAACCACGGATAGGTTAAATTAACGTGGTTTATTAGAAATCTAAAATAACAAAGGGGAGGGAAAAAAAAGAGGGGATAAATGATGGAGGATACGCGTTTCGGCAGCTCACGTGCCTTCATCAGTCCAAAGTCCAGGAAAAAAGGGCCAATCAGAGGTATTCCAAAAGTCTCTCTTTATATAGGTACAATGAGTTTTCAATTAGGGTGTGTCCGATCGTTTACTTCCGGGTTCAAAGGTGACTCGGTCTTATATTGAATATATCCATTGAAAAAAATAAATATAAATGCAGATAGTATATAATAATACAGAAAATAAAATTCGTATTTATAATTTCGTATTTTGATCGTTCGTTCGGTTATTTCCGAACGTACAGATCTTTTTCGTAAGTCGGAAGGACTTCCGGGTTCGTAGATCTCCCGTTTTCCGAGTCGGATTGGGAACATGGCGTTGCGTTCCAGCGGATAGTGTTTGCGTTCCAACTGTATAATGCAAACAACGTGAAAGATTCGATCGACGTAAAAATATAGTTTTTTCAATATTTCGATCGAGTTGTGAGAATAAAGATACGAAAAATTGTAAAGATACGATACGATAAAATGTATACGATAGGATGGGCGAACGAAAATAAACGAACGAAAATAAAAGAAAAGAAAAGAACTCTATTTTTAATATTGCCCCAGCTCGTGGATATTGCCCCCACGCTCTCATGGATATTTGCCCCCACGCTCTCATTTATATTTTCCCCCACGCTCTCATGGATATTTGCCCCCACGCTCTCATGGATATTTTCCCCCACGCTCTCATGGATATTTGCCCCCACGCTCTCATGGATATTTGCCCCCACGCTCTCATGGATATTTGCCCCCACGCTCTCATGGATATTTGCCCCCCAGCTCAGACCCCAGACCAGACATGGGGCGGCTGTTCGAATGCTCTATCGGCATTCGGACAGCCACCCCTGGAGCTCCGTCTCCGCATACTTACCTTCCTGAGCGGCGCAGGGAAAGTTTCCTCGCTTCCGCTCGTTGAAGGACCCAAGCCGCGGTCACGTGGGACTCCCACATGACCGCGGCTTGGGTCCTTCAAAGAGCGGAAGCGAGGAAACTTTCCCTTCGCCGCTCAGGGGTTGGATGCGCGCGGCAGCCGGGTAGAGGCTGCTGCTTGTGCATCTCGTAACCGCCGCGGCAAGCGCACACCCGGCTCGTGCCGCGGCGGTTGCATGCGCTTGCAGCCAACCGCGCAGAGAAGGCTTGGCGACGGACACGCCAAGCCTTACTCTATTATAGTATAGGATTACACTATAAAGCTGCCTGTGTTTCTCTATATATATTTGTGTAGGGACTGGCTATCTTACCACATGTTGCTTGGTTCCTATGGTTTTTACTGCTTTGCCTCCAATAAAAAAAAAATAGAGAACAGAAGCATTTGTTTTCGCATTAACTTTCAATAATCGCACTTGCTATGCATTTAGTTTTGCTGTTTGTTGAGCCCCTTTATCTTCTCTTCTGTGACCATCTCCTTTAATTTAAACAATATGTGCTTTTTGAATGCAAGTTGGATTATGGGATAGTAATTTTGTTGTAAATTGAGGGATATAGTATTTTTTAAACCACTGTGGAAGTATATCAATTAACCCTTTCACTGCTGAGCCTTTCACTGCTGTGTGCTGAGCT
This sequence comes from Leptobrachium leishanense, assembly GCA_009667805.1. Taxonomy (NCBI): domain Eukaryota; kingdom Metazoa; phylum Chordata; class Amphibia; order Anura; family Megophryidae; genus Leptobrachium; species Leptobrachium leishanense. The sequence continues at coordinate 102,916,471 of CM019070.1, read as the reverse complement.
AATTTTTACCGCTTTCGCTCATCATGTCTAAATACGATTTGAAGCCACATTTTATTATATGGCCCAGACATATTATATATCGTTCTTTCCGGCAGACTCAGCAGATTCATAATATATCATTTTTATATGTATACGTCATGTCCTACCTGTATATTATAACAAAAAATGCAGTAAAATTAGAATTTTTAATCCTCTGCAGCGTGTAAAGTGTTTTTTTTTCACATTTTATCACATGAGCGTTTGAGGTTACATTTTCTATGGGGTGCGCTTGTACAAAAATTAGAAATGGGTACTTGTTACATTTTTTGGGGGAAATTACTTGATTTTTAGCAAACGCACCCCATAGAAAAAGATCATTAGTGCAGCATCATTGTTCACATTGTACTTGAAATGTGAACAATATTGCTGTATTAATAAAAACAACACGCCAAAAAAAACATGTTTTTTTTTAATATTTTTTTTATTTATTTTTTCATTTTTATTTTAGTTTGTACGTGGTCATGTTGGGTATCATTCGAAAAGGCCATGCTCAGGGGGTGGAGCCGTCATCCAAGATGGCGGCCCCCACCGGAGCTAGGCCGCACTTCGGCGCCGCAAGGTGCTGAAGTGCTGCCCGGTGCTTGAGGGATTAAAGCCAGGCACCGCTTAAAAGGGGAGACTCTCCCCTTTTAAGCGGTGCCTGGCTTTTGGCGCTGTGCCTTCCTGATCGGGAGGGAGAGGGATCTAATGGATTCCCATCTCGCGGGAATTGCCAGGGGGTCACCTGGAAATGACATCATCGCGCATGGCGCGATGACATCATTGACGCTGAAGTCAGACCACCGAGGGACCCCGGACAGAGAGGTGAGTATCTCCGCCAGGGGTCCCGCAAAGCTGATGATGTCAATGAGGACGTGTCCCACATGTCCTCAGCAGTGAAAGGGTTAAAAGACACATTTATGGACTTCCAGGAGGTGAACCCTATTAGATTCTTCGCGCAAATGTCAACGTGTGTGCAAAAACGCATTAACGCAAGGGGAAAAAACATTTGCTTACAACGTCGTATTACAATGTCTGAACCTGTGCGAACGCTGCACGAGCTTACGATACTTTGTGCGTCCTATAATTAACATTGTGAGCGCAAATGCGTTTGTGCGCTGATACTTGGATGGTATTACAATCTATGTGCAAATTTTGACAGCCAACGTTTGAGCGCATAATTTTAACGTTTCTGAAAAGCTGGTGTTAAATGTCAAATCCGAACGTCCTGGTCAAAACGAAATACACCAGCACGAAAAAAAAATACAGCTCTGTATACACCATGTTCCAAATTATTATGCAAATTATATTTTTCTCATTTACCTAAATAATTGATGTAAACAACAGTCAGCATAATTCTCATGTTATCAACTATCACCCACTACCAAGCATTGAATAAAGTGACCGCGTCTCACGAAATCCTCTACGCCGCCAGGAGCTCCCAGTACGCATCCACAGCAGCGTCTAGAAGGCGTGGACCTCTGGTTGTATAGTGACGTGATACTGACGCGTTTTGTCCCGCCCTCGGGACTTCAATAGAGTATTGGTAGTGGGTGAGATCATTTCAACAAGCCCACTCAAAATTTTATACGTGTTTATGATTTAGCAGGCAACCCATTTAATAAAGGGTATAATACTATCAGATTATTCCTCTCTTTTCCTTTTGTCCTTGGGAGGTTTATCCTTTACACTGCAAGACCCTTTAAGAAGTCGGGCTGCTGCTGGATGAGATCGCGACACACAAACCTCCCTTTGCAGAAACAGATAATATTTAATATCTGAAAGGAGGATAAAGAGTCTGGATGGACTGATCAACTAAATATAAGTACTTTAAGAACTGCACTGTTATTACAAGTGCAACACCACATCTGTCTTTATATACATAATGACCCAGAAGGCAGATACACTCTTCTAACCCTCACTGTTGGACAGGAACCCCTGCAACTTGTCAGGTATTTTCATAGGGAAAACAAAATGGATGTCTGTAGCCATCTTGTTTAATCGTATAATTCATAATCCTTTTTTATGATACACGTTTCTTTCTCAACTTTCACCTACTTCCAGAATGAACTCACATAGATTTTTTTTTAAGACGAGTTCATATTAAGGTAAACTCGCTAGATACAGTTGTGTTGAAAATTATTCAACCACCAATGCTGTAAAGGGTTTTAGGGAATTTAGTGTACATTTGTAATTGTATTCAGAATGAAATCCTACAAGGACTTTTTAAAGAACCATATGCAACTAAAATGACATCAATTGGTTTTGTAATACAGTAGTAAATGTTTCTTTTGTGAATTCTTCATTGACACAATTATTCAACCCCTTAAAGACTACCACTCTGAAGAACAGAGGTTCATTCAAGTGTTTTCAATCAGGTATTGAAAACACCTGTGGATGTCACGGAGCAGCAATAAAGCATAATAAGCACCAATTAGGCAGCTTTAAAATGACTGTGATACTCAGCTCCTTCTAGACATTTACTGGTGTGGCTACAAACATGGTGAAGTCAAGAGAATGGTCCAGGAAGACAAGAGAAGAGGTGATTACTCTTCACAGGAAGGGCAATGGCTATAAGAAGATTGCAAAGATGTTAAACATACCAAGAGAGACCATAGGAAGCATCATTCGCAAATTCAAGGCAAAGGGCACTGTTGAAACGCTACCTGGTCGTGGCAGAAAGAAGATGCTGACTTCGACTGCTGTGCGCTACCTAAAGCGTAGAGTGGAGAAAAGTCCCCGTGTGACTGCTGAGGAACTGAGAAAAGATTTGTCAGATGTGGGTACTGAAGTTTCAGCTCAGACAATACGGCGCACACTGCGTAATGAAGGCCTCCATGCCAGAACTCCCAGGCGCACCCCCTTGCTGTCTCCAAAGAATAAGAAGAGTCGACTGCAGTATGCCAAAAGTCATGTGGACAAACCACAGAGGTTTTGGGATAGTGTTCTGTGGACTGATGAAACAAAATTAGAACTGTTTGGGCCCATGGATCAACGCTATGTTTGGAGGAGGAAGAACAAAGCCTATGAAGAAAAGAACACCTTGCCTACTGGGAAGCATGGCGGGGGGTCAATCCTGCTTTGGGGCTGTTTTGCTTCTGCAGGTACAGGGAAGCTTCAGCGTGTGCAAGGTACCATGAATTCTCTTCAGTACCAGGAGATATTGGATGACAATGTGATGCAGTCCGTCACAAACCTGAGGCTTGGGAGACGTTGGACCTTTCAACAGGACAATGATCCTAAGCATACCTCCAAGTCCACTAGAGCATGGTTGCAGATTAAAGGCTGGAACATTTTGGAGTGGCCATCGCAGTCACCTGACTTAAACCCGATTGAGAACCTCTGGTGGGACTTAAAGAAAGCAGTCGAAGTGCGCAAGCCTAAAGTGACTGAACTGGAGGCTTTTGCCCATGACGAATGGGTGAAGATACCCGTAGATCGCTGCAAGACACTTGTGTCAAGCTATGCTTCACGTTTAAAAGCTGTTATAACTGTAAAAGGATGTTGTACTAAGTACTAAGATTGAATGTCACTTGGGGGTTGAATAAAACTGATAATGATGTGAGCACAGAAAAGACATTTGAGGTTATTTCATTATAAATGTTATGTTATATTTGTCTGACCTACACGTGCTTTTTTGATTTAATTGTAAGCAAGATGACTGAATGATCAAAATCAATGTCAAACTGGCCAAAACACTCAATTTCAGTGGGGGTTGAATAATTTTGAACACAACTGTATAAAGACGCTATGGAGGATGTCTTTATTTGATATACACTATATTGCCAAAAGTATTCGCTCACCCATCCAAATAATCAGAATCAGGTGTTCCAATCACTTCCATGGCCACAGGTGTATAAAATAAAGCACCTAGACATGCAGACTGTTCTTACAAACATTTGTGAAAGAATGGGTCGCTCTCAGGAGCTCAATGAATTCCAGTGTGGAACTGTGCAACAAATCCAGTCGTGCTCCTAAATATTCCACAGTCAACTGTCAGCTGTATTATAAGAACGGGGAAGTGTTTGGGAACGACAGCAACTCAGCCACGAAGTGAAAGGCCATGTAAACTGATGGAGCAGGGTCAGCGGATGCTGAAGTGCATAGTGCGTAGAGGTCGCCAACTTTCTGCAGAGTCAATCGCTGCAGACCTCCAAACTTCATGTGGCCTTCAGATTAGCTCAAGAACAGTGTGCAGAGAGCTTCATGGAATGGGTTTCCATGGCCGAGCAGCTGCATCCAAGGCATACATCACCAAGTGCAATGCAAAGCGTCGGATGCAGTGGTGTAAAGCACGCCACCACTGGACTCTAGAGCAGTGAAGACGCATTCCCTGGAGTGACAAATCGTGCTTCTCCATCTGGCAATCTGATGGACGAGTCTAGGTTTGGCAGTTGCCAGGAGAACGGTACTTGTCTGACTGCATTGTGCCAAGTGTAGAGTTTGGTGGAGGGGGGATTATGGTGTGGGGTTGTTTTTCAGGAGCTGGGCATGGCCCCTTAGTTCAAGTGAAAGGAACTCTGCATGCTTCAGCATACCAAGACATTTTGGACAATTCCATGCTTCCAACTTTGTGGGAACAGTTTGGAGCTGGCCCCTTCCTCTTCCAATTTGACTGTGCACCAGTGCACAAAGCAAGGTCCATAAAGACATGGATGACAGAGTCTGGTGTGGATGAACTTGACTGGCCTGCACAGAGTCCCAACCCAATAGAACACCTTTGGGATGAATTATAGTGGAGACTGAGAGCCAGGCCTTCTCGTCCAACATCAGTGTGTGACCTCACAAATGCGCTTCTGGAAGAATGGTCAAAAATTCCCATAAACACACTCCTAAACCTTGTGGACAGCCTTCCTAGAAGAGTTGAAGCTGTTATAGCTGCAAAGGGTGGACCAACGTCATATTGAACCCTATGGATCAGGAATGGGATGTCACTTAAGCTCATATGCGAGTCAAGGCAGGTGAGCAAATACTTTTGGCAATATAGTGTATATTGTATGGACTAAGTGCTAGATATGTTATAGACAAATTTATAGGTCTGTTTTATAGAAACCCTTGAGTAAAATATTTTTTTAAGGTTTAAAACATATGCATATATCAATATATATTCTATATTTAGTATCAAAATAATAGATATTTTATTAGTGCTAAAATGGTATATTAACCACTTCGATGCTGAGGACGCGCTCAGCGCGTCCTCGGCATTCCCGCTGGTATGCGGAGGACGCGCTGAGCGCGTCCTCCCATTAGGGTCAGCGTTCGGCCGGGTTCCGGCCGATCGCTGGCCCCCCCGGTGCGGGCTGACATCCTCGATGTCAGCCCGGCATCCGGGACCGCAACCGCCGGAATTAGGTGTCATCGCGGCAGCGCGATGACACCTAATTCAGGCGCCCCCCCCCGCATGTGCGGAGGAGGCGCCTGAAAGGGGACCTTCGGACCTCCCTCCCGATCGGCGGCTCTGCGGGGCTTAACCCAGGCATCATTTGGAAGGGCACAGCCTGCCCTTCCAAATGATGCCTGGCATAACCCCTGGGGAGCTGGATCGCGAATCGGCGCTGAAAAGCGCCGGTTCGCGATCCTTTCCCGGAGCTGGCCGACATCTTGGATGTCGGCCAAGCCTCCGGGAACTCCCCCTGAGGACTGGCGTAGCACGATGACGCCAGTCCTGGACTTAACCCTTAGGCTAGGGTCAAACGAAAGCATTTTTACACGCGAACGTAAAAAAGTGCGTCCGAACGAAGTGACGGATTTTTTCACGGAGTGCGCGAAAACGGTCATACGATGCGCATTTTCGGGCGTGATTTTTTACGGATCTGCAATTAAACGCGTAATCTAATTTACAAAATCAATAGGTGAATCAAAAATTAAGGTGAAGGGGTATAAAAAGCCATTTCGTGGATGGTGGCATTTCAACAAGATGGATGCACTGCAAGTGTTTGTGTTTGCTGCAACGGGCTACCTGTACCTCCAGCACAAAAGACAAGGACGAACATGGGTTCATCCCATCAACGCTGCCAGACACACTCATGGCCACTTTGTGACGCTGTACAGGCCACTGCGAGAGAGGGACCCCGTGAAGTTTTTCAACTACATGCGGATGTCCATCCCCTCATTCGATGAACTGTTGTCACAGTTACGGGAGCCGCTGACCAAGAGGGACACCAACATGAGGGATGCCATACCACCGGAGGAGATGCTGGTCATCACTTTGCGGTAAGTACTTCCAAACACCTGTATGCATGACTTCGCTGGCAGTCAGCAGACATTAGGGATGTGCGTTTCAGGTTTCGCATTTTTCACGCAATTTCCCGATTCGTGTTTTCGGATGCGGCCGAATGACCGAAAATTTGAGATCCGAAAACGTCAGATCCGAAACGTTTTCCGAGCCGATCCTAAATATTTACTGAATTTTCGAATGGACTTGAAATGAGTCAAATCGAAATTTATTGCTTTGAAACGAGGAGAACAGACGTTCCGAAGAAACGAGAATTTCTGAACTTACGAAAAGTCGATACATAAAACGAGCTAAGTGACACGCAAATACGAAACATGGTCGAAATTCCGAGACAAAAGTACACGGCAAACGATTCGAGCCGAACCGAATCGAAACAGCGATAGGTATAAAACGAGCCGAATCGAAAAGTTTAAAAATCCGAAACATCGAACCTATGCTCGGTGTGCAGAGTCCCTATTGTCGGTCTGTAGTGACATGTACGCAAGCACATTCATACCCATCCACACGCAGGCATCACATTCCAAGACACGTCCGAAAAAGCCTCTGACACTGACAAGAATGTATGTAAATAGAAATATATTGTAATAAACAAGAAAATAAATGAATTACATATTTGTAACATATGTACAAAAGAAAATAACATGAAGGACAAAACATAACAGTGACAACAGGAACAGCATGTCAACCAATAACATACAAGACACCTCACAAATCCTCGTACAGAGGAGCATCTGGCTCATGAGGACCATGTGTGGATCCGCGGCGGTAGCCAGACTCTGGGGGAGGCCCAGCAACATGGGACATGGGTGGGTGGGTGGGTGGCGCCTGGCTGTGGCTGGCATAACCAGTGGCCTGATGGCGTTGTGGCACCGCACCATAGTAGACCGCAGCCTGTTCTGGACGGGACAGGATGTCATGGATGAGGTCCAGGGATCTGCGGCGGTACTCCACCTTCTGCGCCGGGGTCATCTGGTCCAGCAGGGATTGACAGGAATGGACAAAGGACATGTCCTCACTGTCAGTGATGGTGCAGCGTGGAGGTTGTGGATTGTGCGACCCCATGAACCTGACCATGGCCTGCTCGAAGTCGCTAGGCGGTCCCCTCCTCCTGTTGTGAGCCGGTCTGGTGCTGTCACTCGGTGCTGCAGCTGGCACCGGTCCGGTCTCCACCTCCCCCTCCACCTGCGAGTCCGTGCCACCCTGGTCAACCTCCTCCTGCCAGCTGGCAGAAGCCCCTGCCGGCAGGTGTTGCTCCTGTGACCCAGAGGTGGATGGCTGGTCAATGCTGCTCGCAGTTGGCCTTGGCTCCTGGGTCCTCCTGAGGAACGACAATTGTTCTGCGTAAAGATAGCTGTGCACCTTCCTCCTTGCCCCAGCTCCAGAGCGCGCAGCTGCCGCTTCCTTCTTCAGGACCCGGGTGTAGTTGTCCCTGATAGTGCGCCACTTGTTGCTAATTTCATGTGCTGCAAAACATAATGAGAGTGACATTAGGTCGGTTCATATGATGTGATCATAACACAGATTTAATTCATATTTCCCAGGTATCTTGCTAGTGGATGCAGTTTGAAGGATCTGCATTACAACTTCCGCATTGGCAGATCAACAGCTGGTGAGATCGTCCGCAAGGTGTGCCAAACAATATGGGAAACCATGAAGAAGCAATGTTTACCAACACCCACGGACGAGGCATGGGTAGCAATTGCAGCAGGATTTTGGGGGAGAGCCAACTTCCCCAACTGCCTTGGAGCCGTGGATGGCAAACATGTCCGCATAGTGAAGCCACTGCACAGTGGCTCACTGTATCAAAATTATAAACATTACTTTTCTATAGGCCTACTGGCGGTGGCAGATGCCAACTATAATTTTGTGTATGTGGATGTCGGATCATATGGCAAAGACTCTGACTCCACATTGTTCAGGAACTCTACACTGTGGGATGAGCTCGAGAGTGGGACCCTGCACATCCCCAGACCCGCACCATTGCCTGGCAGTGACGTGGTAGTCCCCTATGCCTTCGTGGGTGACGAAGCATTCGGCCTATCCACACATCTCCTACGGCCCTACTCAGGGACACACCTGACTGTGAGGAAGCGGGTGTTTAATTACAGGCTGTCGCGGGCGAGACGGTATGTCGAGTGTACCTTTGGCATACTGACCAACAAGTGGAGGATTCTACATAGACCGCTGGATGTGAATGTGGACTTCTGTGTGGACATAGTGAAATGCTGTTGCATCCTACATAATTATGTTCGTGCGAGGGATGGTTTTAATTTCGCTGATACCCTCACAGTTACGGGTCTGGATGAATATGCAAACCATGACATAATAGCTGTGAATAGACACAGCAACAGGTTTCGCGATGCTCTGGCTAATTATTTTACTAGCGATGCAGGTCAGGTGCCCTGGCAGCTGGGGAGCATTTAACATGTGACGGCACTTATTATGTTTGCCTTTACTTTTATTGTACATGCAATTTACATGTGATTATGAATTAAATAATCATGTACTCACTCTGTAGCTTCTGCTCTCTGTCAGACCACGTATCATAGTCCAGGTACACCTCCCTCGACACTGCAACCCATGCGCTGGCCTTTTTCAGTTTGTCCTTGTAGAGGTCACAAGCCGTGTCCCAAATCTCGGGATGCTCCACCACTGCCGCTATCAGACGCTCCACATCAATATCCACACCAGCCATCTTCTGCAATTGCCAGGTACAACAACAGCCACCACAGGACACTTTTTTCGTCTGGACGTTATATAGGCCGCACATGTGCAGCGTCTGACGTCTCCTAATCACGCAAACACGCCGCTATGCCGCAGCTGCGCAATCTGTACGCCCGTACTAGCGGTTCGGCGTGCTCGAAAAAATGCGTTCGTTTTCCACTTGCGTTGCGCGGCTGGACTTTCGTGCGACCGTACTTCGTATATTGGCCGTCATTGCCCGTCATCTGCTGCTAGTGCGGCCGTGATTATGTGCGCCAGAACGCGCGTTTAAAGTGCGCTGGTCTGACCCCAGCCTTAACTGCCACCAACGGTGGAGATAGGGAGTTCCAATGAACTCCCTATCTCCCTATCCGTGGCAGTTAGGGGTTAAATTTTGGTATGGTTGGATCGGCCAGAGCATGGCCGTTCCAACGATACCAAACATGAAAGTGAAAAATTTTGTAAAAAAAAAAAAATGAAAAATAAAAAAAAATTATAAAAAAAAATAAACACTTTTTTTTTATTTTTTTTGGTTTGTTAATGCAGCAATATTGTTCCCATTTCAATTATAATGTGAACAATGATGCTGCACTAACGATTTTTGTATGCGGTGCGTTTGTTAAAAATAGTGTAATTTTCCCCAAAAAAAAATGTAACGAGACCCCATCTCTAATTTTTTTAACAAGCGCACCCCATACAAAATATAACCGCAATTGCTCGCATGTTAAAATGTGGAAAAAAACACTTTACACATTGTAAATTATTGAAAATACATATTTTATTGCATTTTTTGTTATAATATACAGACAGGTCATAACGTATACATATAATAATGACATATTATGAATCTACCGAGTCTGACGGAAAGAACGATATATAATATGTCTGGGTCATATACTAAAATAAGCCTTCAAAACACGTTTAAACATGATGCGCAAAACAGGTAAAAATGACCTCAGCACAGGGGGCGGGAAAAGCCTCAGCAGCGAAAGGGTTAAGAAATATTTTGTTGAGCGTATAACTATGTAAACGGTATAATTACTGAAAAATATAAGTATTTTGCTGTAGAAGGAATGTTTGGTAACTGATAAGGAGTAACTCAGTAAAACCTTGAAATGGTTGAGGAGATATTAAATCAAATATGACATGAAGAGACAGAAAGTCTAGAAATTAGTGACGAGTCCTTTGTTTAAATTGAGAAATAGAGATTGACCTATGATAAGGAATTTAAAATAAATTTGTGCCACTTAATTTTAATTCAACACTACCATCTAGTGGTGTATTATGTGTTGACAGGCCTCATAGGGTTTCACAGAAAGAGAATTATGCTAAACTAGTTGTTAAGCCTGCCTGGAGGGCAGTCTATTGTTGCTGCCAGCTCAGAATCAGTGTCCACATATTTGCTTTTCCATATATGTCCAAGGGTATGTCCATATATAAATGCGTTTGTAATGCTTCCATCGCCGTCCCGTCTGCCACAGGAGGGCCGTTTGAGCAGCTATGATGGGTGCGCGCGCAGCTGACAGCGCATTTCAAACGCATTTATATATTAGAGCAGGCTCCTCTTACCTCTTAGATTGTAAGCTCATGGGAGCAGTCTCAAGGTGCTGGTGCTGGTGGGGTGCCCAGTAGGGATGAGCGGTTCGGGTTCGGAGTTCGGCCCGAACTAAGCCTGTTCGGGTAGATCGCAAACTCCGAACATTTTGCCGTGTTCGGGTTCGGGAAAAAAAAGAAATTTTGAAAAAAGTATTAAAAATGCTTAAAAATTACTAAAAAATCTAGAAATAAAGAGACTCTTTACTGCAGAATATTATAAGCAACGGTTTATTAGATATTGAATTAAAAACTAATGTCTAGGTGCAACGATTTTCACCTTTAAATTACCTTTTTTTTTTCAAACATAACAACAACAGATGTTTTTGTCTGGTCTAATCAATTTGATACATTTTATATAGAATGAAGGTGTGGTGTCTGCTTCTGTTCTGAGTGAGTAATTTCCCTCCTAAAACGTCCTAATATGCGGCATTTAACTGCTGTGTGAAAAAATACAAAATTTCCTCATTGCCTGCTTTTAACATCTAAAGCAATGCTATTTTTCACTTCGGGATTAAACATTCACAGGGTTATTCAGAGAGCGGTGAAAAGCAGGAGAATAACTGGAGAAGTGAAAATTCGAGGTCAAAATAGCCAAACCAGAAAAAATCTCCCATTTATCTCACTTTCCAAATTGGCTATTTGGTCTAGATTGTTCTCTTCTCCTGCCAGTTCTTCTGGCTTTCACCTCTCTCTCAGGGTTGTTCAGCGAAAGGTGAAAACCAGGAGAATGGCAGGAAAAGAGAACAATCTGGACCAAATAGCCGATTTGGAAAGTGAGATAAGGCTAGGGTCAGACTAACGCATTTTTCACAGTGACTGTCATTGAGGTGTTTTTTCACGGAAAGTGCTTAAACGGTCATACGATGCGCATTTTTGTGCATGATTTTTTACGTATCCAAACCAGGAAACTTTGGGTGTCTGGACGTTATGTTGGCCGGACATGAGCAGGGTCTGACGTCTCCAAATCATGCACACATGCCGCTAGTGGATGCAGCGCACTCTGTACGTCCGTACTAGCAGTTCTGCTTTCTCGAAAAAATGCGTTCATTTTCCACTTGCATTGCGCAGCCGGACTTTCGTGCGACCGTACTTCGTATATTGGCCGTCATTTGCTGCTAGTGCGGCCGTGATTAAGTGCGCCTAAACGCACGTTAAAAATTCACTAGTCTGACCCTAGCCTAAATGGGAGAATTTTTCTGGTTTGGCTATTTTGACCTAGAATTTTCCATTCTCCAGTCATTCTCCTGCTCTTCACCGCTCTCTGAATAACCCTGACAGGGTTATTCAGAGAAAGGTGAAACTCAGGAGAATGACTGAAGAGAAAATTCTAGGTCAAAATAGCCGAACCAGAAAAATTCTCCCATTGATCTCACTTTCCAAATCAGCTATTTGGTCTAGAATTTTCCACTCTCCTGCTTTTCACCACCAAAAAATCAGTAAACTTTTTCTGCGTGTCCTCTTTTCATACAGACTGCCGCCCCAAGCAGTTGTTGATGGATAGATTAAAGGAAAACTGTTTACCATCATTTGAAATGTAATTTTTTTGTTTTTAAGGGTTTCTATACATCCTAGAAATCCGCCACTTCACGGGCAGGTTATGGGGACCTCCAAGGCACGATATTTGAAGGAATTTTTCGTTTTTATTTTTAACCCTTATTTCATGGAAAATTCACTGTCCCTTTAAAAACGTTTTCTTTTTTAACTTTTTGTCCTTGTTTCCTGTCCCCCAGGGCACTACCCGGACCCCCTTACACCTTTTATGGCAAATATCTAGCATATATGCCCTCTTGGAGGGTACTCTATAAACCGAATTTTCAGCCCCATTGACTTGTATGGGGTTCGAGTTCGGGTTCGGGTTCGGACCCGAACATTTGGAAAAAACTCGGGGGTCGTTCGGCTCATCCCTAGTGCCCAGTTGGAGGGAGGCCAATACTTCACCTTGTTCCACCTTGTTTTTTTTGTCCCTCGCGCAAGCCAGCCGGTTCTCTCCGTCTCGTACGTGCAAGTAAGCTTGCATATGCACATTGTGTCCACCTGCGGCGACGGATGCAAACATTTTTATTTATAGTGAGAGAGTCTGGCCATTAACCCTTTCACTGCTGAGCTATTTCAAACCTTTAAAAAGATACTTTTTTATTTTATTTATGATTTGTATTTTACACTGAATATATATAATTCTTTGAATATAGTTGGGTATAATTGGAAAGGCCAGACTCTGCCCTTTCCAATTACACCTCCATTGAGGTGAAGCTTTGTGATACGCTCATATAAAACGGACATTTCTGTGCATTTTATTGCTGTGGCGCTCTGTGATACGCTCATACACACTGCACATTACTGTGCGTTTTATTGCTGTGGAGCTCTGTGATATGTCATACACAATGCACATTACTGTGCGTTTTATTGCCGTGGAGCTCTGTGATATGCTCCTACACACCGCACATGACTGTATATCACAGAGCTCCACAGCAATAAAACTCACAGTAATATGTGGTATGTAGGAGTTGCTTGAGTGTGATGTTGTCACGTTCCCACGTTCCAATCCTGTCTCCCTGCCCTCTGTATTCCTTATGTCTTGGGTTCCATGTGTTTCCCTGTGCTGCTTTCCCTGAGATGCAGCTCAGGGGTTAAGTTAATTACTCGTTGAGCTTCTGCTGGTGATATGGGCTGATTACTCCCCTATATAAAGCCATGGGCCCATATCACCAGGCTCTTGCATCCTGGTTCACTTCAGCTACTGTTTTGTTCCTGAGAGCTCCCTGTTATTCTGTCCGAGTTCTATTTCAGTGTTTCCCCATTGTCTGAGTTTCATGTTCTGTTTGACTTCCTGGTATTGACCCTCTGGCCTGGCTGACGGATTTTCTCTGGTGCTGTATCCCCGCTTTGGCTCAAGGTATACGTTTTGACTCCTGGCTTATTTACTGACGACTCTTCTGGACATCCCTAGCTGTTCTGTGCATATTGATTTATGTGTTGTGTATCCCTGTTGACCACGGCTTTTGTATATTGAAGTTGTTGAAGCAAGTTGTTGAGTATAACTCCTTCAGGTATCTGTGTTTTCCCCAGGACTCTGCACGGCTACAAGGTAACCTTTTTCTATTAGTGTAGATTCGGCCACTCTAAGGACCGATCTATCAGTATAGGGCTCCTTCGTTATAGCCGTGCAGAGGTCCCCAGTGTCTCCTGTGGTTTATTTACGTATCCTAGATCATTGTGTCACGCATTTCTGCATACAGCGGCTTTTACTCATACCTGGGCCCTACTTGGCGCATGCCGGGTACCCCCATAGTGGCTGACCGTGACAGATGTGTGTCGCAATTCAACCCAAAAGAGGGAAAACCAATGTGTTGGACAGGGGAGAGTGAGGGAAGGGGGATTTAAAGGAGAGAGTGAGGGAAGGGGGTGTCACCTGCCTCATGCTGGTGGTAGCAGGGATTCCTGTTTGTTTTCGTTTCCAGGCTGCAGGCCATCTGTTGGGCTTATTGGTCTGCGGTCACATGACTTGTTCTGCCCTATATGTAGGGCCAGGATTTTCCTTGGACCAGGATAGACCTTATTATACCTAGTTCCTGTGCGCTGTATCATTGTTACTCTTGTTATGATTAGGGATGAGCTGAACACTCCCCCAGTTCGGTTCGACCCCGAACCCGAACTTCCCATTTGTTCGGGACCGAACCCCAACCCCCATGCAAGTCAATGGGGCTGAAAATTTGGTTTTTTAGAGTGCCCTCCAAGAGGACATATATGCTACATATTTGCCATAAAAGGTGTATGGGGGTCCGGGTAGTGCCCTGGGGGACAGGAAACCAGGACAAAAAGTTTTAAAAAAAAACGTTTTTAAAGGGACAGTGAGTTTTCCATGAAATAAGGGTTAAAAATAAAAACGAAAAATTCCTTCAAATATTGTGCCTAGGAGGTCCCCATAACCTGCCTGTGAAGTGGTGGATTTCTAGGATGTATAGAAACACTTAAAAACAAAAAAATGACGTTTCATATGACGGTAAATGCTTTTCCTTTAATCTATCCATAAACAACTGCTTGGGGCGGCAGCCTGTATGAAAAGACATTTTAGGACGCGCAGAAAAAGTTTAGTGTTTTTTTGGGCTAAATTATTGTGAAACTTATGCAGGCTTTGGTTGAATGTAACAATAGGTGCTTTAAAATTGGGCTTTTAGCGTCGGCAACAGTGCCGTCACACCGTAACCCCTCTGAGGATATTCGTTACATAGTTATATAGGCTGAAAAAAGACATGCGTCCATCGGGTTCAGCCTCTCCCACATAACCTACTGCTGTTGATCCAAAAGAAGGCAAAAAACCCAGTCAGAAATATGCAACATACCGGGAAAAAATTCCTTCTTGACCCCAGAATGGCAGTCAGGTTTCTCCTTGGATCAAGAAGCTTTTACCCACATATTAAATATTATAACCCTTAATATTCTGTGTCTGCAGGAAGTCATCCAGTCGTTTTTTAAAAGTCTGTACAGACTCTGACCCAACCACCTCAACAGGCAGAGAATTCCACAGCTTTATTGTTCTCACCGTAAAATAACCCTTCCTATGCTTTAAGCTAAATTTTCTTACTTCCAGTCTAAATGGATGACCCCTTGTCCTGTGTATAGTCCTGTTAATGAATAGGTTATCAGACAATGGTTGATAATGGCCCCCTATATATTTATATAAGGTTATCAGATCCCCTCTAAGGCGCTGTTTCTCTAAACTAAACAGGTTTAAGGGAGAGAAAAGAGGGGGTGAAGCGCCCACCGGAAAGGTGTCTATCCCACTCGCTGAATGCTGTGTATGGAGGTTTCTCTAAATACCAAAGAGTATCCTCTGATACCGGGAGGTTTAAATAATGATTTCGAATTGGTTCACTTCCTTTAGATTCGGGTCCCCCCCCTCTCTTTTATACAATATATTTTTATAGGGGGATATGTTATCATAAGGATTGAATTTATCCCCTATCGATACTAAGAAACATGCACTTTAAAATTACTGTTAACACTAAGGTGTATTTGCACCCCTTTCACTACACATCAATTCCAACAAAGTGATGCACTCAACAACTTTAGCTAGTTTGCACACGACATAATCTGCCATTATATATCCGTCACTTACGCAACCAGCCCCTAGAGGTTTTTAAGTGTATATTTATCACATTTACTGCACTATATTTAATATTCACCAATATTATTACACATATGATGATATAAAGACTTATATAGTCCCTTATAGGTATTTAGAAGCTATATCCTTGAGTCACGATTATTTTGGGTATAATTAAATAACTGGTCAACACTACCATTTATGTATATAAATAGCACAACTATTGCACTTTATTCATTAATATTAAAATGATATCTACCATGTAATATATAATATTTATTATAATATATTGTTCACTATGTATTGTCACGTAACATTGTTGATTCACAATTATAATTTCACCTTAAGACATGTGAGTACATATTTAACCCTTAGACCCTATTAATCTCTTGGAATCATTTCCCACACCCCTTTTATAATATTGTGAATTGGGATGGTTAGCTTATATTGAATGCGCATCCCCCCTTTTTTAATAATTTTATGTGTCATTTTTAAGATATTCAATATGTGATATCTTAAAGTTTTTTGGTTTATAGTATTTTAGTATAACCAATTGTCCATGAACAATTGGTTTTTATTTATGCATCAATGCCCTTTTTTAATATATGGTTATAGAACTATTACTTCCCTATATCACAGTGTATTTAGACTTTTTAGGCGTCAGATTATATTTAAGATATTCTCTATAATGTCAACAAAGCCTGCAGCGCTATAATATTCGAAATTATGGGACTTCATGCCTCATAAATATGCTCTGCAGTACTGTGGTATCGTATAGATGGTGACCTTCCCCTCTGTGGAAGCGCAGAGTTTTTTTGTGGCGCGTTGCATGGTTTTGATGTCTTTTTTACTGATAGGCCTTTTCTGTAGTGGCCATTGAGCTTGTGTCTTTGTTCTGATCAGGGACGGTTGTTCCTGGGGCTGCATTTGGAGTAGCGCGATATTTTGGAAGTTCCGCGTTCCAGCTTGAAACGCAGGGCGATTGCGCATGCGCAAAATGGCGGACACTACGTCCATAACAGAATAAACAAATTCTTTCATCTTTATGTGTTAAATCATTACACCTGTGCTCAAGGGTGACACTTAGAGTCTCTGAATATGCACAAAATGGCGGGTGCCACTTAAGCACACCTGATGTCAAGTATGTTAATGTTTTAAGTGATTTTTTCAATTGTTAATAGAATATGTATTGTATATAAAGGCAGCAGCAAGAGCAGACATATGATAACCAGCTGAGGATGCCTTTGTTGGCGAAACGCGTCCTGGTCTTTGGTCTGGTAGATATGATCTATCCATTTTAAAATGAATAAATGTTTTTATTTAAAAAAAACTATAATCGCTGTCTGCCTCCATAACTCCTATAAAGAAGGTCTGGGGAACACCTTATGATTCCCTGTGCGCATTGTGACGGAGCCAATAGAGGCTCAACCGCTTGTGAGTTTGAATTTGGCTACTCCTTTTTAAAATACAAAGTTGTTTGTTATTTATTGCACTAGGAGGTGCCCTTTTTTTTGGTTTTCTATCAATCTTTCTGCAGTATCTCTAATTTGGTGAATTCCAGAGAAGTCGTGAAGGTCTCATGGGCACCTTACATAAAGTCCCTGTCCGCCTTATTCCTAAGAGCCGGTTGTAGGCTCCCCAGAATGTGAGTTAAAAATCAATATACATTACTCTCATCTTGGGTGCTGTGATACTACGCAATTTTTGGTCCTTTTTGTGTTTCCTCCCTACAGTGCACGCTTCATCTGAAATTTTTTTGAGAAGATCTACTCCTAAAGACAAAGATTGCAGTTTATGGACATATTGTGTGTCTACCCCACTATCTTTTTTGGATTTGGGTCTCTTAAAGCGCTGTGTTGTTTTCCCTGTCTAAACAGGTTTAAGCTTGTTAATCTTTCCTCATAACTTAACCCTTCCATTCCCCTTATTAATTTAGTAGATATGAATCTGATACCCAGATATTGTGCCTTTGGTGCCAGGCCAGCAAGTATCATCATACAGTAACCCCTCTGTGGTATTGTGATAGAGTGCAGGGGTGGACCATGTGGTCCTATATTGAAAAGTTGTTGTTTTTTTTAATGGGCGTCAGTGCAGCCAGATATTGTGCCTTTCATGGCAGCAAGTGCCTTCACACCGTAACCCTTTTGTGGTATTGTGAAAGAGTTCAGTGCTGGAGGTTTTGTGAATGCAGAAGAGGACATCCCCTATCTATTCCATTCCTTCAGCATCAGGGGATTGATAGCTGCTGATCCAGGACTGATTCATTTTTATAAATGTCAGCCGGTCTACAGAGTCGGTGGACAGACGCACTCTTTTGTCTGTGACAAAACCTCCAGCGGCACTGAACGTCCTTTCCCTGAACGTCCTTTTGGAAAGCACGCTAGATGAAGGGCAACCTAGTAGCTGCATAGCATATTGGCTAAGTTCTGGCCAGTGATCCAATCTCAACACCCAGTAAGCCAGTGGATCATCTGCTGGAAAGGTATCCAGGTCTGCCCTTGCCCCTAGGTAGTCCTGCACCATATGGTGAAGAAGCTGGCAATGGGTGCCTACATTTGACATCCCTGTGCGTCGAGGACTAAAAAAATTTAAAAATGCATCAGTCAAGCAGCCCTGGCCTTCACTGCCATTCCTCTGATCACCTGCAGCCTCAGAAGCACGTGTGTCAGCACTTGGTAATCTAACAGTGCCTGGAAAGGTGTTACACAAGTTTCGCTTTAGAGTGTCCTCAAGTTTTGTCATCCTTTGCTCCCTCTGTGCGGGCAGGATGAGCTCTGCAACTTTCCCCTTGTATCGTGGATCAAGAAGGGTTGCCAACCAGTAATGATCCCTCTCCTTGATAGCACGAATCCTGGGGTCCTTTAGCAGGCTTTGCATCATTAGGGAGCCCATGCAGCGTAGGTTGGAGGTGGCATTAGCTGCCGAGTCTTCCTGGTCAATGAGGATGACCGTATCCTGCACTTCCTCCTCCCAGCCACGCACAAGCCCTTCTGTTTCTGGGGACACAAAACCCTGCCTTGAGGAATCCCCACATTCAATGCCCCCACTACTTAAATAGTCCTCCTCATCCTCCTCCTGTCTGATCTGAGTAGGACCCGCTGGAATGCTGTCTGCGGAAAGACTGGGGCCTTGAGAGCTAGGGAAGGCCTCCTCTTCCTCCCGCTGCTCTGCCTCTAGAGCCACATCTATAATTCCCCGCAGAGTGTGCTCCAGCAGGAACACTAAAGGAATTGTGTCACTGATGCATGCACTGTCCCTGCTCACCATCCTCGTTGCCTCCTCAAATGGTAACAGTACAGTGCATGCATCTTTGATCATCAGCCACTGCGGGGGGGGGGAAAACCAAGTTGACCTGAACCTGTCCTTGTGCCATACTCACACAGGTACTCGTTGATGGCCCTCTGCTGCTTGTGCAGACGCTGCAGCATTGCTATTGTCGAATTCCACCTGGTGGGCATGTCACAGATCAGACGGTTTGTGGGAAGGTGGAATTCTCTTTGATTTTCTGCCAGGCGAACGCTTGCTAGGAATGACCGTCTGAAGTGGCTGCAGACTTTTCTGGCCTGTATGAGAAGCTCTGGCAGCCCTGGGTACATGGTTAGGAAACGGTGTACCACTAGATTTAGGACGTGTGCTAGGCATGGTACATGCATCAATTTACCCTTGCGTAGGGCGGAGAGAAGGTTGCTGCCATTATCGCAGACGATCATTCCCAGCTCAAGCTGGCGTGGTGTTAACCATCTCTGCACCTGCCCCTGCAGAGCTGACAAAATTTCTGACCCGGTGTGGCTCCTGTCCCCTAAACAAACCAGCTCAAGCACAGTATGGCATCTTTTTGCTTGAGCCATTGCGTAGACCCTGTCAGGCGTGGGTTTAACTGCCACTTCACCAGAGACAGAGAAGGAGGAGGAGGAATAAGTGGTGGTGGTGGAGCAGACAGACCTCATACAAGCAGCTTTCTGGAGGCGTGGTGGATGAACCAGCTCCAGCACAGAGCCCCATCTTGGATCCCTCCCAGCTGCAATCAGAGTTACCCAGTGTGCCGTGAAGGAAATGTAACGACCCTGTCCATGCTTGCTGGACCACGTGTCTAAAGTCACATGCACCTTGTTGCTGACTGCCTTTCCCAATGACTGGATAACATTGTCTTCCACGTGCTGGTATAGTGCTGGAATGGCCTTGCGTGAAAAGTAATGGCGTTTTGGAACCTGCCACTGTGGTACAGCGCATTCAGCAAATTCACGGAAGGGAGCTGAGGGGAACGGGACCACCACGCTCCTTGCACTGACCGGTGGCAAGCTATATGCATTTATTTGGTAGAATTTAATATGGGCTATATATCCAGAGTCCTTAGCAATAGTTTTCGTTTCTTTGCAAGTACTAAAGCAGAAGTACCATTTCCTGTCTAGGGTGCATGATCTCTATCTAAACTGCAAGACAGTTCCCTGGGCAACCGCCTGAAGATCTTTTGTGAAATATTATGTGAAATATTATGTGAAATATTACTGAATTCCCCGAAGTGATGTTTGCACACATCATGGGACTTTCCGTGAACGCCCTTGTCTGACCCAATCGCTGACGGACAACGCTCATACTTCTGTATCCTCGTATGTATAAATAAAGTGGCATTTCTGTGACAAGATCATAAATGTACTTTGAAAGACCATAAGCCTTTTGTGCATTATTTGTCATTGAGATACTTTCTCCCAGCGCTGAAGAAATCTTAATCCAAGGTGTCAGTTTGAGACAGGGTCTCTAAATCAAGGGCAGACAACAGAAGAGAGAGATTTTTCTCTACAGGAGCAGAGTCCACCAGCTGTAAAGAATCCCCTGCACCTTTAAGGAAGGGGGACATGACTGATGGCCTGGGCCAGATGGTCAGAAAAGGAAATGTGGAGCTATTGGTCATACGTGTGCAACATTGTTTCAATTACCTATATATGCATCTGTGGGGGTGTGTTCTGTCTCTTTGTTCCCTGCCACAGTCAACTGTGCATCAAGGAGATTCTGTGAGAGACCAGGAAACGTGGTGATTGAAATGGCTGTTATTTATTTTGTTTGTTGGATCAGCTTAGGGAGTGTGTCACACATATCAGCTTATGAGATGCTTTTTGTGTCCCACATTGTGACGGAATGGAGTGTCCGCCTGCGGTCCTGCTCCTATCTGACCCCCTTGATGGCATCCGGCTCGACTACCGAGTGGCTCGGCACTCGGCGTCTCGAGCAGCCTGATCTACCGACCTCTTGTTGGTGTGGAGGTGGCTGCTGGGCTGACTTGATTCTCCTTTTCCTGGGATAGACGTGATGTGGAAGGCCGCTGAGTGCCTTCTAGGTGCAATGTGATATTCCCTGGAAGAACTCACCAGACGAAGCTGTATGACTACAAAACAGAAACTGATTTATTAAGGGTTTTGGCAGATCCTTTTATACACACAACACAAAGACATGTCCAGACTTGAATGCCCTCAGACATGTCCAGACTTGAATGCCCTCAGACATGTCCAGACTTGAATGCCCTCAGACATGTCCAGACTTGAATGCCCACAGACATGTCCAGACTTGAATGCCCTCAGACATGTCCAGACTTGAATGCCCTCAGACATGTCCAGACTTGAATGCCTTCAGACATGTCCAGACTTGAATGCCTTCAGACATGTCCAGACTTGAATGCCCTCATACAATACAGGATACATGTTAATATATCACTGTGATGGGACGCCATCTCTTCCCGTCTGTCCTGGCTCTCCAGACACCCCCTTACCAGGATCAGCCCGGCCTCTGAGTTGCTCGGAACTCAGTGCCTCGAGCAGCCTGATCCACAGCTGCGGACCCTCTTGTTCTGAACCCTTGCCTTGGAGCCTCCTTGCATTTCGAGAATGCCGCTCAGTGCCTTCTGAGAGTGATTATAGCTGTAGCGTAGTTGAGACCGACACCAGGCAGGCTGTATGTTCATCACAGGATACACACTGGCCATTTCTCTGGCCTGCTTTTATTTGGTTCAGAATCAGATAACAACAGTTAACATTCCCCCCCCAGACATTACGGCACCGTCATTCAGCAGTTCCCCATCAGGTCCTCTCAGAGTGCAAGCTCTTGAGCAGGGGCTTTTCTGGTACTGTTCTATGTGTTTAACTTGCATGTATATTGGTTATCCTGTCTTTCCCATTGTACAGCGCTACGGTACATGGTGGTGCCTTATAATTAACTGTACCTGCAGTCATACAGAGCACAGGTCCTTGTTTGGGGGGGATTCCAGAGGAGCAGCGGAAAACCAGGGGCACCGTTTGATAGCTCGGGTCCCTAGGGTGTCCAAAAAGCGCCCAGATCTGGGGGTAGGGGCACGAATGGCAGCATATAGTAGATATTCCCCTTGGATGCCGCATGGTCAGGGCTACTTAAGCAAGTAAGGGTCAAGAAAGGCTCAGCAAAGTGGGTTCCCAATGGAGCTCCCTCCTGAAAATCACCACAATGGTAGATCGCCTGAGGATCACCCCACATTTGAAATATCACCCCGCTGGAGCAGTTAGTTTTTGGAGCGCAGACGTTTAAAGTTTCTGCAGATGGCTCCATTACAGGCAATGAGGTGTATTCCAGGAATGGGATTGGTTGGCCCTTCTAGCTCCTTGGATGGTGATTGGCTGGGGTTTCAAACCCAGCTCAGGCTTTCAATCCCAGGTTAACCCTGGTGTCAGATAACACAGTGCCTAAGGGACAGGCTTACAGGCATTTTGATTACATGCTGATAGGGGGGGGGGGGAGAAGAGTCACAAAACACCACTTTAAAACACTAAGAGACAAATAGCTTAATTGAGGGGAATAGCAGAGGAGCGAGGGGTTAATACAGTCCACAGTCTGTGAGCCAGGGGTTCAGCGACAATACATTTAAAACCACACAATATGAGTGAACATAAGGTCTTCCCCAAAGCAACGGTCTATGTCTTTTGGGGTTTTTGCCATGGAAATGAAAGTCTTGGGGTTTGACGCAGGGATCACTACGTCAGTTCCATGACATATCTCCCCTCCCCAAAGGAGTCCGACGGCCACAGTTGGACCCCAACGGGTCGACTCAGGGTCGTTGGAAAAAGAAAGTGGGATCAAAGCTCCAGGGCTGTTTGCCGGGATAATCCATCGGCGTTTCCGTTTTGAGAGCCTGGGCGGTACTGGATTGTAAAGTTGTATGGTTGTAGGGCCAGGCTCCAGCGGAGCAATCGGCCGTTTTCTCCAGCCACTCTGTTGAGCCAGATCAGGGGGTTGTGGTCGGTCATCACTGTGAACGATCGCCCGTAGACATATGGCTGAAATTTCTTTAGGGCCCAAACCAA
Organism: Leptobrachium leishanense; assembly: GCA_009667805.1. Classification (NCBI taxonomy): domain Eukaryota; kingdom Metazoa; phylum Chordata; class Amphibia; order Anura; family Megophryidae; genus Leptobrachium; species Leptobrachium leishanense. Next base: position 102,893,493 of record CM019070.1, on the reverse strand, counting down.
GGCCAGACACTCTTTTTCGATGGCCGCGTATCCAACTTCGCGAGGTAGGAGCTTCCGGCTGATGTACGCCACCGGGTGCTCTCCTCCGTCGTCTCCCACTTGGCTTAGCACAGCTCCCAGTCCAAACATGGAGGCATCTGTGTGGATGACAAAACGCTTGGTGTGATCTGGTGCTGCTAGGATGGGGGCTTGGGTTAATGCCGCTTTGAGCTGCTTAAAGGCGGCCTCACACTCTGGGGACCACAGGACTTGGCGAGGGAGGGTCTTTTTGGTCAGGTCTGTTAAAGGTTTGGCAAGGTCACTGTAATGGGGCACGAATTTGCGGTAGTACCCCGCTGTCCCTAAGAAGGCAAGGACCTGGGTCTTGGTCCGGGGGGTCGGGCAATCTAGGATGGCCTCAATCTTAGCGGGCTCTGGTTTTTGTTTCCCGCACCCCACCCTGTGCCCTAGGTACTGCACCTCGGACAGCCCGATCCTACATTTGTCTGGCTTCAAGGTCAAGTTGGCAGCCCGTATCCGATCCAACACTACCCCCAGGTGGCGGAGGTGTTCCTCCCAGGTCTGACTGTATATTGCAATGTCATCCAGGTATGCACAGGCAAAGTCTTGTAGACCAGTGCCAGGTCTAGGCCATCAGGAGGTGCAGTATCTGAAGCACAGCGGTGAGACTGTCAGGAAGGATTCAGTCTGCATTTCTCCAAGGTAATCCTTAAATCTGCCTGTACCTGAGACATTGGACCACTGAACGGGAGGTGATCTATCAAGGCTGGAAGGTAGCCGGAGCATCTTCGGGCATTACCTGGGCCGACTTCGGAACTGCCTCCTTCTCCAGGGGGATCTGCCAGTAGCCCTTGCATAGATCTATGGTGGTCAGGAAATGCCCCTGGGATATTCTGTCTAGCAGTTCATCTACGCGGGGCATGGGGTAGGCGTCGGTAGTGGTGCAGTCATTCAACCGCCTATAATCGACACAGAAACGGGTGGTGCCATCACGCTTGGGTACCAACACCACCGGGGAGGCCCACGGGCTGGCAGAGGGTTCGATCACCCCCAGTTTGAGTATCTCCCTGATCTCGGCCCGCATCCCTTTCCGTACAGCCTCAGGGAGTCGGTAGGCGGGTTGCCTTAAGGGTTTCTGCCCGGGGGTTTCCACCTTGTGTACTGCCTTACGAGTGTACCCCGGGATTGTTGAAAACATCTCCCGTCTGTCCTGGAGTACCTTCCAGACTTGTGCCCTTTCCCGGGAGCCCAACCCCTCTCCTAACTGGATGTCTTCCACCCCCATTGGGATTATGTGTTCCGGGGAGCTCTAGCAGGGGAATAGGTTCGGCTTCCTCTGTAGCCGGAGCACATATGGCAGCCACCGCCTCAGCCCGTTCATGGTACGCCTTGATCATGTTCACATGGAACGTCCGCCGGACCCTTGTGTCGGCACAACTGACAACCACATAGGTGTTATCGCCCAGCCGGTCTACCACCTGGTAGGGGCCCTGCCAGGCTGCCTGCATTTTGTTTCGCCTCTGTGGTTTCAGTACCAAGACCTGCTGGCCGACACAAAGGGAGCGACTCCTGGCGGACTGGTCATACCAGGCCTTCTGCTGGGTCTGGGCAGCCTGCATGTTCAACTGAACTAGGTCCGTCAGTTCTCTCAGGCGCTCGCGCAGCTCCAGGATGTAACTTAGGACTGGGAGTCCCTCCTGCTCGTCGATTCCCTCCCAGTGGGCTCTTACTAAATCTAAGGGTCCCCTAACCCTGCGCCCATAAAGTAACTCAAAGGGGGAAAACCCTGTGGACTCTTGGGGTACCTCTCGATAGGCAAATAATAGGTGGGGTAGATACTTCTCCCAATCCTTCCGGTCTTGGGAGAAGGCTCGGAGTAACTGTTTTAGGGTCCCATTGAACCTCTCGCACAGCCCATTGGTCTGAGGGTGGTACGGGGCACTGTGGAGGGCCTTGATGCCGCAGAGGCGCCAGAGCTGCTGCGTCAGCTCAGCGGTGAACTGGGACCCTTGGTCAGACAGTATCTCCTTGGGGAACCCTACTCGGGTGAAGACCCGTAGCAGGGCATCGGCAATGGTGTCAGCCTGGGTATTGGCCAGGGGGATGGCTTCGGGGTACCGGGTGGCATAGTCCACCACCGTGAGTATGTATTTTTTCCCTGTGGCACTGGGACGGGCAAGGGGCCCTATGATATCCACTGCTATTCGGCTAAAGGGCTCCCCAATAATGGGAAGGGGTTGAAGGGGGGCCTTTGGGTGATCCCCTGTCTTCCCCATCTTTTGGCAGACCTCACAGGTCCGGCAGTACTCTCGTACGTTGTTGTGGAACCGGGGCCAGAAGAAGGAGCGGGATAACCGCTTTGTGGTTTTGGAGGTCCCCAGGTGCCCGGCGAGGGGAATGTCGTGAGCCAGCCTCAGGAGCCCTAGTCGGTGTTTCTGGGGTACGATTAGCTGCTTGTGGGGCCCCCGTGGTGTCTTAGCCCCCCTCCCCTCATTATAGCGATACAGGAGGCCCCCTTCCCACTCTATCCGGTCTCCCTCTACCCCCCGGCATCCTTCCCTGCCCGGTCTCGGTAGCCCTCTAGCGTGGGGTCACTCAGGGTCTGCTGTCTTAGGTCAGTAGGGGAATCCCATGTCATGGGAGGGTCAGGTTGAGTTGTCAGGGAAGCTTGTGGTCTTACCTGGGTCCCCGCAGGAGTGGCGTCGGTTGGTCTCTGGCTCTGCTGCCGGGTGGTTACAGGCAAGGCAGCCTCGCAGGTGTAGGAGGAGGTCAAGTGACCCAAATCGTTTCCCAAGAGCACTTCGGCGGGTAGTCCCTGCATATGGCCCACTTGAACGTCTCGTTGCCCAGTGCCCCAATTGAGGTGGACGCGTGCAGCAGCTAGCTGTAGCACCCTGCTTCCAGCTACACGGACCGCAATGGTCTGGCCGGTCCGGGCGGTTTGGGGAGCTAGGTAGGGTTGGATGAGGGTGATGGTGGCTCCTGTGTCCTGGAGTCCCTCGGCGGCCTGCCCATTCACCCAGACGGCCTGTCGGTGATGTTGTCAGTTGTCCCCAGCTGCAGCTTGGACAGGATCAGCCTCATATAGTTGTTCCCACTCTGCTTGGATGTCCAGGGGCTGTGGCTCGTTTTGGTAGCAGTGGGCTGCTGGTAAGGCTGGAGGAGTTGGTCTTCTGGGGGACCGGTTGGGACAATTCCGGCTGAGGTGCCCAGGCCGGTTGCAAGCGTAGCACCGGGATCCGGATGTTGGACTGGCTTGGGGTGGTTGTCGTGGCGCTGGCCATCGTGGTGGGGTTGCCGCGTGGTGGGTGGCAGGCTGGGCCGAGGTAATGGCTGCCGGGCACCTCTGCTGGTTCTCCGTGAGTCTACGTACTCGTCTGCCAGGGTGGCGGCTTGCTGCACTGTACTGGGTTTTTTGTCCCGTACCCAGTCCTGAATTGGCGAGGTGGTGTGATCCAGAAATTGTTCGAGTAATATCAGCTGTGTGACAGCCTCGACGGTATCGGCCTGGCTCCCTTGGAACCAGCCCTTAAGGTCCCGCTGTAGTCGGTGGGCCCACTCGACATGAGTGGTGTTGGCTTGCTTGCGGGAGTTTCTGAATTTTGTGCGGCTGGCCTCTGGGGTGATGGCAAACCTGGCTAGTAGGGTTTGTTTCACCTGGGAATAATCTGTAGCGTCCTGGTCTGAGACAGTCCGATATGCCTCGGCGGCCCGCCCGGCCAGCTTGCTGGCTAAAATGCCTGCCCAGGCTGAGCGTGGTACCTCGTGCACCTTGCATAAACGCTCAAAGTCTTGGAGGAAGCCTTCAATCTCCTCCTCTGATTCGTTAAAAGTCTTAAATACCTGAAATGGTATCTTCTTGGGGCGTTTGGGTTCTTGGTGTGGAGGCTCCATCTGCCTGGCCTCCGCTTGACGCCCGATCATCTGAAGCTCGTGTTGCCGCTCACGCTCCCTCTCCTGGCGATCCAGCTCTCTTTCTTTCCGCTCCAGCTCTCTTTCCTTCTGATCCAGCTCTTTTTCTTTCTGGGCATCCTGCTGCTTAATGTCATTTATGGCTTGTTGTATAGAAGCTTCTGATGGATCGGCCCCATACAGGGCAATGCGTTCCCGGACCCTCTGCTGGAACAGGTCCTCAGCTGACCGGGGTCTAGTGTCGCCGTTCCTTTGGTCCATCTCGGTCAGCTCGCTAATTAGGGCATCCTTGCCCTTGGATCCGGCGATCCCTCCTCGGCTCTCCAGCAGGTCCCTCAAGGTGTCCCACTTGCAGGCTGCGTAGTTTGTCATCTCGGGGTGTCTTAGTGTTGGAGAGCCTCTATCCACATCGCTGCCAGCTAATGTGATGGGACGCCGTCTCTTCCCGTCTGTCCTGGCTCTCCAGACACCCCCTTACCAGGATCAGCCCGGCCTCTGAGTTGCTCGGAACTCAGTGCCTCGAGCAGCCTGATCCACAGCTGCGGACCCTCTTGTTCTGAACCCTTGCCTTGGAGCCTCCTTGCAATTCGAGAATGCCGCTCAGTGCCTTCTGAGAGTGATTATAGCTGTAGCGTAGTTGAGAGAGACACCAGGCAGGCTGTATGTTCATCACAGGATACACACTGGCCATTTCTCTTGGCCTGCTTTTATTTGGTTCAGAATCAGATAACAACAGTTAACATTCCCGCCCCCCAGACATTACAGCACCGTCATTCAGCAGTTCCCCATCAGGTCCTCTCAGAGTGCAAGCTCTTGAGCAGGGGCTTTTCTGGTACTGTTCTATGTGTTTAACTTGCATGTATATTGGTTATCCTGTCTTTCCCATTGTACAGCGCTACGGTACATGGTGGTGCCTTATAATTAACTGTACCTGCAGTCATACAGAGCACAGGTTCTTGTTTGGGGGGGATTCCAGAGGAGCAGCAGCAAACCAGGGGCACCGTTTGATAGCTCGGGTCCCTAGGGTGTCACGGTCCAAAAAGCGCCCAGATCTGGGGGTAGGGGCACGAATGGCAGCATATAGCAGATATCCCCCTTGGATGCCGCATGGTCAGGGCTACTTAAGCTCCTGTGGTCAAGAAAGGCTCAGCAAAGCGGGTTCCCAATGGAGCTCCCTCCTGAAAATCACCACAATGGTAGCTCGCCTGAAGATCACCCCATGTTTTAAATATCACCCCGCTGGAGCAGTTAGTTTTTGGAGCGCAGACGTTTAAAGTTTCTGCAGATGGCTCCATTACAGGCAATGAGGTGTATTCCAGGAATGGGATTGGTTGGCCCTTCTAGCTCCTTGGATGGTGATTGGCTGGGGTTTCAAACCCAGCTCAGGCTTTCAATCCCAGGTTAACCCTGGTGTCAGATAACACCGTGCCTAAGGGACAGGCTTACAGGCATTTTGATTACATGCTGATAGGGGGGGGGAGAAGAGTCACAAAACACCACTTTAAAACTACTAAGAGACAAATAGCTTAATTGAGGGGAATAGCAGAGGAGCGAGGGGTTAATACAGTCCACTCCACAGTCTCTGAGCCAGGGGTTCAGCGACAATACATTTAAAACCACACAATATGAGTGAACATAAGGTCTTCCCCAAAGCAACGGTCTATGTCTTTTGGGGTTTTCGCCATGGAAATGAAAGTCTTGGGGTTTGACGCGGGGATCACTACGTCAGTTCCATGACAATTGAAATAGGAATCAGATTTTTAGGGATTTCGTGCCGCGGCGGAGAAATAATAACCAGACAGAGATTCTTCAGGAAGGCAGGATTTATTCACCGAGACTCAGTGGCATCATGGCAAGACGACCAGCAATGAGTCCAGATGCACTTTTGCATATACATTTTATAGCCCCCGATAACACGTGAAACCTTTCAGTTGGTAGTATAGATTTACAGATAACAGATAACAAAAGACCAGAATCTCATTAGCGGCCGTTCCCTCGAATCTATTCAGGAATCCTGGTTTCGACTCATGCCCTGAGGGGTCTTGCTTGCTGGACACCTGGACAAACTTCTTTTGCACACGGTTCAGGGCTTTGCACACTGCTCAGGTTAACCCTTTGAGAACTTTCTTAACTATATCAGTTCAAGTTACATAATCTTTTAATACAAACTATTTTTCGCCAACCCATTCCTCCTTCACAATCACACTCTAATAAAAACCACACCAGTAAAACCACATCTAGACATGAAATAAAATGTCCATACACTTAAACGCACAACCGAAATATAAAAGGAAAAAATGATCTTTAAAACTGTCTGAGTTTTTAGTCACGCGGCTCGCTGGAAGGAGCGCTCAGGGCCATTCCCTGACACACATATCAGGAAATGAGCTCCTTTTTGTTGATCAGTCCATTTGCTGTATCTAGGCCTGTAAACACAAGTTTTATCAGCTCCCTTTATTTTGATTAATTTTACGATATGTTCCCTGATTCTAAATCCAGGGAAGGAATACCCTTTGTGTTGCTGTTTGCTCATGTCTCTCTGACCTCACTCCTGGTACCATGTGATGAATCCACTGAAGTATTTGCAGACAACAAGGAGCTTGATAAGAAAAGATTTTACTCAGCAGCATCATCTTACAATGGCTGCCACTCCCCGCCCCCGGATCACATGACTGTTAACTGTTTGCTAACATGCAGAATGAACTAAGCATAATTATGATATATTTAATATGAAGCATACACATCATTACAGGGAGCATGCTGCTGCTCGAGGTTTCATTTTGCAGGACTTGCTGTACGAGACTTTGGTGCCGGCCCATGAACAGTCTCCTGAGGACGCTGAGGAGCCCCACCAGTGGCAGAGGGAACGGCACTCTAAGCCCCCAGTTCGGTTAAGCCCGAGGCCTCGGAGTTCAGAGGCGTGATGGTGAAGCTGAGGTGCAGGGACGCCGTTTCCCTGGTCATCTGAGGGGTTTATCGTCTTAGATACGCTGCCTCGTGAGCTGCGTTCTGGATTGTGGCGGAGGGTGAGCATGGTGCGTGCTGCTGCTGCAGGTTTTTTCCCCTCTGGTTTTAGGTGCAGTGGTTGGTAGGGAGCAACAAGCGGATGGTGCTGGCCATGCTGGTGAGGACCGCTGAGATACCGGTGGCTGTGGAGAGATTGGCGCCCCTTACCTAGCACTTCGGTTGGTGGCTTTATGGGTCGGAATGGTCATTTACAGCGCTCTCTTCCGAGGGGTGGCTTGGATTCTGGATCTGGGGGTTTGCAGTGGATGCCTAATATCAGTGGAGGTGCTGTTTCTGGGCGACCATCGCTGGATCCACCTTTGACTGCTGTCCCAAGGGCTGCTGGAGGATCATCCATGCTGGCGGCTGGTGACTCGGGTTTTGAATGGGCGGTGTTTGGATCGCTGGGCCTTTCGGGCACTGATGCGTCTGGCTGTGCTAGTGGGGTGACGACGGGGTTAATAGAGACCCTGGTTGCGGCTATTAGGCACTGGCAGGATGGGTCGGTTGCTGCGTCACGTGCGCAAGCGTCGCTGGGTTCAGCTGGGCATGCTGTTGCTGGGGGCGCGGCGTCTGTTAATTTTGCGCCTGGTTCCGCTGTGATGGGAGCCCCTGAGTCTGCTCTTTCACAATGTTTGGGGCCTGCTTCTGCTCCTGTGCAGGATCCTGCTGCTGTGCTTGGTGGAGCGGCGCTTGCAGCTGGGGCTTCCCCGCTGGACGCGGTGGTTGGACCTTCGGTACCTGCTGCGGTAAATGTTCCTGCGCCACTCGCTAGTGGTATGTGCCTGGTGCAGTTGGTCCTGCGGTAGGCTCTTATGGGGCTTGTGATTTATGTCCAATGGGCCTACAGGTCTTTAATGACATTAAGGAGAAAATTTGGAAAGGTGAATATGTTGATGTTCTGACTTTGGTTTTCTTCGGATAGGGAGACAATTGATCGTCCAGGTGTTGATTCCTTGCCCGGGGGCAAGGATAAGGACCAAGCGAAGACTTTGCCACAGACCTTTGGTAACTGGATTCAAGGTTTTTCTAGTTTATAGTGCAATTTTGTGCGAGGGTTTCCCCGACCACAGCGTGTCTCTGTTTGCGAGTTTGGGAGGCTTGCAAAATTTACGGGGATCTGTTTTGTTTTGTTACGACCAACAATTTTGGCAGAAGATGGCGGTGCGTCCTGGGCTCCGCTTGTTTTGCAGGACGCCAATCTGTGGCTATTACTCATGATGCCAAACTGCCCAGTGGTGTCACCCTTTCCTGCATCTGCGGTGCCCGGAGCCCCTGGAGTGCCCGCGGGTGCAGAGAGAGGGTGATGCTGGCTCTTTAATGAGTCCCATTGCAGTTGGTCCTCATATTGCAGGTTCAAGCATGAATGTTCTTCCTGTGGGGGGTCCCAACCGGCATTTCGATGTTTCAGAAAGGGCCATGGCTTGGCATTTAGGGCTTCGGGTCAGACAGCCTGATAGAAGGGATCACCCCAGTGATCGTGCGGGCAATGGCTCCTTGGCTAGACCGGTACCCCAATAGGCGATGCGCTGCGTTGTTATTGTGTGTTTTCGTGAGGGTTTTGTTATTCCACATGTGCCTTCTGACTTTTCTCGATTTGGTGGCTGGACCTGGTTGTTATTGGCAAAAGCGGACATGGAGTCGGCATTTCGGTTGTTACCGATTCGACCGGATTGCTATCACTTGCTGGGGTGTTCCTTTCGTGGAGGTTTTTATTACGACCGTTGTCTTCCGATGGGCTGCTTGATCTTTTGCTACTATTTTGAGTTGTTCTCTTCCTGTTTGCACTGGGTGGTGTGTCGGCGCGCTGGACGGAGTTCGGTGGTCCATTATTAGGATGATTTCCTATTTGTGGGGCTGGCGGATTCCGGCGATTGCGCTGCTGCAGTTTTCGGAAGGTTGCCGGAGGAATTCGGTGTGCCTTTGGCCGATGATACGACGGGGGGCCCAGTTTAATCGCTTGCCTTTTTTGGGCATTGAGATCTATACTGTCATGTGTTTCCGTTTGTCTGTAGAGAAATTCAGACCTTGTGCATTGGTGGGGAGGGCGCGGGGTGTTGCGAAGTTGCGGCTTTCTGATATTAATCTTTACCACCGGGGTACGCGCACCTCGCCACTTTGTTCGCATCACCAGTTCCTTGAAGGCGGACCTTGTGGTGTGTCAATCTTCTTGCTGCATTATTGATGGGCTGACGTATTGGCAAGAGGCGGACGTGGACAATCAGTCCTCGAGTTTTTTGCCGATGCGTCTGGGGCTCCTGGCTTTGGCGTGTACTTTCAGGGTGCTTGGTGTGCCGAAGCGTGGCACCCGCGCTGGGTGGCGTCTGAGTTGGTGAGGAATCTCACAAGTCGGGGAATTTTTTCCTTTGATTTGGCCCTGGAGCTGTGGGGGAGCATCTAGCTAATAGGCGAGTGGTGTTCTGGATGGACAACCTGGGTGGTGAATCGTTCGTCGGCTGGTTCCCTCCTGTCTTGGCTCTTTTGTGTGACCTGGTGCTCGCGCGGAATTGTGTGGTTGCGGGTCTGGCACGTGCCGGGTGTGCGGAACGTGATTGCTGACGCTCTCTCCCGCTTCCAGTGGCTCGGGAGCAGCAAGGAATGCGACACCCTTTCCACTGTGGCTCTGGACCCTCGCTTCGCCAGGCTGAGGATTTTGTTGTACTCTGTCGGGAGCGAGGTGGACAGCATATTCTCAGGTCTGGCGGAGGTGGGGGTCACTGGGGGGGAATGGGGTTGGCATTCTGCGGAGGATCGTAGGGGCAACCTTGATTTATTTTGATTCCCTCCGGGAGTAAGGGAGCTCCGGTTTGGGAGCGGCCAGAGTACTGACTGCCCTTTCTTTTGGTGCGAGGCGGTTGGTTGGGAGGATGTTGGGAGGGATTTCCTGCTTTGAGGGATTGTTTCGGGTTGGTGGTGGACTGCGGTGTCTGAGGTTCGGCGCCCAGCTTCTGGCCCCATGTTTTTGGAACTGTTGGATGTTTTACTCGGCGTTTTGTCGTGATCTTTTTGAGGTCGCGATTGTTTGGAGTTGCGTTCGCTTTTGCCTTTTATGGTGCCCTGAGGGTGGTGAGCTGGTTGCTCCTAACTCTCAGATGCATTCTGCCTTGCGCATGTTTCTCTGTCAGTCGATGAGGTGAGGTTTTTGATTGTCAGGTACAGGACGGACCGCTTGGGTAGGGGCTTTCTGATTACTTAAATGCGATTGGGGTGATCGGGTGTCCTTTGGGCCTCACGCGGAAGTATTTGGCTATTCGGCCGGTTTTCACTGACTCTTTTTTGATTTATATTGATGGGGTTCCTTTGACTTGATACCAATTTCCTACAGTTTTTAAGCGATGCATTCAGGTTTTGGGTTATGAACTGGGGTTGTTTGCCCCTCATTCTTTTCGTATAGGCGCAGCGACTGTGGCTGCAGGTGCTGGCACGTCAGATGGCATGATTCAGCGTCTGGGTAGGTGGGATCAGATCGCTTTTGCTCTTTGGTCGTCCTAACCTTTTATAATTTCAGGTGCTTCCCCAAGGATGGTCTGGAGATTGGGTCATTCCTTCGTGCATTGGGCAGCCATGCGGGCTGAGCATCGGCCGCATGGCAAAAATCTTTGTTTCCTGGCGGAGGTAGCGGAGATTCACTAGTTGGAAATCCGGGGTTTGCGTTGGGCTCGGGTGTCAAAGGAATGCAATGTTGTGGCTGGGAGGGTTCCCAGGGAGGTTATTTTAGTTGTTCATGCTGGGGGGAATGATTTGGGGAAGGTTCGTTCGGTGGACCTGATTCGGGCTATGAAGCTGGATCTGGCCTGCTGTTTTGCTAAATTTGGGGGAGACCATGGTGCCCCTGGCGTTGGCGTGGTTCCTGGACAGCGGTGCTTTAAAATGGTTAAGCCGCCTTCGGGTGAGGCATTTAACGAGACGAGCCCCACTTGATCTCGGTCAGGAGGGGTGACGAGCTCCTGGTTTTGGATCGGTAAACTGCCTATTACATGGGTAATAGGGCGGATAACGGAGGAAAAGCACTGCTGGATTACATGGTGGAAATATTTAATAAAGCTGTGGCCCATGCCCTTTCCAGTTAAGAAGGTGTTGTGTCTTCTTTATATTTAAGGGGTATGGGTCAAGGAGGTCCCAGGTTTAATCAGTCAAGGCAGCAGCTGCAATGCGAGTAATTTTGCTAAGCTGGCATTTAGACGCTGTGCTTGGGACTATATTTTTTTTCTTTCGCTGCAGCAGCTGCGGCAACGTAATCTGACTGCGTAAATCTTCAGCTACTGGGATGATGTCACATTGTGAGGAAGGACCTGCTGGTACATCCATTACTGTAGCATCATCCCTGTCGGTGGAGGTTGTAGGCAATTGCATGGCAGGACATACAGTGTGGGTAGAGACAGGATGAGGAGGAGGGGACCTACGCAAAGTTTTGCCCCAACGGGATGTGTGGCACTTGTTCATATGTCGCCTCAAGCACGTGGTTCCCAAGTGTTCCGGTGGTTATCCCACGCTTCAGCCTCCTCTGACATAGATTACAAATAGCAACGGAGGGGTCTGCTGCACATTTCTTAATGAACTCCCAGACAGCAGAGTTCCTGCATGTGTTCTTTGAGACAACAGCGCTCTGCACCGGAGCAGCTCTGACATCTGATGCTTTGGACTGGCTAGTGCTACGGTTGGTCACAGAGGATGTTGTGCCTCGTGTTTGCTGTGCCTCCTCCTCCTCCTCCTCCCCCTCCTCCTCACTTGATTCCTCAGTTCGATCTGGCACCCAGATGGAGTCATCACCTCCTCATCAATGTCATCTTCACCCCCTATCTCCTCGTCACAGGAGCCAACTTGGCAGTATGCTGCAGCTGCTGGGGCAACATGAGTGCCAGTTATTTGTGTGTCATCACTGGCACCCCCTTCCTCTAGGTTGATTATACTCCCTTGATCAACCTCAGAGATTGAATCAGAGCACTGTACTTGCTGCGCATCCTCAAGCAGCA